>CM070829.1:32329268-32929268 GCA_036326025.1 Chrosomus eos | reverse complement strand
GTATTTACAGTTTTAATGTGTCATTTGTTGTAAATGCACAGTAACCACAACACTTACCATGCTTTTACCACAGTATTTACAGTTTTAATGTGTCATTTGTTGTAAATGCACAGTAACCAAACACTTACCATGCTTTTACCACAGTATTTACAGTTTAATGTGTCATTTGTTGTAAATGCACAGTAACCAAAACACTTACCATGCTTTTACCACAGTATTTACAGTTTTAATGTGTCATTTGTTGTAAATGCACAGTAACCAAACTACCATGCTTTACCAGTATTTACATTTTAATGTGTCATTGTTGTAAATGCACAGTAACCAAAACACTTACCATGCTTTACCACAGTATTTACAGTTTTAATGTGTCATTTGTTGTAAATGCACTGTAACCACAACACTTACCATGCTTTTACCAGAGTATTTACAGTTTTAATGTGTCATTTGTTGTAAATGCACAGTAACCACAACACTTACCATGCTTTTACCACAGTATTTACAGTTTTAATGTGTCATTTGTTGTAAATGCACTGTAACCACAACACTTACCATGCTTTTACCACAGTATTTGCAGTTTTAATGTGTCATTTGTTGTAAATGCACAGTAACCACAAACACATTACCATACCACAGTATTTACAGTTTTAATGTGTCATTTGTTGTAAATGCACAGTAACCACAACACTTACCATGCTTTTACCACAGTATTTACAGTTTTAATGTGTCATTTGTTGTAAATGCACTGTAACCACAACACTTACCATGCTTTTACCAGAGTATTTACAGTTTTAATGTGTCATTTGTTGTAAATGCACAGTAACCACAACACTTACCATACCACAGTATTTACAGTTTTAATGTGTCATTTGTTGTAAATGCACAGTAACCACAACACTTACCATGCTTTTACCACAGTATTTACAGTTTTAATGTGTCATTTGTTGTAAATGCACAGTAACCACAACACTTACCATGCTTTTACCACAGTATTTACAGTTTTAATGTGTCATTTGTTGTAAATGCACTGTAACCACAACACTTACCATGCTTTTACCACAGTATTTACAGTTTTAATGTGTCATTTGTTGTAAATGCACAGTAACCACAACACTTACCATGCTTTTACCACAGTATTTGGAGTTTTAATGTGTCATATGTTGTAAATGCACAGTAACCACAACACTTACCATGCTTTTACCACAGTATTTACAGTTTTTAATGTGTCATTTGTTGTAAATGCACAGTAACCAAAACACTTACCATGCTTTTACCACAGTATTTACAGTTTTAATGTTGTCATTTGTTGTAAATGCACAGTAACCAAAACACTTACCATGCTTTTACCACAGTATTTGCTGTTTTATAATGTGTCATTTGTTGTAAATGCACAGTAACCACAACACTTACCATGCTTTTACCACAGTATTTGCAGTTTTAATGTGTCATACACAGTAACCACAACACTTGCCATGCTTTTACCACAGTATTTGCAGTTTTAATGTCATTTGTTGTAAATGCACTGTAACCACAACACTTACCATGCTTTTACCACAGTATTTACAGTTTTAATGTGTCATTTGTTGTAAATGCACTGTAACCACAACACTTACCATGCTTTTACCACAGTATTTACAGTTTTAATGTGTCATTTGTTGTAAATGCACTGTAACCACAACACTTACCATGCTTTTACCACAGTATTTGCAGTTTTAATGTGTCATTTGTTGTAAATGCACAGTAACCACAACACTTACCATGCTTTTGATGACTGATAATTTAAAATCCACAAATTGTAAGGTTAATCTGTAATTTTTCCTTTAAATAATCCTATATATTATACATAACGATATTTTATTTTCTCTTTTTTCAGGTGAAAAGACCAAAAGGGCCTTTCAGACTCAGTCAGCTCATTATTGTTTGAGGAGAAGTAAACAGAGGAGACGAAAAGCTGCAAAGGCAAATATTCACAATGGTATGTATGTGTTGGTTTTAACCCGTAATCATTTTTATCAACCATTTGTTGTTTCTTAAACCTTTTCTTACAAAACCCATAGCCCAATCAGTACAAACATAGTCTCTAAGTCTTAATAATTCACAAGATTTAAGAAGTTCTCAAATTCATACGATGCTCATACATATTTGTATATTACATAATCCTGCGGCTTTTACTCCTACTGCTGTCATTGGCTACTGCCTCAATTCCTCTACATATTTATCGCGATATTTGCAAATCAGTTGCTCCCCTTCTTGGAAAGTAGTCAGAAAGTTTATATTAATTGCATTGTATTATTTAAAATGATTACAAATTGGACCCTGTCTGTTCATGTTCCAATGATACATGATGTCTCTCCACACCTAATGACCTTCCTCTGTTTGCAAGAGTGGAAAAGCTAATCTGACTTGTCACATGACATCAGATACTCGATTATTTTGTCATGATTAGATCAGTTACACTGCTGATAACTGTCCCGTTTGCATGTAAATCATGTTATTAAACAAATTCATATGATTATTACTTGCTATTAAAGACATGCTTTTAATCATGCCCAAATATCAGTAAACTTTTTACATAAATGCATTTAACATTTAATTATGCAACACTCTATACAGAAATAAATCCTACAGTTATATATAATCTTTCTACTTGCATGTAATGTAATAAAATTACCTTCCTTTCTGTCTTGCAGGATTACCTTTTTTTAAGATCTCTACAACATCAAACTCAACAGATCTTTTAAGAGCTGAGCCTCACAAGAGCTCCAGTACTAGCGAGTCGCAGCGAATCTTGCCATGATCAGCCCTTCCCAGGTAAAGTTTCTACAATATTTCAATCAGTATTTACTCATCAAATGCTCTCTCCTGAATCGTATGGTAAAATAACTTACTTATAACTGTCTTAATTTATATGTTTTAAAAAGAATAGTAATTGCACATAGAGTAAGTAGAGACTTTTTTTGTTTTACAGCAGAGAAGGAAGACCAGTCCTAATATCAACGCAAGCTAATCGAATAAGTCCTTTGTTTCGGGTGAGGAAGGAACATCCGGTGCCCAAAGACAAAGGTGCGCATGACCATTGGTATGTCTTGTATTGAAACTGTAATATGTAGTACATCATTTGATGTTGACAATTTTACATTGTACAGGTTATCACCTGGTTTTTGACCAAGTGAAGCTCTTGAAACAAGTGACAGAAGAGTATGTTGTCTTGAAGGATATCAAGCATCAGTGGCAAAGGCTCAAAAGAGACCATAACTTTCTAAAATATCTTTTAAAACAGGTTGCTGTTGATATGGGTAAACCAGTTTTTTTCCAGTACTTAGCTTATATTACAGGTGAAACTCAAAAAATTAGAATATCGTGCAAAAGTTCATTTATTTCAGAAAATTCAACTTAAAAGGTTAAACTAATATATTATATAGACTCATTCATTACATGCAAAGTAAGATATTTCAAGCCTTTATTTGTTATAATTTTAATAATTATGGCTTACAGCTATGAACACCTTTTCACAATATTCTAATTTTGACTTTGGGGTTTTCAAAGCTGTAAGCCATAATCATCCAAATTATAACAAATAAAGGCTTGAAATATCTCACTTTGCATGTAATGAGTCTATGTAATATATTAGTTTCACCTTTTAAGTTGAATTACTGAAATAAATTAACTTTTGCACGATACTCTAATTTTTCGAGTTTCACCTGTATGTGCTGCAATTTTATATATATATATATAGTCAAACCAAAGTCTAACCAAAGTCTTCAGGTTTACTTAAGTTATAGACAATCGGCAGGTGGGTTTGAGTTTGGAGCTAAATCTGCAGGACAGTGGACACTGAGGGCCAGAGTAGCCCATCACTGCTATAACACACAACATAAGCTGACCTGACTGCCCATTAAACAACTTCATTTGAATTGTTTGTGTTTTTTGTTTTACTTTCAGACCAGGACTGGAGAACGTCTGACGATGGAATGTTGAGACTTCTTCCTCTGGTTGAGAAAAAGCTACACCACATCAGTGATCACATCTTCTGTTCATCTGTTGTACTGTAGGGTACAACTGAACAAACTGTTTAGATGAGGAAGAAGAACATGAACACGATAGAGACATGTACAGGGAAGAGCAAGAAAGCTGTGATAATGAGTCATTATTTTCCAACACAATATCAAATCTGTTTTCTGTATCATAGGTGACTGAATATGATTCTCTGGCCCTCATTTTGTGGCTTCAGCAGCTGTGAATGGATTAATGTGATGTTAATGTAATTTTGAAGACCCATTTTTATTTATCTTGAATCTCATTTGTCTTTATGCTACTTTATCAACTTTATGCTGTGTCCTCCAATAAAGTATTGTGTAATAAAGTATGGTGAATATTGTGTATTGAAAGTGGTGTTTGGTACAGTACATGTAATATTTTATTTGAGAAATTTTAATTTCTTATGAGTTTAATTCATAATTTAAAAATAAACAGGACATAAACATTTTTGATCTGGTTAATGATATTTGTGACAACAATGCACTAAAAGTTGCACATACTTGCATGTTGTGAGAAGTATGCCAGTTTTCAGTGACATAAAGGGAAGGTGTGTGAATAACAAGAGGCTGCAGAGGGTTATATTACTACAAACAATTCAATCATAATCGAAGATGATCCATGTTGATCATTCTAGTACATCTACTGCATTTAGTATAAAAGCATAGATATTACTGATGTCAGGCATATAAGAAGCAATCAAAGGGGGTGAAAAGGAAATTTTGGGACTGTTTCTTTGTTGTTTTACTGAATGGTGCATTATCCTTGTGTAATAGTAAAGTGTAAATATATAAATTGATTTTTGTTTACTGCCAACACTGGAAATTGGACAATGACAAGTTGTTGCAGGTTCATCCATTATATTTATTGGTGTACATAAAAAAAAAAGCAAATACATAGTTATTATTATTGTTATATATTACAGCATTTCTTTAAAATATTTCCATATCAGATGGTCTCACAATACCCATCAAAACCTAATACAAGCATGATGTTAGAATAGAAAAGGGGGGAAAGATAAAATAGTCTGGTATTTAAATGTGACTAAACAAAGTTTGTTGTCCATGATGAGAGAATAGATGTGTGTAGATTGCACTGCCCTTCCACCCTCAGGGGCCCAGCAACGGCCCCCGGAAGAGCAAACAAATATACATTTCAAATGGGTGTAACTCAAAGTCTGGTTAGTGTATCAAAGAGAAAATCGCCAGGACAAATGCTTATGCTAAGCTTACTAAATAATGTTGGGCACAGTTTTCAGACATATATGAAAAGCTGGCATAAAGGTTTTTTAAAAGTGCTCACAGTACAATATACAATTTCAGCTTGTCCCTCATATATTTCATAAAGGTTTGTACAATGAACAGATTTTGATATCCAGTTGTCCATTAAATATATTATTTATTTAAACATTTATTGTTTCATTGCTAAATGTTTTAAACTACATTACCCACATATCTCTGTCATTCTATCAATGGAACAGGAAACGTGGTGCTGTAGTTCATTGAAATGTGCAGAAATGCTTAGGGTTAGGGTTGGGATCTCGGTAAAGGAGTAATTTCTCACAACATAGAGACATTTTATAGTTAACTTAATGTATAACTAACGTAATAATAACACCAAAACATACGTTGTAATATGAAGCGCCGTTTTATATGGGTTAAAAGATAGTCCAATCACAGCAAGTTCTGCGACAAAGTCACAGCCAATGACAACCCAGCTGAACAGATGCGTCACACTTACTTGCCCATTTATGGTAAATGATGACAGCTCTCTTCTGGTTCCGGTTGCAGGGATAGATTTTAATATTTGGCCTGTTAAATATGTATTCCTTCTAATTAAATAATAAAACTTACTTTTAAGTTACATTACATTCTTTATGCCATTCTCCACCATCTGAACTCTTGGAATTCAAATAAATGTAACAAAAGCATAATGGAATGCACCCAATTTTGAAAGCATATTGCAATATTTAATGCCAAACTGTTTTAAAGACAAATGTAGTGCCAAAACTACTGCACAACTGTATCAATATCAGTTAATTATATAAAGAAATAGCCAGATACAGAGGCAATCTATTACAGTTACACATACAGTAACATAAAAAAAATCGCTATGATGAAGTAATAATATTTTTTACAAACCAAGAGATGAGATTCAACTTTGTTATGTGAAAATATATTTGTTTCTTCCTCCCTTTAAAGAACAAATAGGCAAAAACTTAAACACAACATTTTACATTCTCAACTTTAGTTTTATATCCTTGTGATTATTGTTCACTTTTATTTAATGAAACTAAATGAAAGCAAAACTTAAAATATTTAATGATTATAAATGTCAGCAAGAAAATGCTTCTATAAAATACATTCACGGGTAAATTGCATTTACTTTAACCAGGCAGTGATATAATGATACCATAGATGTAGTTATGGTGGATATTTACTATAGTAACCACTGTAATAACAGGTTTAATGAAGCTAAATGCAAGACATTAAGTCCATCTAAATGTAAATGTAGCAAACTCACAGAATAATGTCCAGTTGTCAAGTGTGTCATTTCTGTAATACTCATTCAGCACCAAACAGAATTCCATAAATATTGATTGTTTTCAAAAGGTTTTCTTGAACACCCTCAGTATCTTCAATTGTTCGGACAAACACCTGCTATACACTTGCCAAAATATACATTTGACTATTGCATCATGAAGTCGCTGCATAACTAGAACTAATGGATGGCAATGAATATGTCCTTTACCAAAACTCCTGGTGAGCACTGATGCTTATTTGATAAAGGCATTAGGCAGACATCAAGTACACATCCTACACATGCCCAAACAACACCGCCCAAAGACAGTAATGAAGTGGACACCACCAGGAGGATCAGGAGACAGCGAAGACCAAGGAAGACATGGAGACAGATGTTTCACGAACACCTGAAGAATGTCAGTGTCCCATGGGAAGATGGGGAGAACTTGGCCACAGATCGAATATGCTGGAGGACACTTGTTGCCCAATGTGCCCAGCACAGGACTTGATGATGATGTTGTGAGTTTATCCATAACTGTGGGATATTTTTCTGTAAAGAGGTTGGATAATTAAATGTTAAATGCATTTATAAAATAAGTTTACTGATATGTGGGCATGATTAAAAGTATGTCATTAATAGCAAGCAATAATCATATGAATTTGTTTAAAAATAACGATTTACATGCAAACGGAACAGTTATCAGCAGTGTAACTGATCTGTTATCTGTCAGTATATATATATATATATATATATATATATATATATATATATATATATATATATATATATATATATATATATATATATACTGATCTGACAAGTCAGATTAGCTTTTCCACTCTTGCAAACAGAGGAAGGTCATGAGGTGTGGAGAGACATCATGTATCATTGGAACATGAACAGACAGGGTCCAATTTGTAATAGTTTTAAATAATACAATGCAATTAATATAAACTTTCTGACTACTTTCCAAGAAGAGGCGCAACTGATTTGCAAATATCGCGATAAATATGTAGAGGAATTGAGGCAGTAGCCAATGACAGCAGTAGGAGTAAAAGCCGCAGGATTATGTAGGAATATACAAATATGTATGAGCATCGTATGAATTTGAGAACTTCTTAAATCTTGTGAATTATTAAGACTTAGAGACTATGTTTGTACTGATTGGGCTATGGGTTTTGTAAGAAAAGGTTTAAGAAACAACAAATGGTTGATAAAAATGATTACGGGTTAAAACCAACACATACATACCATTGTGAATATTTGCCTTTGCAGCTTTTCGTCTCCTCTGTTTACTTCTCCTCAAACAATAATGAGCTGACTGAGTCTGAAAGGCCCTTTTGGTCTTTTCACCTGAAAAAAGAGAAAATAAAATATCGTTATGTATAATATATAGGATTATTTAAAGGAAAAATTACAGATTAACCTTACAATTTGTGGATTTTAAATTATCAGTCATCAAAAGCATGGTAGGTGTTGTGGTTACTGTGCATTTACAACAAATGACACATTAAAACTGCGAATACTGTGGTAAAAGCATGGTAAGTGTTGTGGTTACAGTGCATTTACAACAAATGACACATTAAAACTGTAAATACTGTGGTAAAAGCATGGTAAGTGTTGTGGTTACAGTGCATTTACAACAAATGACACATTAAAACTGTAAATACTGTGGTAAAAGCATGGTAAGTGTTGTGGTTACAGTGCATTTACAACAAATGACATTAAAACTGCAAATACTGTGGTAAAAGCATGGTAAGTGTTGTGGTTACTGTGCATTTACAACAAATGACACATTAAAACTGCAAATACTGTGGTAAAAGCATGGTAAGTGTTTTGGTTACTGTGCATTTACAACAAATGACACATTTAAACTGTAAATACTGTGGTAAAAGCATGGTAAGTGTTGTGGTTACTGTGCATTTACAACATATGACACATTAAAACTGCAAATACTGTGGTAAAAGCATGGTAAGTGTTGTGGTTACAGTGCATTTACAACAAATGACACATTAAAACTGTAAATACTGTGGTAAAAGCATGGTAAGTGTTGTGGTTACAGTGCATTTACAACAAATGACACATTAAAACTGTAAATACTGTGGTAAAAGCATGGTAAGTGTTGTGGTTACTGTGCATTTACAACAAATGACACATTAAAACTGTAAATACTCTGGTAAAAGCATGGAAAGTGTTGTGGTTACAGTGCATTTACAACAAATGACACATTAAAACTGTAAATACTGTGGTAAAAGCATGGTAAGTGTTTTGGTTACTGTGCATTTACAACAAATGACACATTAAAACTGTAAATACTGTGGTAAAAGCATGGTAAGTGTTGTGGTTACTGTGCATTTACAACAAATGACACATTAAACTGTAAATACTGTGGTAAAAGCATGGTAAGTGTTGTGGTTACTGTGCATTTACAACAAATGACACATTAAAACTGTAAATACTCTGGTAAAAGCATGGTAAGTGTTGTGGTTACAGTGCATTTACAACAAATGACACATTAAAACTGTAAATACTGTGGTAAAAGCATGGTAAGTGTTGTGGTTACTGTGCATTTACAACAAATGACACATTAAAACTGTAAATACTGTGGTAAAAGCATGGTAAGTGTTGTGGTTACTGTGCATTTACAACAAATGACACATTAAAACTGTAAATACTGTGGTAAAAGCATGGTAAGTGTTGTGGTTACTGTGCATTTACAACAAATGACACATTAAACTGTAAATACTGTGGTAAAAGCATGGTAAGTGTTGTGGTTACTGTGCATTTACAACAAATGACACATTAAAACTGTAAATACTCTGGTAAAAGCATGGTAAGTGTTGTGGTTACAGTGCATTTACAACAAATGACACATTAAAACTGTAAATACTGTGGTAAAAGCATGGTAAGTGTTGTGGTTACAGTGCATTTACAACAAATGACATTAAAACTGCAAATACTGTGGTAAAAGCATGGCAAGTGTTGTGGTTACTGTGTATGACACATTAAAACTGCAAATACTGTGGTAAAAGCATGGTAAGTGTTGTGGTTACTGTGCATTTACAACAAATGACACATTAAAACTGCAAATACTGTGGTAAAAGCATGGTAAGTGTTGTGGTTACTGTGCATTTACAACAAATGACACATTAAAACTGTAAATACTGTGGTAAAAGCATGGTAAGTGTTGTGGTTACTGTGCATTTACAACAAATGACACATTAAAACTAAATACTGTGGTAAAAGCATGGTAAGTGTTGTGGTTACAGTGCATTTACAACAAATGACACATTAAAACTGTAAATACTGTGGTAAAAGCATGGTAAGTGTTGTGGTTACTGTGCATTTCAGGCACGTCACGTGACAGACAGTGTTTAATCACGTTAGTTTAGTAATGTGTTTTTAATTAGAAACCAATGAAACGCAAAGCGTCCGTGGAGATGACAGATATAATGCAGTGACTGAACATGAGAGAGCTAATCTGATTAATATCGACAAACAGAAAAGACATTATAACAAACATTATTTGGGCAGCATATTTAGGACTACTTACCAACATCTGGCACACGTGTCCTGATGCCAAATATCGCGATGTGTTCGGAGTGAGACTTCTTCAGCGCTATTTCCTACGGATAAAATTCGCGTCTGTTATTGCCGCCACGGGTTTCCCATTGAAAGTAATGGAGTTCCTAATGCGTCATCTAGAGTGACGCCAAGGGGCGCCTTCGGGGTCTGCTATGTGAAGCCTCGGGCGCTTGACCATGCTTCAGTTGTTGACGCCTTGGGAGTGAGAATGGGTTGAGATAAAGCAAGTTCAGCTGATATCAGCAAAAATCTTCACAAAGCAAGTATTCAATGTTGTCAAATGTTTCGGCATTTATAGCCGCTCACCCTGTGGAACTGGTATATTGCACCAATAGCATTTAATAGTTCACTTATTTAGAGGTGTATAAATAGGATGTGTACACGATGTTTGGAGCAAGTGTAGCATGTAGTCACACACAGACATCAAGATTTTGCATATGATTCACAATAATGGAAGCTGATAACACTTCATTTTACTTTATCTTGGCTTTTTCTGCCACAACAATCGTGATTTACAAACACAGAGATACAGCAGCCAATGAAAAGCTAAAATAAGAAGAACTGGGACCAAGAGCCCAACTAAAGCAAACACTGATCACTACACTGGTGACACTCCAAATGACACAAATATCAGCATCTAAACCTCTGCTAATTCTCACTCTTCTGTAGACGTCTGACAGAAATAGTTAAATCTGTATGTTATGTCTGTGATTAAGTTCAGCACAAGTGTCTGAGCCAGAAAGTCTTTCCTTCAGATCTGGTTTCTCTCATGATCCAGAGATGTGTGATTTACAGAAGTGTCTTTTATGTTCATGATTTTTGGACAAACACAAACTGAGTTGCTTTTCAATTACATTGAAATTAACATGAGTTTTAATTTAATGCATCCTGACAGTGTTTATTTGGTCCAGAAACAGTATAAATTGTCTAAATGAGACCATAAATGATGTTGAAAATATGTCCACAATGGCCACATTTGAACTAGTTTAACCTTGTAAGAAGGGTCCATGAACGTCTATATCAGACGTGCAGAACACGTCAACAATAAGACATCATAAAACGTTACATTCTGGCTCCTCAGGGGACGTCTATTCAACGTCCGACTTTGTGACAAAGACGTTGAAAAGACGTCTTTTGGACATTAAATTGTTTAGTGGGAACCTCAAATGACACTCAATTTCCAATAATTAATTGAGCTTGTTAACAGAATTTAATACAATATAATTGTAACCCAAAAAAATCAAAATGTGGAAAGTTCAGTTTCCTTTCGTTGTCACTCCGAGTTACGTCGGATGACGACGAATGGGGTTTCGCTTAGAACTCAGATCGACTTCGAGTATACAAAACGAGCCAATGGCAAAGAAATGCCATGGGTCTGCGGAATTTGCATACACTGTAAAAAAAATCTGTAAAAAAACAGTCAAATTTTACAGTAATATGCTGTTTTCCATTAAAACAGTAATATACCGTAGGAAAAAATGCATTCGGGTTGATGTTTGTCGTTTTCGAGAAAGAAGCCTATAGTAGTATACTGTGAATTAACAGCACTCAAAATCGACACTCAGAGGCTGTGTTCCAAATCAAACCTTCATTCACTATTCCCTACATTAGTTCACTAATATAGTCCACTTGACTGAGTGAATAATTCAGTTAATTTTTTTAAGTTAATTGAGACCCTGAACACCTACTGTTAACAATCAGAATCACTATAGGAGAGAGGAACAAGAAGAACAGAAAAAAAGATCAAATCAAGATAAAAGACATTAAATCTTAGCAAAAGATCTCAGCAGAGGACAATTAAACAACTCCACAAACAGCATTACCAGCTTCACTTATTACTAACCAGACTGACTTTATTTCTGTCAGACGTCTACAGACGTTCTTATTAAAAGGTGACATAGGTTTAGATGTCATTTTATTTTCATTTGATGTTACCATAATGGTGATGAGTGATTGCTTTAGTTGGGCTCTTGACCCTGGACTTTTGAACATAAGTCTTTCTTTGGCTGCTGTAGCTGTGATTTTTAAAATGCGTTAGCTATGGCACAAAGCTGAAGAAAACAGGATGCCAATGGCTGTTTGTTAATAGTCACAATGGTCATATACTAGCCTGAATTACTCACTGATCTCATTTAATGCCTGACATTGATAATGGTTGATGATTTGTATTTTTGATTTTGATGTCATTGTGATTTTGAAGATTGAGATTTATCGGGGATTTGATGTCCTGAAAATATTAATGATTTTAAGAAGTTTACACTCAGAACATTTTGAATTTCTTGATCAGCCAGACACACACACACGTACAGGCATCAAGAATCGGCGTATGAATCTCAACAATGGTGACAATCATAAGTTGTATGCTGCAATGCATGTTGGGTACCAAAAAAAAAGCCATGACACCCAGCATGCATTGCAGCATGAATAAATTATGTGGCTGAATTGTCTGGTTATTTGCTTTGATTTTTACTTTTTGCTTTTATTTTTGCTGTTGGTTTTGTGTTTACTTTAAATAGTGTGTTTTGTGATGTTCAGATTTGATGTTATCTTTTTTGTTGATTGTCACCATTGTTGAGATTCATTAGCTGATTATTTATGTTTGTGTGTGTCGAAGTACAGCCATAGTTCAATTTTTTAGTGATTTAGTGAATCATGAGTATAGGAATCCTTCATAACTGATTACACATGCACTGGTTGTTCTTTTGCTGTAGTTTCACAGTCAAGTTATATAATCAACACATTATTAATAAGGAATAGACACAGGCTGTGATCCAAACATTATATAATGACATTATAATCTTTAACACCTCATCTCATTTTTGTTGGCTTTGTTTTTGCCAAAACAAATGTGTTTTAAAAACACACAGTAAGAGCAGACAAAGCAAAATTAATGTTAAAGTCAAGGGTCAAGAGCCCAACTAAAGCAAACACTGATCTTCATAATGGTAACGTCAAATGAAACAAAACAACATCTAAACCTCTGTTAATACTCAATAGGAATTTATGTAAACGTATCTGTCAATTTGTCAGTCTGGTTAGTAATAAGTGAAGCTGGTAATGCTGTTTGTGGAGTTGTTTAATCCTCTGCTGAGATCTTCAGATTTAATGTATTCTGTGGCTGAAGTCAGTTGTAGTTCTTGTGTTTCGCTTTTTTATCTTCTTGTTGTTTCTCTGTCCTTCAGTGATTCTGCTTGTTAACATCAGGTGTGCATCCCTAATGCTCAATCATCAGTTAATTAATCACTTAATTATATCATTAACTTCAACACTGCTTCAGTGTTACTCAGTGTGTGGACACACAAGTGTTCATTTAAAACTGAAGATTTTGCAGTGGGGTTGAACGGGTTAAATGTGTATAAAAAAAACAGTGTGAAGCGTATTTTAACAGTAATCAACTGTAAAATAAATGTACGGCATAAAACTTTAGAAAAACAGCAATATAATGGCAACCCAGCTGCCAGAAGATTACTGTAAAATCAAGGAAAACAGTAAATTACTGTAAAATGTTACAGTCGGATGTTAATTTTACTGAATATTAGTGAAAGTTCATAGAAAAAAGTAATGTGAAGTCAATAACTGATAAGGAGAGTAAATATTAAACAGAAATGTTTTATGTGTTTTGCACAGGATGATTTAGGAGATATCTGTTAGTTTAATTAATTAGTTTTGTGAGTCACCATTGTGCTGGAGAGTAGAGTCTGTGCTTCAGTCAGAGATGAGCAGAAAAACACAGATGTTATGCTGCCTGTTGCTTTATTTAAAAGCAGTGATTGTGTATTGCTGATCCAGTGACAATCTCCTTGCTAAGTACTTTAGCACATACATGTATGCTAATGTTCGTTAAATGCGAATTGCAAAGATTTGAGTTAAAGTCATGTTTTTAATTAATTCACTATTACACATAAGGTGTTTCAGTTTAATATTAAGAGATATACATTTTCAGTGGACTCAAATGAAGTAACTTCACACGTGCCACCTCCGTTACAGTACTATCAGTAGTTTTTAAACTCAAACTGTTTGAAGCAATCGGTTTCCCAAATTATATGAGTTACCTTCCATGGTATTTTTACGGTAACATACTGTAAAAAAATGAGAGCTGTATATTAACGGTAGAGGGCTGTAAATTAACAGTACATTGCTGACAACCCCAGCTGCCGGAATTTTACCGTTTTTTTTTACGGGGATGTAAATAAAGGAAAATTACTGTAATTTTACGCATTGGTTATTTTCTGTAATTTTACGGTTTTTTTTTCTGGCACCCCAGCTGCCGGAATATTACCGTTTTTTACGGGGATTTTTTTTCTCCGTCTTACCTCGTGGTATAAAAGGAGGATGCCGGCAATATGCAGATATGTTTTCGCTTCGGAGCCAAGAGTATTTCTTCACTCCACAGTCATCTCTGACTTCGCTCTATGAGACGAGCTTCTCTCTCCGGTGTTGGTGTGACGGCGATCTGCAGCGAGCTCACAGTGCCTGCTGATCTGTGCAGTGATCTGCTAGTGTGTGTGTGTCTCCCCGCGCGCTTCAACATCGCAGAGTTTTTTTCTCCTCAGAGCCGTGCACAGACCTCCTCAGGGGCAGGGGCGGAGGGACCAAAAAGGGCACAATTTTTTTTTTTAATTTAATTTAACAGTACCTGCATTTTTATTCTCTCTTTTCAGCCAACTTGTGATAGGTATGCTTCCTTTGGCTGCATCAGAGAGTTCCTTAATTTTTTTTCTATATTTTTTTTCTTTCTTTACTTGGCATTCTAAGAAAATATGTTGATACAATTATTAGAATGCATAACACACCAAATGAAAATAGGGAAATGATGATAATATTACAACATGCTGCCTTCCACAAGCAACGACTTCTGATGTAAACAGGGAACTTCAGAACATTCTGATGAAACATAAGACTGCAAATCGACTCATTATTCATGTGGGGAAGAATGATATTCATAAAGAGCAGTCAGAACTCCTTAAGAAGGATTTCAATGAACTTTTTGAAACACTTAAAAGACTGAAAGTTCAGACATTCATCAGTGGACCACTCCCAGCAAGAGGTACAAACAGGTTTTCACGGTTGCTTGGGCTTAACACATGGCTGCAAAAAACCTGCAATATAAAAGGAGTGAACTTCATTGACAACTTCAATCTTTTCTGGAGTCAGAGGCAACTGTTTCAACAGGATGGGCTCCACCCAAACAAACTTGGTTCAAGAGTGCTAAAGGACAATATCTTCTTCTCAATCCATCATCCTTCTGCAGTGTGTGCCAATCCACTCAACCTGAATGGCACACACACACCTGGACACAGTATTAATGACCACAGGACTTCACTTATGCACCTGAATGGACATGCGGCTGACACATCACACAAGGACAATGATAACACCACTCAGCCACAACAACCTCTGCTGACGGACACAATCTCAGCTGAGTCCTGCCCACAGAGCTCACCACAGACAGACTGTGACATACTAGAACTGCTAGAAGATTCAGCACCCAAGGACGACTTTCTGGAAAACAGCCAGGAAATCCAGGACAGCATATTACAGCCTCCGATTACACCAGAGCAACAGCAAACACCAGACACGCTATCTCTCTCTCCAGCATCTCCACTTCTGTGCTTCTCAGAGAAAATGGAACAACTGGTGTATGCTGGAACCAGACTATCCCACTCTTTTGCTGCAAGCCCCCAGATGTCAACCAAAAAACGGCAGGCCCCACAACCACCAAAGCCTGCGGGCCCAGCTCGCCCTCCCCCTCCCCCTCCCCCTCCCCCTCCTCCTCCTCCCCCTCCCCCTCCCCCTCCTCCTCCTCCTGTGAGAGCTCTTCGGCCTCTGCCACAGCGCCAGGGCTCACACCCTCCTCCAGTGGCTCGAGGTGAACCAAAAACAACTGATACCAGCTCTCAGTGATATGTGTCGGGTCCCCGCTATGATAACAGTAACTTTCTTAAATGTTTACAAAACAAGCGGGAACCCAGTGTGCCTGAATCTTTCTCTATTGCTGTCCAATTACATGATAGAAAGTCTAAGGCCTTCAAAAGCCGTACAGCAAACCCATCTAATCTGGTGCCTATTACTCGCCAAACTAAGATCGCTGTGGGGACAAAAAGTAAGACTGTTAAGTTAGCACTTTTAAACATCCGCTCACTTAAAAATAAATCACTTCTAGTCAACGACTTAATAACCACATACAACCTGGACTTTATGCTTCTAAATGAAACTTGGCTAGAAGACAGCTGCAGTGCAACAGTCCTCAATGAAACATCCCCTCCTAACTTTAATTTTATGAGTGTTTGCAGAGCGGGTAAGAGAGGCGGGGGCTTAGCTACTCTTTTTAAAGATGTCTATCAATGTAAGCAAATATCACTTGGGAATTACCCGTCTTTTGAATATCTGGGTATTGTGTTAAAAGGTGCTCCACGTATTTTACTTATCATTGTTTACAGGCCTCCAAAATACTCTCCAGCCTTTGCTGAGGACTTTACAGAACTGTTATCAACAATTTCCTCAGAGTTTGACTGTTTTGCCATTGCTGGAGATTTTAACATTCACATAGATAATGCAGAAACCAATATGGCAAAAGAAATCAAAACTGTTTTAAAAACTTTTGATCTGACTCAGCATGTACATGGACCCACACATAATTGTGGACACACTCTAGATTTACTTATCAGTAAGGGTCTAAACATCTCATCGATTGTTATCAGGCACGTGCACAGGTAGGGCTCAACCTATGCAGAGCACATGCCCTTTTTGCTCTTACACTCGAAGTGCCCTTTTTTTTTGGGTGGTGTTTTTTTTTTTTTTTCTTAAATAAATCAATGCTATTGGTCGGGTCACCCTTTACGCCTGTCTGTTTTAAAAATATTTAGTCAATGAAAATTCTTAAAAAGAGCTTGCATCTGTCGTCGTGACTCGTGACTGAATCAACTGAAGCTCCACAGCAGCCGCACAGCAGACAGCAGCTGAACGAAGTTTTGCAAGGGTAAAAAAATAAAGATGTTGTTTGAATAAGTACTAAACACTTTGTCTATAAAAGCTCATATTTTATTTATTTAATGTCTGACTGAGACATGTGGGACCTGAGAGGGAGGTCTAGGCTAGCAACGTTAGTCAATAGCCTACACTTAAATAGCCTGTGCATAAAGTAGCATTTCAGCTTTTAGAAAATGTGATTTTGGTCAAATGTATTTTACAACAGGAAAAACTGAGCGTCTAACAAACTAGTAATCCGTTGATGAAAATGTAGCCTATGCCGCCGGCGCCGTTTTAAAGGGTACCTATCATGGAATTTTGAAAATTACCTTTCATGTAGTGTGTAACATAGATCTAAGTGAACGAAAACATCCTGCAAAGTTTTAAATATGAAAGTTCACCGTATACAAAGTTATTATCTCTCAAAAGTAAGAGTCGACTCTGAGTCGTTGATATGAATCGATAGACGAACGATGCATTTTCTCTAACTTTTGTACGTCACTTGTACAAGTTATTTGAATAAGATACGCCCACTCAGTGCATTAGGAGACACCAGGGAAAACATCATGTCGACGAGACGCTGCTGTGTTTTGAAGTGCGACGCAAAAGCAAACTTTTTTCATCTGCCCAGTGAGGAGCATTTGAAGACTAAGTGGCTACAGTTCATAACTATACCACAGAAGTATTATAGCCCGAACTTGTTCTGTGTTCGCGTCATTTTGAAGATGATTGCTTCACAAACCTAAATGCTATAAAGTATGGATTTGCATGTAGTATGGCTGATACTGAAGGAGGGAGGTTCAGTACCGAGTTTATTTGGATCAGCTTCCTTCTCCGAATCACAATCTGTAAGTAGGCTGTTGCTTTTATGTTTGTATCATGTTCTATAATTATTTTGTGTGTTGTGTACGCACAGGCACAGCGCAGCTTCTAGCAGCTAACTTAGGTCTTCAATGTCAATTGTATTGAAATATGTGAAGTGTTTGTCGTTGTTAATGGAGTTGTCACAGGGCTCTCGAGTGTCACGCATCACGCATTGAGCGTGACACTCATTTCGGTCTTTTGTCACGCTCTCCGGCCACACATTGTATTTCTCACGCTGAAAAACTATTTGTAATATATTTAATATGCCGCAGTGCCCAAAACTCACTCACTGTGGAACCGGCAGGATTCAAGCGCGTCTCCTCCAGTGTTGCCAGGTCCGTATGCCTGCACTGTTTCCGCGGGTTGTTTGTGTAGTGCACGCTGGTTGACGCGATTGTTTTATCCACTGGAACATGATTGTTATTGAGGAAACACCCGGGAACGCTATTTGAATATTTTTGGCCGTGATTGGGTTAGTTTGATGAGCAATTGGGCTGGTTTTGTTGTGCAGACCTGGCACCCTGGTCTCCTCTGGTGTTGTTCGTCTGGTGTTGTTAGCCAATCAGAAAATAGCACTGTTGTATCTGGGTAAGATCTAGCGCAACAACCAATGACACCCCGTCGGCTGGGTGTCTAACATATCACCACAGATTAGCGTCACGCAAAGGAGGGGTTTGGAAAAATGACTCGCTAAACGATCATATGGGAGTCGGTGAGCAAATCAGGTAAAAATAAATGCATATTATAAGACAACAAAAGTGTTTTTTTGTCATTGTATGCATGTAAAACTGTTGTTGGGGACTCCCAGAACAATATTAGGAACATTTTAAATGCCATAATAGGTACCCTTTAATGACGGACAAAATGCACATTTGCACACATTCGCTGGTCAAAAAACCCGTAACTGTATTTGAGTTTGACTTTTGTAAAATGTTAACAATATATTCATAATACAACAACATATACTTTGTTTTTAGCATCGGAAAATCATAAGCACAGGCGCGCCCCCGTGCTGTTTTGTACTGAAACTACACAAAGCGACGAGTGATCCTCGTCACCTAGGTAACATATTTCTAAGAAATTTTCTTCTTTGATTTATGATTGCTGATACACTTAATTTATTAACATTTCATCTTGTTATGGTAATATTAAATTATGGTTAATTCAAGGCTGTTGATATGCACGTGCAATGTAGTTTTTTATTATTATTCTATACTCTCCGCTTGTCCTCACATGTATAATTGTAGTAAAACATGGTTTTACTCCAGTAATGTTGTAGGCTAGTAGTAAAAAAAAAAAAACATTATAGAAGATCACTGTGAAATCTTTATATTTTATCATGCAGAATGTAATCCATTATTTAATTCATTCCAATGCTTAATTTATTTGATCCAAAATACAGCAAAAACAATAATATTTTGAACTATTTTTACAATCTAAAATAACTGTTTACTATTTAAATATTTTAAAAAGTAATTTATATCTGTGATCAAAGCTGAATTTTCAGCATCATTACACCAGTTCAGTACTCCTTTTCACTGCAACTGTACTTTTCACATTGCTTTATTTATTTATTTTCATTGCTGGCTTATTTTAGGGAAAGTGTAGTGAAGGGACCTTCAAGAAACTAATACATGCCTGGTCCTCCACAGTATCAAGTTTTTGCCAGGTAGGCAGATACATGTTGGATATGCTATATTAATGGCATGGGTATAGTTTCTTATAATCTGGAATTGAGTTGGACATAATTATTTAAATTATATTTCAAATAGTTTGTCAAAAATACTTGACTCATGTTTATGTGTGACATTTAGAAGAGGGGAAGGTAGAGCAATTTTAACCAAATAATACAAATTAGCTTATTAAACCAAACAGAATAGCTAAACAAATATTTTATTGAACTTTGTTCTGATATATAATGATATATATAAAAATGATATATATATATAAAATGATATAATATATATATATATATATATATATTATATATATATATATATATATATATATATATATATATATTAGAACTATAACATTTATAAAAATAATTATAACTGATATAACTTTTTTTTGTACTTATATGAATTTTGATTAATTGGTGGAAAAAAAGGGAGGGGGTGCCCTTTTTTGTTTCAGCACATGCCCCTCAAAAGGTCTGTGCACGGTCCTGATTGTTATTAAGGATGTAGCACTGTCTGATCATTTCTGTATTTTCTTTGATATTTTGATCTCTCCTGCCATTGAAGCTAGATCTGTGTCTGTCAAGAAGAGATGCTTAAATGAGAACACTAGTGTGCTATTTATGAAGGCTATATCTTTAAAACAAAGCATATCTGCTGACTCTGTTGATTTTCTCCTTGAATCTTTTAACTCAAAAATTAAAAGTGTAATTGATCATATTGCTCCTGTGAAAGTCAGGAAGAATAGTGGTAGACAAAAAGCACCTTGGAGAAACTCAACAGCTGTGCAAAACATGAAAAGACAATGCAGAAGAGCAGAGCGCATATGGCGGAAGACAAAACTTGTAGTCCATTATAACATCTACAAAGACAGCATCCATGCTTTTAATATGGAACTAGGCAAAGCTAGACAGACTTTCTTCTCAAATATTATAAACAGCAACTTAAACAACACACGCACTCTTTTTGCTACTGTAGAGAGACTGACAAACCCACCAAGCCAGATTCCCAGTGAAATGCTCTCAGACAGCAAGTGCAGTGAGTTTGCTTCTTTCTTCTCTGAGAAAATCAATAATATCAGAAAGGTGATCAGCTCATCCTTGAGTTGCGCTGGGGTCAAACAGATCAGACCATTACCTGAGAAAGTAGTTACTATGTCTGTTTTCGAAGAAATTGATGGCAAAATTTTGGAAGAAACCGTACAGCACCTTAAAACATCAACCTGCGCCCTTGACGCACTTCCCACATCTTTTTTCAAAAGTGTGTTAAACTGCTTAGAAGCAGATCTCCTAGAAGTGGTAAATGCTTCACTTTTCTCTGGGAGTTTTCCAAACTCCCTGAAAACTGCAGTTGTCAAGCCCCTCCTGAAAAAGAGTAATCTTGATAAGACCATATTAAGCAATTATAGACCAATCTCAAATCTTCCCTTCATAGGCAAGATCATTGAAAAAGTTGTCTTCAATCAGCTGAACAAATTCTTAAGCCTGAATGGTTACTTTGACAATTTTCAATCTGGTTTCCGATCGCATCACAGCACAGAGACAGCGCTCATAAAGATAATAAACGATATTCGCTTAAATACTGATACAGGCAAATTATCAGTGCTGGTACTACTCGACCTCAGTGCTGCATTTGACACTGTCGATCACAAAATACTTATTGACAGGCTGGAAAACTGGGTGGGGCTTTCTGGGATAGTCCTAAAATGGTTCAGGTCTTACTTAGAAGGGAGAGGTTATTATGTGAGTATAGGAGACCATAAGTCTGAGTGGACATCCATGACATGCGGAGTCCCCCAGGGCTCAATTCTTGCGCCATTCCTATTCAACCTGTATATGCTCCCGATGAGCCAAATAATGAGAAAGAACCGAATCTCTTACCACAGCTATGCAGACGACACACAGCTCTAATTAGCCCTATCGCCTAACGACTACAGCCCCATTGACTCCCTGTGCAAATGCATTGATGAAGTAAACAGCTGGATGTGCCAAAACTTTCTTCAGTTAAACAAAGACAAAACTGAAGTCATTGCGTTTGGAAACAAAGATGAAGTTCTCAAGGTGAATGCATACCTTCACTCTAGAGGTCTAACAACTAAAAATCAAGTCAGGAATCTTGGTGTGTCTCTAGAGTCAGACCTTAGTTTCAGTAGTCATGTCAAAGCAATAACTAAATCAGCATACTATCATTTGAAAAATATTGCAAGAATTAGATGCTTTGTTTCCAGTCAAGACTTAGAGAAACTTGTGCATGCTTTCATCACCAGCAGGGTGGATTACTGTAATGGACTCCTCACTGGCCTTTCTAAAAATACCATAAGACAGTTGCAGCTCATACAGAACGCTGCTGCCAGGATTCTGAGCAGAACTAGAAAATATGAACATATTACACCAGTCCTCAGGTCTTTACACTGGCTCCCAGTTACATTTAGGATTGATTTTAAAGTATTATTACTGGTATATAAATCATTCAATGGGCTAGGACCTCAATATATTGCAGATATGCTCACTGAATATAAACCCAACAGATCACTCAGATCATTAGGATCACATCAGTTAGAAATACCAAGGGTTCACTCTAAGCAAGGAGAGTCTGCTTTTAGCTACTATGCCAGCTGCAGCTGGAACCAGCTTCCAGAAGAGATCAGATGTGCTCCTACAGTAGTCACATTCAAATCCAGACTCAAAACACTTCTGTTTAGCTATGCATTTACTGAATGAGCACTGTGCCACTGTTCGTCCAACTGTTTTTACTGTACTTTATTTTATTTTTTATTCTAAAATGTTTTAATTATTCTTATTTGTTTTGCTTATTTTATTTTTTTCCTATGTAAAGCACTTTGAATTACCATTGTGTATGAAATGTGCTATATAAATAAACTTGCCTTGCCTTGCCTAAATATTATTTACTTTACCAAACAAAACAGTGAGAATCAATAAGGCAATTATGGAAAATACATTTTTAGTTTTGTTGATGTTGTAAATTTAATGTATTATATGTATGAAAGACAGTGTTAGCTATCATGAATCAGTATCACTTTACAATAAGGTTTCATTAGTTAAATTAGTTAACATTAGCTAATATTAATGAACTATTATTACCTAAGATATACAGTAACAAAATGTGTTGCTCATGGCTAATTCATGTAAGTTCATACATGAGTAATGAACAAATGAACCTTATTGTAAAGCGTTACTATGAAATCAAAGACATAAGTTCCTTACAATTTAGAGTTGGACATGGACTTATTTCATCTAACTAGATGTATTTCCCCTTGCACTTTTATTCCTTGGATAAAAACGAATGACATTATCACTCAGAATGCGTCTGAAATCAAGTTATACTTTTATTATAGTTGAGAATAACTTGCATGCTGCTGCAACTTTTATAGTAGCACGGTGATGGTAGGAAAAATTTAATTTTCTGTATTAGCTTAAACGTTACCTGCTGCTCGTTTGAAGACTCGCGCGAGGACGCGAGCTGCTGCATAGTGCGTAACAGAACCGTTAAATGCGTATGAGGCGCTGCAAAGGAAACTCCGCCTACCACTTCTCCGGCAATTTTTATATATATATATATATATATATTATTTGTTTGTATTATTATTGTTAGTGGCAAGGGTGTGTAAATGTATTGTTATTTATTATAATATTTATAATAATAATAATAATTATTATTTACAATTATCAGAAAAGGGCACAATACATTTTGAGACACATGAGAATGTGATCATCGCATCCTATAGGTCGAGACTCTGTGAACTTGCAAGAGTGAGAGTCCCCTCATCCACCCCCCGATCTTCAGCTGGTGGCCAGGGTGACCAGAGGGTGTTGGTCTGGAACAAGGCGCCGACTCTGTATCCGTGACCCCAGCCCCCCTCTTTAATGACGGTTCCCGCTAGCGAACTGATGATTCCACGAGTCTACCCTAAAAAAAAAAAAAAAAAAAAAAAGGTGGCCTGTGTGTTTTCATTTCGAAGCTACAGAGGATGATGCTGTGTCTGTAGCAGAATCACTAGATTGGCTTGATTCTTCTGGAAATGACGACTCATCACAGCTGCCACCTTCATGGTCTGCATATGGCTGTGCCTGAGTCTGATCTGTAGATGACGGCCATGCTTTCCTGGGACGATTGGTTTTTGGGTGAGGCCGCCGACCCGCGTCCACGGCAAACCCCAATATCTTTCCCCCCGAACGTGCATGATGAGATCTCGAAGTCCTGGAAGACCCCTGGTCTTCTCGGGACCGCTCGTTGGTCTCATCCGCCTTTCCTCCCCTCAGGGGCCACTGCCCATGGGTACACTGGGGTCCCCCCGATTGAACGCTCTGTTGCGATGCTACTGTGTCCTCAGAGTGCTTCCCGGCGCAATCCTAAGCACCCGTCCGAAGCCTGTAGTTCTTTTCGTCTACACTAATCTGTGGCGAAATCCTATAGTGCCACAGGACAGGCAGCTGCCTCACTGCATTCTATGAACGTTCTTCTGGTCTACCTGACCCAGATGCTCATGGACATGCACGAGGGCGGGACTGACCCGAGGCTCTTCAGTGAACTGCGCGCCGCCACTGACCTTGCTCTCCGAGTGACGAAAGTGGCCGTACGCTCTCGGAGTCAGGTGATGTTCACCATTCTGGGGCTGACCGGTCTGATGTGCAGGATGTCGGGCGGACCCGTCTGCTCAACACCCTCATATCCCAGGTCGGCCTCTTCGGCGGTGCGGTTGAGTGCTTCCGCCCAACAGTTCTCAACCGCCCGTGAGCAGATTGAGGTTATTCTGCCCACCGGCCCCGCCGTCCGCTCAGATCCCTCAGTCTGCCCACCGCCGAAGGCGCCCTCCCACGGTTCCAACCCCGCCCGTTCACCCGGGCCTGGCTTTGGAAGACCGTAGGGGGAATGCCACAGCCCTCTCCAGCCCCGCCCCCCACTAAACGCCAGGTTAAGCGGCACTTTTGAGATGGGCTGCTCAGAGATGAGACTCAGTTCTTTCCAGGAGTTGGTAGCAGGGCCACTCCTTTCCCCGGTGGAGGGCTGGGGAAGAATCCTTATTCAGAAAGAACTGACTCTCTCGTATACAGAGTTCACGGACGACACGGTGCGCCACCTCCGAGCCGTGCACCCCTCGTCCCCTCTGTCTCAGAGCTGGTTGACAGTGTGTGCCGTCCTCAGACCGTACCGCTCTCATCCCCCTTTGTCGCCAGACCCCTGGCAGAGCAGGCCCCCGCGGAATGCTGGTCCTTCCCTGGTCTCCTGAGTTCATGAGTTCATGATTTCATGAACTTTTTCACCGAGAAAATTGAAAGCATCAGAATCAAAATCGTAAACGTTCAATCTTTGCTCGCGCCTTATAATTCAGCCGCAATTATCACCCCGCAAGAACAATTACAATGCTTTACAACCATAGAACAAAAAGAGTTAAATAAACTTATCACTTCATCTAAAACAACAACATGTTTATTAGATCCTATACCAACTAAACTACTGAAAGAAGTATTACCTATAGTGGAAGAGCCTCTTCTCAATATTATTAATTCGTCTTTATCTTTAGGTCATGTTCCAAGAACATTCAAGCTGGCAGTTATAAAACCTCTTATTAAGAAACCACAATTAGATCCAAATAACCTAGCAAATTACAGACCCATTTCGAATCTTCCATTTATGTCAAAAATATTAGAAAAAGTTGTGTCCGCTCAACTCGGCTCTTTCTTGCAAGAAAACGACATCTATGAAAAGTTTCAGTCTGGATTCAGGCCACATCATAGCACTGAAACTGCGCTTGTTAGAATCATAAATGATCTACTTTTAGCTTCGGACCAAGGCTGTATCTCAGTACTAGTTTTACTTGATCTTAGTGCTGCGTTCGATACTATAGATCACACAATACTCTTAGATCGACTACAAAATTACACTGGTGTTCAAGGACAAGCATTAAGCTGGTTCAGGTCATACTTATCTGACCGCTACCATTTCGTCTACTTAAATGGAGAAAAATCGATCATGACTTCGGCAAACCATGGAGTGCCGCAGGGATCTGTGTTAGGCCCTTTATTATTCTCAATATATATGCTGCCACTTGGTAATATTCTAAGGAAACATGGAATTAGTTTCCATTGCTATGCTGATGACACTCAAATATATATTTCATCACGGCCAGATGAATACGCTAAATTATCCAAATTGACAG
The DNA here is from genome assembly GCA_036326025.1 of Chrosomus eos. Classification (NCBI taxonomy): domain Eukaryota; kingdom Metazoa; phylum Chordata; class Actinopteri; order Cypriniformes; family Leuciscidae; genus Chrosomus; species Chrosomus eos. The sequence continues at coordinate 32,903,438 of CM070829.1, read as the reverse complement.
ATTGTGTTAAAGATATAAAAGATTGGATGACGCGTAACTTTCTTTTATTAAATCCAGATAAGACAGAGGTAATACTTATCGGTTCTAAAAACCATCTACAAAACCTCTCACAACACAACTTTAACATAGTAGGATGCCCTGTTACTTTATCCGCTACAGTAAAAGACCTGGGTGTTATATTAGACTGCAACCTGTCTTTTGAAAAGCATATTTCATATGTTACAAAAACTGCCTTTTTCCACCTTAGAAACATTGCTAAGCTACGTAATATGCTATCACTCTCTGATGCAGAAAAGTTAGTTCATGCATTCATGACCTCGAGACTAGATTACTGTAATGCTTTATTAGCTGGTTGTCCTGCATCCTCAATAAACAAGCTACAGTTAGTCCAAAATGCAGCCGCTAGAGTTCTTACTAGATCAAGAAAATATGATCATATAACACCAGTTTTATCATCACTTCATTGGTTACCTATAAAGTTCCGTATTAATTACAAGGTATTGCTTTTGACCTATAAAGCTCTAAATGGTTTAGCTCCAGTCTATTTAACGGATCTTCTATCGCCTTACAATCCATCGCGCTCTTTAAGATCACTAAATTCGAGGCTTCTGGTCATTCCTAGGATATCCAGATCCACCAAAGGAGGGAGAGCATTTTCACATCTAGCTCCGAAGCTCTGGAATAGCCTTCCTGATATTGTTCGTTGCTCGGACTCGCTCTCCCAGTTTAAAACTAGACTAAAGACGCATCTATTTAGCCAGGCATTTATATAAATTTTTATTTTACAGTTACTGTAAATTTGGCCTCTAGTTCATAAACGCCAGAGGAGAACTGGCCCCGACTGAGCCTGGGTTCTCACAAGGTTTTTTTTTTCTCCATTGGGTGATCTGATGGAGTTTTAGGACACCATTGGGTCACTTGATGGAGTTTTTCGGTTCCTTGCCACTGTTGCCTTTGGCTTGCTCAGTTGGGGATATTCAAATTAATTAAACAATCATACCATTGATCAGCTCTATCAAACTTGGATGTCCTTTTTGGATGTCCAGTAATAAACAAACATTGTTGAGTTATTTTGATTGATACTGTAAAGCAGCTTTGATACAATCTGTATTGTGAAAAGCGCTATATAAATATATTTGACTTGACTTGACTTGACTCCTCTGTCAGGGTGCGGTTATGACCGTGCCCCCACACCGGGCCGCTATGCCGTCCACGTCTGGGCCGGTCATTCCGCTTCGCTGCACCACCGAGGGGACGTCTGTGGTTCGTGACTCCGCTGGCACAGTTGGGAGCCTGCCTAGAGCTTCCCTATCTGTTCCGCTGGGTCGCGCGAACCATCGGCTCAGCTATGCGATTCAGTTCGCACGGTCTCCTCCCCGCTGCAGTGGAGTCCGCTCCTCTATGGTCGGTGGCTATGTCCCTATCATGAGAGCTGAGGTTGCTTCAATAAAAGGGTATGATTGAGACTGTCCCTCCAGCCGAAATGAAGTCCGGGTTTACAGCCCATACCTCATTGTCCCGGAGAAATCTGGTGGGTTACAGCCAATCATGAACCTACGCATCCGAACTGCCCCCTTCAAAAAACAGGCTGCTGTTCAAGATGCTCCTGGCCAAACGTTTCCGGATGTGTGCGGCCACAGGATTGGTTTGCAGCGATCGACCTGAAGGACGCCTACTTTTATGTCTCCGTTCTCCTTCGACTTGACCCTACCTACGGTTTGCTGTCAGGGCGCGCGCATATCAGTACGCTGTTCTCCCATTCGGGCTAGCCCTGTCTCCTCGCGCCTCTACATAGGTTGTTGAGGCAGCCCTTGTTCCTCCATGGGAACATGGGGTTCGCATCCTGAACTATTTCGGCGACTAGCTATCTTAGCTCACTCTCGAGACCAGGTTTTGCGAACACAGGGACCCAGTGCTCCAGCACTTAGCTCGTCTGGGCCTTCGGGTGAACTGGGAAAAGAGCCTTGCCTGAGACTTCAAGAGCAAGAGTGCGGTTCAACTGAACTTTTTCAGAGGCTCCTGGGGCATATGGCATCTACAGCCGCGGCAACGCCGCTCGGATTGCTTCATATGAGACCGCTTCAGCTTTGGCTTCGCGACCGAGTCCCGAGGTGGGCATGGCAACACGGCACCCTCCGAGTACCAGTTACTCCGACCTGCCGTCAGTACTTCACCCTGTGGTCGAACCTCAGTTTTCTATGGGCCGGAGTGCCCCTGGAACGAGCTTCCCGGCATGTTGTTGTCTCAACAGATGCCTCCGCGGGCTGGGGCGCCATGTGCAATCGACATGCTCCCGCTGGCTCCTGGACAGAACCCCAGCGCCTGTGGCATGTCAATTGCCTCGAGTTGCTGGCAGTACGCCTTGCCCTGTACCGCTTTCTGGCGTTGCTCTGGGGTCAAACACGTACTAGTCCGATTAGACAATACCGCCTCTGTAGCGTACATCAACCATCAAACTGGCCTACGCTCTCGCCATATGTCGCAACTCGCTCGCCACCTCCTCTTATGGAGTCAGAAGCGTCTGAGGTCGCTTTGAGCCATTTTATATTCCCGGAGCCCTGAACTGTGCAGCCGACAAGCTATCACGGCTTCAGCCCCTCCCTGGAGAATGGCGACACCATCCCCAGTCGGTTCAGCTGTTTTGGGACCAGTTCAGGGATGCACAGATAGATCTGTTTGCCTCTCACGACTCGACCCATTGCGACCTGTATTATTCCCTGACCGAGGGCACGCTCGGCACGGATGCACTGGCGCACAGCTCGCCGCGGGGCCGCAAGTATGCGTTTCCCCCAGTGAGCCTTCTTGCGCAGACCTTGCGCAAGGTCAAGGAGGACGAGGAGCAGGTCCTTCTGGTTGCGCCGTAATGGCCCACCTGGACCTGGTTCTTCGAACTTGTACTCCTTGCGACAGCACCTCCTTGGCCAATTCCTCTGAGGAAGGACCTCCTTTCTCAGGGACAGGGCACCCTGTGGCACCCTCGTCCCGATCTTTAGAGCCTCCACGTGTGGCTCCTGGACGGGACCAGGCTGGTTTAAGTACCCTACCACCAGCGGTGGTGGCTACCATCACTTCCGCTAGAGCGTCGTCCACGAGACACGTCTATGCGTTGAAGTGGAACCTCTTCGTCAGCTGGTGCTCTTCTCGTCGAGAAGACCCCCAGAGATGTTCGATCGGCGTTGTGCTTTCCTCCTTTAAGATGGGTTGGAGCGAAGGCTGTCTCCCTCCACCCTCAAAGTATACGTTGCCGCTATTGCCACACACCATGATACGGTAGAAGGTAAGTCCAAATAGTAAAAGGAGAGCACGACCTGATCGTCAGGTTCCTGAGAGGAGCGAGGAGACTGAATCCTCCTAGCCCTCCTCTCGTTCCCTCTTGGGACCTCGCGGTGGCTCTAATTGCCCTGAAGAGTGTTCATAGGGGTGGGAGAAAAAATCGATACAGCATAGTATCGCGGGCGCCAAGTATCGATCTTTTTGTGCAATATTTAATTATAAAATCATCTGTTTTACTTTCCGGTTTTCTTCATTGGTTTCTCTATATTTCACTGCTTGAGAACATGGGTTGAATCCAGAATCGCCCTCTAAACCCTCATTCACTAAGTAAAGGCTATTCCCTAAGTTAGTCCACTAATACTGTTCACTTGAAGGAGTGAATGAAAACGAGTGAGTGAATTCGGACAACCGTTGAGCGTAAGCTGTAGCCTACACGTTAATGCAGTGCAATGTGGGACAAAGACGCGATCTGACACGCGTCCCATTTTCTCACAAATGTTCATTTAAGACGTTATTTAAATCATTTAAGACTGCTCTTATGAGGACATTTGACAAAAGGACATTTTGGCATAATTTGTGTGTAATGATTTGTTCAAGCCCGAAAGAGAATGTGTGTGTGTGGTGTGGTGTGGTGTGGTGTGGTGTGGTGTGTGTGTGTGTGTGTGTGTGTGTGTGTGTGTGTGTGTGTGTGTGTGTGTGTGTGTGTGTGTGTGTGTGTGTGATACAGGCAGGATTGAACGGATACTGCGTAATTGCATAAAAAAAATCTTTTTCTTGCCGCGGTGGGCAAGTGATGAAACCGGTGTTGCGACTGAACACCGGTAACACGGACTGTCGTAGCAAGCCTAGAGCTCACCATTCATGTGACCTAGGTTTCCTATTCAGAGAATAATTACGTCCTGTCCCGTGTCCTGAATGGTCAAGAACAAGTTTTCAAGTTTTTGCACTTCAATTAATGTGTAGAAGATAATGTTTACAGAATTAAATGTGACATTTAAATAAAATGAGTTGAGCAGTCTTATTTTCCTCATTTTTTGTAATGGCTTTGAATAATATGGGGAACATGAATTGCAGAATATATCTGCAGAATCGAATCACGGTAACACTTTATTTGAAGGGGTGTGCATAAGACTGACATGACACTGTCATAAACATGACATAACACCTGTCATGAACATGAAGGAGTCTTTATGAATGTTTATGACTGTTGTCATTAAGTGTCATTCGGTAAATTATGACACTTTTAATGCAAAGTTGACATTGTTTAAAATGTCTTTGTTATGACAACTTGACACTAACAAAGACAAAAATGTCTTTGTTATGACAACTTGACATTAACAAAGACAAAAAATGTCTTTGTTATGACAACTTGACATTACCCAAGACAAAAATGTCTTGATTATGACAACTTGACATTAACCAAAAAATCATAACCTGTCAACCTGTCACAAATATGTCATAACAGGTCTAATTATCAAACTTCAAGCATTTTGCAGTGTAATAACCCTTAATGACATCTTTATAACTAGTACAATGTGTTCCACTTTACTTGAGGACAGGTAATATTCATGACACAGTTATAATGGTGTCATGACGGCCAAAGTTGTGACAGGTTGACAGGTTATGATTTCTCGGTTAATGTCAAGTTGTCATAACAGAGACATTTCTGTCTTTGTTAATGTCAAGTTGTCATAATCAAGACATTTTTGTTTTGGGTAATGTCAAGTTGTCATAACAAAGACATTTTAAACAATGTCAACTTTGCATTAAAAGTGTCATAATTTACCGAATGACACTTAATGACAACAGTCATAAACATTCATAAAGACTCCTTCATGTTCATGACAGGTGTTATGTCATGTTTATGACAGTGTCATGTCGGTCTTATGCACACCCCTTCAAATAAAGTGTTACCTCGAATCACAATACTTGCTGTATCGCAATATGTTGAGAATCGCAATAATATTGAATCATGGCCCAAATATCGCAATACTATCGAATCGTCACATTATTGCCGATTCCCACCCCTACCCTTGAGCCTTTACAATCAGTCGACCTTAAGTTCCTGTCAATGATGACAGCGCTCCTGGTTGCACTGGCCTCTATCAAGAGGGTAGGGGACCTGCACGCATTCTCCGTTGACGAAGCGTGCCTGGAATTCGGGCCAGCTTACTCTCACGTGATCCTGAGAGCCCGGCCTGGAGCTGAAGCGAAAGGCTATCTCCAAGCAGAGGTTGTCTCACTGGATAGTGGACACCATTGCTTTGGCATACCAGCAGCAAGGTCGACCGTGCCCCCTTGGTGTGACCGCCCAATCCATCCGGAGTGTGGCATCCTCTTGGGCTCTAGCGCATGGCGCCTCGCTAACAGACATCTGCAGAGCTGCAGGCTGGGCAACACCTAACACATTCGCCAGATTCTATAATCTCCGAGTGGAGCCAGTGTCCTCTCATGTACTCGCTTCAACCAGCTAGCATTGGACCCGCTCAGGTGTCTTCGCTTGCTCGCCATTCCACTCCACGGACTGGATACGTGCGATTATTCTCCTCAGGTGAGCTTCTCTGAAAGCCCTGAGTTCCTCCTGCACTCCTTACGTCGGTGCCAGTGTCTCTTGCCTGAACGTCGGCTAGGTGCCTCCCGTGTGCATGGTCCCTCTCCGGAGCAACCCCCACATGTGTATTCCCACTGTAAGCCTCTTTGAGCATGGGTCTTTCCCTTGGCAAGCCACCTTGCCACCCCTGGGGTTGAAATATTCCACCTGCGGCTGGATACCCCAGTGTTCTCCATATGCTTCCTTCGGGTCATATGTGTATTCTCTAAGTCCCCCCCTCTGGGTTGGCAATAATTGCATATTTCCTCTAAACTGTGGGATATGCTTCCCAGTGTACCTTGGTATTCCTGTGTTAAATAGGAGTCCTTCATCCGTGCTAGTCTCACGACAGGGATCGCAGATTTACGCAGGGCACTGAAAGACATCTGTGAAGGTGGCGTGATTCGACTCGTCACCCCATTTGTCGCCATCCGACGTAACTGGGAGTGACAACGAAAGGGAACGTCTCGGTAAGGGATGTAACCCTCGCTCCCTGAGTAGGGAACAGAGACGTTACATCTGCCTGCCACTTCTGCTGTACCGCGGGGATCGCCTGAGTTCAGTCTCGGCTCCTCAGCGAAGAATCATATCTGCATATTGCCGGCATCCTCCTTTTATACCACGAGGTAAGGCGGAGATACGCTATGCAAATTCCGCAGACCCATGGCATTTCTTTGCCATTGGCTCGTTTTGTATACTCAAAGTCGATAGGTGTTCTAAGCGAAACCCCATTCGTCGTCATCCGACGTAACATCTCCGTTCGAATGGGAACGTGGGTTACATCCGTAACCGAGACGTTTTTTCTTTGGGCAAAAAAAAACAAAAAAACGTCTCAGTCCCATGTAACTTGTGTAGAGCAAAGAAAAAACAAAATGTCTCAGTCCTACCCCTTCCCCAAGCAAAATATTCAGTAAATCAAGAAAGAAGGAAAGAAGAGCTGATGAGTTGATAGTTTGGGATGAGATGATGAAAAGGATTTGTTCCGGATGAATCCACTCAAATGATCCGGGTCCCAAGTGTATCACCAACAACCAGTCCAAGGGAAAAACCAGTCAGAATGTCTCAGAAACGGTCACAGAAAGCAATATGTATTCATCGACTTCTCTTCCACAGTGATTCAATTCAACTTCCTGGACGCTATGCATTTTCTCCGTGCTCCGTGCACATTCACTCTGTGCACATTCACTCTGTGCGCAGTTTGGGACTCAGTTTGGGACTCGCTTGTAATTAAGGTTCACCTCTATATAAATAAATCATCACTTTGCACCATAGTGCATTTGCAAGTTGGGCCATTTTTATCTTTTTCCATCTTGGACCATACCACGTCCAGGAAGTGGGCCATCAAATCCCACTTCCCTACATTTTGGTGTCAGAAGTGGGATGGCCACTCGTAAAAAGACACAGAGAGGGTGGAAACCACGTTCACAAGTGAGGCAGAGCGCAATGGATCCGGAACTGGATTTACTGGGTGAATCAGAGGCTGAGGAGACAGAGGAATATCCAAGAGCCAGTTCACCTCAGCCCAGCACTGTCACAACAAGGGGGACGATGCAAACTGGGGAAATGGGGGCCTTAATGCGGGAATTCCTTGGTGCTCAACAACAGAGGGAGGAGAGATATCTTTCTGAACTCAGAGGAATACATGAATCCATGCATTTTTACTTTTTTGTTTACTTTGTACTGTAACATTTGATCAAATGTATATTGTCATTATTTATACTAAGTTTCCTGAAAGTAATTTGACGGACGCATTGAAATAGTTGACAAAATGCCTTTTTTTAAAATAAGATTCAATAAAAACAAATGTGTAAACTGAGTTCTGCTGTTCATTGTTATTTTCACACAATATAAATACATATACAATTAGTCAATGTGTATGCATACATATCATATATATTACACAAGATCAAATTCTAAATATAATAATGTATTAACTATTATGTACATAAATGTGGGTATACTGTATATAAAAGTAAAAGAATAAATCTTAAAAGGTCATGGACAGTTTCTGTTCATATTATACCCCCATTTGGTAACACTTTACTTGAAGGGGTGTGCATAAGACTGACACGACACCTTCATAATCATGACATGAAACATGTCATGAATATGAAGGAGCTTTTATGCATGTTTATGACAACTGTCATTAAGTGTCATTCGCTCAATTATGACATTTTTAATGCAAATATGACATTGTTTGAGATGTCTTTGTTATGACAACTTGACATTAAATTAAGTTAAACTGTCATGTGTTTGGTTTTGACATTGGCTGTCATGAGGCCATTATAACTGTGTCATGAATATTTTTCGTGACCTCAACTACAGTGGTACTGTTACAAATTGAATTTGTCATTAAAAAGTTATAATGGCTTCATGACAGCCAATGTCAAAACCAACTGTGAGGGGACCCACTCTTATTTTTGACATGCCCTCTGGTATGTGTGCCAGAAAAGGCTAGGGATGGATCTGACTCAGCTTGCTACCAGAAGCCAAGACATCAGAATCTGGAAGGGGACCTAAAGAAATTAATACAAACTATTAGTTTTGAACACATTAAGTTGTAGGTGAGTACACGACGTGTACACATACAGTGTTGTGGATTACCTGTGTAAGCTCTGTATAGGGTAGACTTGATTCCAGTCTTCCCCGCTGACTTTGGCTTCAGGACAACAAGTTCACTCACTGCCTCTGGATGGACTCCCTTAGCATAAAACAAACAAATGCAACGTTAAAATATTCTCGAAAAACTTTATAATAAGGTTTTTATAAATTTACATTAGTTTATGCATTTAGTCAATATGAAATAATAATGAGTAATAACAGTTAACAGATTGTATTAATCTTGGGTGATGTTCATTTATACCTTTGTTACTTACATTTGTTATTTAATCTGCACACATGCACTACATTATTAGTCCATAATGCGTTGATGTTAACATGTACTAGTTTGAGTTGATACTATAGTGTTCTTACCAATTGCAGAAAAGAAAAAAATACATGCCTGTGTTCTTGGATGATGCCATCTCTGTGGCTCACTTGTGCAGGCCAGTGGTGGTGGGACAGACTGTAAATTCAGCTGCACATAGTGGGCTGTCTGATACACAAGTGCTGTCAGATGGTTGCACAACCCTTTACCAGCTGCACAGCTCCACATATAGGCAGAAAGACAAACAACCTCTTCTGTCTCCAGTGACACCTGTTTGAGAAGACAATAGTTTAGCTAATTAATTGTAATTTTATTGTGAGCTACATTAAAGGGATAGTTCACTTCAAAATTGTAAATTAATTTAATACCGAAAAAGTTTCTGTTGTCCGCATAATCACAATATCCTAAAGGTCATATTTTACCCTTTCTGTCTACTCTCTCTCTCTTTGTGTGTGTGTGTGTGTGTGTGTGTGTGTGTGTGTGTGTGTGTGTGTGTGTGTGTGTGTGCGTGTGCGTGTGTGCGTGCATTTAGCAAGAGAACGCGCTTCTCACTGCATTGTTTTCTTTCGGTATTTTACGCACAAACATGAATCTTTTGAATTTTACGCATCTTTGACACAGCTTCGTTTTTTTTTTTTTAGCAGTCTATGTTTCAAAGTTAATTGATAATTTTAGAGGCACAAACACAGCCATGCAGTCATTCCTTAGACAATAATAACACCTTTCGTCTTGCGGCAACACAAAGAAGTAGCTGCGAGGGATCTAAAACAAAGTCTGCCTTTCATACAAGTGTGGTTGATGCAGAAGTTATAAAGCTGTGCACATCTTTGGTGCGGCAATTTTAAACTCGACAAGATGAAGAAAAGCTAGTGGGTGTGCAGACACCCATGACAAGAGGAGGAGGGGGTGCAGTTTCTGCCCTAACAAAAAAAGAAAAATCTCTACCACCTGCTCAAAATGTGGCATTTACATCGGTAAGGAGCATGCATTGCAATTCTGCAGCTACTGCAAATGAGCTGAAGAATGACCCCATTTTGTTTTGAAGTTTTGATATGTTTTATATGTTCATAGATTTAAATTGTTTATAGAAAAAATAAAAATTCATGTTCATGGTGATCTTGTAGTTTTTCTTTAGCAAATTACATGTGTAGTGAGACAGGCACAGGTTATAATCACCTAGTAGAAATCAGGAAAATGTTTGCAGTACTACAGATGTTTGCAGTATGTCAATTATATGAAAAATGGTACCAACTGGTGGAAAACAGTAAAAAGTAAATATTTTACCCCAAGGCTTGGTAATGACAGGGTATTTGAATAGAAATGATGATTTTATGATATTATGACAGTGGGTTCAAAAATGGATATTTTAATGGGTTCAAATAGGACCAAATTTGTACTTGCGCCATGTGTGATTTAAAAAAAAAATCTGACATAGCACAAAAAATAAAAATGCACAAAAAAAAATGTTGCTGCTAATCTTTGGCATATTCAAGACTGTGATAATCCAAAGCCAAGGGTTTGACTTTGCATTTAGTATATGGAAAATAATTAAATTTTTGTGTTTTTTCCTCTTATACAAAATTGATGGTATCGCCACCAAAACAGGTATTTAAAGGGTTAAAATCCTGAAATAAAATAAATGTTTGGTAGTTATGATGAGGACTGATGCTGGTTAAAAGATTTAACTTGGTAAAAGTGGAAAATAATAATAATATATAATATTTTAGGCATGTGTTTAATATGTGGCCATTTTTGTCCCTTAACGCGCTAAGAGGGATTTTTTTTTTAAATCTGACATAACACAAAATCTTTAAATCCACCAGAAATAATGTTGCCTCTTATCTTTGACATATGTGACCCTGGACCACAAAACCAGTCTTATGGGTCATTTTCCTTAAATTGAGATTTATACATCACATGAACGCTGAATAAATAAGCTTTCCATTGATATATGGTTTGTTAGGATATGTCAATATTTGGCCGAGATACAACCTTTTGAAAATCTGCAATCTGATGGGGCAAAAAATCTAAATATTGAGAAAATCGCCTTTTAAAGTTGTCCAAATGAAGTCCTTAGCTACGCATATTACTAATGAAGGGAAATAAATAAAATTTACACCATTGATTTACCACAACTAAACCTTTATTCACACAAAAAATCTCATTAAAATAGCCTATTTGTAATGCGATCTGGTCAAACCCATCGGCTGTCGCGCTGCACGGTTTCAGTATAAGGTCTAAAAATAGATCGAATGTCAGTTTTTTGTCAAAATTGGTTTTCATAAAATTATTATTCTATAACATCTTGTCTATCCTCTTTGAATATATCTTGGGAAAATTTACAAGTTTAGTGCAGAAAAACTGCGATTTATAGTGGCAAGCTGAAAAGACTGTCTTACTTTCTCTTTAAGAACACGCACAGAGAGAGAGAAAAAATCGACATTTTAATCAATGAAAGAAATAAAAACAGATTTGGGAAACAGATTATCAAAACCTGTAATAGGCTATGTCAAATTTCACCATGTGGTGGCTTTTCCCAGATCGCATCACATTTCACCAGGAACATATAAAATTGAAGAGATCCACACAACACACATTGATCGAATTCGTCGTCTTCCAGGGCATATTATTTGCCAAGCCGGTCTCTGGACATTCTGTATCATCTTCCCAATCATTTGCGAAAAAATAATTTACTATGTTCGTTACATTATTGCTGTCATTAAAGTTTAAATTGAGCAAACGCGCTATCTCAGAATCCATGGCTTGCACCGTAACCATTGCGGATTGTGTACACTGTGCACGCGAAGAAGTCGCCAGCCAATGAGAGGCGCTGTAGCAGGCCGTTGCTAGGAAGAAAACGTTTTTTTTTTACACGAGAAAGTTTTGTTTTAACGCTCTCTATTGGCTTACTGCTCTAATGACGTTGTGGAGAGTTATGAAACCGAAAGCTGAAAATCTAAGCTTGACAACGATACCAAACTTAGCAGCGAGCGAGTTTTTTCAGGCGTGTTTTCTGTCTTTTTTTGCGCGATTTTGCTGCATCCACTCACAAAAATATTTTTTATATATATTTACGGTAGGAAATTTACAAAATATCTTAATGGAACATGATCTTTACTGAATATACTAATGATTTTGGCATAAAAGAAAAATCGATCATTTTGACCCATACAATGTATTGTTGGCTGTTGCTAAAAATATACCCGTGCGACTTACGACTGGTTTTGTGGTCCAGGGTCACATATTCAAGACTGTGATAATCCAAAGCTAAAGTTTTCTCTTTGCATTTAGTGTATGGAAAATAATTACATTTTTGTGTTTTTTCCTCTTATACAAATTGATGGTATCGCCACCAAAACTGGTATTTAAAGGGTTAAAATCCTGAAATAAAATAAATATTTGGTAGTTATGATGAGGACTGATGCTGGTTAAAAGATTTAACTTGGTAAAAGTGGAAAATAATAATAATATATAATATTTTAGGCATGTGTTTAATATGTGGCCATTTTTGTCCCTTAACGCGCTAAGAGGGATTTTTTTTTTTAAATCTGACATAACACAAAATCTTTAAATGCACCAGAAATAATGTTGCCGCTAATCTTTGACATATTCAAGACTGTGATAATCCAAAGCTAAAGTTTTCTATTTGCATTTAGTATATCGAAAATAATTACATTTTTGTGTTTTTTCCTCTTATACAAATTGATGGTATCGCCACCAAAACTGGTATTTAAAGGGTTAAAATCCTGAAATTAAATAATTATTTGGTAGTTATGATGAGGACTGATGCTGGTTAAAAGATTTAACTTGGTAAAAGTGGAAAATAATAATAATATATAATATTTTAGGCATGTGTTTAATATGTGGCCATTTTTGTCCCTTAACGCGCTAAGAGGGATTTTTTTTTTAAATCTGACATAACACAAAATCTTTAAATCCACCAGAAATAATGTTGCCTCTTATCTTTGACATATTCAAGACTGTGATAATCCAAAGCTAAAGTTTTCTCTTTGCATTTAGTGTATGGAAAATAATTACATTTTTGTGTTTTTTCCTCTTATACAAATTGATGGTATCGCCACCAAAACTGGTATTTAAAGGGTTAAAATCCTGAAATAAAATAAATATTTGGTAGTTATGATGAGGACTGATGCTGGTTAAAAGATTTAACTTGGTAAAAGTGGAAAATAATAATAATATATAATATTTTAGGCATGTGTTTAATATGTGGCCATTTTTGTCCCTTAACGCGCTAAGAGGGATTTTTTTTAAAAATCTGACATAACACAAAATCTTTAAATGCACCAGAAATAATGTTGCCGCTAATCTTTGACATATTCAAGACTGTGATAATCCAAAGCTAAAGTTTTCTATTTGCATTTAGTATATCGAAAATAATTACATTTTTGTGTTTTTTCCTCTTATACAAATTGATGGTATCGCCACCAAAACTGGTATTTAAAGGGTTAAAATCCTGAAATTAAATAATTATTTGGTAGTTATGATGAGGACTGATGCTGGTTAAAAGATTTAACTTGGTAAAAGTGGAAAATAATAATAATATATAATATTTTAGGCAATGTTTAATATGTGGCCATTTTTGTCCCTTAATGCACTCAACGGCGTAAAAAATCTAATGCAGCACAAGGGTTAAGATCGCGCTGTGCTTAATGTCCTATTACGTGATCCGTACTAGGGAAGTAAATTCTCGCGCTCTTCATGCGCGTTTCAGTAGTTTGCTCGAGTTGGTTATTTTCATGGCGCTTCAATCGCATCTGTCTACTTCTCATGTCTGACGTAGCTTCGTCGGTATGTATACATTTTTTGTGAGATTATACTAGAAGTATTATTCGTTATTTTTGTCAATAATTGTTAGTTTGTAGAGTGTAATCTGCTATGGTTTGAACTCACTTCGGCTGTAGCTCTCATGTTCATTTATTACGAGCTGCTCGGTAAAAGTGCTATAATGTCCAGAATGTAATTCACATGTATTTCTTTATTAGTGTTAAAATGAGTACAATCAGTAAAATGCAAAGTAATTGTGCAAATGACCCTTTATTCATGTATAATTTGTCATTGCTCTTTTGTGTTTTGCAGTTTCACTATTTTCCTTAATGCCAATAAACCTGTGGAACTAAGTATTATTCTTCAGAGTCCTGGTGTGGGAAAAAGTTCAGCTGGCCGTCAGGATATCAAGTTAACATATCGAGGATGGCACATATAACCTCAAGAGTGTGTGGCTCCTCATTTTTCCTCATAGACCGATAACACCTAACTGTTAGCTCTTATTACCACCTTGCGATCAACAACATTGGGGACTGAACACATAAAAATGGTTAGCAATTAGCATTCATAATGTTGCAAGTGCTAACGCCAGATAGTTGTCAACTTACCTTGATAATTGTGAATAAATTCCTCAACGAAGAATTTATAGCCCTTGCTCAGCCTCGCTTCTTTAACTGTTGAGTGCCGTCCAACAATTCTGTCAACATCCTCAAATCTGAGTCGTGGAAGTGTCGAGAGAGAAGAGAAGAAATAAAGCTCCATGTTCAAACACCGTAGTTTCAGCTGTGGCGGAAATCCGTTTACCCAACGTGACGTAGTTTCCGGTTACGCGTGAAAAAGGCTTATTGGAGAATTGATTATCCTCGAACAACTGTTGCGAGTGTATCCATATGACAGCCTGTTATGTTCTGTTTATTGTACTAGCCCTTTAAGAAATGTACAAGTGCGCGGGTAAAAGAGAGCGCGCTGCACAAGTTACTGACATGCGCAGAACAGTTCAGTAAAGTGAATTCTGGCTTACAATAATGTCTCTTCATTGACTTACACAAACATTACAACAAATTGGCGACGAGGATGGCTCTTCTTCCATTACATCCACCATCACCGTTCCTGGAATGCCCGGGTGAGCCAAAGCTGACTTTTAGTGCTTGGAAGCGGCAATTTGACAATTATTTGCTGGCTATCGGTGGTGACAAGTTTCCAGATGAGCGGAAAAGAGCGTTGCTAATCCACTGCTTAGGCGCGGAAGGACAACGCCTGTACAATACACTGCCACTCGAAGACGATGTATACAGCGGGACTGTGACTGCATTGACAACCTTCTTTCAACCCAAGGTTAATGTGGTAGCAGAAAGGTATCGGTTCAGACAACGAGCTCAACATGTGGGTGAGTCAACGGATCATTACATGGCTGCTCTTCGCGAGCTAGTTGCTACTTGTGCATTCGGTACATTCGAAAATGAAATGTTGCGTGATCAACTGATTGAGAAGACATCTGTACCCCGTATTCGGGAGAGACTACTGCTTGAATCTGATTTGACTCTTGATAAAGCCCTGGACATTGCCAGGCAAATTGAAACTGTCAGCGCTGAGGCAAAGACGATGTTGGAAGGAGAACCCAAACCCGTGAGTGCAATACAATTCAAAACTACTCAAAAACGAGCTGGACAACGAAAGAAATGTTTCACCACCAGTGAAAAAAAATCAACCCATACTTACTGCTATCGTTGTGGCTCTGCCAGTCACATGGCAAATAATGCATCTTGTCCTGCCAAAAATGCTAAATGTAAATCCTGTGCAAAAACTGGCCATTTTGCTAAAGTATGCAAATCCAAAGAAAAGACAGTTAACGAACTTGCGGTGCCAGAAGTAACTGTGCTTAGTGTGCAACATAATTCAGCAAAACAGGCAAAGCTAATATGCACTGTTAAAATAACGGCACAACATAATCAGAGCTGTGTCCTTGACCTACTTATTGACACAGGCTCAGCAGTGTCCATCCTTCCTAAATGTGTTTACAAGTCAACGTTCTTTAAATGTCCTCTCACTAAACCAAGACTGCAGCTAGTAACATATTCGAAAGAACAACTGCCAGTCATTGGATGTCTGAAGGTTGATGTTTCTCATCAGAGTGTGACTGCATCATCAGAGATTTACATTGTGGAAACAGGAACCCCTATTCTAGGAATGGACCTAGTGACAACACTGAATCTGCAGATATCTGGTGGTCAACTCTTGCCAGGAAATCAGCCTACCTGTGCGATGCTTCAGTCTGCTGTGGAGCCAGTCGTTGAACCCTCTACTGATTTTGGTTGTGCAAAAGGCTTCATCCACAAAGTGAAGACCCGACCAGAGGTAAGACCAGTCCAACAAAAACTCAGACGATTACCACTGTCTGTCCGTGATGCAGTGTCCGCAGAGCTCCGCTACCAGGAACAACATGGAATCATTGAAAAAATTGACTCATCTGAATGGGTATCCCCTATAGTAGTCACCCAAAAGAAAACAGGAGGTATACGCATGTGTGTAGATCTGCGGGAGCCTAACAAAGCGGTAGTGGTAGACAGTTACCCACTTCCTCTGATTGAAGATATTCTATCTGAACTGAGAGGTGCAGTGATGTTCTCCACCTTAGATCTGAAACATGCGTATCATCAAGTTGAACTGCACACAGATAGTCGAGATCTGACTGCTTTTGTAACTCACGATGGGCTGTACAGATACAAAAGGGTACCATATGGCTTGAGTTCAGCACCAGCAGCTTTCCAGAAAATGATGTGCACTATCCTACAAGGCTTAAAATGTGTACAGTGCTACCTTGATGATGTAATCATTTTTGGCTCAACACAACAGGAGCATGATGAAAACCTGAAAGCTGTCTTGCAGAAAATACACCAATCTGGACTGAAACTGAATGCAGAAAAATGTTGTCTTCGACAGACTAAACTGCAATTTTTAGGGTACACTCTATGCCCAGAAGGTCTTCTTCCTGATGATACTCACATCACAGCAATTCTGAAGGCGCCACCACCAAATGATGCACCTAGTCTGCGTTCTTTCCTAGGCCTCACTGCATGGTACAGTAAATTTGTGCCAAACTATGCAACAGTGGTTGAGCCACTCCGAGCACTTTTGCGGAAAGACAATGCTCTCTCCTGGCCCACCACTGCTCAAGCTAGTTTTGATAAAGTAAAGCACATGATTGTAAACAGTTCTGCTTTAGCTCTGTTTGACCCTAGACTGCAGAATATTCTTTCCACAGATGCCTCACACTATGGCTTGGGAGCAGTCCTCACACAAGTCACTGAGCAGGGAACAGAACAGACTGTTGCATTCGCATCGCGAAGCCTGTCGGAAGCTGAGAGGAAATATTCCATCGTAGAAAAGGAGGCCTTAGCCTGCGTCTGGGCTGCAGAGAAGTGGAGAACCTGGCTGTGGGGAAGAAAGTTCATACTCCGAACAGACCATCAAGCTCTCACAACTCTCCTGACCACAAAAGGTAACAACAGAGCTGGCCTGCGGGTGGCGAGATGGTCTGCCCGTTTGCTTGAATTTGATTATGATATTCAGTACAGAAAAGGAACTCTGAACCAGGTCGCTGATTGTCTCTCAAGACTACCGCTCTCTGATGCAGCTGAGAACACTGACAGTACAGTGGAGTCTGTGGCAGCAATATTGACTGACCTCAGTACAGTTTCAAAGGATGATTTCAAAGCTGCATGTCGATCCTGCCCAGAGCTCACAGAACTTCGTACCCAACTGCAGACACATTGGACATCAAGGAAGTCAGGTAACCAGAATGTCAAAGCATATTACCTGATCCGAGACGAACTTACTGTGGTGGATGACTTTGTTGTCAGAGGTACTCACCGCCTGATAGTTCCACTGGTGATGAGGAAAAGGATGATAGAACTTGCCCATGAAAGCCACCAAGCCATTGTTCGCACAAAACAACGCCTGAGAGAGATGTACTGGTGGCCTAAAATGGATGTAGAGACTGAAGCTTATATCAAGCACTGCTCTATCTGCAGACAACATGATAAGACCTCAGTTACTCATACTGCTCCACTCACCCCTGTCCCTCTTCCAGATGCAGCATGGGAAAAGGTGAGCGTGGATATTGTGGGACCTTTTGACATAGCTCCACATGACTGCAGATATGCAATCAGCCTGGTCGATTACTATAGTAAGTGGCCGGAAGTTGCTTTCTGCTCAAAAGCAGATACAAACGCCATAATCTCTATGCTTACCTCAGTCTTCAGTCGAGAAGGAAACCCATGTGAACTTGTGTCGGACAATGGGAGCCAGTTTGTTTCACACGAGTTCTCAAAGTTTCTACAGAAAAGGGGAATACGACACATCAAGTCCTCTGTGTACTATCCTCGCTCTAATGGTGAAGTGGAACGATTCAACAGAGTGTTAAAAGATTGCTTACAAACGGCTACTCTTCAGGGACAGCCATGGAAGCCCTTTACTCTTCAGTTCCTCACAGATTACAGGTCCACTCCACATGCCACCACTGGGATTCCTCCATCTAAACTACTTCATGGGAGACAAATGAGAACAAAGCTCCACATAATAAACCTTCCTAAGTCTGATGAGGATGAGGATGAAAATGACCTGCGTGATAAAGTGAAAATGAAACAAACCAAGGTGAAGGAGTATACAGATAGACACAGGAGTGCTTTGCAGTCTAACTTTCAACCAGGTGATGAAGTGAAAGTGAAAAAACCCTGGATGATCAAGAAGGTGAGCAGAGATACACCAAACCACAGGAAGTGATGGAAAAGACGGGGCCAAATACTTACCTCCTGGAGGACGGCAGAAACTGGAATGCCTCACGCCTTTCAGCAGTTCCAAACTCTGTTCCTGTGGAAAAATCAGATGAGGCACAGAGAGAACCTTCTTTATCCTCTGAGCATGTGATTTCTGACAATACGGACAGAAGAACCATTAGACAAAGGAGCCCTCCTTTATGGATGAAAGACTTTGTGACTTAAAGTTATGAGTACAAAAGAGAAATGTATTATTAGTGCACGTAAGTGATTTATCCAGTTATTGATAGAAGTAGAGTAACAGCTAAAATTAAATGTTCTTCTCTAAAGGGTTTTGATGTGGTTAACGCTACAATGTTCATAGAACATAGTTTAAAAAAAAAAAAAAAGGGAAAATGTTATGTTCTGTTTATTGTACTAGCCCTTTAAGAAATGTACAAGTGCGCGGGTAAAAGAGAGCGCGCTGCACAAGTTACTGACATGCGCAGAACAGTTCAGTAAAGTGAATTCTGGCTTACAATAATGTCTCTTCATTGACTTACACAAACATTACAACACAGCCGCATGTGGGTTAAGGAGCACGAGCCAACCAGCGGACTGGCAGCAGCAAGGTTGGCGCAGCAATATGGAAATGCTCATCGGGGAAGTCAACGGTCTCAACAACAACGAGGTAATGCTAAAACCACTTCACAAAGACAGTATATGGATACAATTGAATCAAAAACAGACACAAAAAAAGGAACTTATTTGTTTTTACAGGCAGTTTTATCCTCTAAAAGTTAGGAAGGTGAAAGATCCTTTGCATTTTCTTTTAGGGAAGATTAGCGTAACATGCTAATAGTTTGTTTGTGTGATAACAAAGAACATCACAATGGTTAGAAGGAATGCTAGACTAATCTCCACAACTGAAAAAGGTGGTCTTGCCACTCCTTTGTTGTCAGATAGCGAATTCAAAACACTGTTAGGAGAACAAATGAACCTAATAGTCACTGAAAAGGTTAGACAAGAACTAACACAGAAATGTGATATTGATAAAGACAAAGTTTGGTCTATTGAAGAATGCAAGAAGGTGTTAGGTGCATGTATCAGAAAGAAAAACATGAAAGGCATAATCTGTTGCCATAGAGAATATAGCTTATCCATTGCACAAGAACAAGCTAGGTGTATTGATAAGTTAAATGAACAGAACAAACAATTGCAGACTCAAGTGTCCTGTTTCAAGACAAAGGTGAGCTATAACCAGGCATCAACCAAATGTGACTCTGAAGACCAACAGTCAGATGAAAGCTATCCTGATTTACAGTCTTTTTGTAGACTAGAAAACACTAGAAATTCTGGTTTGATAGATAAAGATGTAAATGCATTTGAAGTGTGTGGAGCACAGTGTTGGGAACGTTACTTTAAAAAAGTAATTAGTTATAGTTACTCACTACTTGTTCCAAAAAGTAACTGAGTTAATAACTCAATTACTCTATAATAAAAGTAACTTGTTACCAGGGAAAGTAACTATTTGCGTTACTGTTAAAAAAAAGTTGCTATATGTCAAAGCTATATGTCACAGACAGGTGTTTGTACATAACTTTCTATATTTATTGCATGTCGACAGACAGCAAGAGGTTTATCTTGCATTTAACTTCACTGCACCAGGGGTGCGTTCGGATTACACAGTTTATTCAATCAATAAACGCACATAGGCGTCGATTTTGTCATGAGTCATTTTGTACCCACCACTTTTAAAAACAAACAAATAAAATATCTCCATTTAACTAGCAGAGCATTCATTTAGTTCGCTATAAAATAAGAGATTTAGCGTAAAAAAATTTTGGTTTTGAACTAGGGGTGCAACGGATCAAAAAACTCACGGTTCGGATTGTTTCTCGGATCAAAGTCACGGATCGGATAATTTTTCGGATAAGCAAAAAAATTAAAAAAGTCAAATAAACATAAGTTTTGTCTTTTTGTTTATTAACACTTTTAAATTATTAAATTAAAATATATAAAATCATATTATGTATATTATGTATTGCATTTCAGTATTAGAATATTTGTGTTTTGATTGTAACTTTCTTTCTTTGTGTGTACTAATTAGATAAATATTCTCTATATTTACATTGAAATATGTTATATGTAAAAATTGTGCACTGGCCCTTTAAGAATTTCGACTGTAAGTGAGGTCCTGTAAGTGCGTCCTTTTTAGGAAATAGAGTGGAGTCGTTTCTTTTCTTTTCTTTGTTTGATTTACTAACGAGTTTGGATTAAAATGAAGAATTTACATGATGAAAACGGTGCATGTGAATTGTTTTTTATTGAACACGGAGCGAGGTGACTGGAATTCTTGCGATGCGCACTCACAATAATATCTTCTTTTTAGAGATATTAGGGGGGTTGACTGGTTGACTTACCGAAACAGGCCGATCAGGATGCTCTCTGTCTTACATGCGCACACACGCAAGGTCTCTCGCTCTCTCCCTTGCGCGCGCTACACGGTTTAGAGCACAGTATGTTCTGTCTCGCATGCGTTTGACAAGTTTGTACCCAGCACTTCTGAAAATGCACTTCCGAATGAGTCTCTGTCCCCAGCACATTTCAAACCAAACTGACGCCCGTGGTAACACACCACATTTAACGTCCAGTAACGTTAACGGCGTTGTAACGACGGGAAAAGTAATTAGTTAGATTACCCCGTTACTGAAAAAATTACGTCGTTACCTAACGCCGTTATTTTAAATGGCGTTATTCCAAACACTGGTGGAGCAAAACAAAAGGCTCAGACTAGGGCAAAAGGGATTGACTTTGTTCAATCTGTTACCCCCATACTCCAGTTACAAACAGTCAAATTATCTTTATGTCCTAAAGATATCGAGAGAATCGCTGAAAATTTGCCATCAGTGCAAAGAAATTTTTCTGAGTTTAGGAGAGAGATTGTCCAGAAAGATTTCGGCTTCGGCTTTACGATATGTCTCTAGCTGAAGCCACCCAGCTAATATCACAGATCTTGACTGAGTCAGAATTTAATGATTTTGAAAAAGCCGTAAACAATTCTGAGTTTCAAAATGCCAGTAAATGCCAGAATTGGGAGAGGGATTTTTGAAAATCCTAAAGAACATTGTTGGACCAAAAGTGGACTGGTCAAAGATCACTAGTTGTGTACAGAAGAATGATGAAACTGTTAGTGAATTCACAGAAAGATTCTGTCAGACAGCTGCAGCTTACAGTGGAATATCAGACACATCAGAGAAGGTGTTAAATGATAATGGCTCTTTAGCTCGTACATGGTTTCATGGTCTTTTGTCAGAGCATAAAAATGCATTGCCTTTCTTAGACTTCACATGGTCCACTAGAACCCTGCAAAGTAACCTAGACAATTTAGTTAAGTGGGAAAGAGACTCTGATGTCAAGGCCAAAGTAAAAATTGCAGCAGCTTCCTTTAAGGTCAACCCAGAGAAACAACAGAAACGCAAATGTCCTAAGAGAGAGTGCAGCAGTTGTTATTATTGTGGTAAACATGGACATTGGGGAAAAGAATGTAGAAAAAAACAAAAAGAATGTTAGAGAAGTGAACAATTTTACTCAGCTTCTGCTCAATCTGCTTGCTACTCTGAAGCAGCCTCTCCCATCATCATTAAATGCGTTGGGCAGCTGGTTCTGCACAAAATGACAGTCTGTTTTATACAAGTGTTTTAGTACAGGACAAAGTTCGTTTGAGGGGGATGCTGGACAGTGGCTCTATGGCAACTACATTGAGTGCTGACATGGTACCTCAACTGTTAGAAGCTGGAGTCCTGGATCAGGAGATATTTTCCCCATCAGACATTGTCCTGGTTGGGTGTGGTGGGAAGCAGACTTGTCCTGAAGGTATGTGTGATCTGAAAATGGAGGTGTATGGGTTCAGTTTTAGTGTCCCAGTCCTTATTTTCAGTGGGCAGGTAGACCAGCTTATTATCGGAACCAATGTGTTGAAACCACTGATTAGAGAAATGAAGTCGAATGAGGGGTTCTGGAGAGTTTTGGATAAACCAGACCTCTCTAATCCAAGTGAGGATTGTCAGTTTCTGCGTATGCTGTCAAGTATTGAGAGGTGGAGGGGTAGTATGATCCCTGACATGGTGGGCACTTTAAAATCCAAGTCTGCCGTGGTCCTGCAGCCTATGAGTGAACATCTTGTTTGGGGTCGGCTGCCACCAGGATTGAAACTTTAAGTGGGCAGCACAGTTGTGATTGAGCCGAGTACGTCTCGTTGCGTCCACCGTAATGTCCTTGTTGGTAGAGTGATCTCGCCTTTGTGGGGCGACGGTTGGCTCCCGGTGAAAATGATAAACCCGACAAATTCTGAGATTGTGTTGCGCAGAAATGCAAAATTGGCTGATGTCTACCCATGCATCGCTTTAGAAGATTTTGATCATGTGACAGAGAAAAGGATTTTCCAGAATGTGGCCATGCACAGTGGCAGTTCTTGTGGTAGTTTATCAGCAAAGAGTTCTGTGTCTGGTGTTAGGCAGGTGAATGACATTCAATTGGATGACTTGGGTCTCAAGGACTTAAATGTGAACGACTGTGAGGTGTCGCCTTTCTGGAGGGACAAGCTGGTTGATCTGATAAAGAAATATGAGAGTGTTTTCTCTAGGCACTCGTTGGATTGTCGCGAAGCGAAGGGGTTCTGTCATCGTATTCGTTTGGTAGATGATAGACATTTTCGTCTGCCTTACCGTAGACTTTCTCCAGCGCACTATCACAAGTTGAGGGAGATGCTTGATGAGATGGAGCAGAAGGAGATCATTAGGAAATCTTCCAGTGAATTTGTATCACCGTTGGTGTTAGTTTGGAAAAAGAACGGTGATTTGCGGTTGTGCACTGACTTTAGGTGGTTGAATGCTCGTACGGTGAAGGATGCACACCCCCTCCCTCACCAAGCAGATGTGTTAGCGGCTCTGGGGGGGAATGGTATGTTTAGTACCATGGATTTAACGTCTGGGTACTATAACGTCCCTTTACATGAAGAGGACAAGAAATTTACAGCCTTCAGCTCTCCTCTTGGGTTGCATGAGTACAACCGCTTACCGCAGGGTCTGTGCAACAGTCCTGCAACGTTCATGAGAATGATTATGACTATTTTCGGTGATCAAAATTTCTTGACTTTGCTCTGTTACTTGGATGACCTGTTAGTTTTTGGTAAGACTGAGGAGGAGAGCTTGCAGAGACTGGAAATGGTGTTTCAACGGCTTAGGGATCATAATTTGAAACTGTCACCTTCCAAATGTATATTTTTGCGGAAATCTGTGAAATTTTTGGGTCACATTGTTTCACAGGAAGGTGTGGCGAGTGATTCAACAAAGGTAGAGGCCATTGTGAACGTGTCAGAGAAAGACTTGATGGAAGCTGATGGGGTTACTCCATCTGTGGGTAAAATCAGGTCATTTTTGGGCATGGTTGTGTACTATCAACATTTCATTGAGAATTGTTCCATGATTGCGAGGCCTCTTTTTCAGCTGATGTCTGGCCAGAAGAAACCTAGGAAAGCGAGGGGTCTTGGAAAAAGGTCAGGGACTGTTCGGAAGCTCACGCCTGCTGATTGGACAGAAGAATGTATAGGTGCATTTGAGAATTTGAAGGCTGCACTGGTAAAGAAGGTTTTGCTTGCCCATCCTGATTTCTCTAAACCATTTTTACTGTCGGTTAATGCTTCAACCAGTGGGCTTGGGGCCGTGCTCTCCCAAGTTCAGGGGGGTTGTGCGATTGCAAGGCCAATTGTTTTCGCATCAAAGTCACTTAATCATGCTCAGTCTAAGTATCCAGCGCACAGGCTTGAATTTTTGGCGATGAAATGGGCCATTTGCGATAAATTCAGCCACTGGCTTCGTGGGCATAGGTTTACGGTTTGGACAGATAACAACCCGCTCAAGTATATTTTGACCAAACCAAAGCTTGATGCCTGTGAGCACAGGTGGGTTGCGAAGTTGGCTCCTTTTGAATTTGACATACAGTACATTCCTGGACCAAAAAACGTGGTGGCTGATGCTTTGAGCCGGGAACCTTTTGCTACTCCCAAGATCTTGCACAGACTTACCAGAACGCCTTATGATATTTTGAGGCATGAAGCAGATGCACTTGAGGTTGAGCGGGTGCAGGATATGTTTCATTTGTCCTGTGAACATACAGAGAGTGTAGCTATGGAGAAAATATCTGGGTCGCAGAAGTGTCATGGGGTTGATAACATGGTTCAGAGTTTGGCTGGGGGGCGAGTGTCCTGTGAAGAGAAGTCAGCTGTACTCCGCTCTCACCGTCACTGGGAGGAAGGAGCTGCTGCTAGAGCAGTGGCTTATGTGCAGCATTTAAGGGGTTTGGAGGATGCGGGGCAGTGCTCACTCGATAAACTTACCCAGGCAGATTTACTTGACAAGCAATGTCAGGATCCGGTCATAAGTAGGGTGAGGTTCTTTGTGGAGCGAGGTAGACGACCATCTAGGAGAGAGAAAGTCAGTGAGTCAAAAGAAACTGTGCGAACACTCAGACAATGGGGCAAATTCACAATTAAGTTAGGTATACTTTACCGTGTGTCTAAGAATCCGACAACCAAGAAAAAGACTTTTCAGTATGTCGTTCCAGCAGCTTTGAGAGGCTTGGTCCTAAAAGGGGTGCATGATGACGCAGGTCATCAGGGCCAGCACCGCACTCTTTGGCTAGCGAGGCAAATATTTTACTGGTATTCTATGGAGAAAGACACTAAACTGTACGTGATGCAGTGTAAGAGATGTGTGTTGAGTAAGGCTCCTGAGCCTGAGGCCAGAGCTCCACTTGTGTCAATAACCACTACAGCACCGCTTGAGTTGGTTTGTATCGATTTCTGGTCGGCTGAGGATGTCAATAACAAATCGTTTGACGTGTTGGTACTAACCGACCACTTCACCAAACTTGCGTGTGCGTATCTCTGTCCGAATCAAACTGCGAAGTCTGTTGCCCGTGTTCTGTGGAACAATTTCTTTTGTGTATATGGGTTCCTAGGACGGATCCATTCAGACAAGGGTGCAAATTTTGAAAGTTTTGCTGAAATGTTGAAGTTGTCAAGTGTCACCAAATCTCGTACCACACCCTATCACCCTATGGGTAACGGGCAAACTGAAAGGTTTAATCGTACTCTCGGTGACATGATAAGGTCCCTGCCTCCGAGGTCTAAATGGCCTCAGATGCTGAACACACTGACTTTTTCGTACAATTGCACTAGACATGAGACAACTGGCTACCCACCTTTCTTTTTGATATTCGGCCGTACTCCGAGATTGCCTGTAGATGTGTTGTTTGAGAGTGTAATTTTGGATGATGGGACTGTTGATGTGAGTAAATATGTCCAGTCTCTGGGGAAGGATTTAAGGGAGGCAATGTCACTTGCACAACTGAATGCGCATCAGCAGCAGAGTAAACAAGCTGAATATTATAATCGCAAGTGCAAGGGTCATTCTTTGAAGTTGGGTGATCGGGTCCTTCTGGCAAACAAAGGAGAAAAGGGAAAGAGGAAATTAGCTGATCGTTGGGAAAGCACGGTGTATATTGTGGTCAGTAAGAACTTTTCTTTGAACACATACAAGATTCGTCACCCTGTTAATGGTCGTACCAAAACTGTTCATCGTAACCTGTTGATGCCGGTGAACTTCTTACCATTGCCTGCTTGGGATGATTCTGTGAGTTCAGAGTGTGATTTGAGTTCAGACTGTGATTTGTCACATACTGACTGCCAGAAGAGTGATACTACAGACCGAATTTCTCAATGGATTACTAATTTAGACGATGTGGCGGGGACTGCCAGTGGTGAATTGAATGATGACATGATTGACAATGGTGAGCATGATATTTGTGATCATGTAGTGGGGAATCAAATTGAACAGGTTGAAGGGATGGAGTGTCATGGTATTTCTGAGAGAATGTCTGTTCCTTCAGCGTCTTTGTGTCTCACATCAATTGCTGGAACATCATATGCGTCAGATGTTCAGACTGAAGTCTCTGTATCTCCGATTGTCATGCCTATAAATGATCATGATGGTGACATTTCAGTGGTAGTGCGAGAGATTACTGCGAGTTCATCTGAACGTGATTCGTTGTTTTGTCGTGCTCTCAGAGAGCCTGGTGAACAGCAGAAAGTATATACAAGATTTGGTAGACTTATTAGGCCTGTGAGTAGATTGATTCAAACAATGTCAACTCAAAGAGTTTATCCTGTTCAGGAAGTTTGATTTTTTTTTTTAAGTGTTTTTGATTGAGTCTGTCTGAGGTGGCACGATCTTTCATGATCTGTCATACATTTAAGTTGTTTAAAACAATTGGTGTAAGAAAAGTGATTTGTTGGTGTATGTCATATTTGAAACTATGTATATGGCATGGTTTTTCGAATGGTAGATTGGGGATTAGCTACCCTTGATTTGTCTGAATCTTAAATAAGATGGCTTCAGAGCTGTATAACCCAAGGTGGTTTATGTGAAATGACATCACTGATATGTCAAGTAGATGACCTGTCCAATAATCTAGCGTAAAACAGTGGGGGTGAATGTGACGAGTGTATGTTGTTACACTAGATTATTGACATAATTTAATCAATAACAGTATTATTTTATGGGACTCTTATTTTGAAAACATTTGTTTTGAAAACTGCATAGTTGTCAATGGTCATGTGATCATAAACTTAATAATTTGCGTTGTTTTTAATTCTTCAAAAATGTATATTTCTTATTTTTTTTGTATTACTTTTGGTTTCACGCTTGATCAATATTTTTACACTAAATTAAGGAAGCACTATTACGTAAGCTTCGTTATGCGTGAGGGTAATGCTGATGTAATTTGCGTGCGCACTCTCTCTTTCGCGGGATGTCGTGGCGAGAGGTATGTTTTTATCTGCTCCTCAGAGAAGTGTATAAATCAGGCACGGCGCCAGGATTCCAGGTTTGGATGGGCCAGACCAATTGTGGGTGGGCCTTAAATTAAAAACGTTATCCAATCACTGTTTAACCTAATAAAAAATGACTGACTATATCTGTACGTAGGCTATACATAATATAGATTTTAATAGCGTAAAGCTCTTTAAATATTTTGTTGCAATGTTAAAAAGTTTCGGTGCATGGAGTCAGGACGGACCTATCCGCGATCGCTCTCCAGAAGAGCGCTTTGGAATCTCCATGACGCATCATACCTGGACTGCGTTTCCCGATAAAAGTAAAAGCGGTGTTCTTTATAAAATAAGCACTTCAGAAATAGTTGAAATTGCATTTATTAGGACTCATATATAGGCAGAGGCGCTGGCGCCGTCCTAACGGCGCTGGTCGCGCTAGCTGCGATAGTCGCACTATAGCGGGTGGCAGGAAGATGTGCTGGCCTGGGTGATGTTGATCTCAGCTCTCCTTCATCTCCTGGTTGCAGTGATGACTCAGAGACTGTACGTGCGCGTTTAAGGTACCTAAACAACGACTGTTGCAACATTGTCCTTTACTGGAAATTATTTTCACACTTTCACAAGCTAATGCGCTGAAGCTCCAATATTTCTGGAGACATGGAGTGAGTACAACATTATTTTGACCACTTGAGTTTTGTTTTGTAGAAAGACTTTTTTTTTTTTTTTTTAAGATTTTCGTTTTGTATAAATTGTATCTGAATTTTGATCAATGTTTTTCCACAGAATTGCATGTTTATATCTCGCATTTCTGACTTTATAATAGGCTACGCAATTGGGATATATAAAGGCAGCATTGCATGATATAAAGTCGCAATTGCGTGTTACAAAGTCAGAATTGAATTGTGAGATATAAACTATTCTGGGGTAAAATAAAAAAATAAAAAAAGAAGCAATTGCGCCTTTATTTCACTCAATTCTGACTTTACAACACGCAATCGCGGCTTTATTTCACGCAATTCTGATTTTATATCAGAATTGGGAAAGGGAAAGACCCGTATACTGCAAACGGCACATAAGCAGTTTCTGGGTGTTTCTCCCTCATTTCTGCTCCGAGGTCTTGATTGTGGCATTTCGTTGAGGTTTAGAATCCAGTATTCCTGTAATTATTGTTTTTTTTTATGAATTTAATAAAGATCTCTGTCTCGTATTATGTTCAAATGGTCAGTGTACATTTGTGTCCATTTGTTTTCCTTATTTAAAGGGTTAGTTCACCCAAAAATGAAAATTCTATCATAGTTTACTTACCCTCAAGTTGTTCCAAACCTCTATGTGTTTATTTGTTCTGCTGAACACAAAGGAAGATATTTGGAAGAAAACAGATCTCAATCCCCATTGACTTCCATAGTATGAAAAAATACATACTATGGTAGTCAATGGGGATTGAGATCTGTTTTCTTCCAAATATCTTCCTTTGTGTTCAGCAGAACAAATAAACACATGGGTTTGGAACAACTTGAAGGTAAGTAAACTATGATAGAATTTTCATTTTTGGGTGAACTAACCCTTTAACCCGTAATCGCAAAACGAAAAATGAACGTGGTTGTTTTTTATTTAAAATGCAAAGTTGAACACCAATTTTTTATTTTTTATTTGAACTGAACACAAATGTTGCGCAAAAAAATAGGCTAAATATCGACAAAACTTTTTTCGACAAAACAAGATTTTTGTTTATAACTTTTTGCCCCTTTATTAAACATTTAAAATATTCACAAATTAATACGAAAAATATGGAGATTTAAATGGTTTTCTAAGGCCAAATTAGAAACTGGAAATGATATTTTCCCTCAGTGCTGAATGAGAAGAGCCATATATGTCTCTGGAACCACAGCATACAGAAAGGTGATTTAGGTGAGTTATAGGCTAATGATAAAGAAAAAATAATGAGGCATTTTAATTGTTTATTAATAAACTGTTTTCTAAATTAGTGCCGGCTAAAACATATCTCATCTCCGCTGTAAGGCTGATGCACCTTTAGAGAGAAATGCACCTTTCATACGGATTACATAAGCAGAAGGTATTAACTTTCGATTCGAATTTGTTCGTTTTAAAGTGGACATTTCAAGCTTTGGTCTACATAGGCTATACTTTGTTTCAGTTCTCGCGCTCCAGTTCATGGAGATCATGAAACCGCCTGATTGTTTTATTTTATTTTACAAAAGCACAACGTTTTTTTGTTATTGTGAGTTTACACAAATAAAAATAGTTGCGAATAATATTATTTTCTGTATGACCAGAAATTATAGAGTATTTTTTGTTGATAGGAAAACGCAAGTGTTCGCGCCCGCGCGCCTCCGTGCCATGCAGTGCGTGCTCACACTCCCTCCCCCCCCCACACACACACACTTGCATATGCGTCAAAATCTTGTTTATTTGTGAGAAATCTTAGCCCTGTATTATTATTTTTATCTACCATTATGAATGACATTTGACGAATTGCTTTGTTACTTTTTTGGACAAAAGGTCTTCTGAATATGTTGCCTAATAAATGTTATAATAATGATGATAATTATTAGTTATTTGCGTATACCACGGACCAACACACTGCGTCTATAAGTCAGGTGGCTGTAAATGCGCAAAAACTGTTTTTTTTTGCAGTTTTACGAAATATTCCTTTTTCAAATTGCCTGAAAAACCTCCTCATGCGAGCGTAAAAACTTTTTTGCAAAAATAGAGAGTTTTTGCGAAATTGACGTGTTTCCATTGAGCGTAATTTCAATTCGCAATTTCAATTTGCTTGAAGGGTAATGGAAACGCGGCTGTCTGCTAAACTTGCGCAGAAACATAAAAATAGACCAGCTTTTTAAAACTGTTTTTAAAACTAAACATTTAGACTATTTTAGCACAAATTATGAGCTTATTGGCGATTTTTTTTATAATTCTTGACAAAACATTTTTGAAGAAATATTTTGGGTGGGCCTGTTAAAAAGTGGGTGGGCCTAGGCCCGTCAGGCCCACCCATAACGCCGTGCCTGGTATAAATGTGCTTTATTGAGTGTTGTATAGGGATTTTCTGTAGGTAATGAGTTTATTTGCCGTCTTTTCTGTACTGAGCGATCAACAATCTGGGTTATATAAATGTTATAAGAGTATGTTTGATCGAAGTGTGACACTTCTATATTAGGGCTAAGAAAAATACACTATTTTAGTAATACTTTATTTTTCTTATGTGAAGGTGGATAATACATTGTACAATAAGTAAAGGTATGATTTAAGTGGTTTCAGGCCCTAGTTGAAGTTCTGTCTGTTGTATGTGGGACTTTTATGTTTGGTGCAGAAACATCCTGTAGTGGGAAAAATGGACTTTTATTTTGATAGAGGGGCACCTAAGAGGAAGGCCTTCTAAAAAGGCCAAGCCAGAGAGGAGAAGGCATGTTTTGAACCAAACATATGGGTGTTTTTTAGCCTTCTCCTTGGGGGATATTTATGGATTAATTGCCCAGCGAAGTGAAAGAGAAGACTTGGGGTTTTTTGGGGTATTTTTGCCAGTGCATCACATTCGGAGGATTATTATCGTTTTTTTCTGGACATTTCTGGGGTGCAGGGACTAAGGATTCATACATCAGGACAACTCTTCTCACACATGGACTATTTGATCAAGGACTCTGGGATAAGTGATATTTTTCTTGATTTGACTGCTGTGTCATCAATATACTTTGTTGGGTAATCTGTTTATGTCTTTCTTTATCTGATTTCAAGCATTGATACAGTTATTCCTTTTATTCATTCATGCCTTGTGTGTGCCCTGAACTTAAGTGACTATTGGTTTACTTAAATTGCAAGCCAAGTTTGTTACAGATGGTGGCCCGTACGGGGACACTCATGTGTATGGTGGTAATGAAATGAATTGATTTAACTGTGTTATCTGATTTGTTATTTCCCATTTTGGTCAAACAGTGTTTTATACTTACAATGGAAACTGGTAATTCTAATTCAGAGGCAGAGTTAATTCCAGTAGATGATCTGGGTGTAGCAGAGTCCCTTCCTTTCAATCCTGCTCCACCTGGAAATGTATACAGGAATCCAGCATCCGTAATAGAGATAAGCTCACTGTTAGGGGAAATGTATATTGACAGCCAAGCTGAAGAGAGTGATGATGAGGCTCAGCCTGTTGTAAATCCGTTAAGAAATGAGATTGGAAGAACAGATTTAGTAATATCAGACCTCTCTCAATCAGTCCAAGAATTACGTGCTGAAATGGAAACCTTGAAAGATGGTCTTCGAACATCCTGTGAGAGTGCAGTGAACCGTGAAGCTGTATTCAGAGATGTGGTGAATCAACGGTTCGATGACATTGAACATTTCATGCAAAGATCTTTGGCTAAGCTAGAAAATGGAGTTATAGACTGTCTTCAAAGAAGGGATGAAAAGTGGCGAAAGGAAGTTGACCGTATTAGGAAAACCAGCACTCCAATGACCCGTTTTTCCTTTGGGGCTGCCACTTCAGACAGTGAGAGAATGCATTCAACTATCCCAACTGCTTCCTACCCCAAACCCCCAATTCATTTAGAATTCCCTAGTTTTGGAGAAACCAGAGAAACCAGTGATGTAGTGGAGTTTGTGGAGCGATGTGAAAATTTTTTAACACTCAGACACTTGTCAGACACTGAACTTGTAGCCACCCTAAATGCTGTTTTCTCTGGACCTGCCAGGAGTTGGTGGCTGGCTGAAAGAAATAAGATCCATAACTGGGACGAGTTTAAAGGAGCCTTTTTGGGGAGCATTCCTTCCCACTGACTATCTCACCGAGGTAGAGGAACAACTTAAAGCTATGATCCAGGGTCCTGATCAATGCATTAGAGATTTTGCTTATGACTACAGGGCATTATGCTTAAAGTGGAAGACTGACCTTCCTGAGGAAGAAGTGGTGAGAAGAATCCTAAATAACTGTAACCCTTCTCTGGCAGGAAGCTTAAGGGGTGCTGTGCATACAGTGGAGCAATTGGTCAAGGTTGGGTCATTAGTGGAAAGAGACCTCAATTCTAAAAGAGACTATTGGGCCAAAATAAATCAAATGAAAGCTAATGAAAAAGGGAAGAAGAATCCAACAGCCCGTCATGTTAATATCTCCAAACCCCTGTCTGGCCCAACTCAACATCTAGCTTTAGTGCAGGCTACCACCCCTCCGTTGCTGCGAGTGGTTTTGGGAATTCGGGGCAAGCTAGTGGAAGCTATCCTGGACACTGGCTCCACATTCACTTTAATGCAGAGACAGCTGTGGGAAGTGTTGGCTAAACCAGGTGAGCAACTGAGGAAACATTTCAACAGGACTTTCATGCTAGCTGATGGGAAGGCCCAAACCTCAGAAGGCAGAGTCCATGTGACCTACGAGTGGCATGGAATGATGTGGACAGTTACGTGATGGCAGACCAACAGCTTGCTTTTCCCCTTATATTAGGCCTGGATTTTTTAAGTCAAACAGGAGTACGTTTACATGTGGGAGATCATAGTTATGAACTGTGTATCAATGGACAGATGACTGTGTTTCCTTTTCTCTGCCAGCCCCTTGGGGAAGAATTATGGAGCCAGCAGGAGGACCAGGTTATCAATGTGTTTATGGCACTGCCATTAGAGTCTGGAGTACCTGAGGCTGTAACGGTTGTGGAATCTTCATTGAAGGATGATCTGATACAGAGCTATCCTCAGGTAATACAACAGCTGTTGCATGCATGGCCTTCTGTCTGTTCCAACAAGTTGGGGAAGACAAACCTAACCACCCACCAGATCATAACCACTGATGACCTCCCAGTTAGGTGCAAAGCCTATCGAGTCTCACCTCTAAAGAAGGATATAATTCGGGAAGAGATTGAAAGGATGCTCCAAGATGGCATCATTGAGCGTTCACAATCTCCTTGGGCATCCCCAGTGGTACTGGTACCTAAACCTGATCAAAGCCTACGGTTCTGTGTTGATTATAGGCGTTTAAATGCTAAAACGCCTCAAGATGCTTACCCTATGCCCCTCATCCATGATATTCTAGAATCCATGCATGGAGCAAAATATTTCAGCACGCTGGATTTGAAATCAGGATACTGGCAGGTGGAGATGGAGAAGAGTAGCCAGGAAAAGACTGCTTTTGTCACCCCCTTTGGCCTATATCATTTTATGACAATGCCGTTCGGGCTGAAAAATGCAGGAGCTTCTTTCCAGCGTCTCATGGAGAGGGTATTAGAGGGGTTGAGAGGCAGCATCTGTTTTGTATACATTGATGATATTATTGTATACTCTCCGTCTGAACAGCAGCATCTTCAGGATCTTGAAGCGGTCCTTTGTAGACTTCAAAGGGCCAATTTGACCTTGAATTTGAAGAAATGCCATTTTCTCAAGACTGAGCTAAAGTTCTTGGGCCATGTAGTCTCAGGAAAAGGGGTGGAAGTGGACCCGGAAAAGACAGCTGCTATTTCCAACTATCCTATACCTCATGATCTTCTTTCCTTGCAGAGGTTCGTGGGCCTGATAGTATGGTACCACAAGTTCATTTCTCATTTTGCTGTGCTTGCGGCCCCCTTGTATCATTTGCAGCGAAAAAATGTTTCCTGGGCTTGGACCAAAGTATGTCAGCAGAGTGTGGAGAGTCTGAAAGTGGCCCTACAACAAGCCCCTGTGCTGGCCCAACCAAATTTTCTTCATTCATTTCAAGTACAAACTGATGCCAGTGCAATCGGACTTGGAGCAGTACTCACGCAAAAGATTGATAATGAAGAATTTGTTATCGCTTATGCTTCGAGAAGTCTAAGGGGAGCCGAACTAAACTATTCAACCTCGGAGAAAGAGTGCCTAGCTGTTGTTTGGGCAGTAGAAAAATGGCACCACTATCTGGAGGGGGTACCCTTTGTAGTTTACACGGATCATGCAGCATTGACGTGGGCCTTTAACGCTCCAAAGACAACATCCAGACTCACCAGATGGACCCTGAGGCTACAACGATTCCAATTCCAAGTCCAGTATAGGAAAGGTAGAATGAACGTGGTACCTGATGCCCTATCCAGGTCAATCCAAGATCAAGCAATTGTGGCTGCATGTGTAGCAAAGAGGACCTTCTCATGGAACTTTGAGTTGCCATCCTCTCTGGCTGAGATAGCAGAAGCTCAAAACCAAGACGAGCAGGTAAAGGAGTTGATGGGTAAAGTAGAAGTGAAGAATGAACAAATTGATCGGATAAGATGGGATATTCAGCAGGGCATGTTATATAGAGTTATACCTTACGCTGGTGGTGCCAAATACCAGCTGGTGGTGCCAAAATCCCTTGTCCTCCCTTTCATTGACTATTTTCACAACAATCCTTTAGGAGCTCATCTCGGGAGGATGAAGACCCTTTTGAAAATTTTGGAGGTGGCATGGTGGCCCGAAGTCAGAAAGGATGTGTGGCAACATGTTAAAGAGTGTGTTGTGTGTCAGCAATACAAGCCTTCCAATTCAAAACCTTTGGGCTTCCTCCAATCGACTGAGGTGAATGAGCCTGGTCATATGCTTGGCGTTGACCTCATGGGACCGTTCCCTAAAAGTAAAAAGGGCAATATCTTTCTTTTGGTAGTGGTGGACTACTTTACTAAATGGGTTGAGCTATTCCCGTTGAGAGACAGTAAGACTCCACGCATATGTCGAATCTTAAAGGACGACATCTTCACTCGTTGGGGTGTCCCGAAGTACATCCTATCAGATCGAGGCCCACAATTCCTCAGTCAGCTCTTGGTTGATTTGTGCAGAAACTGGGGAGTAACTCAAATTAACTACCAGTTACCACCCACAGACCAACCTCACTGAAAGAGTGAACAGGACCTTGAAGACCATGATGGCTTCTTATGTGGGAGAGAACCACCGAGAGTGGGACATGTGGCTGGCAGAGTTTCGATTTGCAATAAATAATGCCAAACATGAAACTACTAAAAGGACGCCTGCGGAACTCACTCTGGGAAGACAACTTCACGGACCTCTTGAGAGACTGGTTCACTTTTCACCAAACCCCTCTCAATCTTCATACTCGATACTAGAAAGACAGCATCACCTCGCTGAAGAAGTTAAACAATCTGTGAGGAAGGCACAACTTAGACAAGCCAGGTACTATAATACCCACAGGAGAGACACACAATTTCATGTGGGAGATCTGGTTTGGGTGAGGGCCCATCCTGTTTCTAAAGCTTCTGAGTATTTCTCATCTAAATTAGCCCCACGATGGTCAGGGCCAGGGAGGGTGAAGACGAAGCTTGGCCCAGTGAATTACCGAGTCAGATGGATTCATCCAAATAACAAAGAAGAGACAGTAAACGTTGTTCACTTAAAGCCCTTTTGGGGAAGCATCCCTCAGTAGCCGCTGGCAGGGGGGGGGGGGACTCTGTGACACTTCTATATTAGGGCTAAGAAAAATACACTATTTTAGTAATACTTTATTTTTCTTATGTGAAGGTGGATAATACATTGTACAATAAGTAAAGGTATGATTTAAGTGGTTTCAGGCCCTAGTTGAAGTTCTGTCTGTTGTATGTGGGACTTTTATGTTTGGTGCAGAAACATCCTGTAGTGGGAAAAATGGACTTTTATTTTGATAGAGGGGCACCTAAGAGGAAGGCCTTCTTTGATAGAAAAAGGCCAAGCCAGAGAGGAGAAGGCATGTTTTGAACCAAACATATGGGTGTTTTTTAGCCTTCTCCTTGGGGGATATTTATGGATTAATTGCCCAGCGAAGTGAAAGAGAAGACTTGGGGGTTTTTTGGGTATTTTTGCCAGTGCATCACATTCGGAGGATTATTATTGTTTTTTCTGGACATTTCTGGTTCATTTCTGGGGTGCAGGGACTAAGGATTCATACATCAGGACAACTCTTCTCACACATGGACTATTTGATCAAGGACTCTGGGATAAGTGATATTTTTCTTGATTTGACTGTGTCATATACTTTGTTGGGTAATCTGTTTATGTCTTTCTTTGTCTGATTTCAAGCATTGATACAGTTATTCCTTTTATTCATTCATGCCTTGTGTGTGCCCTGAACTTAAGTGACTATTGGTTTACTTAAATTGCAAGCCAAGTTTGTTACAGAAGTACGAATTTGATTAATGGCCGCAGTTACACGTGCGGTATGCTTGTGAGTTTAGAACGATATATTTTTCGTTCACCTTTGCAGTTGAATTCAATATGAGTTATACATTAGTAATTGTGTAAAGTTGTATTTGTTTATTTTGAAGGATCCATGCAATGTTCAAATGTATTTTCTGTATAGACCAATTATATGTTTGTAAACATTCGGGATGCGCGCGCAGCAGGCACGGCGCCAGGATTCCAGGTTTGGATGGGCCAGACCAATTGTGGGTGGGCCTTAAATTAAAAACGTTATCCAATCACTGTTTAACCTAATAAAAAATGACTGACTATATCTGTACGTAGGCTATACATAATATAGATTTTAATAGCGTAAAGCTCTTTAAATATTTTGTTGCAATGTTAAAAAGTTTCGGTGCATGGAGTCAGGACGGACCTATCCGCGATCGCTCTCCAGAAGAGCGCTTTGGAATCTCCATGACGCATCATACCTGGACTGCGTTTCCCGATAAAAGTAAAAGCGGTGTTCTTTATAAAATAAGCACTTCAGAAATAGTTGAAATTGCATTTATTAGGACTCATATATAGGCAGAGGCGCTGGCGCCGTCCTAACGGCGCTGGTCGCGCTAGCTGCGATAGTCGCACTATAGCGGGTGGCAGGAAGATGTGCTGGCCTGGGTGATGTTGATCTCAGCTCTCCTTCATCTCCTGGTTGCAGTGATGACTCAGAGACTGTACGTGCGCGTTTAAGGTACCTAAACAACGACTGTTGCAACATTGTCCTTTACTGGAAATTATTTTCACACTTTCACAATCTAATGCGCTGAAGCTCCAATATTTCTGGAGACATGGAGTGAGTACAACATTATTTTGACCACTTGAGTTTTGTTTTGTAGAAAGACTTTTTTTTTTTTTTTAAAGATTTTCGTTTTGTATAAATTGTATCTGAATTTTGATCAATGTTTTTCCACAGAATTGCATGTTTATATCTCGCAATTCTGACTTTATAATAGGCTACGCAATTGGGATATATAAAGGCAGCATTGCATGATATAAAGTCGCAATTGCGTGTTACAAAGTCAGAATTGAATTGTGAGATATAAACTATTCTGGGGTAAAATAAAAAAATAAAAAAAGAAGCAATTGCACCTTTATTTCACTCAATTCTGACTTTACAACACGCAATCGCGGCTTTATTTCACGCAATTCTGATTTTATATCAGAATTGGGAAAGGGAAAGACCCGTATACTGCAAACGGCACATAAGCAGTTTCTGGGTGTTTCTCCCTCATTTCTGCTCCGAGGTCTTGATTGTGGCATTTCGTTGAGGTTTAGAATCCAGTATTCCTGTAATTATTGTTTTTTTTTATGAATTTAATAAAGATCTCTGTCTCGTATTATGTTCAAATGGTCAGTGTACATTTGTGTCCATTTGTTTTCCTTATTTAAAGGGTTAGTTCACCCAAAAATGAAAATTCTATCATAGTTTACTTACCCTCAAGTTGTTCCAAACCTCTATGTGTTTATTTGTTCTGCTGAACACAAAGGAAGATATTTGGAAGAAAACAGATCTCAATCCCCATTGACTTCCATAGTAGGAAAAAATACATACTATGGTAGTCAATGGGGATTGAGATCTGTTTTCTTCCAAATATCTTCCTTTGTGTTCAGCAGAACAAATAAACACATGGGTTTGGAACAACTTGAAGGTAAGTAAACTATGATAGAATTTTCATTTTTGGGTGAACTAACCCTTTAACCCGTAATCGCAAAACGAAAAATGAACGTGGTTGTTTTTTATTTAAAACGCAAAGTTGAACACCAATTTTTTATTTTTTATTTGAACTGAACACAAATGTTGCGCAAAAAAATAGGCTAAATATCGACAAAACTTTTTTTTTTTGTTTATAACTTTTTGCCCCTTTATTAAACATTTAAAATATTCACAAATTAATACGAAAAATATGGAGATTTAAATGGTTTTCTAAGGCCAAATTAGAACCTGGAAATGATATTTTCCCTCAGTGCTGAATGAGAAGAGCCATATTTATGTCTCTGGAACCACAGCATACAGAAAGGTGATTTAGGTGAGTTATAGGCTAATGATAAAGAAAAAATAATGAGGCATTTTAATTGTTTATTAATAAACTGTTTTCTAAATTAGTGCCGGCTAAAACATATCTCGTCTCCGCTGTAAGGCTGATGCACCTTTAGAGAGAAATGCACCTTTCATACGGATTACATAAGCAGAAGGTATTAACTTTCGATTCGAATTTGTTCGTTTTAAAGTGGACATTTCAAGCTTTGGTCTACATAGGCTATACTTTGTTTCAGTTCTCGCGCTCCAGTTCATGGAGATCATGAAACCGCCTGATTGTTTTATTTTATTTTACAAAAGCACAACGTTTTTTTGTTATTGTGAGTTTACACAAATAAAAATAGTTGCGAATAATATTATTTTCTGTATGACCAGAAATTATAGAGTATTTTTTGTTGATAGGAAAACGCAAGTGTTCGCGCCCGCGCGCCTCCGTGCCATGCAGTGCGTGCTCACACTCCCTCCCCCCCCCCACACACACACACTTGCATATGCGTCAAAATCTTGTTTATTTGTGAGAAATCTTAGCCCTGTATTATTATTTTTATCTACCATTATGAATGACATTTGACGAATTGCTTTGTTACTTTTTTGGACAAAAGCGTCTTCTGAATATGTTGCCTAATAAATGTTATAATAATGATGATAATTATTAGTTATTTGCGTATACCACGGACCAACACACTGCGTCTATAAGTCAGGTGGCTGTAAATGCGCAAAAACTGTTTCTTTTGCAGTTTTACGAAATATTCCTTTTTCAAATTGCCTGAAAAACCTCCTCATGCGAGCGTAAAAACTTTTTTGCAAAAAAATAGGAGTTTTTGCGAAATTGACGTGTTTCCATTGAGCGTAATTTCAATTCGCAATTTCAATTTGCTTGAAGGGTAATGGAAACGCGGCTGTCTGCTAAACTTGCGCAGAAACATCAAAATGGGGTTGGTCCAAGATGGCGACCGGTGTAGACGTCTCATTCTGAGCTCCGAGACTCTGACTGAGTATTAATGTTTTGAAGGTACTTTTTTGAGACTGTTTATCGATAAATGAAGGAGTGGATGCTCTGTCATCTTATTTAACTCGAATAAAAGGCCTTTTGTTTGTTGTTAACCAAAGTTGGGTTAAACCAGGACACGTGCGCAGTGTATCGTAGGCCTAAACTAAAATTTTGCTAATTGGCCAGGACAAGTCTGCTACGATGTCAAAGAGAGATGCCAAGAAGGTGAGAAAGGAAGGCTTGATAATGGATATAGAGGCTGAAAGTTCGTTCTCTGGTTTATGTACACCTCTTCCTGATACTCCCACAAAAAGCCCAAATCCTAAGAAAGTCTGTAACGTTACCAAAGAAGAGGAAACCGTTTCAAATGCTGACATCCTAAAAGCAATTAACGGCTTAAACGACCGTTTTTTAAAGTTTGAAGAAATGGTCATGAAAAATACAGCCGAGATTGCTAAAGTGCAAGAAAATGTGAAAGGGCTGGAAATTCAATGGCAAGGTACTGAGGACGCAGTAAAAAAGATGAGTGACCAGATGACTATCCTGAGGGAGAAACAAGAAGAGTCGGAGCGGTACAGTAGGAGATGGAATCTTCGTCTTCTGAATCTTCCAGAGAGTAGCAACGAGGATGTGAGGAAGGAGGTGTTAGAGATTATTGCGGAAATCATTCCAGAGGAAAAGAGCAAGCTTGGATTCATGGTGGACACTGTGCACAGGGTCGGACGCCCGAGAGAGGATAAAAGCACACGTCCAATCATCATTCAGTTCACTATGCGCACCTTCAGATTCAAACTATGGAGAGCTTCCCTCAACGCTGATGTAATGAAGAAAAAGAGTCTGCGGATGACTGAAGATTTAACCCAACAGGAGAGACAATGCAGAAACAAACTGTGGCCTCTTGTGAAGCAAGCGCGCGATGACGGAAAGAAAACGAAATGGCAGGGGCCTGCTGTCATTATTAAAGGGTCATGAAACCCCCCTCTTTCAGCTCAAGTCTAGCTCACAATCTTTTTGAAAAATGCAACTTAAATGGGCGTGGATGCTGTGAGAAGGGAGGGAGTGGGTGTGGTTTGGCCATCACATCGCCAGTGGCCCATGCATATCGACTGTCACTAAAAAGCAGTGGTAAAACGTGAGGAAATGCTAGATTTTTTTTATAGCTGGCAAAGTTAAAGTCTAATGAAATACACTGACACTTTATTATTGTCCTTTCAAAAGTAACTGAATGCCCTGCTAAATATATTAGCCTACAGTAATCGTAATTCTATTTAAAACATATTAATGTAGGCTACATGTATAATTATAATGTCATTATAAAATATATAGTTGTTTATATAGACACTAAATGCATATATTTGAAAATAATTAATTTTCCACTTAAAAAAAAAACGTTCCGTGCATAGCCTAGATCTACGCGCCCGCTGAACTCCCATGATAAAGATGGCTCTGTGGAGGAGGTGGAGGACTTCTCATTTTAGACACACACACACACACACACACATACCTCTGAAGGGATAGAAAAGTCCTCGGGACTTGGTAACGTTACCGCATCACTCGCAAGACGCAACCTGCATTGGTCGTCAACAAGGCGAAGTCCACCATTCTCTCTCGAGAAAAATGTTTGCGGCACACTATAGTTTAGATGTGTCCGTGGTTGATCAAACCAGCCGCCCGGAGCCAGAGTTTAGCCCTGGCAGCATCGCGGGGAAACATATTCAACCCACTTGGACTTTTGCACCACGAAAACAAACACTTGCGTCCCATGATTGTCTCTCTCATCTATAGGCTACTACGCGATATCACAGTTTGACATGTCTGTCATTGGAAAGATCCACGTGGTGTCATGAATAATTAAGAGACAGTGTCTTCTCATAGGATATGAACTCAGTCTCATTAATAATTATGAGACACCGATGAGTCATCAAGCACTCACAGAGCACGGCCACGTCACAGCCTGTGACGTGGACACGATGAAGATTTTAAACCCGGAAGACGAAAAAAGCGGAAAAAAAACTAAAATCTAACCATTTTAACCCTATTATTAAATCTAACAGATGCTAACATTGTCTTCAATGGTGTTCAACACACATACCTCTGTTAAAATCTCAGAAAATTTGGTTTGGGGTTTCATGACCCTTTAACGGTGTGAGACACACCGCATAACTTGTTAAACTTCCGTTAATGTGAGGTACAATTTTCAAATGAACAATGCCACGCGATCATAGGTTAATTTGCTCTTCTGGTAGACAGTTAAAATAGCAAAATGTCCACTCCAATTAGTTATATAAGAATGTTTAGAAGTTTATTGAGGTACTACTCATGTTCAGAGTTTTCTTCTAGTCGGTAAGCTAATCTTTATATTTTCTATCTCAGGTGTTTTTTTCTTCTTTCTTTCTTAACTAGTTCTATAACTTGAACAGTCATCCAGTTCTTTATTTTTCTTTTTATGCATTATGACAGACTTCCGTTTTAGTTCCTTAAAAATAATATCTTTGAATGTCAGAGGTATACGCGATAGCAGTAAGAGGAAATCAATCTTTTTATTCAGTAGACGGAAAAATGCTGATTTAATTTTTTTACAAGAGACTCATTCGGTGGATGAGGATGTGAAGTTTTGGAAAGCACAGTGGGGTGATGTATGTTATTTCTGTCATGCCTCTCAACAATCTGCAGGTGTCGCCATTCTACTTAATAAATTTAAAGGAGATATCATTGAATCAGTGACCTCAAATGAGGGTAGATGGATAATCTTGGTTTTCAAATTAGACAATTCCCACTTTATAGTTTGTAATTTATATAACCATAACAATACAGCTCAAGCAAAAATAATGTTTTTACAACTTTGTTTGAAACTTGAAGCATTTAAAAACAAATATAAGGATGCACATTTGATTATTGGAGGTGATTATAATGATGCTCCAGATGATCTTGTGGATAGAGTACCGGTAAGATTAACTCCACATTCGAGATTCAAAAGTACTGCATACATTTGTGAACAACTAGCAATTATAGATGTTTGGCGTTTTCTAAACCCTGATATTAACGAATTTACCTGGAGCAATGTTAGTAGATCCTCTCAGTCTAGAATTGATCTATGGCTTATATCTCCCTCTTGTCTGCAATTTGTGACAGAATCATCGCATAGTTATGCCCCACTTTCTGATTATAAATTAATTTCAATCTATTTAGCAGGAACAAAACAACAAAATGGTAATATGCGTGGTTATTGGAAATTAAATAATAATTTATTGATAGATGAGGAGTTTTGTGATTTAGTAAAAAAAACAGCAAAAAGCATATTTGATAATAACGAAATGAAACCCATACAAAAATGGGAATTTTTCAAGTTTAAAATTAGAGAAATAGCAATTAGACGAAGTAAAGCGATTAAAAAAAAAAGTATAGCAAAAGAAATAAGTATTATGGATAATTTAAATATTTTGATGACTAAAAATAATCTCTCAGAGGAAGAAGAAACTCAAATGAAAAAATTAAAAGAGGAAATAGATAATATGTATATTGAAATGGCTAAAGGGGCATTTGTAAGGTCGCGAGCAAAATGGCTGGAGCAAGGGGAAAAAAATTCAAGTTATTTCTTTGCTTTAGAGAAACGAAATCGCAAGAGAAATAATTTAACTACACTTAAAATTGATGATAACATCATATCTAACCTTTAGACATTTCAAGATATGTGGGTACATTTTATAGCAATATATATAAGTCTAATATTCAATTTGATGATTGTGATAAATTTCTTGAATTAATTAAAGCATTTATACCAACTATATCTGAACAATTTAAGTTGGATTGCGAATGTCCCATTACTAAAGTGGAAATTTCAGAGGCTGTCAATTCAATGAAAAAAGGTAAATCGCCAGGTAATGATGGGCTTTCAGTCGAATTTTATTTGCATTTTTGGGAAATTATTGAAAATCCTCTATTTGATTTATTTAAAGAATGTATCTTAAAAGAGGAAATGTCTGCGAGCATGAAGCAAGGTTTAATATGTATTCTCCCTAAGC
This sequence comes from Chrosomus eos, assembly GCA_036326025.1. NCBI lineage: Eukaryota > Metazoa > Chordata > Actinopteri > Cypriniformes > Leuciscidae > Chrosomus > Chrosomus eos. The sequence goes on along the minus strand of CM070829.1, from coordinate 32,860,013 downwards.
CTGATAAAGATCATTTATTGATAGAAAATTGGAGACCTATCACCCTCCTAAATATTGACTACAAAATTCTATCGTTAATTTTTGCTAAACGGTTAAAAAGAGGTCTTCATGAGATAATAAGTGAAACACAAACAGGTTTTATGTCTAAACGTCACATTAGCTCCAATATAAGACTTGTTCTCGACCTGCTGGATTATTCTGATAACATCAATACTGATGCAATGATAGTATTTCTTGATTTTTATAAAGCATTTGATACTGTAGAACATTATTTTTTATTTAAAGCACTTCAGTCTTTTGATTTCGGACAGAAAATGATATCTGTAGTTAAAATGCTTTATAAAAATATTGATAGCTCTGTAATATTATATCCAAACACCACTAAAAGATTTCCTGTACTGAGATCAGTTCGCCAGGGCTGCCCTATTTCACCGTTTTTGTTCCTGCTGGTGGTTGAATTATTGTCATTACATATTAAACATAGTCCTATTATTAAAGGATTGTCTATTTTCGGTAAGGAAATCAGAGTAACTCAATTAGCGGACGATACAGCTCTCTTTTTGAGTGACAAACATCAGATTAGTAATGCTATAACTTTAATTGACCAATTCTCTGTTGCTTCAGGTTTAAAGCTCAACAAATCTAAATGTGAAATCTTATGTTTTTATCAGACTGATGAGGAAAAAAATGTTTAACTTGCCTGTTAAGAAATGTGTAAAATATTTAGGTATCCATATCTGCAAGGATCACAAGGAACGCCAACATCTAAATTTCTCACCTAAATTGAAAAAAACCAAAACAATTCTAAATTTATGGCTTCAAAGAGATATTTCAATTTTAGGAAGGATTCTTTTGACTAAAGCAGAAGGGATTTCAAGATTTGTCTATCCTGCTCTCTCTCTTAATGTACATGATTCAATATGTAAAGATATAAATACCATATTTACGAATTTTGTGTGGAAAAACAGACACCATCATTTAAAAAAGGGGTGCTCTCTGGTTCTAAGGATGAAGGTGGATTTGAACTTTTGGATTTTTGTGATTTAAATTATACATTTAAGGTGAAATGGTTAAAGGAATGTTTAAGAGCACCTGAGTCCTTATGGTATTTTATCCCAATATTTTTAATAATGTAGGAGGCCTAAAATTTATATTGAAATGTGACTATAATATTACAAGATTGCCGTTAAAACTATCTCAATTTTATCAACAAGCTCTTTTGGCCTGGAAGCTGTGTCATTCTCACAACTTCTCTCCACATAAGTCCATAATTTGGAATAATGAATGCATCACTAAAAGGAATAAGTCACTCTATTTGCAGAAATGGGTCGATAGAGATATCATCTTTTTAAAAGATCTTTTTGATGGTAATAATCAATTACTTAACTATGACTCTTTTCTCAGGGAGAAGGCATTCCCAATAACGTTTAAAGAATATAATTTGGTTTTTAAGTCTATACCTAATGGTATATTAGAACTAATGAAAAGTTATAATAAACAAAACGATATTCCTGGTGTTAATTTGACTCTTTATATAAATGGTATGGATATTATGAGTAGCAATTGTACTAATAAACATATCAGAAAATGCTTTTTGAATACAAAGAAAACAACACCTCGTGGGAAATTTTTCTGGAATTCTCTTTTTTCTGAGATTAATTGGCATGGGGCGTGGCTTGTTCCTTTTAGATTTTGTATTACAAACAAAGTTAGGGAATTACATTTGAAAATATTACACAATATATATCCAACAAACTTGCTTATTTCAAAATTTAAACCTGTTGACAATCTTTGCAGTTTTTGTAAGACAGAACAAGAATCGTTACCTCATCTCTTTTATGGTTGTTCATTCTGCATTACATTTTGGAAAAATGTTGAAAGTTACTTGTCATTTAAAACAAATAATACAGTAACACTTGAAGGGAAACAGATTATTACATATTTTGATTGTAGAGATAGAAATTTATGTAATATTATAAATCTTTTTATTTTACTAGGCAAATTCCATATTCATAAAGCTAAATTCTCCAAGTCAAGGCCATGTTTTAAATTTTTCCAAATTGAAATCGATATATATTTTGAGTCTCTTAAACGAGTCAAAAATAAAAAAGCTATGTCAGTAACTGAAATATACTCTAAAATGTTTAATTGAAATTTGTTTAAGTCTGTCTATTTAAATTATGTTTTAGGCTATTATTTTGATGTATTTATTTTTTATATATTTTTTTATTTATTTATTTATTTATTTATTTTTTATTAACTTTATTTTGGTGTTATTTTTGCTGTATAATATTTGTTTACGAACTGTGATGATTGTATGTTTGTAACTTGAATTCTAATTAAAAAAAAATTAAAAAAAAATAAAATAAAAAATAGACCAGCTTTTTAAAACTGTTTTTAAAACTAAACATTTAGACTATTTTAGCACAAATTATGAGCTTATTGGCGATTTTTTTTTTTATAATTCTTGACAAAAAAATTTTGAAGAAATATTTTGGGTGGGCCTGTTAAAAAGTGGGTGGGCCTAGGCCCGTCAGGCCCACCCATAACGCCGTGCCTGGCGCGCAGCACGGCTGCAGAAAACCGCAGGAGAGAGCGCGAGAGAGGAGTTAGCTAGCAAAATAATACGTTACGTTATACATAGTTAGATATCAACATTACATTTTATATTGATTAGATGGTACATATTTAAAATGTTCTCCGCGTACTACAACAGTTTGTCACCCAGCGATAAGAACTGTTATTCAAATAAGCTTACCTTAATGAGTGGGATACGCCTTACAGATCCGTTTGCCATAGAGCCTGGTCAATGGTCAAACGACGAAACGAAATGGCCAAGCATTCAGTGGCCAGAAATATATAATTACCTGATCGACACTCCAAGTGTTTATACCCAGGAGAAGTTGAAAGCATACAAATCTCTTGATGCCTATAATTTTGTTCTGTGTGGTCATGTCCAAGACATACAACTTCATGATTACTAAGTTCAAAACTTTGTAGTGCTTAAGACGGAGGTTCTGCCTAGTCAAAGACAGGGTAATATGGCGGCAAATCAATGCCAATAATAAACGAGCGCGGAACGCAAGAGGATAACGGATCCCCACGCGAGGAAACGGGGACTCGCGAGCTCATTCATACCCTGCGCAATACAAGCCCTCGCGCGCGCGCACGATCATTCCACACGCTCTCGCGGGCGCGATTGATCATTCCACACGCTCTCGCGCTTGATCTGCTCTGGCCTGCTGCTTTTGCTCACTCGAACAATTTTATTTTTGACAGTCTAGAGGCGGGACTCCCCTTTTCCGGAAGTCAGTTGTGATTGGACGCTTGTAAACTACACTTGACTTGAGACTTCACTAAATTTGTTTTATTTATTGTGGTTAATTATGTGTAATGTGATTTAATGCATTGTAATATAGAATATATTCTTACCAGATATTTTTAAACAGAAAGTATTACTAGTGATTGCATTGTGTTGTTAAGAGATATTTACAGACTGTAATGATACATTTCCATGGTTATTAGCATTGTAAATCATGAACATTCTTATAAATTTTTACATTTTATATTAAAAGACTATGATTTGTGTTGGCTTAAAATATCTAAAATAAATTGGAAAAAAAGTCATATTTGCTGTAGTTCACCACTACCTCTAGACCCCCATTTACCACTATTTACGTTTATCCGACCAAAATTAAAGTGGATCTGAGAGCCTCAGAATGTAAAAAGTGTCCATTAAATAGTTGTAAATATAACGAGGGCTTTGGATGAAAGATAAATTACTTGTTTATATCAATAAGCAAGAGTTGTTGTAAGCTTTTTGTTTTCATCCTGTGTATTACTATTATGTCAATTTTGAGTGGTTCATTATATTTTCTATTAAATGTAAAAGGTGTTCTGGCAGCATGAATGTATAAAAAATTGTATGTAACATAATAAGATATTTTTATGTAACATAATAAGATAAGTTACTGTATGTGCAGATGGGGTTTAATCATTTATGCTGTGTACACTACTTGTCTCATACTTTCTCTTAAGTTATTAGCTTACAACAAGTTAGATTATTAAGATCACTATATAATGTTGTAATAGCTTTGCTGGGTTTAATAATTTGCTGGATTTAATATTGTTTCTCTGTATTCGGTAGCAAATCCTGAAAAGCCATTTTTAAGCTATAATCAATGCTGTGTACTGTATCTTAACTTGAGAAGCCAGAACCCCTTTTACATTTAATAGAAAATATAATGAACCATTTATATTATGTAAAAATTCATTAAAATTTTGGTAGATTTACAATGCTAATAACCATGGAAATGTGTCATTACAGTCTGTAAATATCTCTTAACAACACAATGCAATCACTAGTAATACTTTCTGTTAAAAAAATATCTGGTAAGAATATATTCTATATTAACAATGCATTAAATCACATTACACATAATTAACCACAATAAATAAAACAAATTAAGTGATGTCTCAAGTCAAGTGAATTACAAGTCATTGGGCAGGCGTCCAATCACAACTGACTTCCGGAAAAGGGGAGTCCCGCCCCTCAACTGTCAAAAATAAAATTGTTCCAGCGAGCAAAAGCAGCGGGCGAGAGCAGATCAAGCGCAAGGGCGTGTGGAATGATCAATCGCGCGCGCGAGGGCGTGTGGAATGATCAATCGCGCGCGCGAGGGCTTGTATTGCGTGCAGAGGAGATGTCACGAGCGCGCGCAGGGTATGAATGAGCTCGCGAGTCCCCGTTTCCTCGCGTGTGGATCTGTTATTCTCTCGCGAAAGTCATTTACCGCGCTCGTTTATTATTGGCATTGATTTGCCGCCATAGGGTAAGAAGACAGAGTTGTACAAGGCCTGGGTTATCGTCAACAAGACCAAAAACTGTATTCTGACTGCAAACTGCACCTGTATGGCTGGGTGTGTAACATAAGACATTTATGAAATTCTATTACATTTTATTATTATTTATCCAACCCAGTATTTGTCAGTAAGATAATCTAACTCAATTTCACTGCTTATTTGCTGAAATCATACAGCTGCTATTGACATGTATAGCCTAATGCACCACTTACACCAATGTGTTTCATTCATTAGAGGAATAAATCATTTTGTGCAGGTTAGGGTCATGCTGCAGCCATGCAGCTGCCCTTATGTTTAAAGTCGAGCTGTGGGTCAGGATGGGAAAGACGGAGAAGTGTTGTACTTCAGGGACAAATATGTGGCTCCACTCATCCAAGAGAGAGGTGAAGCCAGCCAGACTGAGTGAGATCAGCCTCAGAAAGCCTAAGAGGACAGACACCCAACTGCAGCCAGCCAGAGCAAAGCGTAGAAAGAACAATGTGAAAGGTAGACACAATCTGAATTTAGACAAAATCAGGCCATGTACATATAACAAGTTAACAGCAGGTATAAATTATATATTTATAACCATATATTTATAACTTTAAGCCATTACTATCACGTCATTCATATAAAAATGTTATAACCAGCACCAAGGTACCATTTATAACTTAACCAGCTGTAGTTGCAATTTGTATTAAAATAAGTTATCTAAATTATATGTTATTGTGTATTTAGAGCTGACAGATAAAGACATAGCAGATCTGAAAGTCTTGGCACCTAACGCAGCTGTGCTTACTAGCATGGACTTCAGTGACACTGATTCTGCATCCGAATCCGACACAGAGACCGGAGACCTGCCAGAGCCATTGGTAGCTCTGTATGATGTCACTCTGAGAGGCCTCTGCCCAAATAAAATACAAGAGAGAAGTGAAGATACCTTTGCAAAACTGGGGCGAGAATTAACTAAGGAGCAGTGTGTGAACCTTGAGTTTACAACTAGAAACCAGTCCCAGTCTCAGGCCTGGCACACACACAGAACTGGCAGGATAACAAGCACAACCCTACATCGTGTCTGCACTGTAGAAACCGAAAAGGCAAAAACAAACCTTGTAAAACAGGTTATGCACTACAGCAATCAGGACTTGTCCCATGTCCCAGCAGTACTTTGGGGAAGAGATATGGAGGACACAGCCAGGAGACAATACACAGACATAATGAAAACACAACATCACAACTTTGACGTGGAACTCTGTGGTCTTGTTGTGAGGCCTGACAAACCACATCTTGGGGCATCGCCGGATGGAATGGCACACTGTACCTGCTGTGGGAAAGCAGCTGTAGAGATTAAGTGTCCATACAAATACCGTGATGGTCTGATGGGGAGCAGTGAGGACACACAGTTCTGCTTAGACAAAGCACTACACCTAAAGAGGAATCATGCATACTATCATCAAGTTCAACTTCACATGTTTGTATGCAACATCCAGTACTGTGACTTCGTAGTGTGGACAAAGCAAGATGTCACTATCAATCGCATCAACAGAGATGAAGAAATGCTGCAAGCAGTCATGCCGAAAGCTGAAGTGTTCTTCAAACAGTGTGTTTTGCCTGAGCTGTTAACGCGCCGCATGGATCCACTGATGCAAGCATCTAGAGCAGGTGTGCCCAACCCTGCTCCTGGCGATCGACTGTCCTGCACAGTTCATCTCCAACCCTAATCAAACACACCTGAAGGTCTTCAATTAAGGTCTTAACAACCAATTAAGGTCTTCAGGATTACTTGAAAATTAAAGGCAGGTGTGTTTGATCAGGGTTAGAGATAAACTGTGCAGGACAGTCGATCGCCAGGAGCAGGGTTGGGCACACCTGATCTAGAGTCTGCCCACACTGTGAAAGACCAGACTTTGGGATGATGATTGACTGTGCAAAGTGCAAGAACCATTTCCACTACACATGCGCCAGAGTAAGGAGAAAGGTTGTGGAGTGGTACTGTGAACAGTGCAAAAATGAATGAGTTAGAATGAATTGTACATAGAAGCAAATTATTTAATACACATTAGTATTTTACATCAAAGCACAAGCAAATTAAAAAATGTACAGCAATAATCATTATCAATATAATCAATTATTCGTATTGGTATATACTTTATTGTCCCAAAGGGAAATTTGTTTTGGGCTCACAAATTCAACCACTGCAGCACCAGACATTTAAAACAAACACAATACATAAAAACAGAGAAAAATACACACTTAAAATCAAGTATTTGGCCTCACATTACTATGTGCACCAGAGAGTACCCGGTATCATGCCACTGAACACTGAAAGTGCACGACTATGCACTGTAAAATGATTAGCATCACATCACTCTCTACACTGGGACACAAACGGCATCATGCCACTCTGTACACTAAAAATTAATTGGCATCACGCCACTCTGTCCACTAGAAAGTAATCGGCATCTAGCTACTCTGTCTACCAGAAAAGTAATCGGCATCACGTCACTCTGTACACTAAGAATTAATTGGCATCACGCCACTCTGTCCACTATAAAATAATCGGCATCACGCTACTCTGTACAATAAAAATTAATTGGCATCACGCCACTTTGTCCACTAGAAAGTAATCTAAAGTAATTTACTTAATTTTTCAGTGATCCTTCTCTGTTCTGTTGCTGTCACACCACCTAAAAAATAATAATAATAAAAAAAAAAGTTAACCACTTCAAGTTATCTTCTTGGGACTATGCATTTACAGAGGTTTGTTAATGCTCCACACACAATCACCATGTCATCTAAAGGCTCGTACACACCGGGACGAATATCGGCTCGCGTTATTCGTCAGCGTTTTTCAACGCGTTTTTTGTGTTCACACCCAAGCGTTTTTCGCTGACGATGAGCCGAGAGAACATGCAAATTCATTCCCTGACATTAGATGGCGCTTAATGTAAAACAGAAATACCCCGGTCCACAAAGTGCTTCTGACACTCGCTTGTCACTCAGAAGAAGAGAGCAAGTTTGTCATATAGTTCTTTATTCTCGTTGGTGTCTCTTTATAAAGCCACAAACAAGACCAGCAGCTCTACATTCATCTTGCCTTGCATCTTCCTCGTCTCATTTCTTCCCTGCGTGTAGACGCTGTATATCTTCTTCACCGTCACGTATGTGTGCTCGGCAAGACCGTTTTGTGTTTGAGCGCCCCCAAGTTGTGTTTTACTGTAACTTCAGAAGCTCCAGACACGTGAGCAAAAGCGCCAAACTCATTGGTCGGATAGTTTTTGACGCGGCGCGTCAAACAAAAAAAAACGAACCCGAGGCGTTTAAAAAAAAATGACGCTTTTACGCGTGCTGTTTTACGCGTCGGTGTGAACACTCACATTGGCGCCATTTGTTTAGTCACGAGGCGTTAAACGTCGGCGAATAACGCGAGCGAAATTCGTCCCGGTGTGAACAGGCCTTAAGAGGTCAACCTGTGTGAGTGGAATAACAGTTGTCAGAATTTTGAAGTTTTTCCATCTACCAATTACTCTTTCAATGTGTATTCTCACATTAGACAAACGCCTTGATGTGTCCACTTCTTGAGCAGAGAGCTGCTTCCTACCTTTAGTAAACTGAGGGATCTTAAGGGTGGCACCGCGTGTGGCAAGCTCATCTCTGATGGTAAAACCACGATCTGCTAGTATCTCATCATTATGCTCTAGAAGGTCATAAAATCCAGACTCTGCGGTAATTTGTTTATCGGAAACACGCCCGCCCCAACCTGCCGACAGAAAAGTAATGGCTCCTGCAGGTGACATGCCAACTAAATATTTTACTGTGTTGTGGCTTTTATAAGTTGAGTACGTCTGGGCTCTGGAGGTTAAATTTGTGGGTCTGTTTATAAAAATTTCTGTGCAGTCAATAATGCACCTGCAACGTTTATATTTAGGTTTGAAACATTTTGGCATATTCTTCAATATTGCATGCTTGCTTGGCCACTTAATGAGAGGTTTTAAAGTCGCAGACATGACAGGGAGCCAACTCCTCAAAATTTTCGAGACGTCACATTCTGTGACATTAAATCTGAAAGCAATATCCATGTTGCTGAGTCCTAATCTTAGTTTCATTAGGGTAACTAATAGATGATCCTCCAGGTTCATAGAGCTACGCACAACCTCTACACTGCCTTTAATTTTCTGAATCAACCACTCAAAAATGACACTGGTCAGACCTGTGAAAAACAGAACGTGTACCGCTTTGCTCTTGATAGAGCTAAAGGAAAATTGTGTTTTTCTGAGAGTTTCCTCTAGTTCCTCCTTCTCTGATTTCAGTTTGTTGATCTCTGAACGCAGGTTGACACACTCTGCAGAAAGTTGGCTGTACTTGAGAATCAGCTCATCATGGAGAACCTTCGGGACTGTGGCTTCTGAAATACAGAGTAGATTGTTGTTGACTTCTAAAAGATGCACTGTAACTTGTTAGCACTAAGCTTAGATTTCCTCTATTATTTGATGTATGTTTTCAGACAGCATGTGCTAAACAGAATCATTTTCAACTTTATTCACAACATAGTTATGCTGTATTGAAAAGAATTTATAAACAGGGTGACCTGATTCATCATTATAGTGACTGCCCTACATTAGTTAAAATGTTAGAAGTTCTTACCGGTGAAATGACCAGCACCAGGCTCCATTCTGCAGTCATCTGAGGACAGGCAAGCGGCTGAGGATTCTGATGCAACCTCATCTGTAACTTCTGTGGACAGGTGGACGTCATCTGGTGGTCTGTGTGTGGTTTCCTCTCTTGTTCTTTTCCTCTTAAATCTGATACTCAGAGAAGAGAGCAGTCAGGCCAAAATAGTTTAGTTGCTTGGTAGATCACAGAGGCTATAAGTTCCCCAAATGAAGTCAAGTGTAAATCACATAGCATCCCTCAAAGGACTTAACAAGAAAATGCAGACATAACAGAAACGATCTGGTCCAAGAAATCCTCTTGACAAAAATAATGTGACTTTAAATTACTGGCCATACATTCCCTGCTCTTCAATGCATACAGATAATGGATGGTGAGTAATGATGTGATCCCAGTGAGCAACTAAATGAGGTGAAAGTGACAATATTTACCTCTCAAGTAGTAAACCCTTTGTTTATTTCACTCTGGGTTGAGTGGGAAAAAACAGACGGGACAAAGTCAGGACTACTATAGTCCAAGGACACCTCTCCTGTACAAAAAAAGTTAGGTATGTTAGTGTTACAGTTAAATTTAGTCTGAGTTCGCTATAACCGCGTTATTAGCCAAATACTAGGTACACTTACTAGACTAGCTAGCTAACTGTCAGGTTAACTACCTAGCAAGACAACGTAACGCAACTGAACAAAGGTAGCTGCTAACGTTAAGTTAGCTAGTAATTTAAGCTAGTTAGTCTCAAACTCGTAGATTGTTCGTTATTTATTGTTAGATTTACACAATTGTGCTAGTGCTAGTGCTAGTGCTAGTGACAAAGGTTCTGAATCTGACCCAAATTGTTACCGCCCAATTTCCATCCTTCCATGCCTTGCCAAAGTTCTGGAGAAGCTCGTACAAAAACAGTTAAATGATTTCCTGGATAAAAATCATATATTATTTGACATGCAATCTGGTTTTCGGACGGGACATGGGTGCATAACAGCCACCACAAAGGTCCTTAATGATGTAATTACAGCATTAGACAGCAAACAGGTCTGTATTGCCACCTTTATAGACCTCGCCAAGGCCTTTGACTCTGTCGACCATTGGATCCTCTTACATAAGCTCTCCAGTATTGGTCTGTCCTCCTCTTGCTGTGATTGGTTTGCTAATTATCTCACCAACCGTGTCCAGCAATTAAAGGTTGACAACATTATGTCAGACCCACTCACTGTCTCTAAAGGTGTGCCTCAAGGCTCCATCCTGGGTCCAATCCTTTTTTCTATCTACATCAATGATATAGCCAGAGCTGTTGGTACCTCTCTGATTCATCTTTATGCAGATCATACCATTTTGTACTCAGTTGGTTCCTCTCCTAATTCTGCGGCTTCCAGTCTTCAACTCAGCTTCACCTATATAGAGCAGTTCTTTGACAGTCTCCACCTCCGTATTAACGCCAGTAAGACAAAATGTATCATTTTTAGCCGAAAACAGGTTACAGAGACTCCACCTACAATCACCTGCATGAATGGTATGGCTCTGGAGTATGTCAATGAATATAAATATCTAGGTATCTGGTTGGATTCATCCCTGTCATTCATTACACACATCAATAACCTTCAAACAAAAGTCAAAGCTAGACTAGCCTTTCTTTTCCGTAATAAAGCCTCCTTTACACATGCTTCCAAATGCACCCTCGTTAAGACGACAGTACTGCCAATTTTGGATTACGGCGATATTATCTACAGAATGGCACCAAACACAGCTCTAAAAAAAACTTGACACAATCTATCATTCAGCCATCCGTTTTGCCACTAATGCACCCTTTCACACTCATCACTGTGACCTCTATAAGCTGGTGGGTTGGCCCTCCCTTTATACCCGGCGGCTCCATCATTGGTTTCTCTTCATATACAAGACAATTCTGGGCAAGGCACCTCTCTATTTGTCATCCCTACTTCATGCAGCTCATAACACCTATCACACAAGATCAAGTAATTTGATTAAATTTAGTACCCCCCCTGCTTCTACTACCTTTGGACGTAATGCCTTCCGCTTTGCATCAGTACATGACTGGAACATACTACAAAATACCCTGAAACTTACATCTCTGATCCCAATCTCCACCTTTAAGCAAAACCTCGAAAATTACATAGTTGACTCTTGTTCCTGCTGACAATCATGAACCATATTTATATACACATATTTAAGCACTCTATTCGTTTTCTTTTTCCCCTTTGTTGTCTATCCTTTTTTAATTTAGTTACTTGTTTTATGTGTTAGACTATGTACAGCTGTATAGTATGTTTTTATTTATTCCTGTAGCCTCTTGGCCAGGTCATGTTTGTAAATGAGAAGTGGTTCTCAAACAGTTTACCTGGATAAATAAAGGTTAAATAAAAAAATAAAAAAAACACACACATAGATTTAGCGCACCTTACCTGATATGAAGTGAGAACTGCAGAGTCGGGCGTTTTTAATTAGGTTGTCGTTCCAGTCGATTCTTCTGAGGGCTTGTAACCAAAGACGTCTGCGGTTGGCGTTAAAAGGAGTGCGAGTTGATGGTATTCGGTAAAACTTCAGACCTTTGTTTACAGATGGTCGATTCTGGCAACCCACTGCACAACACGACATTTTCCCGGGTTTGTTTCAGCGCCCAGCGCCCAGCTTCTGCTGCCGACATGCGCAGTTGCACCTGTGTGACGTCAGTGTGACGTAGTGTGATAATTCCCCTATATGAATTTACATTGTGATATCGTGTGTTGATTGACAGGCACGGCTAGACCAGAAATGCCAAGTATGCGTGCTTAAGTGTGATCGTGTCTGTTATTTCTTTTGACACAGGTATGTAGATGGATAATTTACTATTGTTATTTTTCTTTCTTTTATTAATTCATTTATTTCTATGATTGTTAAGTGCTCTCTCTTTCGCGGGATGTCGTGGTGAGAGGCACGGCTAGACCAGAAATGCCAAGTATGCGTGCTTAAGTGTGATCGTGTCTGTTATTTCTTTTGACACAGACACAGCAAGGCTGAGAGTAAAGAAAAATCAAAAGTACATCATTGTGTGGGATCTCTTTCTTTAAAAATCAAACACAACGCAGAAGAAAACCCACTACACACAGTTGGTCAAGTATACTCAAATGTCTCGAGGTAATAACAATCAAATGACACTATAGCCGCTTTCCGACCAAGTAGTTACAGGAAATTAGTTATAGGAACTGTCCACTTCTAAACAGTTCTAAGAACTACTCTCCCCCAATCTCAGTTTTGCTGTTTGCGTTCGCACTGGACAAGTGGCCATAGGAACCGAGGGGTAAGGGAGTGACGCAAGCATGGCGGCGGCGGCGCCACATACAACAACAAACCAGCATGGAGGAGGCTATCGCAATGTTCCTGTTATGCTTTGCCGGGACCTTAATAACGGAGTACGAACGGCGGCGTTTAAAGACTATGCTTGAGTTCTGTACAGAGAAACACAGAAGACGAAGGCTCCAGCGTAATATAATCTCCCATGAAACCCATGAAAAGTCCCCATGAAATCAAAATTGACCATACTTTGTTTGCCTAAATTGATCGTTTTGTGGTGAACAATTCATCCATGCAAGTCAATCCACACAAAAAATATTTTTGGCTTCGTAATCTTTAATCAAATTCTGAAAATGCCCCTCCCCTCTGCATTGGAGGACCTTGCCCGATGACGTAGCCTTGACGGTTTGGGTGTCTGCTTAACATCCGTAACCACGCCCCTCCAACTGACATTAGACAGGCACACAGCGTGTGAAAGGAGAGATGGCGAGGAGGTAGATTTTTCTAGATCCAATGAATCAGGTGCTAGTTGAAAAAAAAAAGCCACGCTCACTATTTTGCCTCATTTAGTATTCCGTTTCTCTCTGAAATACGTCATAGCACTGGAGAAAAGTTGTTTGCAACTTCCGGTTCACGGGGACTTTAAGTAATATGATAGAAGAAGAAGAGCAGAGCGCAGGCAAAGGACGTTAGCAAAGGACTACCGGTAGGCCATTCACAAAAACATAGTTATATCTTTTATGGGACATGTTTTATGTTTCATGTTGTACTATTCTTCCGAAGACAATTCCTAGTTTATGAACCTGTTCACTGACAATGGTAGTAAAATCAATTCTGATTTTACATTTATCTAGCTTACGCTAAAGCATTACAATAAAGCATTTACGCATCGTCATTTTGTTGTCATAGATTTGCCGTATCAGACATTAGAGACTGGGCTATATCTTACCGTTTTATCAAGAAAAAAGCCAACTGAGGATCCAGTTTGAGCCCTAGAGCAGACCGGAGATCTATCCATTTGTTGAAAGCCTTCCCGATGTTGACTCTCGTCTTATCGACACCTGTCTGACTCCAAATTGGCCCTTTTGGTCAATAACTAGACAAAAGTTTTATTTTCTTTGTCTTACGTGGAGTTTGCGTTGGGGTTTGGAATGAACTACAAGCCGGTCTCTTTGAATCCATCTTCTACTTTTGTCGAAAGTTGACTAAAGTTTTGTCGCTCGAGTTGTCTTCGCTGATACAGAGAATGGCGGAGAATACACAAACTTACCAGCCATAGCCAGGTGAGCGTGAACGCGCATGACGTCACCCCAGGTGAAAAAAAAGTGTACTTTAGTGCACTAAAAAAAACACTTAAATACAAGAAAGTATATTTGTAGTACATTCTTACTTTTTGTGCTAAATAAAACTGTAAAAATTATGCACTATAAATACACTAATTTAAAGTATATTTTTACTTAAGTAGTACTTAAGTGTAATTGCGAAAGTATATTAAATACCATTGATATTTTAAATGTATTTTTAGTGCAATTTTTTTGCATTTTAATATATTTCTAACAAGTATACTAGAAGTACATTGGTAATAAATATATGCTTAATTACACTTTTAAGAAATATGCTAAACACAAGCATAATTTTAATATATTTCTAACAAATGCACTATAAGTACATTGGTAATAAATATATGCTTAATTATACTTTTAAGAAATATGCTAAACACAAGCATAATTTTAATATATTTCTAACAAATGCACTATAAGTACATTGGTAATAAATATATGCTTAATTATACTTTTAAGAAATATGCTAAACACAAGCATAATTTTAATATATTTCTAACAAATGCACTATAAGTACATTGGTAATAAATATATGCTTAATTATACTTTTAAGAAATATGCTAAACACAAGCATAATTTTAATATATTTCTAACAAATGCACTATAAGTACATTGGTAATAAATATATGCTTAATTATACTTTTAAGAACTATGCTAAACACAAGCATAATTTTAATATATTTCTAACAAATGCACTATAAGTACATTGGTAATAAATGTATGCTTAATTATACTTTTAAGAAATATGCTAAACACAAGCATAATTTTAATATATTTCTAACAAATGCACTATAAGTACATTGGTAATAAATATATGCTTAATTATACTTTTAAGAAATATGCTAAACACAAGCATAATTTTAATATATTTCTAAAAAGTATGCTACAAGTACTTTGGTAATAAATAAATAAATGCTTAGTTACATTTTTTAAGAAATATGCTAAACACAATCATACAATTTTTGTGAAGTTTTAGTGTATTTAAAGAAAACATACTTATGTTGCTCTTTGTGTAAGAACATAGCAAAATGGTTAAGCTTTTAGTATGTTTAAAGTACTTTTTAAACACTTAGGCCTACTGCAATATATTTTAATATTTATATATTTATAATTTTAATATGGGGGGGGGGGGGGATTACATTTATAATGTACTAACTTATAATGTATTATAAACATTTGTCAACTATTATTAAGCATTGCAATAGGCCTACTTAAAATTAATATTGTTCACTTTTACTTGATTAAAGGCTGTTGTACATTACCATACATTAATACTACTGAAATTCCCACAAGGATTTTAACATATTATTTGAAATGCATCATAGATACATTTTCCAAAGATGTTTAAATGTTTTCATAAAAGATGTTGTACTTGTTTAAATTTGAACAAAATGCATAACACCTGTGACTAGTCCTGATTGGTTCCAGAGCCGTTGAACGGCTGTGATTGGTTCTTATGATCATGAGCTCATTTCACTCAAAGAGCTTCAGTTGCTGAGTATGTTCCTTGAATGTGATTAGATTTAGAAGTCTACATTTAAACTATTAAATAAGAGCGATCGTGTTTCTTTAGAGGACTTGGAGGAAACCACGCGATTCATGTAGTAGGTGCTTTTTGCGATTAACTTTTTCAAACGTGAACTGTTTTGGTGAATCGTTTATCGGAGGGATATAAATCTCTCGGGTTTCATTACAATATCTCAGTTTTTCTTTCGAAGATTAACGGAATTCTTAAGTATTAGCCATCCTTTAGGCCTACATTACAGATCAGATATGATGACGCACAGACTGTGAAAAGGGTCTCTTAGCCAATATTTGCCTTTATTACCCTTGTTAGAAAATGCAATAACGAAAGGTTTGTGTCGGGAAAAAAACACTGTTAAGTGATTTTTTGTTGTTGGTTGTTTTTTTCCCCTAAGGTTTGTTTGGGAAATGATTGTAAAATTTAAAAAAGAAAAGAAAATCATGTTTTGTTCATATTTAAGATAAGTACTGTATGCTGTAGACTTGTGTGTGAATAACGTCTCAAAAAATTAAAGTGTTTTTCAAGAAAGAGATGCTGTTTGTTTGTACATAGCCTACCTGTGCTGTATTGTGTGGTATCCTTTTAAACTATGAGTGTTTACATTACATGAATTACATTTACTTTAATCAAATATAATTTTATCAAGTATAATTTTAGCATAAATGAGGCAGAAAATGCTACTGATAACACAGTCATAGTGTACTACTTTTTAAATAAACCATTATTTAATTGTTTTATAAAGGTACTGTTAACAGAGTTAAAATATATTTGAAATAAATTTACTATATTAAAAATATGTGAGCAATACATAAATATGATTTGTATATATACTTATATTTTAAATAATTTATACGTGTATTTAAAAATGCATTAAAAATGGGTTCAATAGTACTAAAAGGGATAACAAAATAATAAAAAAATAAAGCTGAAATAGTATGTTAAAAGCATATTTTAGTTAATCTTAAGTGTGTGTCAAAATAGCACAGTTGAGTACACTTAGTTGATCTTAAGTTTATCTTAAGAAGTACTAAAGTTAAGCTTTTAGTATATTAAGTACAAAATTAGTGCGCGAAAATAGAGCACTTTAAGTACATTATGGAAGTGTACTAAGTGCACTTAAATAATGTATTTTAGTGTACTTTTTTTGACAAAGGAATACACCTTAAGTATAATATATACATATTTATAATATATTATTATATTTTAAATAATGTATTAGTATAATTAAAATGCATTAAAAATGGGTTTTAGATATACTAAAAGTGGTAAGAAAATATATTTTTTAAAGGTTGAAATAGTATATTAAAAATATATTTAAGTTCATCTTCAGTGTGTGTCAAAATAGCACAGTTGAGTACACTTAGTTGATCTTAAGTTTATCTTAAGAAGTACTAAAGTTAAGCTTTTAGTATATTAAGTGCAAAATTAGTGCGCGAAAATAGAGCACTTTAAGTACATTATGGAAGTGTACTTAAATAATGCATTTTAGTGTACTTTTTTGACAAACGAATACACCTTAAAGGGGTCATATAATGCCATTTTTGTACAAGTTAATATGAATCTTTAGGGTCTAAATGAAAAGTTTGTAATATACTTTTATTAAAAATTCTCATTAGTTTTTTAAGAAAACACTCATTTTACCTGCTCAAAAACAGCTCTGTGTTCAGCACTCCGTTTAAGTGCATATGCCTTTAAATGATAATGAGCTTCGCTGACTCCGCCCCTCTGTTCTGTGGGCGCTGTAACACAACGCACGTGGAGTGTTGACTTGACAACAGTTGAGGGTTTATTATGGCAGCGGGATTCTCTCTGAGGACACATCTGTGCAACCGTATCAGTTTGAACCAGAGTCGGACCCGAAACAAGATGACGGCCCCGAAGAAGTTCGACAATTAAGGCTCGAACAGGACGTTTCTGAATGGTTGGTTAACAATGTCACTTTGATCTATTTTTGTATGTACTGGCAGGGTAACGTTAGAGTTGTGAGATACAAACGCTATGTGTTTAACGTTACTAATGTAAGTTATAGGTTAGTTCGTTGACAGATTTATGTTGAAAAACTTTTCTTTCTTTTTTTGTAAATGTAGGCTTGTCAATGATGCGTGACATTATCTCAGTGTTAGGTACAACTCGTGACTGAAACTGACATGAGGTCATGTCAGTAATGATTCTAGCAGTAGTTGAAGGATAACTAAGAATTTGCTGTATGTTTATATTTAGTGCAGTACGAAAATGTTTTATGTTTTAAGAAAACTTTTAAGTACATCTATAGTTTTGTAACTGCATTGATATATTCCTGTTAATATTCCTGTTACGTTAACTGTAACTGCGTAACTTACACAGTTTTTAATAACACAACACCTCTAACGCGTTTTTCATTATAAACGTGGGATTATGAATTATATTGAGAACGTCGTAACGTAACGTTACATAGAACACATGCCGTAAATGCACCCTGAGTGTAAACATTAGCCACATTCATCGTGAAGCGTGCAAGGGATTTGCAAAGATTCATATAAAGGTTAATAAATAAAACGTTACACTCACTTCTTCTGGACGTCCAGCTGGAACACGAATAGTTGGTACCGATTCCTTTTTCAGTAGCAGCTTCTCAGCTAAACCTGATTTATATTGACCCTCGCCTCGTTTAAAAAAGCAGTCTGGTGAGAAATGATTTGCGCAAACATGAGCGCATTGACGTTGCTCGTCGTGAATATTTCCTTCATAAACAAAACTCAGCCACTGCGTCTTCAGCGGTTCGGATTTAGGAACATTAAAATGACTGCTGTGTTCCTTATTACACCCAAGAACAGAACACCACAATCGCTTAGGCGCCATTCTGCTCCAGTGTATCAACAATGAAGAACTATGATTGACATCTCACTCACGAGCGAGGGCGGGTCTGTGTTGAAACGCTGCTGTCAATCAACAGTCGTGGGAGGGGCGTGCGATCTTGTGACGTCACAGGATCGAACGGCTTGATTTGAGGCAGGGGAAAACATATAAGGAGATTAAAACAAAACCACTGGATGGATTTTTATCATTATATGATGGCTGTGTACAGGCACTGCCAACACACATTTCAGTACAATCAACTTGTAAAAGTGCAAGTACCATTATATGACCCCTTTAAGTATAATATATACATATTTATAATATATTATTATTATATTTTAAATAATTTATTAGTATTATTAAAATGCATTAAAAATGGGTTTTAGATATACTAAAAGTGGTAAGAAAATATATATTTTTAAAGGTTGAAATAGTATATTAAAAATATATTTAAGTTCATCTTCAGTGTGTGTCAAAATAGCACAGTTGAGTACACTTAGTTGATCTTAAGTTTATCTTAAGAAGTACTAAAGTTAAGCTTTTAGTATATTAAGTACAAAATTAGTGCGCGAAAATAGAGCACTTTAAGTACATTATGGAAGTGCACTTAAATAATGTATTTTAGTGTACTTTTTTGACAAAGGAATATACCTTAAGTATAATATATACATATTTATAATATATTATTATTATATTTTAAATAATTTATTAGTATAATGAAAATGCATTAAAAATGGGTTTTAGATATACTAAAAGTGGTAACAAAATACATTTTTTAAAGGTTGAAATAGTATATTAAAAATATATTTAAGTTCATCTTCAGTGTGTGTCAAAATAGCACAGTTGAGTACACTTAGTTGAACTTAAGTTTATCTTAAGAAGTACTAAAGTTAAGCTTTTAGTATATTAAGTACAAAATTAGTGGGCGAAAATAGAGCACTTTAAGTACATTATGGAAGTGCACTTAAATAATGTATTTTAGTGTACTTTTTTGACAAAGGAATACACCTTAAGTATAATATATACATATTTATAATATATTATTATTATATTTTAAATAACTTATTAGTATAATTAAAATGCATTAAAAATGGGTTTTACATATATTAAAAGTGGTAACAAAATACATTTTTTAAAGGTTGAAATAGTATATTAAAAATATATTTAAGTTCATCTTCAGTGTGTGTCAAAATAGCACAGTTGAGTACACTTAGTTGAACTTAAGTTTATCTTAAGAAGTACTAAAGTTAAGCTTTTAGTATATTAAGTACAAAATTAGTGTGCGAAAATAGAGCACTTTAAGTACATTATGGAAGTGTACTAAGTGCACTTAAATAAAATGTATTTTAGTGTACTTTTTTTTCACCTGGGCGCCCAGTCTCAAATTTGAGCCCGAATCCCTCTTATATATTTTACTGTACAGGATTATAGAGGCAATCTCAGTGAGCAGAGAAGGGCTCATTCACCCCATCAGGCAGTTATTACATTAAGAAACCGCAATTAGATCCAAATAACCTAGCAAATTACAGACCCATCTCAAATCTTCCATTTATGTCTAAAATACTAGAAAAAATTGTGTCCGCTCAATTGTGCTCTTTCTTGCAAGAAAATGATATCTCTGAAAAATTTCAGTCGGGATTCAGACCGCATCATAGCACAGAAACTGCGCTAGTTAAAATTACAAATGATTTACTCTTAGCCTCTGACCAAGGCTGTATCTCAATACTAGTTAGGGCCCAAGCCCAAAGGGCGAAGGCCCTATTGTTTTCCTAAGGATTATTTATTATTATTATATATTATTATTATTATTATTATTATTTATTATTTTTCTTCTACCTTTTGGACACTTTTGGAGGCCTTAACATGCTCAAAAACTCCTGAAACTTTGCACACATGTCAGAACCCGCGGCCATCAGGGCCGGGCTGAAGATGGTACCCGGGCGTGGCAGGGGGGCTCGACAGCGCCCCCTGGAACGGGGTCCGAAAACATGGTCCATAAATCAAACACGCTTGCATGTAATAATATGAAACTCGGTACACATGTAGATCTCATCGTTTCATATATACTTCGCACTCTAACTTTTTACCCCAGCCCAACAGGAAGTCGGCTATTAAGGGTTGTTTGGAAAACGCATGCAATGGAATGTGAAACACTCCTCCTAGAGAATTCAAACACACGGCACGAAACTCGGTGTGCATGAAGTCAAGACACTGAGGATGAAAAATTGCCAGGGGATTTTTGATATCTCGAACGGTTTGGCCGTGGCGAGGAAACGAAATTATGGAGAGAAACGTGAAACAGGAAGTGTGTTATAACTACTGCATACATTAACTAATCTTGATGAAACTTCAGCAGTGTGTTCGTTGTAAGAGCCCGATCACATGGATGTGACTATTGTGAGTCAAAGTTATAGCGCCACCAACTGGCAGCAGGAAGTGTGTCACTTCCAAAATGCTTTTAAATCACCCTCTTATTTTTACCCGATTTGCTTCAAACTTCATGTGCATAATGTAGACACATGCCAGATGTAGACCTGTGAAAGGATTATTGATATCTTAGACACTGTTGCCATGGCAATGCATCAAACATTAATATTCCTTTTTTTAAGCATTTTCATGCTTTTTTATGCTTTCGGGCACTTTTGGGGTTCTTAACGTACTCGAAAACTCTTGAAACTTTGCACACAGGACAAAACCTGCGGCCATCAGGGCCAGGCTGAAGCTGGTACCCGGGCGTGGCAGGGGGGCTCGACAGCGCCCCCTTGAACGGGTCCGACAATTTGGTCCATATATCCAACACGCTTTACCCTATTTTCTTCAAACTTGATGTGTATAATGTAGACACAAGCCAGATGTAGACCTGTGAAAGGATTGTTGATATCTTAGATGCTGTTGCCGTGACAACGCATCAAACTTTAATATTCTTTTTGGATACTTTTGAGATTCTTAGCGCACTTTTGGGGCCCTTAACATGCTCAAAAACTCTTGAAACTTTGCACACGGGTCAGAAACCGCGGCCATCAGGGCCGGGCTGAAGCTGGTACCCAGGCGTGGCAGGGGGGCTCGACAGCGCCCCCTGGAACGGGGTCCGAAAACTTGGTCCATAAATCAAACAGGCTTTACCCGATTTGCTTCAAACTTGATGTGTATAATGTAGACACACGCCAGATGTAGACCTGTGAAAGGATTGTTGATATCTTAGATGCTGTTGCCGTGACAATGCATCAAACTTTAATATTCTTTTTGGATACTTTTGAGACTCTCAGCGCACCTTTGGGGCCCTTAACGTGCTCAAAAACTCTTGAATCTTTGCACACGGGTCAGAACCCGCGGCCATCAGGGCCGGGCTGAAGCTGGTACCCGGGCGTGGCAGGGGGGCTCGACAGCGCCCCCTGGAACGGGGTCCGAAAACTTGGTCCATAAATCAAACACGCTTGCATGTAATAATATGAAACTTGGTACACATATAGATCTCATCGATTCATATATCCTTTGTACTTTTACTTTTTACCCCAGCCCAACAGGAAGTCGGCTATTATGGTTTGTTTGAAAGCGTATGCCCCTGGAATTCGATATACTACTCCTAGAGAATTCAACCAATCGCCACGAAACTCAGTCAGCATGAAGTCAAGACATTGAGGATGAAAAATTGCCAGGGGATTTTTGATATCTCGAACGGTTTGGCCGTGGCGAGGAAACGAATTTATGGCGAATAATGGAAACAGGAAGTGTGTTATAACTTCTGCATACATTAACTGATCTTGATGAAACTTCAACAGTGTGTTCGCTGTAAGAGTCCGATCACATGGATGTGACTATTGTGAGTCAAAGTTATAGCGCCACCAACTGGCAGCAGGAAGTGTGTCACTTCCTAAAGGCTTTGAAATCACCCTCTTATTTTTACCCGATTTGCTTCAAACTTCATCTGTATAATGTAAATACACTGCAGATGAAGACCTGTGAAGGGATTCTTGATATCTTTGAAACTGTTGCTGTGGCAACGCATCAAACTTTAATATTCTTGTTTGATGCTTTTGATGCTCTGAGTCAATATGGCAAGCCGTTTTAACATTTAATCATTTTAACCTACTAGTCTCTTTTTTCATGCTACTAGTACTTATTTTTTAGATACTAGTATCTATTCCATTAAGTAATAGTACTTATTCATTAGCGACTAGTGCTTATTCTTTAGTACTAGTGCCTATTCTTTAGATAGTAGTGCTTATTCTTTAGATATTCTTTTGAATACGTATTAGTAGCTAATGAATAAGTACTGGTATCTATTTAATAGGTACTAGTATGTAATGACTTAGAACTAGTATTTGTTGAATAAATACTAGTATCTATTAATAGGTACTATTATCTAAAATGTCATTTTCTCTCTCTCTCTCTCTGAGCCAATATGGCAAGCCGTTTTAACATTTAATCATTTTAACATACTAGTCTCTATTTTCATGCTACTAGTACTTATTTTTTAGATATTAGTATCTATTCCATTAAGTACTAGTACTTATTCATTAGTGACTAATGCTTATTCTGTTTAGAATATTCAAAGTGCTTATTCAATTTGTATGCTTATTTATATTTTCAGAGCAGAAAATCAGATTTTTCTGCTTATTCAATATTGCATCTAAAAAGTGACTTGACGTGTGTGTGTGTGTGTGTGTGTGTGTGTGTGTGTTGTGTGTGTGTGTGTGTGTGTGTGTGTGTGTGTGTGTGGTTGTGTGGTGTGTGTGTGTGTGTGTGTGTGTGTGTGTGTGTTGTGTGTGTGTGTTTGTGTGTGTGTGTGTGTGTGTGGAGAGAGAGATTGTGTCTGTTACAGTGACAAGAGTTTTTAAGCCTTGTCTTTTTGGATATATATATATTTTTTATAAAAAAAAAATGTGCATACAACCCATGTATTTTTAATGTATAGTTTGCTTTAAATTAAATTAAGATTGTATTTTTGGTAATTGAACCTAAATAAATGTAAAATGAATGTGCTATATTTCAGATCAATATATTTGTTTTCCTTCATTTTAATCAACACTAACTTTATTCTCATCTGAATTATAAATAACTTATTTCTGTATAAAATAAAAAATCCCGAATAATCCAGACCAACCAGAGCACACTATTTCTACAACATCATCAGTGCTGAAGCGGGACTAACAGAGCCGTTCGGCAGATAGCGAGCAGATATTTTGTGTCACGTCGTGCACAATAACCCTAAAGGCACCAGGGTGGCGATGCCACCGGCTTTTTATATATATATATATATATATATATATATATATATATATATATATATATATATATAAATAAATATAGCTGCGAGCAGCGATGAAGGGCCAAAGCCGGCGGTACCGCCACCCTGGTGCACCAGGGTTGCGGTGCCACCGGCTTGGGCCCGTAATCGCTGCTCGCAGCTATATTTCTACTTGATCTTAGTGCTGCGTTCGACACTATAGATCATAAAATACTCTTAGATCGACTACAAAACTACACTGGTGTTCAGGGACAGGCATTAAGCTGGTTTAGATCGTACTTATCAGACCGTTACCATTTTGTCTGTTTAAATGGGGAAAAATCAAAGATAACATCAGTAGACTATGGAGTGCCGCAAGGATCTGTCCTAGGCCCTCTGCTATTCTCAATATATATGCTGCCACTTGGTAATATTATAAGAAAACATGGAATTAATTTTCACTGTTATGCTGATGACACTCAATTACTATATATCTCATCACGACCAGATGAAAACACTAACTTATCTAACTTGACAGAGTGTCTAAAAGATATAAAATGCTGGATGACGTGTAATTTCCTGCTATTAAATTCAGATAAAACGGAGGTATTACTTATTGGTCCAAAAAACTACCCACAAAATCCCTTACAATACAACTTTAATTTAGAAGGATGTCCTGTTACTCTATCCACTACAGTAAAAGACCTGGGTGTTATACTAGACCGCAACTTGACTTTCAAAAATCATATTTCATATGTTACAAGAACAGCCTTTTTCCACCTTAGAAACATTGCTAAGCTACGTAACATGCTATCTGTTTCTGATGCAGAAAAGTTAGTTCATGCATTCATGACCTCGAGACTAGATTACTGTAATGCTTTATTAGCTGGTTGTCCTGCATCCTCAATAAACAAGCTACAGTTAGTGCAAAATGCAGCCGCTATAGTTCTTACTAGATCAAGAAAATATGATCATATAACACCAATTTTATCATCTCTACACTGGTTACCTATTAAGTTCCGTATCAATTACAAAGTATTACTATTGACTTATAAAGCTCTAAATGGTTTAGCTCCTGTGTATTTAACAGACCTTCTATCGCCCTACAATTCATCGCGCTCTTTAAGATCACAAACTTCGAGGCTTCTGGTCGTTCCTAGGATATCTAAGTCTACTAAAGGAGGGAGGGCATTCTCACATTTATCTCCTAAACTCTGGAATAGCCTTCCTGATATTGTTCGAGACTCAGACTCGCTGTCCCAGTTTAAAACTAGATAAAAGACGCATCTCTTTAACCAAGCATTCACTTAATGCTTACCTTTTATACTACTTCTGAATCAGTTCGAATGCATTAACATTATGAACATCAGCTATGCTAATTATTTCCCATCTGTCTCTCTGCTGTTATCTCGGGACGCTAGTCCCGAGGTAAATAGCGTTCGTCAGCTCCAGTTTGTATCCAGCCTCTCACGAAGACTTCAGATGCCCCAACACCTGTGGAGAGACGACTCGACGGCTGTGAAGAGACGACTAAACACCGGCGATATGTTATGCCTAAATTTATACATGATTAACTAACTGTATTTTTCTTTGTACATTTCTGAAATGCACTTTCTGTAAAGCTGCTTTGAGACAATGTGTATTGTGAAAAGCGCTATACAAATAAACTTGAATTGAATTGAATTATTTAAGCATGTATGGGATAGAAAACGGGTATTTTTAACATGAAAAGTTGCGCAATGCACCTTTAAACTTTCACAGAGACCTCAAACAGAAAGCACAAAGCCTTTCTTTAAAGTGAATTTCTTTTTTATTAATTGTATCTTAATTTTATTCAATGTTTCATCAACCAATTGCCTGGATTTAATAAATAAGAAGTAAATATAGTAGAAAATAGATCAGCATGACACGGAGGTGCCAGCACGTGAACTGGACTCTCATGAACCGAAACTCAGCATATAGCCTGCCCTAAGGTGAGAAAGCTTGAAATGTCTACTTTTTAACAGAATAATTCAAAACGAAAGAAAACAGACTAGACTGCTCTCTGCTTAGGTATTCCGTATGAAATGTGTATTTCTCTCTGGCGCGTTCACTAGCCTACTGCGAAGATCGCGAGTCAGCATCGTCACCTTTATATTTGCAGCCGACACTGACAAAGACTTGTTTTAAATAAACAATTAAAATGTCTCCTTGCTATATTTGACATATTCATAATCATTACTTTTGCCGGTTCTTTGTGGCAGCTTTAAGATACTTTAATTGCATCGCCACCCTTACGTTACATGAACGCGTCACCACTGCATCAGCACCGAAAACATTTCGAAAACAATTTTTTTTTTCAAATCAAAAATCGTGATACGAACCGAATTTTGGTCTATCGTTACAGCCCTAGTAAGATGAGAAAGCAGGAGTTTAGTTGTTTGTCATGGTTGTAAAAAAAACAATGGCTATCTGAACATCTTTGCCAAGCGCAAACCAGTAGAATTAATCAATAAATTATCGGGGAGGGTCATGCCTTTTTTCACAATCATTTTGGAGGGTCATAGAAAAAATTATTGCTGGCAAAGGGAGGGTTAAGTCTTTTTTGACAACAGATCTCAAATCTCCTCCGGTGGCCCCTTAAATAAATAACGAACAGTCCCTAAATGGCTAAATGACCAAATGCCATTTAGGATAGTTGCCCTTTTATGATGGATGCACTTTTATAATGGATAGATGCACTTTTATGATGGACAGATGCACTTTTATAATGGATAGATGCACTTTATGATGGACAGATGCACTTTTATGATGGACAGATGCACTTTTATAATGGATAGATGCACTTTATGATGGACAGATGCACTTTTGTGATGGACAGATGCACTTTTATGATGGACAGATGCACTTTTATGATGGATAGATGCACTTTTATGATGGACAGATGAGCTTTTATGATGGACAGATGAGCTTTTATGATGGATAGATGCACTTTAATGATGGATAGATGCACTTTTAAGGGAATAATGGGCAATTATGATATTTGTCATAATCGTGCAGCTCTAGATTAAGGAGTCATTTTTACTCAAAACTAGTGGCTGGGATAGATTCAGCACCCCTAAAAACCCCTAGTTTGACATCACAAAAGCTAATTTTGGTAAAAAAAAAAAAAAAAAAAAAAAATCATTTTTACCCAGGCCCTCTGGGCACCCCAACTTTGAAAGCCTCTCCAGGCGTTTCCGAGGATTTGGCCGTGGATAAATTGGGAGGTGTTACTAGACACCTATAGGAACACATGGTAAAAAAAGCTATTGGTAAGAATTTTTTTTGCAGATTGGCAAAAAAAATGCCTAACTTTCCCTAACTAACAGAGATTAAATCATTCTAGAGACAAAACAGCATCAAGCAAGAGACACCTTTTAATTTTACAAAATTTATTTGCAGGAATGCAAAAACACTTGTTATGCAGCAGTACTTTTAAAACACCATTTTTTATAAAAATGGTTTGATGGTGATACAGAAATAATTGTGGAGTCAGTCATATTCAAAAAATTCAGTCAATACTCTTAGAGGCAAAACAAAAAGAAACCAAAACATCAACAGAATCCCTTTTAAAAACGTATAAACCCTGTACGAGCACACAAGAGAATTGTAGTTACCAATAACATGCCCAAAAAAATGATGCATATCTTAATAACTCATCACATTAAATGTGATTAAAAGGCAGCTACGGTGTGCCCAGTTCAATGACATCATGCTCTCGTCAGTCAGGTCTGATTAAGCATCAGCACCAGCGATGGAGACGGAGCCGAGCTCAATCGCAGCTGATGGCTCCATCAAGAGGAAACCGTCAGGTCCGAGCTGATCCTGGCTGAACTTGCCTTTAAAAACCATGTGACTTGTGCACGTCCAGGTGGCACAGTACACAAAAGGGATAGTGTTGGTTTCAAAACTGATCTAGCATCCGCATGATCTTAAAATAAAGCTTTAAAATGAAATTCATTTGGGGGGGGGGGGGGGGGGGGTGGAGAAACAGCTTAAGCTCCTCAAAGTAGCTTTTTCCTCAAGTTCAAGTCTTTACAAACAAGTGACCTGTCTTCGACCTGTAACTTCATCCTCAGAGCTCAGACTGACGCTTCTTTAGACTCATATCACATGAGTGTCGTTCACATGCCCAGTCTGACTGTTCAGCATTATTACAAAAGGACTATGATACACTAGGTACATTGGCTCTGATGTTGCCCTTGTGCATAAGTTGAATATAAAAAGCCCTGCTTGCATTAGGTCTCCGTATGTACAGTACAGATAGGGCAGTTTCAGCCTCCAGGATGAGGTAGTTAACCAACCCTTTCAAAAAAAAAAAAAAAAAAAAAAAAAGAGGGTTCAGAAAAGAACCATTTAACCTGGAATGCCTGGTCAATCACGCCAGGTTGTAACAACTGAAAAAAAAAAAAAAAAAAAAAACCCCGCAAGACTCGTGTACAAGCTTTACATGTTCATCCTCATGACAAGCTGCAGTTAAAATGCACAAAAATATACACCAGCATCAAGCTCCTCCAAGCCACTTCAAACATCTACAAAGTGCAAAATACATGTAACGTTAAGGATAAAACTCCTTTGGGCTACTTGACCTCCAGAAGTAACTGCAAATAGCATTTTCTTTCATGACACAAGGGTTCTGGGACATTCTTATAAACTAAAAAAAAAAAAAAAAAAAAAAATATTTAAATATAAAAACAAAAGAAAACAATACACAGAAGAGTCCAAACATGTCTAATGGCGACTCTGCGTTGTTGATGGCAATCTTGGAGGCAGACGGGAGAAGATATGCTTCCGTAAGGCAGGAACTGAGTCGGACCGTGGCACGGACCTTACCATCATCATCATCATCCGCTGGCGTGACCCCACTGAGCTAGTCAGTCTTCACTGGGACATGTCAGGACCAGCCTCGACCCCTTTTCCCTGCTAGCCAGGTAACAAAAGGAACACAAATTAGAGGAGCGTTAACAATGAATACAACACAAAGGAAAAAGAAAATTCACACAAACAACCGCAAGGATGTCAAAGAAAGAAAGGAAGAGAGAGAGAAAGCAAAAGCATTCACTAGAGACTGTAGCGACGCTCTACGTGTTCAGGCATGCAGAGACAGGGAATCAGGGAGATCAGGAGGGTTATGAGCAGAAACACAGAAAAACACATGCATGGCAGTTTCCCCACGGTTGCTCAAATTTGGGATAATC
The DNA here is from genome assembly GCA_036326025.1 of Chrosomus eos. Classification (NCBI taxonomy): domain Eukaryota; kingdom Metazoa; phylum Chordata; class Actinopteri; order Cypriniformes; family Leuciscidae; genus Chrosomus; species Chrosomus eos. The sequence continues at coordinate 32,831,072 of CM070829.1, read as the reverse complement.
GTGCAAGGGCAAAGAGTTAGAGCTTCCAGCGACAGACGCCTCGTCCGGAAACACGCCGCATCAAATTGTGCTTTCTGTGGCTTTCATCGAGTTTAGCCTCTGTCCTCGTGGAGTTTCTCTAACAAAACCCCACTGGAGCCAAAACACACAGGGACCTTGGGAGAGAAGGTGCCCAAAAACTGAGACTGAGTAAAGAAAAGCCTCTCGTGTGGAATGGGGAATGTGTGTTCACACAGAGCTTGAGTGGAGAGAGGATGCGGACTGAGACTCGAAGGCATGCAGAGTGAGGTAGCAGCACATGTCTACAGGCAAACCTTTAGTCCTTTTCTTCCACAAGGAGCCATAAATTTGTAGGCAATTTGAAGAGAGAATTTGCCGAAACATGAATTTGAAACACAATTTGAGTTTTTGTACACTGGTGCGTGTATGTTTATTCAAGCAGACAAACAGCAAAGAATACAAGCCAAAATGTAAAGCCAAAAATAAGGATCAAAGTCCTTTTTTTTTTCCTTTTTTTTATCGGTTTCCCCAAAAACAAGACAAGCTATTTTACTAGCATTATCTTTTGTAACATACAAATAGCAATTTCTTTTTCTTTTTTTTACTTTGTTGAATACAAGTTTAAGAGACAGTGATTTTTTTTTTCCTTTTCCTTTTTTGTTGTTGTTGCTGTTACCTACTTAAGACATGAAGAGCAAAATTCCTATGAACATACATGGTACTATAGAGCCAAATAAGACAGATTGAGCACAAAATTGAAAATTTAAAAATCTCAAATCCCGATTTTTAAAAAGTAGGAAACGACTTCCAAAACAAAACATAAAACAAAAACAGTTCGGCAGAAGCAGGTGGGAGTGACTACTGATCGAGTCCAAGCGGATTCTTAAAATATGTACAAAAAAAAAACGCCAGGAGGAGGAGAGAGGCAACCGTTAATGGATTTGAGGGCCAATCAAGTCTCTATAAAAAGTTTTTTTTTTATTATTGGAAAAGAAACAAAAAACAGCCCTACATTCTCTACTTCCACTGTTGCCCAAAAGAATCCTGATAAAACTCCTGGTTGTCAGATTTGTAACCATAGTTACCAGAATGATCGCCACCTTGCAAGGGTTGCTGTGCAATGGGTTGCGAGCCCCAGTTCTGATTAATGGTCTGGCGCCGTTTGGAATCTGGCTGGTTGTAGCCATCAGCTTTGCGCTTGCCTCCTACATTTCCACCGCGTCCACCCCGAGCACCACGTACCCCGCGGCCTCTCGGCAGTACCCCGCCTCTGGCTCCTCCGCGCGGACCCCGGCTGGCTCCCGGCCCGCCTCCGCGCTGGGGGAAGCCCGCCCTGCCCGTGGAGCGCTGGCCCCTCTGCCCCGCACCGGAGACGCCCCGCCTCTCGCCCCGCCTCCGCGCCCCCCTCGGCCCCGGGCCGGCGCCTGGAAGTCATCGTAGCCGAAGTACGGGTCGTCGTAGCCGCCCCTGTAGTTATGGTAATCGTAACCATAGTAATCGTAGTAATCTTCGTAGCCATAATAGTCTGGTGGGTAGGAGTAGCCCCCCCGACTGGCTCCCCTGCCCCGGCCTCTGGCAGGAGGCGGCATTTGAGGAGGGCCGTAGTAGTAGTAATCGTCATACCTGTGACAGAGAGAGAGAGAGAGAAGAGCCGAGAGAGAGAGATGTTTAGGTTTAAGATCGACCACAAAGAGCGGTTTGCATTCATGATGTCAATCGAGGGAAGGGCTGGGACAATAAATCAATGCATCGCGATTCGTGGATCGATTCCAATAATTTTTTTCCCGAAAGCATCGAGATTCTCGCTCAACAATTCGCTTCAACCTTTTCGAACTTTATTAAGGATTATTTTATTGAAAGTTCAAGTGGTGTGTGTAAGGCATTGGAAGCCGGCAGATTATGGCTGTTTCTAAAACACACAGCATCGTCTGCTGTTAAAAACTAAGCACATAATCGATTTGTGAGAGAAACGATGCAATTGGGGAAAATTGGAATCGATCTGGAACCATTTCTCAATTCACGATGCAGACAGACTCTTATCGGGCGATAAAAAAAAATATCGCCGTTAATCAAAGTTGGGTTGGGAACATAAATAGCTTTTTCGAATATCGTTATATTTTTGCGCAATTCTAATGTGTAGTATGACATAGGCCTACATAATTGATGCCGCGCCTACTGTCACAGATCGCGCAGCAGGGTATTTTTCTGTCAGAGACACAAGGTGTACTTTTACTTTGTTATGTTGGGCGACGTTCCTCTCGTTACTTTATTTTAATGCAATACGTTGTTAAATGAGTTTATTCCAAGCACGCTGTATCCTTTGTATGGGCATGAGCGATGCTCATTTACAAATGAATCACTCTTTTGAGTCGGTTCTGTTCAAAGACTTCAAACAAGTTGTCAGATCTGTCTAAATCAGTTCGCGAATCAGTTGATCTGTTCAGTTCCTCACGAACTGAATTGTCTGAAGCGCTTTCAATTCACACTCGAGGAGTCGTAAGTAACAGGAAGATTTAAGAACATCAAGAGCGTTGGATGAAGTGGCCGTGGATCTACAGTTTAGTCTAGTGAAAGCAAATCTGCAAATGCATCATTTTTGCTGAAGATCTTTATTAGTTGAACATCTTGTTATGCTGTCTGTGAATGAATGATTCCACAGGACGATACATTTGATTTCATTTCATTCAGGTAATTACATTTTACAATCAAACAGATTATTACGCCACGATAGCACTAATAAAAAGTATGACATTGTCCAGTTTTTGGACATACATTAATTTAAAGGCTACAAAAAATGCTTCAGAGCGTCGGCGCACTGGTTAACAGGTTAAATAAGCTACCATTGTCCACAGTTTATGAAATGAACACCCGCCATCCCGCGGTAATGTGTGTGTATTGCGCAGTGGCATAATCACACGAATAGTTTACATTGATTGAAACTAATTTGTTTAAAAAGGAGGCTATTGCAGTAACAAGGCAGGTTACTGACATGATGACATTATTTTTTGATCCAACGATCTAAAAAAAACGACAAAAACATGTTACTTGTTCAATTAATAAACAGTTTGTTTGATGACATATCGCTAAAGATGAAAGTGGCCTCCCTTTCTGTCATTGCGTTTTTTTTTTTTTTTATACAATATTCGACTCCTCGATTGTCGAATGGCATTTTTGGCAGAAATGCACATCCCTACGTGAGGCGAACTATTCTCAAAGACTTACTTTTAGGGATGCACCGATCCGATATTTGTATCGGGTATCGGCTCCGATACTGCTATTTTTGCCGGATCGGGTATCGATCAGACGAGGCCGATCCAAATCCGATATTGTGCGCATACTATTCTGTGTTATTGTTAAGCCCCACAAAAGGCACAAAAACATTATAAAGCACCATAAAGTTTTCGTGCACTATATTAAGTGTTCTGAAGCCATTCTATAGTATAATGTGAGATAGAAATTAATATTTAAGTCATTAAATTCAAGTTCACGTAGACTCTTTCTCTCAGTCATTCTCAATTCAACATTCAAACAGCGCGTCGCGTTCGGTTAAGACAGTCAACAATGATGAAACTCTCTCCAAGATGATTCACTGTTACTATTATTATACCTGATCTGTAGATAAAGCTCTATGGTTTCGCATAAAACAACTTTATCTTGCTGGACTTTATTGCTGTAACTTAATCATGTTCATTTTCTACCGTGTGTCTGTTAGATCACAACACTAGAGTCAGAGCACTATAACTGTTCTTCAAGCGCACAGTAACTGAAATTTAAAACTGTTAAAAGAAAAGGCTGAATAAACGATTGCATAGATAGATACTGTATAATACACTGCGCATCGATATGTCTTTCCTTTGTGCTTTGAACCTTTCATTGCGGACTCGACGCGCTGCCTGCGCGCTGTGACTGTTGCTTTAAGCGCATCATTCTGCGCTCGGGATGCGCATAAGCGCTTTGTGCCGCACTGTATTGGAGTCGTTCATATAATGCAGTGACACAATTAAAAACGATTATTATATTAAAAGCCTTTCTTGTTCTGTCCTATCTATCATATGTTGCTGCCTCATTAAACAGCTGTGCTATACATTTAAAACATGTCTCAATTTTATAGTAGCCGGCTATATCTAAAATAATTTATCTTTATGATTTTTTTGTTTCATTAATGATCTTGTTTTTCATTAATGTATTTTAAAACAATACAAAGAGCAATGTGTAATGTTTTACCAGATTTAGTGTTACACTTATTGTCTCTTATTTGTTCCCCACTAAATGTTCAGATTGTATACAATAATTGTGCACTCATGATTTTTTCTAGACTAAATTTTACTGCTGAATTATCCACTAGTTTATAATAGCATTTTTTGTCTCAGATTTTGATTTGTTGTTTTTCTTTATAATGAAGTTGTCTGTATTAAGTAGAGTGAATATCAGTTCAACACAAGAGTTATAGAAATTCTACAAAAAAAAAACTGCGCTGGTATCGGAATCGGTCGATACTCAGAATTTTTGGTATCAGATCGATTCTGAAAAAGGTGGTATCGGTGCATCCCTACTTACTTTTAGTCATTATTTGGGTAGCACACATATTCTGAATGCCTTCGGGAGAATTCAAATGAGCCATTTTAATCTATATTAATTTCAAGATTAATCTAGATTAAAAAAATGTATCTATGCCCACCTCTAATACATATATAGAAAAGTCCTCTTGCCTGACTCTACTTAACACATGCAACTGATAACTTTCACCCCATGATGGTTTAAACTTTGCAAAAAATCCACGCATCACATACGTTCTGAAAGAGGGAGCAGCTGGTCTGTATGTATCACGGATTAACTACGATCCCTACACACGACATTGCACATCCTGCGATGTGACTATCGTGGATGCGCACATCGTGATATCGATGCCAAAACGGTATATCGTGCAGCCCTACACTAAACCTTATCAAACACACCTTCAGAAAGACAGTCTACAGGATGACGTGAAAACCAGCGTTTCGGAGCTGAAATCTGCAGGAGCAGGGCTTTACACCTGTAAAACTCACATTTGCGTCTTCGCTGCTTGACGCTGCGCCTTCCTCTCCTTCCGCTTCTGGTCAGGTGGCTTGGCGAACACGATCTCAATGTGCTCTCCCTCTAAATCTTTGCCATTCATTTCTGCCAGCGCCTGTGAACATCCACGACATCACACCATTGTAATGACCATTCAAACAAACAAACAAAAAACTTTTTTGTACCTCATTAAGTGCCGTTCAAAACGGTTCTCACCTTGACTGCTCCATCCCTCTCGTCGAAGTGAATGAAGGCGTAGTCTTTCAGTTTCTTTACTCGCTCCAGTTTGCCAAACTGGCCGAAAGCTTTTTCAAGTATTTCCTCAGTGACGCTGTTCGCCAGGTTCCTGACAAACAACACTTTCACCTAGAAGCAGATGAGATGACAACGTGAGCTCCGACAGATCCTAAATATGAGCGTTTAGATCAGGTGTAGACTGGCCCTTGGTGTTTTCAACCAGTCATTTCATGCATTTTCTCTGATCTGACCAGGTGCAAATGCCCTGCGAAACATTTAAAAACAATCGCTCAAACCACTTCAGGAAGTGATCTGGGCCACATTCCTGACGAAACTGGACAAATGTAAATGCATTTGGTAGTTGAAACCACATATGTAAATTTTACTTTTCCCAAATGCTAAAAAAATCGATTCATTAGAAGCAGGGAGACTAAATGGTCTTACCACTGATGATGCTGCGCTCTCTCATATTGCAGACTTTAATCTTGAAATTAGCTGATTATCAATAAAATGCAGCTCATATCTGTTGCATTCATTGACGCGAAATCATAAATCTGCATATAATGCAACAAAGATCGGATTTATGTCCGATTTTCGGAAACATTTCTGTGACCAGGTGTAAATGAATCAGATAGCTATCCGATCAGTAAAGACGCATGAAGTGACCATGTGTAAACAGACCCCAGTGGATAATTCAGCATCAGGCTGTAGTGCAGAGCTAACCAACATGTGCAGTAGAGGCCATCAAGTTAACATGAAACGCTAGTGCTTCAGAACAGCGTACACAACCCATCGTCTAGTCACATGAGAAAGTGATGCTCAAAAACCCCTGGTTTTGCCCTGTTCTGACCTTCGCCATGACCTCCGGGTCGGGATCCTCGATAGGGTCGGCCCACTCGACAGTGACCACATTGCCCCACACCTTCACCTTCCCACTCATGAGCCTCCGGCGAGCCTGCGCTGCTGTTTTGTGGTCCTCGTACTCCAGAAAACAGAAGCCCCTGTTCTTTTTCTTATCATCCGGCTGATGGTAAAGGATTACGTCAGTAAGACCCTCTATCAAAAAACAAAAGAAAGAAACATTAAATGCAGAATCCAAGTGAACGTAGCACGTGAAGAAAATGCAGAGATGAGCAGGAACGCACCCTCATTTTCAAGGCAAAACTCACCCGTGACTTTGGAAAACTCTTCAACAATCTGTTCTTTTGTCTTGCTCTTGGGAATGGAACCCACAAAGAGTCTGTTGTTGGCCACTGATATACACACGCCAATATGTTTGCCCGGACGAATCTCATGATTGTTACACTGAGGGGAGAAAAACAGATTGAATACGTGTTAAGCCTCACTTGCAAAGCAACACCCATGTCTATCACTAGCCAGAACCAGCAGGTATAGGGTCATGAATGGACCTGCATGGATTAGCATGTCTTACTAGCTTGACTGCCTCCTGTGCAGCCTCTTTAGTGCAGAACGTGAGGAAGGCATAGCCCCTGTTCAGGCCACTCAGAGGATCCATCATCAGGCGCAGGTCCCAGATTGGCCCTGCCTTCTCAAACAGAGGCACGAGCTCATCTTCAAACAAGTCCCTCGGGATCTTCCCCACAAAGATCTGCAGTACGGAGAATAGAGCCGTCAATGAGCCGGTCTGACGGATCAGAACTCGCATAAAACACCACCAAGCAATACGAGTTCAGGAACTTCATCTTCAATGTATCAGCATTAAACTCATGAAAAGCACTGAAAAATAGTGATTCATTAATAATTGATTGTGACGCCTGGTATTATTGTCATTAACTAAAACCATAAATTAATTGTTTGAAATAAAATATACATTAAATGAAAATGTAAACATTAACTGAAATTGTGAAGTCAAGTACTAAGAGGGATACAAGACATGAGCTTCATGTCGGGTCTTGCTCACACCGTTGGGTGCTTTTCCAAAACTAAAGCTGGGGTCACACTAAAATATTTTGAGACCACAACCATGACGACAGGAAATCATAGATTTAACAGTTTTGTCCCTCTAGTGTGTGGAGTGTTATGATGTGACCAGGAAAGCACAATACGCACTAACAGATCCTATTCACAAGCAACCAGAGTCCCGCCCGTGAACACGAGAAATCTCGCAAAATATCTCGCATTAATTGTGACTAGAGTAAACAAACATGATGGATGACTGGCAAGAAGAAATGACGCTTTATAGTGTAAGGGGATTTGTTGGGGAAAAAAGAAAAATGTGTAGATGAAACCGTGGAGACTGTGAACGTGGACTTCACATGCTACGAGTTCTGTCAGCTTGTACATCACTGAAGCAAAGGGGTTTCACACCGTTTACAACTAAGCGAATAACAAGGACTTTGCCGAGAGTATATCAGTGTACAGCAGACAGAAGGCTCTCTAACGTGGAGGCTGTCGAGTCAGATCTTAGCGGTAGCTGTCATCGTAACAAAGTTACTCCAGCACAGTGTACATAAGTCATCATTTACACAGCCATTGCAGGACCCGATCTAGTGCAGCACGAGTGCCCCGTCCTGGTGTGATTACCTCCGTCCCGACCGAGGGCTGAGCTCCTGTGTAGACGGACTCTGGCGGAGGCCCGCCGTACTTGCGCTGGCCTGTGGTGACATCAAGGGTGTAGCCGGTTCTATCAAGCAAAGTCTGCAAAACAAGACCGAACCAATGAATCAAGAGGTACGCTTTCAGTTTAAATTAACTTTTAAAAGGGAAAAACGCACCTTAATTTTTGCCTCATCTGGTCCTTTAGTGGAATCTAGAACTTTGGTCCCCTGTTTCTCTCTCTGCCTGTAGGTCTTCATCACTCCACAGAGAAAGGCACTTTTGTTCTGGGTGAGAGTGAGTGAGCTTTCAGAATTAATGTGATTTTTTTTATTAAGGATTCTTGAGGTGTTGTTTACTTTTTGTGTGAATTTTATTATAAAGCATGGTGCATTGAAATGTTGTAACAAAGATACATGTATGTAGAATATAATTGTTTATAATGTATGTTTGTGATGCCACTGCCCTAATATAATTGGCCCTTGTGGGATTAATAAAGTGGTTAACTTAACTTTTTCCATGCTTCACCCGAATCTCTCACACAGCCCAACGAGTGGCCTTACCTGCACATGGGATAGGTCGCTCTCCTTGAACTGGACCAGAACTTGCAGTGCCCCTTCCTCATTGAACTCCTTCAGCGCTTCGATGGCCCTCTCATCCAGGTCACTGTGCGCCACCAGGCCTGCGGGAGAAAACCAGCGAAAGCTCAGCGCTGACACGTGACCTCACCAACTGCAGGACGCTTTATGGCCCGTCCAGTCAGAGTATGTCAATATTCATCAGGGTTTCTCTGAGAGAGAGTTCGTGTGTATCATCATGTGGACTGGGCTTCAAAGTACAGACTGCAGGAATGGCAGCACTGCTAATGACTTCTGCAGTCACTTGAGAAAAGGGGATAACACTTAAAGTAATTTCATCAGCATTGGCTGATAAGTGTTTGTTTAGCCGTTAAGTGATGGGAGGCAACATTTTGACAGGTGCTAGCATTAAAAAGAAGTCCTAGCGCATCCTCCATTAGGTTACAGTCTTTAACGGTTATGTCTGATTATTAGACCAGTTTAAAGAAAGTGAATGGTATCGAAAAAAAAGTAAGAGTTTATACTTTTCTATTAGTAGATGAAAGGAAAATGCTTTAATACCTTCACATACTCTCAACATTCAGTAAACATGCATTTATATAAATTAAAACAAGTCTTCGAACATCTAAAACACTTCACAACCCTCACAAATTTGTCTGTAGTGTGCATGTGTAGCCTGCATAAAAACAAGAGTACTCTTCTCTGTGATGTTATGTCCATGTGAACTGATGCGGACATTTCAAACTATGCATGTAAAATAAAAAAATAAAAAAATCTGGTCTCTTGTTTGAGAAAATGCCTCCCAATGCATACAAACCTACCACATTACTGAGCATTTAGAAAAAACAATAATTGGATTACAGAATCAAGAAATTACTATCTAAAGTAAAATCAGTTTATTTTACAGATTTTGTTTTTTTAAACACTTAATTCCAGTCGAAAGCTGGAAAATATGTATTGCACATCGAGAGTATAGCATAAGATAATTTGCATCACAGGTCCATAGGAAAGTTTTTCTAAAAAAATAATAATAAATACATAAATAAATAAAAAAATACCAATCGATTATGCAGGATATTATTACACATACATACCTAAACAACCTGTACCTATTTTAAAGATGCTTCCAACACTGGCATCATGAATAATTAATAAAAAAAACGTTTATTAAATTTAAATATGCGTACAGCTGTAGTTTTTTAAACCATTATTTTACATCAATATAAAACTTTATATCACATACTGCTTTAAACTCATTTGGCATAATGTTCCAGTTAAGGTTAAAAAAAATTGCATAATTTCCAATTATTCTTATATTTATATTTTTAAATAAATTTTATTGAAGCAATTATTATGCAGGTGTTATTTATCTTTAAATCAAGTAGTCTGATATCACACATCCTACTGGTTTTACATCGGCCACCATGTTCTCTAAGATACTGGCAATCAAAACATGACTACTGGAATAGCATTGATGGAAATCGCCATATCTAACACTTCACCCGGGAGCATTAGCATCTCTCCCCATTAATATAGTGATATAAATATGAACTATTGTTCGGGCAGTCCTCTTACCCCCTTCACCATCAGCATCTGTCAGTGATAAACCAGAGGGGCGCATCACCTGTCCCGCTTCAGACAGCTGCCTCTATTGTCCCAGCACACGCCCAGCTGGCCCGCGTCCCCGGGGACAACCCCGCCGCCCCCCTTTAACAACGAGAGCTAATCCCCTCTCAGGATCCAACCAGACACGCTCAATCCAGCCTTTATTTCTGTGGCCCGGTGTGTCATTGCGACTCAGCATCATTTAACGCTGCTGTACAGTACCCATTTTGCGGTGAAACCACACAAAGTTGCTAATTACCTGCCAATTCCCTATGCAAGAAAACATTTGACATGTACAGTTCAACATGCATTGAATGTGATACAAAAAAGGATGAGGAGTCAATTTGGAAGGGTCCGAGTTTTGGCTTACCTGCTAGGTAAATTTCATCTAGCTTTTCAGCAACTTTTTGTGGTAAACCAGCTTCTAATAAAGTGTTGAAGTGGTCAGAATGGGTAACTGCAGCAGTCGTGTCCATTGGTTCTTCTGTACCATTCCCATTAATATGTTCTGTGGCCATGTCTCCAGAAATCTGTTCAAATGCAATGAGCCAAATTATTGCAGGTTTGGGTAGACAATTACACAAATTACGTGGGTATTTAATTTTATGAGTAGGGTTCCATAAAGTCAGTATTGCAATCTCAAAATCATCCAGGTTGTTTTAAATCAGTTTCATATTTACTTACACAATTACGCATAAATCATCCCAGCCCTAACAGACAGGGTAAATCTTCCTCTCACTCCACAATCAATCAGCCCGTATACTAATCTACAAAGTTTACAACCACAGTAAACAAGTGCTGTCCATGTGCTCATGTGTGTGATGTTTCAGCCCCTCACTCAACCATCTTCCCTCATTATAATAAACACGTGAGAGCTCATTCACTCTAAACGCCAGAAAAATACTAAATCTGGTGATAAACAGCATCTAAGACCACTTTCTATGTGTACACACACATTGAGAAAGCGTTACTGCTAAAAACACACGTGCGCGCGTCGGCTGTTGGCACGCGTGCAGCATTGGGTCTCGGGCCCTACACAACTAACGTTACACACACACACCAACAAAAGCACCATTAAAGCAACAGCAAGACGACAGCGCGTTGCGCAAAACGTACCATTAATAAATTTTCCACAAAAATGCATTGCAGTTACTATATAAAAACCTTTTAGTGTGTTAAATCTGATTCCGGCGCGCGTCTCCAGTCAATGTAACGTTAGCTGCATTAGCTTACTAACCCAGCAGCAGCGTGACTCATATACACACACACACAAACACACACATACAACATGAGCAAATCTGGAGTGCAACCACACGCTGTAATTACTAATACTAATTCAAATACAAATACACCGCTGGCGACATATTTACACGTTAATGTGTTTTAAAGGCCTGCTCTCATAAGGCAAGCGCGTGTATAGCGTGTCCGGTAAAAACCCCTCCCCCGCGCGCGCCCAGCACATTGTTTCCAAACACCGGTAAAATAAACGCCTGCGCCGCGAAAAAACGCTACGAAAGCTCGCCCAGCGCGGCCGCACGATTACCTGGCGATGATCTGCTGGTCTGCTCGGGTGTGTGAGTGCTGAATATGTGTTCTGGGGGCGGGTAAGTGACTCCCCGGCGGAGCTCCGCTGGATTCCCAATAATGTAAAATGGCGGGCGGCGCTGATCACGCGCGCGCGCACTCACGGCCGCGCGCACCGATGGGGTTTCCGATGCACCCGATCACGGGCCTTCCACACAACATAACACGCCAACAAAAGCGTAACAATACAGGAGAAACAACAAACATTAGGAAATAAACGATATAGTCTGCAAACGCGAGCAGCATCATAAATCAATCATAACTTTTAATGAGAACTTAGTGAAATGGACCCAAGTGTCCACCAGTCGGGTTTTTTTTATTATGACACGTGACGCATTCACGGAAGCACCCTAGACAAAACAAGTGACCCAAATACTGAATTCAAAACGATTAAAATGACTAATTTATATATTTTACTTGTAGGTTATTAAAACTAAATGCGCAGTTGTCTATCAGGTGTCCTGCACGTAGCCTACTTGGCATACAACATGTAAAATTAAAATAATTGGCAAAATGATTCAGGAGTTTAGGAGACACTTTGCTCCTAATATAAGTGCATACATCAGGAGCAAAGATGGCCGACCTTGAATTGCAAGCTCCAGCTGACCAGCTGCCATTGAGATGAATGGGAATGCATTAGTCCTTAGCACTGGGCATGCTGTCCTTAATCTCTATATTTTTTTATCAAGGTGAAAAGTGAATCTGATCTTTTTTCTTTTCTTTTTTTTCTCCTTAATATTATTACTATCAATTGATCATTAATAGCATTGCATCACACTCTATGCCAGCAGGCGGTGGATACGCACAAATACAACCCCTTATGGACACACTGGCATTTGAATCACCATTGGCTAATTTTTTTGTAGCCAGACACAAAGACAAATATACACAAAGATTGGCGTTTCCTTCACCCTGCATATTTTGAAGGATGCATCAGGCGTAGCCTTTGTGTCCTCCAATCAGGCGCAATCCTTTGCTCACACTCTAAGGCCCCATCCACACTACTACGTTTTCGTTTAAAAACAGAGACCTTTTGCTACGTTTGCACCTCCCGTCCACACTAAAACGGCAAAAACGAAGACCTAAAACGGAGAAGTTTAGAAACGCTGCAGACCCGTTTTGTGTTTTGAATCTCCGGAGGGCGTTTTAGTGTAGACGGGTCAAAACGGAGGACTTTAGAAACGATGACGCAGACGCTCGCGCTCGGCTCTCTGATTGGGTGCCATCAGTCATAGCGTATCCTTCCCTGATGCTGTAACGTTAACTGCCTACATGCGCCGGAGGCAAGCTATTATTCCAGCGATCTGTGACAATTCCCGTGCCGTGTGCAGCGGCGGTATCGAATGTACATGGAGCGTCGGTTTTGGGTTAAGCCGGGAAGAACCAGCGCATGGCGGGATAATTTTTATCAATGAAGTTGTGGTTCCTGAGTAATTGTGTTTACACCGGCACGCAGTGACTGACGTTTTCAGTTGTTTTTATGTGGACGGAGATCGCAGCTAAAACGCTGGTGTGGACGGAGATCGTATTCGTTTTAATTCTCCGTTTCTAAACTAAAACGCAGTAGTGTGGATGGGGCCTAATAAGAACAGGCAGAAAATGAACCGACACTGAGCTTGCTATAAAATCTAAGAGGAAAAAAAAAGATTTCTAAAGCTATGTTTACACGGAAACGATCTGAAGAGAAAACGCAAAAGTGGCGTTGCGTTATCACTTTTTATTCTGCGTTTAGATGAGCGTTATGGGGGGGGGAAACCGCGTGCTAAAGTGTGTGAAATTTGATGTAGTATGCACTCCAAAAACACCAATATCTGAGAATATTTTGTACAACTGCTGAAAAGACTCTTGTATGTTTATCAGAGCTGCTAGGGCAACTTGAAGGTCCGATGTATGGAAATAATGCGACATGTTGGTTGTTATTTTCCTGTACTGGCACAATAGCCTGGTAATACCAGACTCTGCTACTTCACTTTGCTTCGTAGACAGAGTCTGGCATAGCATAATAGAGAAGTGTTTTCTCTCTCGCTAGGGGGCGATTTCTGAAGTTTAAAATCATTGGTTAACCGTAAGCCAATCAGATAAGTTTATTTATGACGTATGTTATGCGCTGACACAGCCGCATCGAACCACAGACATCATGCATCGAACTCGAATCTATGATCGAACTTGAACTTCCACTGTAACCTGATGTAAACACTTGATGATGCGAGCGAAATACCGGAGTGAACATGGCTGTCAACGACTTTTTTGATCGGTGAGTGATGTAATAGAATGACTGCTGCGCTTGACAGGGTGAGGAGAGAGAGAGAGAGAGAGAGAGAGAGAGAGAGAGAGAGAGAGAGAGAGAGAGAGAGAGAGAGAGAGAGAGAGAGAGAGAGAGAGAGGAGAGAGAGAGAGAAGAGAGAGAGAGAGAGAGAGAGAGAGAGGAGAGAGAGAGAGAGAGAGAGAGAGAGAGAGAGAGAGAGAGAGAGAGGAGAGGAGAGGAAGAGAGAGAGAGAGAGAGAGAGAGAGAGAGAGCGCGCTCCCTTTTTCCCAAAGGGAGTAGGGCCACAACATCACCTCCATTCAAAATGTTTAATACACACTCTTCTTGTTCGGGCTTCAGTTTGCTAATGCCGGGAATATTCTCCAAAACTGAACGAGTTGCATCCGCGTCTCCCTATCCGCGGTCGTTTTCGATTTCTCTGACCTAATCTTAAACTCGGCGCTTAACGACTACGTCACGGCTTTCAGCCCGCCTTCTGTTCGTTGATTGGCCCGGCTGTTTTCAGGCCGGTGGAAAACAGAAAGATAGGCCGCTATCTCAGACTGACTACAGGAGCGAAATGAAATTAGCGGAAGTAGGAAGTCTGACGTAGTCAGGCTACTGGCACAAGCCTTTGACATAAACGCGTTTGCGACGAGAGCCAACGTGAGCAGATTTGCGTTTTTACCCTTTACGGGAACGCGACAGTGGAGCATTTTAAGATTTCCACTCTGGAGGGTGGTTTCACTTTTTTGCGTTTTTAAGCCCCAAAAACGCCGTCGCCGTGTAAAGGAAAGGCACATCCGATAAAATATTTTTACGTTTTCACCCGGAATCGTTCTCGTGTAAACAGGGCCTGAGATGAAAGGACTGTTTTCTTTAGCTGTAAACATTGATTGTATAACATTAAATGACATAGTCATGTGATTTACGACAATGTCTCATAAATATGGTATGGGAAACTTGAGTATATCTTTAGCTGGATTCTTAATTGAGAATTGTGCTGTTTGACACTGTGGTCCTCAAGTCTAACTAAGGCAGGCACATGTGGTTTAGTCCTTATCCATACTGATCTTACACCCAGAGGGGGAAAGAGGTGAGAACTGAGAAAATCTGCCTCCAGCTGTAAGCTCAAATATACCTATCTAGATAAGCATCACAGCCTCTGAGGTAAAGAGTATCAGCAAAAGGTTTGAGGCGCACCTGGTCCTAAGAACTAGAGACAGGTCAGCATACGTCGCACAGTTTGATTCTTAAAGGGATAATTTACCCAAAAATGATATTTCTGTCATTAATTCCTCACCCTAATGTCGTTCCAAACCCGTAAGACCTTCGTTCATCTCCAGAACACACATTTTTTTGATGAAATACTGCAACTTCATTGCAACTTCCAAGGCCCAGAAAGGTAGTAAACACATCATTAAAATAGTCCATGTGTCTCCAGTGGTTCAACCCTAATGTTATTATGAGTATGAATGTTATTAATACCCTGTGGGAAACTCAACATTTTAATATTTACCTCAGTTTGTTACTTTATGTGTGCTGTTATGCTCATTTGTTTTGATTTCTCCACTAAAGTCTCTCACAATGAGACAGGCAGTACAAGGCGCGTTTACGCTGAATGTAATAAAGTCCGAGTAATTCTTACTTTTCTAGGGATACTTTCTTAGTTATTCTTTATCCTTAAAGTTTGAAGCTACTTGTCCAGTCAGGCAAGTAAAATTCTCTTTCACTTAACCCTTAAAAAAAAAACACTTGACAAGCACAAGCATTAATGAGCCCTGAAATGCAAAGCTGAACCAAAGCAGTGCCTCCTTAAAACACTCAATTAAAACAACGCAAATATTACAAAATGTGACAGCAAAAAGTGTGCAAATAACTACAGCGACACCAGAATTGAGAATGAATGGGAGAAAGTCAAGTGAGAGAAGGCAATGCCTCCATCGGTTATGATAGGATATGATCAGTTATGATAGGATATGATTGGTTATGATGGGATGTGATTGGTTTGTGCAAAACAATCCCTCCTCTTGTTTTCATGTCTGTTCACGAAATACCAGGGGCCTATACCATGAAGCCGGTTTAGGTGGCTAGCCAGCTATGTTTCAGCTTAGTTTCCGCCAACCCTGGTTTTAGGTACTAGGAAAGTAGCTCGGCTTTAATCGGTGTTCGTTGCCATGGTATCTTACGCTGCACGGCTAACCTGCTCCGGGGCAGGTTAAGTTCTGGATTCGAGATCTCAGACTGAAGTTTGACCAATCAGCTGTGAGCAAAGAAACATATAGGTGACGCAACTAATTCCCTGTGTTTGTTGCAATAATGGCTTTACATTTTCTTTCAAATCCTGTGGACATCTCAGCGCAAATTGTTAGACGAGCACATCGTAGAGAAAGAGTTTTTAGTCGGACAAAATCCCCTTGCCTTTCCTGATAGTTACTTGTATGAAAGATACAGATTTTCTGCGGAAGGAATATCTTATCTTTGCGAACTTCTTGAGCCGCACATAAATAATTTAACACGTCGAATTCATGCACTTACTGTAGCATAAATGGTATTGCGTTGCGTTTTTTTTGCAAGTGGTCGCCTACATACTTGCACGATCGGTGATGCACAGAGTCTAGGGGAAAACACGGTTTGTCGAACCATTCGCAAGGTGGTCCTCGCTCTGCAGGAGTACATTAATAGTTTAATAGTGTTCCCCAGACATTTATTGACCATGTCCATAAGAGAGGGTTTTTATAAAATTGCCGGTAAAATATATTGATAGGGTGACATCACGTTTTTTTTTTTTTTTATTTGTGAAAAGCAAATTTCACAAATGTACTATACAATACATGTTAAGCATTATTTTAAATCTTTTTTTTTTATTCGGTTAATCTTATTCAGAGTCATTGGAGCAATACATGTTGCAATCTCCACTTCTCTAGGAGAACATGAGGCAGATTAATATGTTAATAGAAAGTCCTTTCACAGCCTGAATGTTCAGGTAGAGATTATGTGAACATGTGAAATTATTATTCTCTGTGAGATGAATCTTTAAATTAATAGTAAAATGAACAGATAACAATCTACTTTCCGTGAGTATGTTGTGTCAGCGCTTTGAGGAAAGCTAGTTAAATTTGGTACAGTAAAACACTGTTCGGGACAGCAAAACCTACACAATAACCCCCTATCATGACCCTCATGTGTCAGTAAAACCATAGTAAAAGTTAGAGATGATCTTTGGCATCCTAAAGGCACGTTTCAACTGTCTTCAGCGCTTAAGAGAGTGGGCATCACAGATAGTGTCCGCATGTGCCATTCTGCACAATATAGCCACCATAGAAAGGAGCCAGAACCTCCACAGAAAGCTTCTTCCCGATGAAACTGACCCGAACACACTTGACCACCCAGCTGGTGCAAATGTAGTTGCAATCACCATACAATATTACACTTAATAAAAGCACATTGAAACTGCAGATAGGTCTCAAACTGTTTTATTGGTTTTGTGGGATGGGGGGGGGGGGGGGGGGGGGGGGGAGAAGCATAGAAGTTGCATTAATAAATATTCATGCTAAAGTGTTACTTGGTTAAATAAGTTCACATACTGAGATCATTTAATCTAGCTGTTGCATTTATTTTTAAATGTGGAGCTCCTCAGCTCACAGTCAGGCTCCTTTAAGTGTGCAGTCTAGCTCTATAGCTCATTTAGTGTGCAGTCTAGCTCTATAGGCTCCTTTAGTGTACAGTCTAGCTCTATAGGCTCCTTTAGTGTGCAGTCTAGCTCTATAGGCTCCTTTAGTGTGCAGTCTAGCTCTATAGGCTCCTTTAGTGTACAGTCTAGCTCTATAGGCTCCTTTAGTGTGCAGTCTAGCTCTATAGGCTCCTTTAGTGTGCAGTCTAGCTCTATAGGCTCCTTTAGTGTGCAGTCTAGCTCTATAGGCTCCTTTAGTGTGCAGTCTAGCTCTATAGGCTCCTTTAGTGTGCAGTCTAGCTCTATAGGCTCCTTTAGCAGTCTAGCTCTATAGGCTCCTTTAGCAGTCTAGCTCTATAGGCTCCTTTAGTGTACAGTCTAGCTCTATAGGCTCCTTTAGTGTACAGTCTAGCTCTATAGGCTCCTTTATAGGCAACATACAGTTCTATAGGCAGAACATACAGTCAGCCATATTTAAAACTTAAAATATTAATGTATCGCACACGTACCCAGTGTTACTTGCTTAGAGGAGCCAGCACCAGGGTCAGATTGTACAGCACCTGTAATCCCATCCATAATCGGCCGTCCCTTATTCCTATCAGACCCAACTCAGTGTATTCTGGAGGAGTGGCCCTCCACTGGTTTTCTGAATTTCACTCTTTTTTCGGTTTGCCTCAAACAAGTGTTTATAAAAAAATAATGAAAGGTTGTGTGTAAATACTTACTAGGCTACTTTGAATTATATTTTTATATTTTGTCTTTATCAGCTGCCAAGAACGTTTGGAGTTGCATCGAAAAATCAATGAATATTAATATTTATTAGTATATGCACATTTTTTATATATTATAAAAATATAGGCTATATTCACACACACATACATTCATAGCCTATATATATATATATATACATCATTTTACATGATTAAAGAACGTATTTATTTAGCTTACACATTAACACAATCAGCAATCTTTCTCCAACAGTCTTCTCTTGCTTTGGCAGCAGAGACCGTATTGTTTCGAGCTTGTATTACATATTTAAATTCATCGTAATTCTGAATGATCCGCGGAAAGAAAGTATCGCTCTCGCTCTATCCATATCGAACGCGATTGGTTGTTCGGTGCCAACGTCACTTTGGTATGTGCACGCGCTCGTGGAGTAATCATAGCTTAAGATCAAAGCCTGAGTTGACAGAGAAAGTTGATGAGCTGCGTCATGGTACCAATAAAGCCTGATTGCATCGGTTTGGTTTTGTCAACTCAAAACTAATCCTGTAACTCCGAGTTTGTTCAGCTACCTTCATGGTACAGGCCCCAGGTGGAAATAGGATCTGTTTTCATCCTGAATGTTAGATTTCTTGCTATTGTATGGGAATGAGCTGACCTTAGAGTGACCTTTTAAATTTGCAATCCCACATTGGCCTGCCAACCACCAATAGACACAAGAAGTATCAACTTATGGACTATATAGTATGTGAAAAGCAGGATTTGAAAATATAATCCACAGTATTCATAAAACAGTAGTTGAGAAGTACCAGAGGACCTTCTTCCGCTGAGGTTTTGAAGTGCACACCCAATGGACACTTTACTGTCCCAAATTTAGCACCTATCTTAGCTTTCTGAAGCTCTGAATAAGCAGCAGTAGTTCATTCTCTGTTTATAATGGAAAGCTGAATGGACACATGATGTTGATTGACTGATTGTCCATCGCAGTGTTCTTGGCACAGGTCACGATTCGAAGACATCGGACAGCAACGTCAAGCTGGATCTCACAGATTCATGTACTCTCAGGATAAGGATTCCAATGCAAAAAGACTAATATTAGTATATGCCATTCAGTTGATTGAAAGCATAGTTGTATGAGAGTCTTCTTCTTTTCCAGCGGACCTGAATAACAGCATAACCCTGATATGAATGAACTAATTAGGCGTGTGCTTGACTAAAAAATAAGTCTTTAGTCACGGCATAAGCTAGTGAGTCCTGAACAGTGCTTGCTAAGCCAAAGCATCTGCCTCCTCTTGTGTTTTCTGATATTATACCAACAAGTCATCATGCTGTGATCATATAGTGAACGTGATGGATTCTAGCGTGTCACTGAACAATTTTAAGCTCTGTATGTAATGAGCAGAGCTTTAAAACACATCAGGTTTACTTACTTATTTTTAAGGCTTTTTAGATTTATGTAAGCTTAAAATAATGTCTGGGGTTAAAGGGATCATAAATTACCATTCTGTCATCGTTCAAACCTCTGAGTTTCTTTCTTCTATTGAACATGAAGAACACATTGTGAAGAATGTTTTTTTTTGTGTGTCTCGATCTACAATGGAAGTCAATGGTCACAAAAACGTTTTGGTTACCAGCATTGTTAAAAAAAAATATTTTATGTTCCACAGAAAAAAGAAAATCATAGAATTTTGGAACAACACAAGTAAGTTATGACAGAATGATAATTATGAAAGAATGATAATCAACTAACCTTTTAAGTGGGATGAAAGAAAACTAATGTTTATGATCATACTTGATTATTATTATTAATCATTATTAATAAAATACGTGTTTGAATTTACAATCTTCACTCAGTTTTATCAGTTTCATTTCAATGAAACGTTATAGCATGTTAAAAGTTTAACAGTATTTAACAGTAAACAGGAGTTTGACGTATTAATGGACGTGTTGTTTTGTTTAAGGGGCTTTTTTCAAATCCACAAACAATCCGAAACCACCAATGGGCGACTTCACTCGGAGAGAAAAGCGAGCAGGGCGCTGTGGGTTATGTAGTTGTAATATAAGCTGGTGACAGTTGAGCGTGATGACGAATCTTGCATAAAACTACAAGTACCGGCTTCGACTGGAAGCCTCCGCGCACGCGCAGAGAAGCGGCTTCGTCAAATGTTTTGTTTCCACGCCATATTTGTTAGCCGGCTAGCGCTCGCTCCAGAGGCGTCGGACGTGAGCTCGGCACAATCCGAAATCATCGGTGCTTTCATGAGGAGTATCGACTCCATAACAACATTTCCCCGTGCATATACGCGTCTGTGTTTGCCTTGTCAACGTTTTGGCCCGAAGGTCAACGCAGAATTTGAATAAAAACGAAGCGATTGGGTCGTGTTCCCTTGAGATCGTAGCAGGGGGCTCTCGCTGATCGAGCTGATTATTTCTTCTCGCCACGTTCCTTTTTTTAAATAAAAACCCAATCTTTCGCTAAAATGGCGTGTGGAGCCACTCTGAAAAGGACTCTGGATTTCGACCCTCTGCTGAACCAGGCGTCCCCGAAGAGGAGGAGATGCGCGCCCCTGTCTCCGTCCAGCTCGAGCGCGTCCCCGCAGAAGTACCTGCGCATGGAGCCCTCGCCCTTCGGCAGGGTGTCCTCAGCCCTCACCACAGGTCAGTGTGTATGTGTGTGTGTGTGTGTTCAGCCCTCACTTCATCAGACACTCGAGACTGTGTGTGTGTGGGGGGGGACGGGTGAAATCATGCTAAAACTCTATGGACGGAGGTAACGTTACTCCTGTTATCTAGCGACATCATCAAAACACACTAGACTAAATGTAATGGTAAGCCTCGTTATTGCAGATACTCTCTATTTACACTGTAGAGCTAGGGACTCAAACCGTAGCGAGTTTTTTTTTCAGATCGACATGGGCCAGGAATGCTGCTAACTGTACAGACAGATGTTTATTAACTCACAGGCTTCAGATCTCGTACTGCTTTTGTTGTTTGTCACGATTATTGATCATGTTTGCGAAATACGTTTATCTAGTTTATTTTATAAACGGTTATTATCGATGTGGTAGCAGCATTATTGTTTGTGATGTCGATCAGGGTTTTTGGCGTCCTGTGTGTTCCGTCATGGACCGGAAGTGATGAACACATTGTGGTTTGACTTTTCCTGCTGGTGGATCTGGTTATGGCAGGGGGGCTTTTCTTTGTTTTGTTTTTAGAAGCACATTCGCGTTAGCTGACTAATGTCCGTACAGTATGCGAGGAATCGCAGCAGTGTGTGTCACAGCCAGTGCTCGCATTAATAAAATGCAACAGTTGGTTTCCGGAAGAAAAGAATACTCTTAAAGATGCCATGCATGTCTTCTCTTATCTGTTGTGACGTTTATCCGAGTGAAACTGTGATCAGGTCTTCCTCGAAATCGGGTCTGCATCAGGATCCCAAGCGATCCCAGTGGCTCAGATTTCTTTGAATGTACTCCTATTTAGCGACTGATTACAATTCCTGCGAAATCATATAATAAATGCTGCTTGAACTACGTTATAATTAGGGCTGGGTATTGGCAAGGGCCTAACGATACGCATCACGATACATGGGTCACGATACGATATATCACGATACAATACGATATATATTGCAATCATTTTTAAAAAAAATCCAAAATGTAAATACAACTTGATATGTTCCACCTGGGGTATTCAGGTATGTGACAGCAGACAAAAAACTTATTATTCTAATTTATTCGCAAAGGTATATGCGTTGTACAGTCACTGAACAGTGAACACACTGAAATGTATGAAGTGCAGATCACTAAAAATAGTAGATGCCAAAAATTACATAAAAATAAAGTGCATCAAGTACATCATTACTGCCCGACTTACTTTTAAAACCAAAGTGCTTCCACTCGTCGGCTCTGAAAGCTGGTTCGTAATCACGGTTCGGTACGTACCTCGGTTTTAAAGTCACGGTTCGGTACGTTTTCGATACAGCAAAAAGAAAGAAATGCGAGAGAAATTTCCTATTTATTAAAAGAAAAAATATTTTTTTATATAAGTGTGAATTTTCCTACATCTTGAAACTCAGGTTTAAATGGGGGTAATTTTTGAAGGATGAATAAATAATGTTTTGGTCATCACATTAAAAATGACATTTAAATATATATTTATTTATATAATATTTATTTAATATTTGAGTTTTGAAAGATGTGTGAAGTACTTGAAAGCATTTCACTATTCCAGTCAAACTGGTTACAATTAGTGTTACTATGGTGAATTTTGCTGATCTGTGGACTGTGGACTATAGCCTAGTTCATTCACGGCACAATGTTTCTCCTGGTTTCCACGTCAGCGCTGTTTGATAAGAGAGATCTACGGTTAATAACAGAAATGTGAATGCTTCTCTAGATCTCGCAGCGATGTTATCACTTCAGTGGCGAATTCAAATGCTTTCTTTACTGGATCTCTTAGCGCTGTGTAGTAACAGTTATAGTGTCCCTTGATCGAGATCGGCTCGCGCTCATAGAGCTCGCACTGCACAGATGTTGCTGGTCCCGAACTGATAAACGTGAAGCACAATATAATGAGTAGCGCAGTTTCGTTCCGCTTTCATTACGTTTGCCATGTGATGTTGCGCAACGTTCTGGTGGTCGCGCTCGCGCCAGCGCGGATTTTGTCGGCAGGAAAAATGGTCCAAGGAATCGTTCGGTTTGTATGCGTACCGAACCGGAAGCCTCAAACCGAAACGGTTCAATACGATACATGTACCGTTACACCCCTAGCACACGCACGCACACACACGTGCACCCACACAACCACACACATAGCACTGATGACCGGTGTCTGCGCGCGAGAGAGATCTATCGCCTAAAAGCCATTAGCACACACACACACACACACACACACACACACACACACACACACACACACACACACACAGCACTGATGACCGGTGTCTGCGCACGAGTGAGACCGGTGTCTGCGTGCAACATCTACAGGAACGGAGGTTGTAGTTCACCAGGTCACACCCCGTTTGAAACGTGATTTAATTTTTTTTTTTTACATCGATTTTTTGAGCTGGAAATCGATATTGCATATCACGAATATAAAAATCGCGATATATTGCTGTATCGATTTTTTAGCACACCCTAGTTATAATGAATGAATTTAATATCTGTAGTACTTAACTTATGTACTACTAGCATAGCATACAGTTACTCAATCAGCCTGATAGGTTAGTTTATAAACATATTTGCTCTTACTCTACATTTATTCACAATCATCTTTAATGTAATTGTGTTAAATGTCCAAATATTTCTTTTAAAAATATGTTAAATTATTCACTTAATGGGCTATTATTAATCAATTAATAAACAGTTTATTAAGTGAAAGAAACGTTGAATTTGTTTTGTGCACTATATAGACCTTATGTAGCCACGCCCCTTTTCAGCGCTGAGCTCGTTGTCTTTTGACTTCCGGTCTGTATTTTCACAGCGATCTTGCGTAGTTGTGAATGAACGGCTCGTTTAAAAAAATTCCAAGGTCCATTTGTTAAGACATATGCTTACAATGCTTGTGATAAACATTGCAATGCTCGTGATAACTTTCGTTAACTCTACAATAAGTAAATTAACTTCACCAGCTAATAACTCCTGGACAGCGATGCCATAGAAATATAGAGAGCCTAAGTCCCTCCCCTTCCGGTCGATCACCATGGGACCTTAATTCGGAAAAATATTGTATGGTAGTCATTGGCGAGAGACAACAAATATTTTGATCTTGTTTGAATTGTGCCCTGAATTACACATATTATGTTTGTCAATTTAAAATATACATTTTAAAGTCAAGAAAGTCGCAGTTTGATGTAAACTGTTGAGGTGTAAGACTGAGATGATATGTAATTACAAAGACTACAAACCCAAAAGGCGCACATTTTCTCTCAATGAATGAAGCTAACTTTACTGAAACTAACGTCTCTCATTTTTTTCTATATTCTTGCCTGAGTGTTTTGTACCAGACTGCACACATACGAGCAACGGATCTTGCTCGTTGTTTCGCTTCCGGGAGATGTAGTTCATTGGGCGATTTTCACATAAAACTAAATGTTACTCTTCTGTTTTATGACAAACTGCGACTTTCTTGACTTTCATAATTATCTTTTAAATTGACAAACATCATATGTGTAATTCAGGGCACAGTTCAGACGGAATAAAATAAGTTGTCTCTCGCCATTGACTACAATACATATTTTTTCCGAAATAAGGTCCCATGAGCCGGAAGCGGAGGGGCGGGACTTAGGCTCTCTATACAGAGCGACGGCAAAAACGGAAGTTCAAAGACAATATTCTCAAGATGGCGGCGCCCTCGTTAATCTGGTGCATAAGGTCTATAGTAACCTATACATATTTTAAGGTAATATCGTTATCGTTCCATGTACTTAAAGGGTTAGTTCACCCAAAAATGGAAATTCTGTCAGTAATTACTCACCCTCATGTCGTTCCAACCCGTAAGACTTTCGTTCATCTTCGGAACACAAATTAAGATATTTTTGATTAAATCTTAGAGCTGGATCACTCCTCCATAGGCTTCTAAGGGATTGAAACTTGCCAGCTCCAAAAAGTTATTAAAGAAATCGTTAAAATAGTCCAAGGGACTACAGTGGCTAGTTCTTAAGTTTATCGAGCTACGAGAATAAAGAATATAGACTACTGAAACTGAGATTTGTCACCACACTATCATGGACAGTATCAGCTCAACACTTTCAGCTGTAAATCTTTGTTTTATTTCTTCTGTTCGGTCTGTTGAGGTCAGGCGTCTGCAAATAAAAACATGAACGCACTGGAGAGCCGCTTTAGAGCAGAAATTAATGCTGTCATGTTGCCTTTGTACACACTGGTATGAATGTTTCAGGACAAATTCAGCAAGTTGAGAATTGTGAAATGGTGTACCACTTGCCATGTGATCATGTTCTGGAGTCATGTGAATGCTTTGCTTCCTTCTTCCAGAGCAAATCCTGAGCAACATCAAGCAGGAGTACAAGCGCATGCAGAAGAGGAGACACCTGGAGAGCAGCTTCCAGCAGAGCGAGTCTGTGTGCGGTCTCGAGTCCCAGCCGCACGCCTCTTCCAGCTCAGCCACACTCACAGGTACTGCAGGACAACACTCAGGCTACGGCTACATTCCTCAAAATTGGTCAAAAAACGTTGTTGCGGACGGATGATGAGTTTTGTGATGTGGTTGTGGATGAAATAATAGCCCATCCGCGCATCCGTAATACGAATGTAATGTTATTATGTGTCATGGAACATGGCGCTCCCTAACTCACGAAAGGTCGGATTTGCTCCATCTTTTGAAGATAAGCTTTGTTTAGAAAACCTTGAATCCATGTAAGACACAATGTCATTAGACATAATCCATGTCATTAGAATGAATGAATCCATGTCATTAGACACAACGTGCACAAGTGCAGGCCAATGTTTTTTTTGCGGTGTTGACGGTGACGAGCTCAGACCCGCGGTAGGCGTCACGTGACCTCTGTATTGCTGTAATACGGTAACCGTCCCAGTCCTAATGTTGAATAAGTTAAAGGTGGGGTATGTGATTTGGAAAACGACCAGCAGATTTTGAAGATACACAACTTAAATGGTCTTACCCTCTTTCCTCAAACGCTGTCTCTGATTCGCGTGAGGGGGATGGGGGAGGGGGTATGGTACGACCGCTTGATTGACAAACTTACTGTCCAATGATTCTAGGTGGTCTTGGAAATGATTGGCTGGAGTTTTTAGAGTCCTGCCCCTTCCACAGATGATTAAATTGTTTAATTTTCATTTCAGTGCTTCTAACTCAGTGGCTGTAAGTGGGTTAGGAATAGGATTTCAAGTGATTTTGAAAAAATTGACAAAAGAATCACATACCCCACCTTTAATGCGTTATCTAATATCAACACATTGAGTGAACAATATATTTTTACAACAATTAATTTTTGTGAATGTAATTTAACACAATCACTTGATTCTTCATGTTTGTTCACTTCATTCATTGTGCATTTAATAATGTTAACAGAGGAAACTTTTTATTTTAAAAATGTATTAGTACACTTTTAAATTCACCCCAAGGAGATTAATTGCGATGGTATATAACTATTGTTTATTGTTAGGTAGGTATGTAACGATTCACTCGCAACCGGTTGAAAATCGATACAAATGTGTGACGATTCAAGTCGGTTAAAATGTTAAATGAATCGCGATACACGTTTTAAACCGCAGGGGTTTTCTGTAGCCTACTGTGAAGTTGTGAACCTCGCTTTACAGGCACAATAGCAGCAACCACACACACTGGCGCGAAGCTAGCGAGTGTTTTCACTTCATTCATGGAACTTGAGCTTGTGTGAGCCAATTAACTGAAATGAACTGAAAACGCTCGGTTTGCTCCGCTCGCGCCACGCCAGTGTGTGCATGCGCCGTCAAACACATGGCGACGGCAAGCGTAGATGTTGACTCATTCAAATCGGTGTGGCGGCATTTTGACTTTCTATATAATAATAATCACCACCGTGAGAAGCACAAGTCACCTCCGTTTTCATGTAAAAGGCATTAATACGACAAGTGCGAGAGCCACGGAGATCACAATATGCATCAGTGTTCCCGTGGCAACCAGGTGTTGTATTTATTTTACTATCTCTTTCTCTAAGGCCCTGTTTACACGAGAACGATTCCGGGTGAAAACGTAAAAATATTTTATCGGATGTGCCTTTCGTTTACATGGCGACTGCGTTTTGGGGGCTTAAAAACGCAAAAAAGTGAAACCACCCTCCAGAGTGGAAATCTTAAAAACGCTCCACTGTCGCATTCCCGTCTAAACGGTAAAAACGCAAATCTGCTCACGTTGTCTCTTGTCGCGTACGCGTTTACGACACAGGCATGCGCCAGTACAGGAAAATAACCAACATGTCAGATTATTTCCATACGTCGGACCTTCAAGTTGCCCTAGAAGCTCTGATAAACATACAAGAGTCTTTTCAGCAGTTGTACAAAATATTCTCAGATATTGGTGGTGTTGTGTGGCAGTGGTTCACATTGCCACCTAGCCGCCTGTAGTACAGGGATTAAAGTTCTCCGTCGCTACGACGGATTTCCGTTAATTGCAGCGAGTCTATGACGGATTTCCGTCAATTGCAGGGTTCCCGTCTGTCCTTATGTCTTAAAGGGATAGTTCACTTTGGAATTAATTTTTGATATGTTTTAGCTTACCTCAAGGGCATCCAAGATGTAGGTGTCTTTGTGGCCGCAGTATTTTCAATTTTGATATTTTTAGGTCAACCCGTTCTTGTCTGTCAGTCATATAATGCAGGCAATAGGGAACCACCTTAAAAAGCATACACAGAGAAGTCCAAATTAAACATGATTTAATGACTCGTAAACTTAAGTACACATTGATGACCTAAGACACGAAACGAGTGGTTTTTGTGAGAAAACGAACAGTATTTATATAGTTTTTACCTCTTGTAAACACAGCCACGTCCAAGTGATCTGAGATCGCGAGCGCTTCGGTCTTTTCCGGAAAGCACCGGAAGTGAAACCTCGCGCGTGTACGTCACTCATACAATTGTTTTATTTTTTATTTTTTTGTAATTGTTTTCATTTACGACGGTTTAAACATCCCGGATAAGCGCAAATTAGTACCCTTTTAATTAGCAGTCTTACCTACAATCTCTGTTCTGTGTAAACAATGAGTGACGTACACGCGCGAGGTTTCACTTCCGGTGCTTTCCGGAAAAGACCGAAGCGCTCGCGATCTCAGATCACTTGGACGTGGCTGTGTTTACAAGAGGTAAAAACTATATAAATACTGTTCGTTTTCTCACAAAAACCACTCGTTTCGTGTCTTAGGTCATCAATGTGTACTTACGTTTACGAGTCATTAAATCATATTTAATTTGGACTTCTCTGTGTATGCTTTTTAAGGTGGTTCCCTATTGCCTGCATTATATGACTGACAGACAAGAACGGTTTGACCTAAAAATATCAAAATTGAAAATACTGTGGCCACAAAGACACCTACATCTTGGATGCCCTTGAGGTAAGCTAAAACATATCAAAAATTAATTTCAAAGTGAACTATCCCTTTAAATTAACTTTTCATAATTTTAAGGCCGTAAATAGGCTTTCATTTCTCAAATAGTGTGATATATGTCTTAGTTTTAGTTTGAATAGGTCTTAAATTAAGGAAACACGAGGTGTATTAACTCTGCTGAGGGGGATGTAATAAAGCCTGGAGTGGAGCGAAAGCACGTTCCTCTCTCTACTCTAAGCATTCTGTAATCACTTCGCTCATCGTCCACTCCGGGTTTTACATTCCCGCTCACGGAAAAACTGCTCCGTGTTCACTCAATTAATCTTAGTTTTGGAGAAGTGCATGTCCGGCTACAGCTCGTTTGCTGCGGTCCGAGCGCGTTTGTTGCCGGCGCCCCCCGCAGCGTTGGTCTGGTTTCACATTCAACTTGATTTCAAACTGGTGCGTTTGCGTGCATATTACATCATCGCAAACGTGCACGGCGCATGATAGAAAACAGAACGCGGGTCAATATTGGCTGTTTCTCAATACCAATACGCAAACTTCGGACTTGCTTCCTTGGTAGTTCGGACTTGAATGAACTTCCGTGGACGAGAGGACGCGAGTCCGGTTATTCTGCAAATGCAACAGTGCGTTCTTGATCGCGTCACTCAGCTCGCGTTGGCTACTCCGGTTATCTCTTTATGTATATTTTAGGCAACCACAAAACGAAATATGTTTAAAACACCACTCTGCCTCTTTTCATTTATAAATTAACATATCATAAACATATTAATGGCCACACAAATGTGGTTCAGGCAACATTGATTATCTTCACTGCATATATTTATAACAACACGAAATATAAAACATAACCCTGCTTCTTTTTGTTTTCATTTTAAAAATATGAAACATTATTGATCATTAAAACTGACATTTAACAAACAGACAGGGTTGTATTGTTTGTATTGTATTGTGCATGTACACATATGCGAGAATGCATAGTAAATATATCTATAAAGAATATTTTATATATTTTAGAATATATAAAATTACACAACCCTATCTCTTTTTGTTAAATGTCAGTTTTAATGATCAATAATATCCCGTTCAAAAGTATAAGTAGCCTAATAGGTAGGCTATAATAAGCTATACAATGAGAAATAAACAATTCAGTCAAACATAAGTCAGCTCTCTAATAGGCTACAAAGTTAAATAGCCTAAATATACATAAAGTTATGAAACTTCACTTTGCCCTCAGCCAAAACGATTTGCCATGGAACAAACTATAGATTAATATAGTTTAGCATTGTTTGGTCTTATAAGATAGATAAAAACATGCACTGAAAAGTTATGTAGATGGTTGATTATTTGTCAAGATAAGTAATTGTTTTTCATAGATTAAAATAGTTTGCAATATTAAATCGGTTTAAAACATCTCCCCTTAAAACGCTATGGTCTCGACTATTTAAATAATGTTGCCGAGGGGCGGCAGTGGCTCAGTGGTTCATGTAGATTGTCTACAAACCGAAAGGTTGGTGGTTCGATCCCCGGTTCCACCTGACCAAGTGTTGAGGTGTCCATGAGCAAGACACCTAACCCGACGAGCTGAGTGGCGCCTTGCACGGCTGACACCGCCGTCGGTGTGTGAATGAGTGAGTGAGTGAGTGGGTGAATGTGAGGCAATCTGTAAAGCGCTTTGGTGGCCATTGGGTCTGTGAAAGCGCTATATAAATGCAGTCCATTTACCATTTACAGGAATATGACTTGGCCTGAAAAAAATTTCAGTCAGAAGAATTTTTCACTTTAATCCCTGTACATCGAATTTCACACACTTTTGCGTCACCGTATGCACACGGATTTCCCAACCATAACGCTCGTCTAAACGCAGAATAAAAAACGATAGCGCAACGGCACTTTTGTGTTTTTTCTTCAGATCGTCTCCGTGTAGACATAGCCTCAATGTGTACATGGATATATATATTTTTTTTTATATATATACTTTATTGATGGTTATGGCATATTTTTCTAATTTTGTTTTTACTCTTGCTAGTCTAATGATACAAATTATAACAAAATTAAAACCCCTCTAAATGTGGTACCACTGCCCACCCTCTTGACCAGACAGACAGAAAGACTGAGTTGAAACAACCTTGAAAGGATTTTTTAAATTTTATTTCAATGTAGTTTTTTTATTTGACAAATATATTTTAAGATTAAAAAGAAATGTGCAGCATTTTGTCTGAGAAATAATAAAAGGGACACCTTTTCATTTATAAGTTCTTTGATGACCAGCTGACCTTCTCAGACCACATTACAAAGACAGCTCGATCATGCAGGTTTGCAATGCACAACATCAGGAAGATCAGGCCTTTCCTAACTGAGCATGCAACAGAGCTTCTCGTCCAGGCCCTGGTCATTTCTAGGCTTCATTACTGCAATGCTCTCCTGGCTGGACTTCCATCGTGTGCAACTAAACCTCTACAAATGATCCAGAATGCTGCAGCTCGTCTTGTCTTCAACGAGCCCAAAAGGGCCCACGTCACTCCTCTGTTCATCTCTCTGCACTGGCTACCACTCGCTGCTCGCATCAAGTTCAAGGCGTTGACGCTTGCTTACAGATCGGCTTACAGAACCACAGGTTCAGCTCCCTCCTACTTTCACTCGCTCCTACGAGTCTACATCCCTACCAGAAGCCTACGATCAATCAATGAGCGACGGCTCGTGGTACCTTCACAAAGAGCCACAAAATCACTCTCCAGAACTTTCTCATTCACGGTTCCATGCTGGTGGAATGATCTGCCCAGCCTCATTCGGAATGCAGAATCCCAGACAGCATTCAAAAGACAACTGAAAACTCATCTCTTCCGTGAGCACTTAACATAAAACACACACACACACACAAAATAAATAAAAATAAATAAATAAATAAATAAAATAAAAAAAATAATAAAAAATTCCTCACTTGTCTGGTCTATGCTACTCTGAGCAATGTTTGAACTTGGTATTTTGAGTACTTCTTGGGTTGTTATTGTCTCTTCACGATGACTCGTTTGGCTTAGTCCTCAGATGTAAGTCGCTTTGGATAAAAGCGTCTGCTAAATGTAAATGTAAATGTTCTTAAATTAATCACTTGTTAAAAAAATCGTGAGAAAGTCGTATTGTGAAACCAGTATCGTGAATCGTATCGCATCGTGAGTTGTGAATCGTTACATCCCTATTGTTAGGTCATTTTATCTAATGTTATCTAACAAATGGAATCTTATTGGAAAGTGTTTTTAAAACTACAGTTTCCATCTATAATCTTGATATACACTTTAATATATGTAAATTGAATCTAAATTAAAGGGTTAGTTCACCCAAAAATGAAAATTATATCATAGTTTACTTACCCTCAAGTTGTTCCAAACCTCTATGTGTTTATTTGTTCTGCTGAACACAAAGGAAGATATCTGGAAGAAAACAGATTTCATTCCCCATTGACTACCATAGTATGTATTTTTTCCTACTATGGTAGTCAATGGGGAATGAGATCTGTTTTCTTCCAAATATCTTCCTTTGTGTTCAGCAGAACAAATAAACACATAGAGGTTTGGAACAACTTGAGGGTAAGTAAACTATGATAGAATTTTCCTTTTTGGGTGAACTAACCCTTTAAGCTTTGGTACCAAGAGCTGTGGATTTTTACTGGTATTGGTACCAAATACTGAAATTTTGGTACCGTAACAACACTAACCGCAAGATCATTCAGATCTGATCCAGAGAGAGAGTCGTCTTGTATAGATATGAAACCGCTTCACTAACAGTCTTTTCTAGAGGTCGACCGATTCATCGGTTTTGCCGATTAATCGGCACCGATAGTTGATTGGTGGAACTATCGTTATCGGCAAAAATCCACACCTATAGTTTTTCCGGGTTGCATCTGTTGCTAGAGCGGCTGAGAAGTGCTCGCGGTCATTACACAGCACTAGAGCGCTGAAGAGACTGCTGGCATTATACAGAGCGAGAGCGGCCTCTAGAGGACTAATAATAAACTATCACTGGCTTTGTTTACATTAACACACGAGGCGCACGCAGCACGGACCACGGAGAGAACACGCAGCAAAGAGAGCGCCGCTGACACTTCAGACTCGCGTTTAAAACACAGTCAGCGAAACGGTATGAAAGAATACATAACACTAAAGTATATATTGCCACATCATTATAAAGTAATTATTTTATTAACTAGATGCTGCATCAGCAGAGAAAGAACAGTAGTTTGCCGTCGAGGCTGTGAGGACTCTATCATTACCTCAGTCAAGCGGTTTAAACAATGTGACAAAAACACACGCAGACCTGACCCAAATGTTTTATGGCGCAATTGTTATCATCTATTTGCATTATTATATATCCGGCTGGTCACTTTTATGCATTTATTAGCCGACGAAGTTGCATATTTAAAACTAGTGACGTGATTGCTTTCTCAACATTGATATGTTCATGCAGCCGACAGAAACATAAACAAATCATAAACGTGTTCGATTTAAGATCGTTTTAATCACTACAATACATCTTGTTATTTTGATTAGATAATTATCAAGTGTTCTAAAATAGAAGCAAATAAAGTGAGAGACTATATAGGCTAAATTGCGTATACGTTATACATGTCTTTATTACATTTTAATGGCTATCTTTGAGCACGACTCTTTGGAATTATATGAAATGGTAACACTTTACAATAAGATTCCATTTTTAGCATTAACTAAGATTAATACAAGTTGTAGAAGAATTATTCATTGTTTTTTATTTCAACATTTACTAATGCATTTGAAATTGAGTTTTAATTCTTATTTTATTTGTTATTACCTTAATGTACTATGAACTAACATGAATGATAAAGGTACAATTGTATTGCTCATATTAATACATGCAGTAAAAACGTATATTGCATAGTGCATAGTTCATGAAAGCTAGCTAATACATCCTTGTTTACAAATGGGACTTGCAATGTGTTACCTATGAAATGTTCGTATGTTTCTAGGTTATAGCTCCGAAATCTGTAATATTTTAATGTTTAAATTATTTTCTGTATAAAGTTTTTATATATTAATATTTATATATTTATTTAATTTAGCACATTTCAGTTCAGCACTGTTTTATTGTGAGTATTAGGTTTGTTTTTAATCCAGCATCCATTTAAAAAAGTATCGGTTGAATTATCGGTTATCAGCATGTACGGTCAAACCTAAATATCGTTATCGGTAAAATCCACTATCGGTCGACCTCTAGTCTTTTCAACATCACAGTCTCATTATTTCTGTCTTACAGTAACTCACATCATACAGAAGAACTGGGATCAAAGTTTATAGTTCAGATTTAAACACTGTTGTTTACGGTAGTGATCCAAATAGAGGAAATCACCTTTTGAAAGTAACGTGATGCTTCAAATAAAGATTGTATCAGTTACATCGTGACACCAGTAGGTGGAGACAACTGACTGTTAAAAATGTGTTTGTCATTGAATCATTAATTCAAGAGATTCGATCAAAAATGCTGATTCATCCAGTAATGAAACAAGTCAAGCCCTGTTTACATCTGGTTTTAAGAAGCGTTTTGGTCGATCGGATTACAAGTGGACGACACTTTACGTGTAAACGGGCTCTAAAATGGTTTGAGCTTGTCCACTTTCCACCACTTCCACGTCAAGAAGAAAACTGGCTTTTGATATTAGGGCTATTACAAAAAAACAATTTTGTTATCGACCAAAACAAAAATCCTACCGGTGCACCCCTAGTTGAAATATTGATTCAAGTTTGGAAGAACAAATTCAAATGCCTGGAATATTTCTACAGGTGAAACTCGAAAAATTAGAATATTGTGCAAAAGTTATAATTTATGTCTTACAGCTTATGAAAATCTCAAATTCAAAATTTTTAAATACAGAAATGTTGGCCCTCTGAAAAGTATAATCATGTATATACAGTATATAGTTATATATACTAAATATATTAGTTTCACCTTTTAATTTGTTTACTGAAATACACAAACTTCGAGTTTCATCTGTATTTGTCTGTTGTTGTTTTTTCCAATTTAAGGCTAATGTTATTTTAATGCTTAAGCTGTGGTGAATATTGTATCCAGTACGCAGTGAGTGGTGATGATGGTTGACTGCAGGACTGACGCAGGCGCTCTCTGTCTCCCGTAGGCGTGTCCTCCGGCTCCGTGTCCCCCTCCCGCCGCGAACAGCCACTGTTCACGCTGAAGCAAGTGGGCATGATCTGCGAGCGGTTGCTGAAGGAGCGCGAGGAGAAGGTCCGGGAAGAGTACGACGAGATCCTCACCACCAAACTTGCAGGTATCCGCTGTTTTCTTTCCCTCATAAGAATACATCCACAGTTCCAAGGCTTCCTCTTTCATCCCTGAGGGTCACTTGCTCTTAAAGGATTAGTTCACTTTAAAAAAAACTTTTGCTGATAATTTACTCACCCCCATGTCATCCAAGATGTCAATGTCTGTCTTTCTTCAGTCGAAAAGAAATTAATGTTTTTGATGAAAACATTCCAGGATTTTTCTCCATATAATGGACTTCAATGGCAACCAAACGGTTCAAGGTCCAAATGACAGTTTCAGTGCAGCTTCAAAGGGCTTTAAACAATACCAGACGATGAATAAGGGTCTTATCTAGCGAAACGATCGGTCAATTAAAAAATAAATAAAAATTAATTAGTTTTATTAGCACAAATGCTCGCCTTGCTCTGTTCTGTGATGCACGTTCGTGACTCTCCTGTTAGAAATCGTTCATCAAAATGAACTAATCTTTTTTCAAATCATTTAGTTAATTCAGTTCGTTGAATGAACGAAATGACTCGAAAAAAGACTTTCAAAATGAACGAATATTTTTTTCAAGTCATTTCGTTCGTTGAATGAATGAAATGACTCGAAAAAAGATTTGTTCACTTTGATGAACGAGTTCGAACAGGAGAGTCTCGAGCGTGCATCACAGAACAGAGCAAGGCGAGCATTTGTGCTAATAAAACTTAAACTTTTATTTATTTTCGAAATGGCGCATCGTTTCGCTAGATAAGACCCTTATTCATCGTCTGGTATCGTTTAAAGCCCTTTGAAGCTGCACTGAAACTGTCATTTGGACCTTGAACCGTTTGGTTGCCATTGAAGTCCATTATATGGAGAAAAATCCTGGAATGTTTTCATCAAAAACATTAATTTCTTTTCTCGAAGAAAGAAAGACAAAGACATCTTGGATGACATGGGGGTGAGTAAATTATCAACAAAAGTTTTTTAAAAGTGAACTAATCCTTTAAAGGGATAGTTTACCCAAAAATGAAAATGATCCCATGATTTACTCATCCTTTAGCCTTCCTAGGTGTATTAGGGCTGGGTATTGTTAGGAATTTCACAATTCGATTCGATTTCGATTCTTGAGGCTTCGATTCGATTCTATTTCGATTCGATATTGACTTATTAGCTTCGATATCGATTCAATAATAAGTAAATACACAAGTAATTAAGTACCTGGGTATATTTTTAAATAATGTGTGCAGTATTACCAATGTTTAGAACAAATTGACCCAAGCATGTTTCCTGTCATGGTTTATTTAGCAGAACAAACTGTACAATATTGTACATGTGTTGAATACAAAGCACAACTGTAACAAACAGGTGCTTTATTAACATCTCTAATCTAAAGTGCATGTAACTGTTAGTAGAAAGTATATTTTTCTTCCTAAACATTCAAGTTATAAAATAAATGTAAACAGAAGCACAAAATGTGCATACTCATAAAACAAAGTGCAACCATAGATATTATAACATTACAAAGTGCTAACTTACTTTGTCAACACAATAAATAAACATGAACAGCTGATCAGAGAACCTTTGGCTTATTTACTGTGCCTATGTAGGATACATTACCGACATTTCCATCATATAACTCATAACATTTTAGTACAATATATATAACATGTTAACTCTGAAGCATTTGTTATCAAACTAGTGCACATGCAGTTTTTGGGGACGTTGCGACCTTCGTCTGTTATATAGGACAACTTAGTTTGAATAAACGAGCAGACACTGATTAGCTACTTGCTCTACGTTTATTTAAAATGAACAACAAGACGACTAGAAGTGAATGTGCTTTCCATTAAATGAATCACACACAGTAAACAAATCCTTAACAAAAAAATCTTTGCAATGAATTGCAATTTAGACTCGCAAACTGCGTGCCGGTGCGGTGACATACATACTCGGACAGATTCGGCTTGTCAGAAGTCGTTCATCCTCGGATGCGGTGCCGCGCGCGCTGTTACAAAAAAAGCCTTGCACACAGCCAAGCGAAATGAGGTCTTGCACACCAAACTGCCGCGCGCACCTTCGCTCACGTGCGGATTATAGACAGTAAAAGAAACGGACGCGTCGAGTATAAACAAGTCTTTACTCCGTGTCAGCGCGCGCTCTGATGAGTGTTGCCCACAGCGCCGCCACTGGGCGGTGGGCTGAATCGATTCATAGGATTTGATGAATCGATATTGAATTGAGAAACAAATAATTGCAATGCATTGATGAATCGATATTTTTACCCAGCCCTAAGGTGTATATGACTTTATTCTTTCAGACTAACACACTTATATTAAAATATCCTGGCTCGTGTATGGTCGTTACCAGAAGCCAGTGATTCTAGTTTATAAAGTGATAAATGTGTATATTTTTCTTCAGAAGGCCTTTATTAATCCCTGGAGTCGTATGGATTTACCTTTTATAATTGATTGATTGGACTTTTTTGGGCTTCAAAATCTCAGGCACCATTCACTCTCAATATAACAGGGATGCAAACAGCGCGCTTTTCGGCACCTTCTGATTTTTTCACGTCAGTTTCGGTTAGGGATGGGCATTCGATTACGGTAAATTTTCTTAGTCGATCGTCGGGAGAATTAACGATCGACTATCGATTAATTATTACAATTTTTATATTCAAATTAATTATTTATTTAACTTTTTATAAATTAAAAATGCAATGAAAATACAAAAATACAGCGTGTTTTTCCTCTGAGATCTTTATTACAAGATGAACAACTTGTGGCAGTTAAACTGGACGTTCGGTTAGGCTAAACTGCGGAACTCTGCGGTGCTCTAAAGCAACGGAACCTGCAGCTGCAAGTTGGCGTTCTTTAACAGAAACCTTCGTTTGTTCCTAAATAATAAATAAAATCATGTTAAACAGAACTTAACCAAAAACATAATAATACTTTGATCTGACAGGTTTTGTCAAAATGTAACTCGAAATGTAACTCAAAACTTTCCAAGGCAGGCACGGAGTCGAGAAAGAGGGTGAGAGAATTAGCCTACCTAACAATCAATTAGCCAGGCTACTTAACAAATTAGGCTACTTAACAAAGCCTCATAAAAAATAACTAGTAACTCACATGCAACTTCTACACCAGTCTACTGATTTTTGTTGAGAAAGATAAGCATGTTGATGACATGATCTGGGGTCAGACGCGACCGCAACCTGGTGACCGTCAATCCTTGACTTGTTTTATACTTTCGCCTGGCTCTGCAGCGCGAGTCTCCGCGGACTGCGTGCGCACCTCCCCAAACGGACGAGGCGCCTGTGAAACTCACCGAAAACCGCAATGACGTCATTTGACGCACGCACATTCGCGCTCGTGCGGACGCGTCGAGTGTAAACAAGGCTTCAGTCCAGCCGCCGAAAACACCTGCTCTGAGGGTACTGACGTTGCCGGGATGCACAGGTACCTCCGCACTAACATGGCCTGCCCGGGGAACTTTATTTTTTTTTGCAGATTCAAGAAGTTGCCATCTAAAGTATAGGGCCTAAGCATGTTTATTTTAAATATTTTTAAATATTTATAAAATTTATCTAATTTATCAAATATTGATTTATATAAAGTGTGTGTATGGATGGATAGATATAGATATTGGCCACCCTGCTCTCTAAGATATCGGCATCTGCCATCAAAAAACCCATATCGGTTGACCACTAGTTGGGGGGAGAGCTGAGAGGGTCTGATTGTAATTTCACCAACAGTAGCCTAATTCTGGACTGCCTTCACCAAACAAGTAAATAGGAAATAAGCAAATCAGAACACTGCGCGCCAAAACCGCAGTATGCTCGCAGGCGTGATCCACTAGTGTTTCTTCTTGCTGCGTATCTTTTACTGTCTATGCATGGTTTCTGCCAGTGCAACAAATTTCTCCCTGAGACCAGAGTTTGGCGCTGGAGGTAAGGATATTTTTGGTTTTAATGTCATATTAATGTCATATCTACCAGTCATGTAATTTTTTTTAACATTTCAACTAGGCCTATTTCAATTGGGCATCGACGAGTCCAACAAAACTCGGACACAGTCACATGCTCAGATACACTTTTTCCACTGTGACGGTTCTGTAAGTCGAAGTTCGACACAACACCGAGCGGTCACACAATTTCACTGTTGAGGACATATTATACAGTTAAGAAGCATCCCATGACCAGAGTCCTGTTTTCCTGAAAATTTCTTCCATCACGATTGAAACAGAGACACTGATTTCATAACAGTCCAATAAACAATTAGTCCTATTTAAAATTAAGCCATTTACATTTTAGGCGCAATGACGCAGCGAAAATAGTTCCAAACAGAGATCACAGCAGAACCATAACACATCTTACAGGAACACTCAACGTGAATGATTCAGTGTTTTGAACGAATCGGTTGAGTCAAAGATTCAATTACCCATTCATAAACTGCCTCATTCTGAATAAATCAGTCGTTTGAATGAATGACTCAATGACTCGCTCATTAAGATGGTTGCCTGCCGCCACCTACGCCATCCTTAAAAATATTCTTGTTTGCCGTAACCCGACTGACCCTGTCAATTTAGGACCGACCCAATTATTATTTTTTTTTCCTTTTAGTCCGACCGACTTGCCGATTGTAAAATTGCGTTAAGACCGACCAAAATGTTTTTTTTACTCTTCAAACAACTAATACAAATGCAATAATATAATATTAATCATATTTTAGTAAGTATTGTGAATATAAAAAGCCTACATAGGCTACGTTCTTTCTTTTAGATATAAACCCGCGGCGTCTATGATTGTTTACACTATGGTATAGGCTACGTCACATATGGCCTAGACACGTTCGCTTCGTTTCATTCACTGTCAATGGTTCGCGCTTGGTAATGATGACTGCGGGTGTTGTTTTCCGAGAATTTTGTAGTCCTGTTTGTCATTGTGCATGAAACTTCACGCCAATAAATCATCAGAAATATTGCTGACTTGTGCGCGTCTCATGCGCTCTCTTTACGTTCGTCCTAATCTGGTCCTAATGCCTGTTAGTTGTCCGTGGATTTGCCTATAATATGTGGCGTTGAAAATGGAAACGTCATTAGACATAACTTGATTTTACAATCGATTTAAATGAACACTTTTGTCTCAAAAAACAAACAAGATTTTTTTCAACGTAACTGACAACATAACTGGTCTCTGATTTTTAGGTTGCATTGACACCTAGCGGTGGATGCAAGTAAAACAGTATAACCTAGTAAACTAGTAACCAGTAACACAATTGAAATTGTTTTATGGATGTAAACATCCTAAATGTAACACATTAACATGTTTTCTCATAGGTATTACATTGCATGCTAATCTAATTAACTGTTATTTTGTGAATTCTAAAGTCATTTTAATTTATTTGTTTACCTCTGAAAATCCACTTTCATTGAACTCTAGTGGCTTCTTTTTCTCTTGATTTTGCCACAAAATAAATAAATGAAGCTGGAATTAATGTAATAAAAATGTTTTTGACATATCTATATAACCTGCATCAGAATGAGGTTTGCAAAAGGTGCGCCAGAAGGCAAGGTTTGAAGACACAGTCAGTGACGTCACGATATGCAAATTTGTTTAAATTCATACCATGACCAAAATTGTACTTTTTTTTTTACATTGAATCTTGAAAAAAAAAAAAAGATAGGCCTACCTACCGACCCCCTTTTTTTTTTTTTTGCTGTTACGGCAAACAAAAATATTTTTAAGGATGGCCCTACTGGCGGTTTAGTTTCAAAGTATCATTCTTTTCAACATTCCTTGCCTATAGGGGTGGGCCGGGGATGGCGGCAATGCTAGTATTTGCTAGATATTTGCCGCAGGGTGAGTGAGGGCTTCGATTACCTCTCTTTTTTGATCATGCATGTGTTTGAATCCCTGATATAAAGCATGGAAAAGCCAGGACATTATTTAATAAAAGTCTGATTGTGTTCGTCTGATAGAAGAAAGTCATATACACCTAGAATGGCTTGAGGGAGAATAAATTATGGGATCATTCTCATTTCTGTGTGAGCTATCCTTTTAAGTTGATGAATTTAGGAGCACATCAAAAAAGTAAAGAGAAGCCAGAACCAGCAGCAGTGTTTTAACTGTGAAACATGCAGCTCTCACATTGATGGCCATTACAAAACCCGAAGGCGATCTCCAGTGCAGGCGTGTGTGTGTGTGTGTTGGCTAATCAGATTATTGATGGAGTTGTGTCGTCTTGTCTTCCAGAACAGTACGATGCTTTCGTGAAGTTCACCCATGACCAGCTGATGAGGCGGTTTGGAGAGCAGCCTGCCAGCTGTACGTGTCCTCTCTCTTCTCTTGTGTGTGTGTGTATGTGTGTGTGTTGAGCTGATGCTGATGCTCCTTCTGTTGTGTGCAGATGTGTCCTGAGCGGGCCGTGCTGTGGGGCGTGGTTGTGCTCGTGTCCTGTGGTTGGTGCCGTGTCCAGTGGATCTGTGCCTGCGTGAGCTCCTGACGCTCCTGACGGCTGGATCTCCAGCAGTGCCAATCGCATCTTTCTCCCGCTGGGCTTCTGTCAGTGCATAATCTCTCTCTCTCTCTCTCTCTCTCTCCTCTCTCTCTCTCTCTCTCTCTCTCCTTCTCTCTCTCTCTCTCT
Organism: Chrosomus eos; assembly: GCA_036326025.1. Lineage (NCBI taxonomy): Eukaryota > Metazoa > Chordata > Actinopteri > Cypriniformes > Leuciscidae > Chrosomus > Chrosomus eos. The sequence goes on along the minus strand of CM070829.1, from coordinate 32,789,843 downwards.
CTCTCTCTCTCTCTCTCTCTTCTCTCTCTCTCTCTCTCTCTCTCTCTCTCTCTCTCTCTTCTCTCTCTCTCTCCTCTCTCCTCTCTCTCTCCTCTCCTCAACCCCATTCATTGCCTCTTAGCAGATCAGTGCTCCTGTCTCTCCTCCCATAATGGAGCAACCCAATGGATATTTATTAGGCTTTGACCAGGCCTTTTATACAGTCACCTGTCATTTCATCCTCAACCTTTTTTTGTCTGGTTTTGTAAAATGCCTTTTATTCACTGCAAATGATAATAAATGTGAGAGTGTGTGAGAAACTTTGGGACGGTGTGTCTTGGAGACTGCTGTTCATAGCTTTGTGTAAATACATCCTGACGCTCATCTGGAGTTTTCCTGTACAAATCCAATACTGCATTTATTTTGATTAAATCTGTTTTCATGCTTTGTATTTATTTTAATTTTTTATTTCCTGTTTTTTGTTTTGTTTTTGCCCCTTTCCTCTGCATTATGGTTTTACTGCTCCTGTAGTTCAAATGACTTTATGTTGGGAAAAGTATACACAAATAAACTGTTTACATAACTAGTGTTCTTTCTTGCATGTTTGTGCACATTGTGCTCGGGTCAATTTGCGATGCTGTCAACTGAGACTAATTAGCTGTTGACACGCTCTTGGATGTTTCATCATTTTTGAAGCGATGATTGCTCACAGATCTCACACACGTGCCCCAGAACTCACTGGTTTGGTTTTTACTTGTACTAACTAAAATGAACGCAGTTCCCTAATGATTGCTAACTAAGCCCTGCCCCCTGAAGGCATGACTGCAAAATGATTGTCAGAGAGCTGAAAAAAAGCAAGTGCATTTCCTGTCTTTTTTTCTATTACACCAGAGTCAGTGCACCTTCTTAAATTAGCACAAGAAAACAATTAACAGAAGTCAAGAAATGCTGTTTTCGACATAATAGACAGATTTGGGAAAGTTCAAATTGTTAACGTAACAATACATTATAATTCTGTTATTCTTAAAGGAGTAGTTCACTTTTAAAATGAAAATTCTGTCATCATACTCACCCTCATGTTGTTTCAAACCTGTATGAATTTCTTTCTTCTGCTGAACAGAAAGGAAGATATTTAGAAGAATGTCAGTAACCAGGCAGTTTCTGGTTCCCATTGACTTCCATAGTAGGAAAAAAATATACTATGCAAGTCAATGGGAACCAGAAACTGCCTGGTTACTGACATTCTTCTAAATATCTTCCTTTCTGTTCAGCAGAAGAAAGAAATTCATACAGGTTTGAAACAACATGAGGGTGAGTATATGATGACATGATTTTCATTTTAAAAGTGAACTCCTTTAACATGCATTTTTTTCTACTTTTCAAATGCCATGTTTTTATTATATAAAAATTATATAATAAAATTAAGATTTTTTTTCACACACACTAGGAGAAAGCCCAGATAGTTCAAACCTGGCTGCCAGGTGTGTGTGGTGTGAGTGAGGGCACAGCTGCTCTTCCTTCGGCAGCCAGGTCTGTCTGTCTGCCTGTCTCTATGCTCAGACTGTTCACTGACTTTGTACATGCTCAGTGTGTGTGTGTCTTTATGCTCAGACTGCGTTCACTGAGTCTGCATGCTCAGTGTGTGTGTGTCTGTCTCTATGCTCAGACTGTTCACTGACTTTGTACATGCTCAGTGTGTGTGTGTGTGTGTGTGTCTATGCTCAGACTGCGTTCACTGAGTCTGTGCATGCTCAGTGTGTGTGTGTGTGTGTGTGTGTGTGTGTGTGTCTATGCTCAGACTGTTCACTGAGTCTGTACATGCTCAGTGTGTGTGTTCTATGCTCAGACTGTGTTCACTGAGTCTGTACATGCTCAGTGTGTGTGTGTCTATGCTCAGACTGTGTTCACTGAGTCTGTACATGCTCAGTGTGTGTGTGTGTGTCTATGCTCAGACTGTTCACTGAGTCTGTACATGCTAAGTGTGTGTGTGTCTATGCTCAGACTGTTCACTGAGTCTGTGCATGCTCAGTGTGTGTGTGTGTCTATGCTCAGACTGTTCACTGAGTCTGTACATGCTCAGTGTGTGTGTGTCTATGCTCAGACTGTGTTCACTGAGTCTGTACATGCTCAGTGTGTGTGTGTCTATGCTCAGACTGTGTTCACTGAGTCTGTACATGCTCAGTGTGTGTGTGTCTATGCTCAGACTGTTCACTGAGTCTGTACATGCTAAGTGTGTGTGTGTGTGTGTGTGTGTGTGTGTGTGTGTGTGTGTGTGTGTGTGTGTGTGTGTGTGTGTGTGTGTGTGTTGTATCTATGCTCAGACTGTGTTCACTGAGTCTGTACATGCTAAGTGTGTGTGTCTGTGTGTCTATGCTCAGACTGTGTTCACTGCAATAGTATCCAGCTGCAGACCCGCAGCACCACCAGTTTCAGAACCCCAAACCGGAAGTAAGGGGCGAATCTTACGTTCTAACACCAACACCAGCACCAGGTCTATGAGCACCAGGACTGGAAGTGAGGGGCGGAGCTTACGTTCTAACACCAACACCAGCACCAGGACTGGAAGTGAGGGGCGAAACTTACGTTCTAAACCGAGTAACGCCACCTAACGTTTTGGAGCGTAGTTTGCTTAGACACTAAAAGGGAATACTTTATACGTATGTTATAATGATACATTAAGGTACAGTAATAAGCATTTTAAAGCATTGATTTTGTGTAATATAATTGTATATAGTTATCCTTTTCATTGTATTATGAGAGTTACTTCCTGATCATGATGGTGAAAAATAATGCTTGAAACTTGGGCATTTTATATAAAATATACTTTATTGTATGTATGTGTGTGTGTGTGTGTGTGTGTGTGTGTGTGTGTGTGTGTGTGTGTGTGTGTGTGTGTGTGTGTGTGTCTATGCTCAGACTGTGTTCACTGAGTCTGTACATGCTCAGGACTTTTCTCAGTTTAGGGTCTCTCACTTTACTCGGGTATCCTGCCAATTCATATTTTCTGTTTAGGGCCAAATAGCATTCCAATTTACTCTGTTTGGCTGTTGCGTCTGTCCAATGTTTGAGGTATTTTTCTTTTTGTGTTTTAATTTAATTTGGTCTGGCTATGTTTTTATTGTCAGTTTGTGACGTCAGCTCTAAGACCGATCGACCGAGGGCGTTCTCTGGCTTCAGCTCCTGGTAGGACAGGGCTTTGTGATTGAGGGTCTGTTCATCGCTATTTTTTAAGTGGGCATGGAATTTAATGGCTCTTTTTTGAATAGTTATCACAAGGGGGTATAATCCTAATTCTGCTTTACAGGCATTATTTGGGGTTTTGTGCTAATCTCATAGCAAGATTTTGCACAGCTCGGTCTGCAGAGTCTCTATCGGGTGTTTGTCCCATTCAGGTAACTCTTGTCTTGGTCTGTGAGTCCTTGCTCGTACAGAGCAATGGGCTCTATTACAGTTTTGATTATTTTTACCCAGATTCTGATTGAGATGTCAATTTGTATGTTTCTCTTAATAGCATAAAAAGCTCTCAGTGCCTTGTCTCTCAAGTCGTTAACAGCTTTTTAAAAATGTGTTGCTAATATGCCAAGGTAAGTGTAGTCCTGCGTGTGTTCGAGGAGCATGTTGTTCAATTTAAAAGTATGATGTTGGTCTTGGCGGCTGTTTTTTTTGTGGAAAATCATTATTTTTGTCTTTTTGGGGTTAACTGACAGGGCCCATGACTGACAGAATTTGTGCAGGAGGTCTAGATGCTGCTGTAGACCCTCTTTAGTGGGAGACAGAAGCACCAGATCATCAGCAAACAGAAGGCATCTGACTTCAGTGTCCAGTAGAGTAAGGCCAGGTGCTGCAGACTGATCCAGAGCCCTCATTTATGTAGAAATTGAACAGCGTTGGACTTAAGCTCCATCTCGTCTTTTTCCACTCCACTCTCTCCATTCCATCTCTCTCCATCTCGTCTCACTCCATCTCGTCAGATGCCTAATGAGGGTTTCTTCACTACCTTCTACCTTTCCTTCCTCCTTTCCAGCTTCGAAGAGCCAACAGGAAATGATCACACTCGTCCCAGCGTTCACATCCGATGGTCTTCAGGTTTCAAGCTCAGTCCAGTGGCTCCTTCCAGCCATCATTCATTCCATTAACTCCAGTGGACATTCTCATCCTGAATAACACCAGACGGAGAAGAGGCTTCATCAGGCCTGGGATCTCTGCCGGATTCAACCATCCTCGCAATAATACTTGGTTATATCGTCCTTTCACAGCAGGATGCCGGATCAGCCGTCCAAAGCTCTGAGTCTTGTAAAGCATGATCCACTGTCACTGAGCATGTTGTTCACAACTGTTCACAACATGCCAACTCAGACATAATGAAATTAGATATATTGCTATATTTTAGATAAATAGCAATGGGAGTTTCATTTTATTCATTTTGTATTGCATGTTTAAAATGTTATTTTATTTCATCAAAACAAAATGCAATTAAACAAAATACATAATCTGGGGAAAAGTATATTGGGACAGGGCCGTAACAGGGACAGTCACTGACCCCAATGTGCATACTATCCATCCTAAATAGTATGTGACATTAGTAATCGTCAATACCATAAACATATATGATGTCTATGGTCAATACTATTTAGGGCATAGGTGTATAGTATGGACATTGGGACCGGGACGCAGCTTGAGTCACTCCTCCATTAATCAGATGTACGGTGGCCGAACTGTGGCGAAGCTAGAAACACGAAGTGTGAAATTAAAGTTCGGAGAAACACGTGATCGTTCGGAGGTGCCTGATGACTTTTATTTTGAAAACACGCCCTTAAATGACAGTAGCTGACTTCAGGATGCTCAAACTCTTCTCCACTCCTCACAGTAAGGGCACGCGCGGAGACTGATCAATGGCACTTCATGCTCATTCCTGATGTAGTTTCATGTGAATCTCTGTGCTGAACTCCGCGCCCGCACATGGCGTGCTTCTTCAGGCGGAGCGTCGCGCTGCAGGTACACCACGCGCGCGTTTGACGCACTGTGACATTAATAAAACATTATAAACTTCTCATCTGGTCGCTGTACTTGTTTTGCAGCTCGCGAAGGTGTGTGGAGTGGCTGAAGATGCTTTAATACCCCATATATCTGCAGTGCCAGTGTCAAAGAAACAGTAAGAGCCAACATCCAAACACCACTTGCATTAGTTATCATTAAAGAACTAGCAAACAACATGACGTTCACAGACATTCAACAGACATTCACATCACAAGACCCGATACAGATTCATAATATTTTACAATAGATGTACTTTTTACATTTTCACACATTTTTTAAGTGACTTCATTAACGTCATTTTTTTTAGAAAGGAGTTTTCCACATTCTGCGTTTATGAATAAAGAATTTGCCTTTCAGAATTATGAAGTTTGCAAACAGCACTTTTGTCTTAATGGTCATAATCACAGAGTTCACATTCCAAATATCTGTACTTTTTGACAATTAGAAAACAGATTCCATCCTTAATATTATTACAAAAGGAGCGTTCTTTTCCAATTTACATAAATTTAGAGGGAAAATAATTTTATGTAATTTAAAAAAAAAAAGAACTTCTCTTACTGCAATTGAAATGCAGAGTTTGTAGGGTTGCTGCACTTAATGTTGTCCATGATGGAGGTTTAATATATTTTCTCCATTGGATCCCCTGCACACACTGACACAGTTACAGCAGCATGTGATGATGACATTGATCAGATGTGTGTAAAATCATGAGCTTAAAGGATTAGTTCACTTCAGAATGAATATTTCCTGATAATTTATTCACTCCCAGTCCCACGTCATCAGAGATATTCATGTCTTTCTTCAGTCAAGATTATTATTTCCATTACACGAGAGTAGATGTTAAAACTTCATGCTGATTTGTATTACATGCTGACTTAATTTGCTGCTTTCGCCAAGATAAGCAAAACTAAGACGTAGCTTTACGGTACTATGCTTCTCCATCCATTTACGCTTCTTTCCATGTGGTGGTGTGACTCCCCTTCTGTCCGGCATTAACGGCTGCACGACGGCTGCAACTACAGGACCAGCACGACAACCGTCTGGATTGAGCCGAGTAGGGGACATCTCTAGGGTCTTCAAGTGGGCACCTTCCGTCCTCAGTGTTTCGTCGACTATCCCACGACACCTCAAGAGGGCTCGACACCCCCCTCCGTCCCCCACTCAACTCAGCCCAGCTTACTGACCTCTACATCCATCCTGCTGCTGAGACCTAACCACAATCTCATGATCTCTCCGCAACCCAACCATACGCGCCAACCCGTTTAACTAAGGCTGTCGAGCCCCACTGGTGCGTTATAAATCAGTTTCAGTGGCAACAGTTCCGTATGGCATACCACCTACCGCAAAACACAATTTCTGCCCAACCACCCGTCATTCACGCAATATCCACAGGAACGTATACAAATAAAACCAACAGACTCTTCAAGTTTTCAAGAATTCTACGAAACTGTAGCGTGATGGCCTGTACACAGCCAGCTAGAATCTTTCTGTCTCAACCACAGCCAGTTGCTGCTCCTTTCTGCTGCTTCGGATAAGTTCTTTACTGTGCGACGGAACTCTTGGCCGCTGAATCCTACATCTCTGAGGAACCGGGTTGTAGAGTGTGCCACAAAACCTCGACAACCCACTTCCACTGGATAAACCTGGACTCTCCATCCTCGCTGTTCTGCTTCAGTGGCCAGGTGAGCATACCGCAGTTTCTTCCTCTCATATGCCTCATCTGCCGCATCCTCCCATGGCACTGTTAACTCTATCAGTTGAACAATGCAAGCTGATCCAGACCACAAAGCAATATCTGGTCGTAGGTTAGTGGTGGCAATCTCAGGTGGAAAAATAAGCCGTTGATCAAGATCAGCCAGCATCTTCCAGTCCCTAGCAGCTTCCAGTTGTCCTGGGCGAGAATTGGTGTTAACACCTTTTCTTGTTGGTTGCTCGCCTGGGCGGAGGAATATTGTCTTTGCGTGTAATGCTTTGCTAGAACAGACGGCAACTTATTGGTCATACTACGCTTGCCTTCCAATGCTAAAGCCAAACATCACAGTTCTTGGTCATGGCGCCAAGTAAACCGACCTTGGCTAAGAGCCACCTTACATCCTGTCAAAATGTGCCTTAATGTGGCAGGTGATGAACACAAAGGACAAGAGGAATCCTCTCGTACCCAGAGGTTTAGGTTCTGCGGTTATGGGAGAACATCATATGTTGACCTAATAAGAAAACTGATCCTACTCTCTTCCATTTATCAAAGGTCTTTCCAGCCCATATTGCGTTGTTCCACACTCTCCCATCTCATCCACTCTCCCTGCTTGGCCTGGGAAATTACCTTTATACACCTCATCCTCTCCTCCTGCTTTCACACCTCGTTGACTACCAGCTTCCTCCTTTGAGCTATGCCTGCCTTGTGCCATCTAGACGGAGCTAAACTGAGCCCAAAACCCCCTCTTCCATGCTGTACCTGTCCCACGATATCCCCAATTTGAAGGGCAGCCTTTGCCTCTACTACAGATTTCTTTGCCGACCACTTTCTACCAGTTTTTACCACAGAGGCTGCCTCCCTTACACATTTGTTGCGTGACTCTACTAAGGTCATTTCCAGTCTGACCGTGGCACACTTAAACTCCTCGGTTAAAGCAGAGACTGGCAGCTGCAATATTCCTTTACTATAAAGTCCCACTCTGCTGAGGCAGCATGGAACTCCCAACCATTTCCTGATGTATGAACTTATCTACGCTTCCAGCTTATCCACTGTTGTCAAAGAAATGTCGTACACAGTCAGTGGCCACAGCAACCTCGGCAGTAGACCAAACTGAAAGCACCAGAGTTTAAGTTTGCCAGGTAGAGCACAGCCTAACTTCTCCCACCCGAACTGTGTCCTTTAGATCCCCATCATACCATCTCCCAAGACTCTTCACTGGCTTCTCAGAAACTGTTGGTATTGCCTCATTAATGAAGAATGTTTTATCTACTACCTTTCCTTTAACTATCGAGATGCTCCTTGATTTAGAGGGCTTAAATTGCATTCGTGCCCATTCAATATTGTTAACTTCCCCAATAACCGATTGGTGCAGGCTACTGTTGTAGTAATGGGTGTCATGTCATCCATGTATGCTCTGATTGGTGGTAGTCGCATCCCAGAAGCCAAGCGCTCACCTCCTACTACCCATCTTGATGCCCTAATGATTACTTCCATTGCCATGGTAAAAGCCAGTGGGGAAATGGTGCATCCTGACATTATTCCAACCTTTAGGCATTGCCATGCAGTGCTGAATTTTGGAGTTGAGAAACTGAATTGCAAATCTTCAAAATAGGCTTTCACTAACTTTATTGACATTGGTACTCTGTAAAAATCAAATGCTGCCCAAAGAAGCTTATGTGGCACTGAACCATATGCATTAGCCAAATCCAGGAATGTCACATGGAGCTCCTTCCTCTCCTTTTTAGCTGACTGAATTCATTGCCAGATAACATTGATGTGTTCTAAGCATCCTGAGAACCCTGGAATGCCCGCTTTTTGAACTGAGGTGTCAATGAAGCCATCCTTTAATAGGTAGGGGTGACAATCTCTGGGCAATAATGATGAAGAAAATCTTACCTTCAACGTTTAATAGTGAAATAGGATGAAACTGACTGATGCTTGTAGCATCTTTTTCTTTAGGTATAAAGACTCCACCTGCTCTGCGCCATGCTCTAGGTACAACCTGTTTTTCCCATTCCACTTTTATGAATTTCCACAGAATTTGCAGAACTCCTGAAGCACTCTTGTACACTCTGTACGGAACTCCATTAGGCCCTGGAGATGATGAAGCCCTTGCCTTTCTCACAGCCTGCTCTACCTCTTTCCACTTAGGTGCACATACCTCCATTTGGTATTCTGGTGGGTTGATAGGTGGTATGTCTGATGGAATTGACATAGGCTCATGCCTTTTTGCATCTGTATGTGTGTCCTCTAAATATCTCTCTAGCTCAATCCTAGATGTTTTTAAAGTGCCATTCTTCTCACTGGTGAATAACTTCAAAAAGAAATGTAGGTTTTAGAGGAAAACATTCCAGGATTTTTCTCCATATAGTGACTATATGTTGGAGGCCACTTTGACCGTTTTAAGTAAGGCCTAAAGAAAAGCAATGACTACCTTATAACTATACATATTATATCTACTATGTTTGATGTCTAACAGTAAAATTATGATACCACTGTGCTGAATGGCAGTGCAAGACCGAACACACTGATGAACTTGCTGAATAAAAAGACTGATAAAGTGATTTTCACTGACCAAAGATGCGTTATTAATTGACACCAGAGTTTAAGAGGGACAAACTACAGCATATATATAATTTAAATTAAATAGAGCAAATAGAATAACATTTAATTAAAATATAAAATAATAAATAGAACATTTAAATGTTTGAATTTTTCAAATAAACAAAATTAACAATAACATCTAAAATATCACAAACAAGATCCGAGTCGCCTGTCGCAAATGTGTAAAGACTAAGTAAAACACCCTTTACCAAAAAAATCTGAATAAACAAAAGGTAAAACAACGATATTGGATTATTTTGAAGTTGGAGGAGGAAATGAGATGGTGTTTTTCACCCTACGCTACATTTCTGAACCGTAACACGCGTGATCTTTCAACGTGATTACGTAATGTGTGGCGCATCGCAGAGCTAGTGCAAGATGAGAAGTGGTTAAAAAGTATTTAAGTAAAAATTTTTTTTTTTTTAAAATGTCCGATGGTTTCTCTAGGTAAGATTATCTAGATTATCTTATTCCTCGGCTGGGATCGTGTCGAGACTTTGAAGCTGCACTGAAACTCAGATTTGGACCTTCAAACCGTTGGACCCCATTGAAGTCCACCAGGGTGACAGCAGGATGGTGACTTCAAGTCAAGTCACATTTATATAGCGCTTTTTACAATACAAATTGTTTCAAAGCAGCTTCACAGAGATAACAGGAAAACAATGTTGTAATAGTATTGTTAAATTCAAAATTAAATGTTAATCCCATTAAAAAAATTACATTAACATTTAAAAATTACAATAACAAAATTACTGTAATTAAAATTACAATAACATTTAAAAAATTAAATTAATCCCCAACTAAGCAAGCCAAAAGCCAATGGCGACAAAGGCGAAGAGAGGCGAAATAGGCGACAGTGGCAAGGAACCAAAACTCTATCAGGTGACAGAATGGAGAAAAAAACCTTGGGAGAACCCAGGCTCAGTCGGGGGGCCAGTCCTCCTTTGGCCAACGAACGAACAGTGTATGATTATGATTTAGGCAGCATAATGTCAGGAGTCAGATGTGATCAGAACTTTCACGATATTTATCCAGTTCATCTGGTTGGAGGTTGGGTCATTCCGCCGGTGAGGAGATGAGTGTGTTGAGGTGTCCATTAGGCTTGGGAATCGGTTCCAGGTTCCGGTTTGGAACCGGTTCCAAACGTTCCGATCCATCGGAATCGTACACGTCCACACGTTAACGATTTCACTAACGATTCCGTATGTTCCGTTCCATCCATTCCCGCATCGCGGCATGACGTTACAGTATGCGACTGGATTTTTAAATCCCCCAAAAGCGCAATGGCTACGAGACGTAAACGATCGAGAGTGTGGCTTCATTTTAAATGCAGACCGGGGGAAGCAAATCTGGGCGACACAACCCCTCCCGTCATTTCAGCTCCAATGACGGCATCAAAACAATGAAAGCATGGCGAAGCGGCTCTCCACGGCTCTGCTTTCGTCGGCAAAAAAGTTAAGAAACTCGACGCTATAAGCCCTCAGTACCCAGCCGAGCAGTTCACATGTGACTTTTATGCAGTGTTTCCCACACATAGACTAATTCGCGGCCACAAAATCAACTCCGGCCGCCACATATTGTGTTTCGTTCATTTTTTTTATGCTATTTAAAACACGCAGCGTATTTTTTCCGTTTTTCCGAACTCCGCGACACTGGGCGAGAGAGAGACAGAGTGTGACTTTTATTTAAACTTATATAAACTAATATAATTTATTTTACTGGACAGTTTAAAGCTCATAACCATATTTTGTTGTTACTTGAAGAGTGCAGTGTCATGTTGCATCATGCAGTATTTGTCCTGAAAAGGCTACTCAGTAAATGTCTGTAATTTAAGGTCATTTCTATTTTATTTGTATACATTTTAATCATTAACTTTAAAAGCACACTCTTTTTATGACTAAAATAACAGTAAAGGGTAAAAAAAAAAAAAGAATTCCCAAAAATTAAAACGGAAAAAACGGAATTTGGGAAAAAATAAAACGGAATTTGGGGAAAAATTAAACTGATTTCATGGGGCCCTAGATATTGCACACTTGGTTTTCATTCTCTAAAACCACTTTAAATTAGACATTCAAAGCCAACAACTCTCAAAGCCAGCCTGTAAGTGTTCAGCAAATGGTACAGGAATCGATATGGGAATCGATAAGGAATCGCATCGATAAGCTGACTCGACAATGGCATCGATATCGATAATTTCTTAACGATGCCCATCCCTAGTGTCCATGGCCTTCACAGTGTTGATGGGGCTGGCACTTCAGGGATGCGTTGTCGTCGTGTCCAGGTGATGGTCCTTCCTCAGATCTGGATATGGCCTGGATCCGGCGGTTTGCGGTAAACCTCGGGATAAACAAAGGGACTTATATTAGCATAGACGGCATCCTTCTTATGATGTACAAAGTACATCAGGAATTATGGGAAGTGTTCCCGGTTCCGGCTGATCTAATCTATGCAGCCTAACATTGAATTATAGAAATCTATAATGTGTTATGTGTATGCTAAGCCAAAGAGATGTGTTTTTAGTCTAGATTTAAACTGACAGACTGTATCTGCTTCCCGGACCGTGTTAGGAAGATTGTTCCAAAGTTTTGGTGCTAAATAGGAAAAGGATCTACCGCCAGCAGTCGATTTTGATATTCTAGGTCAGGGGTCGGCAACAGGCGGCCCGCGGGCCAAAACTGGCCCGCCAGCAATATTTTCTGGCCCGCCGGATTATTTTGGAATTCCGTTTTTTTTTTTTATCAGCCTATTTTTATTTTACAATAACGGTTTACAAACAGGTGCCATGTAACATTCGTTCAATAGTTTTTTTTTTTCAAAGTAAAAACAAAAATAAAAAAACGACATGTTTTTCCATTATTTCCTGAACTAAAAAAATAATAAAAACGAACAACACTCGTTTTCCGATTTTGTGATTATGCGCTCAGATCAAAAATAGAAAGAATGAATAACGGGTATAGACGAATTTTAATTTTGAATCTTAATTTAACACCTTTATCAGACATATACGAATGAAATCATTTTAAACAGATCAAGTACTATTGTGGTAACAGATTACAGCCATTTTAATAAGGGTGTGAATAGCAATCATGCTCTCCTGTATAAGTCTCATTCGCTTACAGTCCGACTTTTGAACTTTTTTCATTATTATTTATTCGGGTATAACACACTGATAAATATGTATTACCTGATAAAAAATATTTGCACTAAATGCTGCACAAAACTATTCCACTACTTGAGATAAGCCGTAGCCGCGCGCCTACATCTGACAATTTTGGGTTCAAACACTCACATGAGCGGCTGATCTGCAAACCACACATACTTAACAGTGTTAAATTTGAAAAATACTGTTTGATAGAACTGCTTTGTTACCAGTTATCTGCGTGCTTCCTCAGCGATGAAGTTCCACGTTTGCGGCTATCCAACAAAAAAATGCATGCAGCAAGTCTTTCACAAAATTTTCTTCAGATAACTCCAAATTTCTCCCACACACTGGACTTGATTTTGATGACTTTTGTCGACAACTTTACAATCCCCACTACTAGCTATTCTTTTCTTCAACTCCTCAGCATCCATCTCGACAACTGCAGATCGCGGCATCGCGCGCGCGGTTATGAGTAATTTTTAAAAGTGAAAGTAGTAACGTTATAGGTCCTGGGAGGGCGTGGCGCGTGGGCACAAATAAACTGATGTAGATTTTTAATTATTTTATCAACTTGAAATACAGCCATATTTTAGTAGATGTGTTCCTAAAGCTTAAAGTATGCATATTTTACATTTACATCTGATTTTTTTAAACTTGGTTACCCGTTGCTTGAGTGATTTGAGTGATAAGCTTTGCCCTATTTAATTTATTTATATTTCATATTTTTTTTTCTGTGACATTTTTTTCTCTGCTGACAGTAATAAATAATATTTATATTGACACGAACACAATTTTTTGTGTAGCATTTATAATTGTTATATGCTACTTAATCTCTCTCTTTCTGTTAGAGACATTTGAATAAGAGATTCTGGAAATTAGATCTAAATTTTGCGGATCCGTCAGGTCGGGATATAAAAAGCGGGTGAACACAGAGGGTATTTTAAGCGGTTTAATTTGTATCCATAGGCCTACTCCGTGTAGCTGGCCCGCCATCTACTGGCTAAAAAAAATATTGGCCCGCGGCCAAAGTTACTTGCCGACCCCTGTTCTAGGTATTATCAACTGGCCAGTTTTTTTCGATCGCAATAGACGTGAAGGACTATAATGCGTTAAGAGCTCGCTCAAGTACTGGGGAGCTAAACCATTTATTGCTTTGTAAGTAATCAGCAATATTTTAAAATTTATACGATGTTTAATAGGCACCCAATGCAGTGTTGACGGAACCGGGCTAATATGGTTATACTTCCTGGTTCTGGTAAGAACTCTAGCGGCTGCGTTTTGAACTAGCTGTAGCTTGTTTATTAAGCGTGCAGGGCAACCAGCCAGTAGAGCATTACAATAATCTAGCCTTGAGGTCATGAATGCATGAACTAATTGTTCCGCATTTGTCAGTGAGAGCATATGACGTAATTTAGATATATTTTTAAGATGGAAAAATGCGGTTTTACAGATAATAGACACGTGACTTTCAAATGAAAGATTGGTATCAAAGAGCACACCCTGGTTCCTAAATGACGACGAACACTTAACAGAGCAGCCATCAAGTGTTAGACAGTATTCTAGGTTATTACGTGTGGAAGTTTTTTTTTTCCAATGATTAGAATCTGTTTTTTCAGAATTTAGTAATAGGAAATTACTGGTCATCCAATTTGTTTATATCAGCTATGCATTCCGTTAATTTTGTGAATTGGTAAGTTTTGTTAGGTTTTGAAGAAATATACAGCTGAGTATCATCAGCATTAGAGTGAAAGCTAATTCCATATTTCCTAATGGTATCTCCTAATGGTAGCATGTACAGATTGAACAGCAGCGGTCCTAGTACTGAGCCTTGTGGTACGCCATACTGAACTTGTGATCGATAAGACATCTCTTCGTTTACTGCTACAAACTGAAAACGGTCAGATAAGTATGATTTAAACCATGCTAGTGCAATTCCACTAATGCCAACATAGTTTTCTAGTCTATTTAAAAGAATGTTGTGGTCAATAGTATCAAATGCCGCACTAAGATCAAGTAACACTAATAGAGAGATACAACCACGATCAGATGATAAGACCAAATCATTTGTGACTTTAATGAGAGCAGTCTCAGTACTATGGTACGGTCTAAATCCGGACTGAAAATCCTCGCAGATATTATTTCTTTCTAAAAAGGAACACAGTTGTGAGGATACTGCTTTTTCTAGTATCTTTGAAAGAAAAGGCAGATTTGAGATTGGCCTGTAATTGACTAATTCTGTAGGATCAAGTTGCGTTTTTTTAACAAGCGGTTTAATCATAGCCAGCTTAAAGGTTTTGGTACGTGTCCTAGAGACAAAGATGAATTAATGATATTTAGAAGAGGATGACCTATGACCTCTGGAAGCATCTCTTTCAGTAGCTTAGTCGGTATAGGGTCTAACATACAAGTTGTCCATTTAGATGAATTAACAAGTTTGCAAAATTCTTCCTCTCCTATAGCAACAAATGAATCAAAATGTTCCTCACGGAGACTACAATGCACTCCCTGATGCGCTACTGTAGTTGACGGTTGCATAGTTATAATTTTGTCCCTGATATTATAGATCTTAGGTGAAGAAGTTCATAAAGTCATTACTGCTGTGTTTCTTGGAAACTTCTGGGCTTGAAGCTTTCTTTTTCGTTAGTTTAGCCACTTGTTCAAATAAATACCTAGGATTATGTTTGTTTTCTTCTAATAGGTTTGAAAAATAATCAGATCTAGCATCTTTTTAAGCCTCTCGGTAAGCAATCGAGCTCTCCTTCCATGAAATCCGAAATACCTCTAGTTTTTTTTCTTCCAGTTTCGCTCCATTTTTCTGGCTGCTCTCTTAAGGGCCCGGGTGTGCTCGTTGTACCACGGCTTGGACTATTTTCTTTAATCTTCTTTAAGCGCAACGAAGCTACTGTGTCTAAAGTGCTGGAAAAGAGAGAGTTAAACGTTTCTGTTGCAATATCAAGTTCTTCTAAGCTATCCAGGATGCTGAGATGGTGGCAGAAGTGATAGGTCTAACATATTTATAACACGAAGTCAGCTTTGCTGCCTTGGCTAAATGTAATTTACACGAGACTAGATAATGATCTGAGATGTCGTCGCTCTGCTGCAGAATTTCAACGGCATCAACATCTATTCCATGTGATAATATTAGATCTAGAGTATGATTACGACAATGAGTAGGTCCTGACACGTGTTGTCTAACTCCAATAGAGTTTACAATGTCTTTAAATGCCAATCCCAATGCATCTTTTTCATTATCTACATGTATATTAAAATCACCAACAATTAGGACTTTATCTGCAGCCAATACTAATTCTGATAGAAAGTCAGCAAATTCTTTGATAATCTTTATGGTGCCCTGGTGGCCTGTATACAGTAGCCAGCAGAATTCTCAAACGTGATTTATTGTTTACACTATATATTTTTATACAGTGGTTACAGTGTGTGTGTGGTGTTTATGACGTCAGGGCGTCCGCTGATCTGCGTGTGTCGGTTAGCTGTCTGATGCGAAGCGGAGCTGCTGCTGCTGATGGAGACCTGCACACCAAAACACAAGCGCTGGCCAATCAGGTGAGCAGACCTTCCTGAACCATTGAACTGCAGACTTGGGAACAGTGCAAAGACTCTTTTGCTCTTTTCAGGGTACCCGCGGGTCTTAAAAGCCTTGAAAAAGTCTTGAATTTGATCATCTCAAATTAAGGCCTTAAAAGCCTTGAATTTAGTATACAAAGTCTTGGATTTCGTTACAAAGGTCTTATATTTTTTGCCTTTGCTAGGATTAAGTTCATACCGTAACAAAATTAACTGTTACTAATGTTGGCTAATTCAAAATGTATACACGCAGCATTGAGTCAAAGAACGTATAGTCTTTGGTTGAGTGCAACTCGCGCTCCACGTCATAGCAGAAAAAGCGATCGCGTGCGCACCCGTTACCATGGTTACTAGGCAAGTGAGGTACAGAACAAGATAGTACCTAGCCTAGTTTAATCCGCTGTGGCCACAAATGACAGAATTTAAACCCCAAATAAGAGCTTTTCTGTTAAAATAACATTTTCTACCCGGTCTTTTCAATAGTATCTGGCAACCATGCGCGCGCTCTCTCTACACTGCTGAAGAAGTGTGGATGATCTGAAAACACAGACAAGCTGGAGTTCAGCGATCTTTATTTAAGATTTTCTACTTAAAGTGTCATTCAGTTGGTCTGTGTTCTGTCACGAGCCGCTTGCGCTGTTTGTGCGACTAAATCTGCGATCAAAATGCAGGCTGATATCCAGCAGTGTTCATACGAGCAAGAATCAGAATGCAATGTTTCCCGAATATCCACACGATTTCAAATGTGACATTGATTTTATACAACAGTAAAAAAGAAAAGAAAAAAGGGTAACATCAAATCATGTACTACATTTAAAACAGCATTATCATGCTTGCTCTATAACGAAATATGTGGCTTTGAACGAATCGGGAGATTCAATGAATGAATGACTCAGACTCACTCATAAAAATAGTGAGTTACCGCCACCTACTGGCGATTTTAATGTTTTTTAACATTGCAAATTTAGTGAACATTGTTTTATTTAAAGCATTATTTATTTTTTTTTTTTAAAGTTATTACAAAGGTAAAAAATGAAATGGAAAAATTTATTTAAGTGGGCAAATCTTACCCTTAATGGAAAAGGTGTGAGTGCAGTCTAAGTGGAAAAGAGGGGGTCCAGGGGGTACAGCACTCTAAAACACTGGAGAACCACAACTTAGGAAAAGGGATAATTATGTAGAACTGCACAAATGCTACTGCTTAAGAGTGCTATGTCAATAATTTCTCATAAGCTTAATTGAATTGGCCTAGAGAGAATAATTATGACATTTTCTGATGTGCAAAAATGCAAAGACTTTTCGTCAACTACAACTATAAAAAACAGGATGACTCAAATGTGATTAAGACCAATAAGCATTTTCATCTGAAGACTAAGACTAAATCAAAAATGGCTGCCAAAATTAACACTGGCCTACATACACGTGCGCGCTACAATGCTGTTGCGCATGTATTAAATATTAAGTAAATTTAATATAATTTAAGTCAAATGTTTTATTTAATTCAAGTTATGTATTAAACATTAAGTAAATTTAATACATAATTTAATATAATTTAAGTAAAATGTTTTATTTAATTCAAGTAGCCTCCTTGTACATAATTATTTTCTAGGGTTTAAAATGTATACAGATTTGACATTTTCCCCTCATACTTCTGTCGGAATGGGTACGAAGTTGGCATTGAATTTCATTTGAAATGGTATTAAAAAGGTCTTAAAAAGCCTTGAATTTAAGTTGGAGGATCCTGGGGGTACCCTGTCTTTTGTTTTTCTATCATATGCATGTTTGCATGGATGTGCATCTGATTTTCATGACTTTTTTTTGGGATGTTTAGCTCTGCGATTTTAAGAATGAGGTTTTGTTTTCTGCTCTAGATCAGACGGGACTCTGTCGTGGAGGACGTCGTCGCTGGTCGAGGAGTGATTCACTTCAGATTAAACAAACTGATCCTGGCACAGGTGAACAGATGCTCTGCCTTCACACCGCTGCTCACAGACCGGAGGAAACAACAATCATACAACAATCACATAACTCTCCATTGAATTACTTTCTTAATGTGCATAATGGCTTATGCAGGATACATTGTGGGAAGATATTTTTCACTAATCAGTTTCTTTCTGTGTTTTGTCAGCTTTTTGAAGTCAATGCTACATGTTGGCCCTCTCGCTATTATTGATTAATAGCCTGATATTTGTTGTAATCGCAGTTTTTTGAGAGAACTGCAATAATTTTGTCAAAGAATATAAAAAACTGTTGTAGAGTACATAAATGTAGTCAAAGGTCTTCCTTTATACGAAATGAAGGTTTATGGGTTTGATCAGACTGTTTTATTATATTAAATTATTTTGTTATATGCATTATTATATTATAAATGTTAAAGGTGCTCTAAGCGATGTCGGGTGACGTCACATCTTGTTGACGTTTAAAGTATTGTCAAACAAAACAGAGGCTAGCTAGACCCTCCCCCCTCATCCGTGCACTAACCATCCAAACCCACCCTCTAATCCTTGTCGGTTATTGGCTGGAACAGTTTGTTTCGTGGTGCGGGTTGCTATAGTTTGTTTTTGTTGCCGTTTGTGGAGCCTGGGGTGTCTGCAGAGACTGCGTCTTTTTACAGTGTGTTCAGGAGACAGGCAGCTAGTGGATTGTGAGGAAATGTTTGCTTTATGTGACAAAAAATGTTTTGGCCATCCAAGATGTCCATGTCTGTCTTCAGTCGAAAAGAAATTAAGGTTTGGTAATGGACTTCAGTGGGACCCAAACAGTTCAAGGTCCAAATGACAGTTTCAGTGCAGCTTCAAAGGGCTTTAAACGATACCAGACGATGAATAAGGGTCTTGTATAGCGAAACGATCGGTCATTTAAAAAATAAATAAAAAATTTAAAGTTTTATAAGCACAAATGCTTGCCTTGCTCTGTTCGGTGATGCGCGTTCATGTGACGTCACGTAATACACAATTATGTCGAAAAGGTCACGCCTGACGAAAAGGCAGGGTGAAAAACTCCATCTCATCTTCTCCTCCAAGTTCAAAATCGTCCGACATCGTTGTTTTACCTTTTAACTTCCTTTTTTTGTAAACGGCGTTTGACTTTGTTTGCACGTTCAACTTGTAAACATTGACTCATGTACTTTCGCCTACTTGACCTTTTCAACATAATTGCGTATTACGTGACGTCACAAACGCGCATCACAGAACAGAGCAAGGCAAGCATTTGTGCTTATAAAACTTAAACGTTTTTATTTATTTTTTAAATGACCGATCGTTTCGCTAGATAGGACCCTTATTCATCGTCTGGTATCGTTTAAAGCCATTTGAAGCTGCACTGAAACTGTGTTTTGGACCTTGAACCGTTTGGTTCCCATTGAAGTCCATTATATGGAGAAAAATCCTGGAACGTTTTCATCAAAAACCTTAATTTCTTATAGACTGAAGAAAGAAAGAGATGGACATCTTGGATACATGGGGGTGAGTAAATTATCAGCAAAAGTTTTTTTTAAAAGTGAACTAATCCTTTAAGTTTCAAAGCAGTAGGATGATTCATATGGGCCTATTCTATTACAATTTTTATTATAAGCACGATCCAACCCCCCAAAAAAACATTAGACTTACACTGTAATTGACGTAAAAAATTAAATTAAACAATTATTTGTATGAGCACAAAATTCATTATTGTGACAGGCATAGCTACATGGATATGGCATGATAATAATTGCTTTTATAGTCAGCATGCAATGAAAATTCATCCCATCTACTTTCTAAATGCATATTATGGACTTTACTCACCACTGGTAATTGCAACATTTTCTTACATTTCTGACTTTTTTTTTCATGCAATTGTGAATTTCTTGCAATTCAGACTTTTTTTTCCCTCAGAATTGCAAGAAATTCACAATTGCATGGAAAAAAAATTGCACAAAATTTACATTGACATTTATTATTTTTTATTACACAGAAACTCTTAGAGCAGCTGCAATCAGATCCTGACGGGTTCGGCGTGAAGAGTGAACTTCTGCAGCATCTTCATGGCGGCAGGACGCTGGTGGAGTTCAGGTTAGTTAATACAGGAGCCGTTAGCTTACAGCATACATTGATTTAGCATGTGGCTCTGATGCATCACCCACTCAACTCACTTTGCTTGCAGTTCTCCAAACATCGCTAAGAAATTTCATGCCGGACATCTTCGCTCCACTATAATTGGTGAGGTCATTACTCTGTTAAATCATTTTTTGAATATGTTAAACTGTTCTTTTTGTCACCAGTAGATATTCTTCGGTTGATTATTTGGGGTATTTGTACTGAACCAGCGGTTTTTATAGAACAAAACTTTAAATGATTTGCTTTTTTTGTAGGAAACTTCATTGCCAACCTAAAGAAGGCTTTGGGGAAAGAGGTTATTCGAGTCAATTATTTGGGAGACTGGGGAATGCAGTTTGGTGAGTTAACATTATTAACCTAGAGAAGTCAGTAAGTTCAATAAAATGAAGAAAGTTTAAAGTGCCCCTATTATTCTTTTTGGGTTATGACCTTTCATATGATGTGTAATATAGTTGTTTTTGAATGTAAAAGGTCTGCAAAGTTTCAAAGATCAAAGTGCAGATAAATGTAGTTTTTGTCTCTCAAAAGAAGTGATTCTGAACTGAAATGAGTCGTCAGTTACTCCAGTCTCACTTCCTGCTGAACCTACGTAGGTTTGTAACTAATTTGCATAATGCCAGCCTCTGGTCTTCATTGGCTGCTGATGAACAATGTCTACTTTGCCCCTCAAACAAAGTAGTTGTAATTGTATCTGAGACTGGAAGAGTTTTGTTTGTGTTTTTCATGTCCAGAAGATGCTGTTTTCTGTTGCCAAAGCAAATCCACTTCAATGAGATTGATACGGTATGACCAATCAGAGCAGAGTAGACCAATCACAACAGACTGGGCCATGTGACCAATCAGCAGAGTAGACCAATCACAACAGACTGAGCCACTTGACCAATCAGAGCAGAGTGGACCAATCACAACAGACTGGGCCATGTGACCAATCAGCAGAGTAGACCAATCACAACAGACTGAGCCACTTGACCAATCAGAGCAGAGTGGACCAATCACAACAGACTGAGCCATCTGACCAATCAGTGCAGAGTAGACCAATCACAAAAGACTTGGCCATCTGACCAATCAGAGCAGAGTAGACCAATCACAACAGACTGAGCCATCTGACCAATCAGAGCAGAGCAGACCAGTCACAAAAGACTTGGCCATCTGACCAATCAGAGCAGAGCAGACCAATCACGACAGACTGGACCATCTGCCCAATCAGAGCAGAGTAGACCAATCACAACAGACTTGGCCATCTGACCAATCAGAGTAGACCAATAACAACAGGGGCACGTTCAAGTTCAAAACGGTGCGCAACGTTTTGCTACGGTTTCCGGGTTGAACGTCATGTTTCCTGGAAACGGCGTGCACCGGTGTGCAACGGGGTTTGAGATGCGTTTCCTCTTGTTTGGTGTGTGTGTCAGAACTGCAGTCCAATCAGCAGCAACATGTATATAAAGCACGCGGTATTAAAGTGAACTCGCAAAATGGGTTCAAGGAAAGTAATTTACAAATGTGTTCGATGTAGTGCTGGGCGGTTTGACCAAAAATGTATATCACGTTTTTTTTCAAAATTATGCCGGTTTTCCGGTTTATGACGTTTTTTTTTTTTTTTCATGCATAATCAGGTGTTCAAAGCATTTTCTACTGGTTGAGAGAGGAATTACTGCAATAAATTGACTTAGGATGGTCTATTTTAGTGTCATTAGTAAATATTGTAGAATAATTCCACACTAGTAATACAGGTTTTGCATGGCCCTAGAAAGTTATGCTGTTGTTTACAAATAAGAGGCAGTCATGATTCTAATGAAGTGAGGAATCAGAATGCAAAGACAATTGCAGTCAAAATACAGAACATTTACTGTGCAAATTTCACTTTTTTTATTTTATAAAAACCAATACAAAAAGTTGAAAAAACCTCCAAACAACAGACCCGCTCCTCTTTTTGGACGGCGCGGCAGAGAGAGAGCCCCGGCCGCGCGCGCGCGCACTCTCATGTCTTCAAACAACACGAGCGCTGTCTTGCGCTCTCTCCTTCGCGCATATTAATCCAAATCAATTGACAGACACGATAGTAAACGGTCGGAAGACTGTAGTTTCACGTGGAGCATTTGGAGATTTTTAGAGATTAGAGACTCTAGGTCTACACTCAATGAACAACATCTCAACACTAAATTATAAAGACCTGTCTCATTAGACGCCTGTCTCAAATAGCCTACAAGCAGTGCAGTTCGACGATTTTGGAAAATAAAAGCCTGGGCTATTATTTGAAGTTTTACCCTAGTTCTGCAGCATCCATCTTCCCTGTAACGCAAGACCAGAGCACTGCTGTTTACCCTCGCCTCGCAGTTGCTGCTTAGAAGTGCGACATTGTAAGCGTCCGTCTGAAACAGTGTCGCACGGCGCAGCGTAACGTTCGTTCCGAACGTTGTGTAATTGAATACACCGGTATGGCGGTTTATTCAAAATCAACATCGTGACAAAAATATAAACCGGTTTTCGGTTTGAACCGGTTTACCGCCCAGCACTAGTTCGATGCAGCTCGGTATACGCAACAACTGAGGATACTAGAAGACATGTTTGTCGTACGTTTTATTGTAAAAGTATAGGATATAAACATGTAGTAGTTTATATTTTTAGCTTCATTGCAAGTGTATGACACTTAAACATGTATGACAATAAACAATGGTAATTAAGTGCTTTTCCTAAAAATGAGAAAGAAAATACAGGGTATTAAAACAGTATGAACTACAAATAAAGTCAGTATGTGAGGCTAAATAGATGTGTTTTAGTCTGAATTAGGTAAGATGTGTGCTTCCATTTCAGTTTCCACAAATCCCTTCACTCGATTGGGATGTTCTCTTGTGTTCTGGGCGGCAAGTGCAGTAACTGTAACATCTGGCATATTTTGTAGTATTAAACACATATTTATACCGACTTCATCAGGCTCTGAAAATTCTTCAAAAAGAACACAAAGAATGTAGCCTGACTTCGTCATACTCATATTCTAGTCAGAATGTGAGTCTGATACTGCTCCATAGGGCTTTGATTATGAGGCGTGTCTTAACCGAACCAGGAAAAAAAAACCCTCTGCACTCAATTGGATACTTACAACTAATCAGAGCAACACAGTAAGTTACGTAGGCTATGTATGAGCGGCATAGTTGTCAACAGAACTCAAATGCACGCACTCTGGAAAAAGTAGAAAAAAAAATGTTAACGATCTTTGCCGGTGTTGTAAAAATAATTTAAGGATTCGCGGAGTACTTGCAAACACGAAAAGCATTTTTGAAAGAAATACGTTTGATGACGTGATGCTTTTCGTGTTTGCAAGTACTCCTCTTACATTTTATGAAGGCACTTGAATCTTCGGGAGTGACTGGCTCTGATGAAGTCCCTCCAGGAATTCCCTTAGCCATTGGACTTCCAGTATTCAGGCTCAAGGCCATCTCCATCTCATCTGCATCTTCATCTCCATCTCCTCTGCATTTGTCAGAGGTGGTGGTGCTGGTCCTCCCCCTGTTTTGCGAGCCTCTTCCTCCTTTCTGTTGACTGAGTAGAAGTCAAATGAGAATGAACATTTAATTGTGTTAATTAGACCTATGTCAAACATGCTGCTGCACTGCTAGACACTGGATGCTATTTAGTTATTTAAAGGTGGGGTATGTGATTTGCAAAACGGCTGGCAGATTTTGAAAATACACAACTCATGAGGTCCTACCTTCTCTCCTCCAACGCTGGCCCTGACTCCACCCATTCGAAAAACATGGACGTGCCCTCAAGCATGAGCAAAAACTCTCTCTCTCTCTCTCTCTCTCTCCTCTCTCTCTCTCTCTCTCTCTCTCCTCTCCTCTCTCTCCTCTCTCTCTCTCCTCTCTCTCTCTCTCTCTCTCTCCTTCTCTCTCTCTCTCTCTCTCTCTCTCTCCTTCTCTCTCTCTCTCTCTCTCTCTCTCTCTGTACCGGGGCGACTTGCACTTCCTGTGACTGGGTCACGAGCAAGGGGGTAATCCATCCGCCGAAAACTGAAGCGCCTCCGGGCGCTGCCATTGTAGCTGGCTATCACCTGCTGTTAGCATTCCATTGACTCCCATTCATTTTGGCGTCACTTTGACAGCGAATAACTTTACATCTGAGGCGTCCAAAGACTCCATTTGTCCATTATTTATTTATAAAGAAACACGACAATGTATAAAAGGCTCCATTACTTTGTATCTTACGTTATGGCCCCGTAGAAGCCGTTTTTGTAAAAATAGGCTAACGATTGCATCATAACACGCGACTCTCTGGCGCACACTAGAGAAAATTACCGTATAGACAGAAGTAGAAGCTCGCGCGCAATCGGTGGGACGTGGAGGCATAAAGTCAAGGGAGAAGCCCATAGATAGTTGTAAAGTTGCTCCTGCTACGAGCTCATGGACAGCTAATACTCACGATCTCCGGCTCTGCAAGTTTCGGAAGGGAATGATTCAGATTCCTCTTGGCACAGCTACTAGAAGACGTACAACTGTCAGTCAGGTTACTCACGTCGTCAAGCTCAGTTTGAGCCTGCGCAGTACGCTTGGCTATCAGGAAGTGAGTGCTTCTATTGGGCTTCAATTCTCTCCGTTGAAATCAACGGGGTCGCTGTGTCCATTTCTTCTACGGTCTATGGTCACAAGTTTGAGTATGCGCACGAACGGGACATTAGCGTTTGATTGACGCATTTTCATTTGTCATAACTGTCAAATGACAAATGCAGTTAGCATTTGTCATTTGACAGTTAGCAAATGACAAATGCTAACTGTCATTTGTAGTTAGCACATTAATTACTAACTACAAATGACATCTTCAACAGTGTAATTAAATCTCTAGAATGTATTGGTCTACTTATTACTAATTACTAAATCCCATATCAACCTCAACCACTTGAACAATACAAGGAGAGACAAGAAACTGCACTTTTAATGCTTTCAAATTAACAATATACAATTGGATGAATTATTCTTGAATTGACCAAAGTGTGTAGCGGGAGAAGGTTACATTAAAAATATATGTTAAATCCACTTGAGGGCAATCCCATGCAAAGGTCATCTTTAACATGAAAAAATAAAGTTTTAACCAAAAGAACAAAACCCATTTTAAGTTGTCCATTTAGGTCTGTAATATACTGTATTAATGTGCTTTAAAGGGTACCTATTATGGCATTTAAAATGTTCCTAATGTTGTTCTGGGAGTCCCCAACAACAGTTTTACATGCATGCAGTGACAAAAAACAATTTGGTTGTCTTATAATATGCATTTATTTTTTACCTGATTTGCTCACCGACTCCCTAATGATTTGTTTGACGACTCATTTTTCAAACCCCGCCTTTGCGTGACGCTAATCTGCGGTGATTGGTCAGACGACCCAGTCAGTTATTTTTCGCGTTAACCCAAAGCTTAAACATATTGATAAAGCACTGCAGTACTACAATACGCTCTATTCTTTATGACAACTCCAATAACAACGACAAACATTTTACATATTTCAAAAAACACACACACAGAGCTTGGAGACCTAAGTGCTGAGCGTAACTGACACACACACACACACACACACACACACACACACACACACACACACACACACACACACACACACACACACACACACACACACACACACACACCACAGAGCTTGGAGACCTAAGCTGCGTTGAGCGTAACTGACACACACACACACACACAACACACACACACACACACACACACACACACACACACACACCACACACACACACACACACACTTATTGAGCATGCTACAAAACCCATAAAAGCAACAATTATTAACAGTACTTACAGGTTGTGATTCGGAGGATGAAGCCGATCCAAATAAACTTGGTACTGAACCTTCCTTCAGTATCAGGCGACTCGCGAATCCACACTTGAAAGCATTTATGTTTGTAAAGGAATCCTCATTAAAATAACGCGAACACAGCTCAAGGTGGCTATACCTGTGTGGTATAGTTGTAAATATAAACTCTAGCCAGATTCTTCACATGCTCGTCTCTGGGCAGTGAAAAAAAAGTTCGCTTTTGATTCGCACTTCAGAACAGCTCGTCGACATGATGTTTTCACTGTTTTCTGGCGCGCGCAATGAGTGGGCGTGTCTTATTCAAATAACTTGTACAAGTGACGTACGAAAGTTAGAGAAAATGCATCGTTCGTCTATCGATTCATATCAGCGACTCAGAGTCGACTCTTACTTTTGAGAGACAATAACTTTGTATACGGTGAACTTTCATATTTAAAACTTTGCAGGATGTTTTCGTTCACTTAGATCTATGTTACACACTACATGAAAGGTAATTTTCAAAATTCCATGATAGGTACCCTTTAACAAAAATTAAGAAAATTGCCTTGTTTATCCACCAGATATGAGGTGAGCAACAATGCTTAAATTACATCTTCAACCAGCCATATTTCATGCTTTCAAAAAAAGGTATCAAAGACCCCCCTTTTTAAACTTTATTTTAACAGTAAGCATTTTGCAGAAAGATGGAGGCATGCCTGATAAATAAATATACTAATTTGGTCATAACAGCACTGCCTGTTGAATTTATAAGGGCTATAATAAAGAGGTCTTGACGCTTCAGTGCACTGTCACGTCCATAACGTTTTAAAGGTTTAGTTTATTTAATAATCTTCAGAATCATTTCAGACAGTCTTCTTAATGTGAACACACAGCCATTATGCGTCAACAAAAGTGCCATGATGGTTTGATTGTTGATTTTCCGAACAGATTCTATGTATTTCAGACGCGTCACATCCATAACAGGGTTTTTGTCACATCCATAACGTTGGTTTTTCCTCATAATACACTTCATAAAAATATATATATATATATTAAACATTGATATTTTTATGTTCAGCTAAGACCCCTTCATCATGTGGATAGCAATATCTATACATTGGATTTAAAAATTCACAGACACAGAATTCAAAGGAAATCGAACAGTATACCAACAACTCTGTCATTTCCCGTCACATCCATAACGCATGCATATTTTCCTTTTTTGGGGGTGCTTAAATATATTTTAGAAAAACATATTTTGCCTGATAATTCCCCAGATGGGGTGCTCTGAGAATATGCATTTCCAGTTTAAATATTGTAAGAAGTTTTTTTTTTCTGAGACATTTCACCTGTCATTATGAGTTCAAATGTCACATCCATAACGCTGGAATTACCCTTGATTTATACAGAATTGTTCTATAGTCTATGCAGTATTTATGCAATTACATCAGATTTTACTTTACATTACAGAATAATTAAGAGTAATCTCTTTAATGGAATTACAGTATTTAGATTACTTGATAATTACACCCAACACTGTATAACAGTATTTAAATATTTTAATTAAAATAAAAAAAACGTATGCATTGACTCAAGAAACTATTTTCTCTAAAGCTAAAACTGTCATTTGCCGCTGCAGCCGATTTAAAACAAAAAAACAAAAAAACAAATAGGCCTACTCTCCATATGCTTGCAGAAACACATCCAGTTCTGCTGGTGAGAAATATGCAGACCTCTTTTTATCTGGCGCTGTTACCATGGTGACTCATAATATCTGCGCTCCATTGATAATGGCTTTTTATAGTTGTGGTGTGTGCTGGTGTTATTGAGTGTGATGTTGATGGTGTGTGCAGGTCTGCTGGTGTTATTGAGTGTGATGGTGTGATGTTGATGGTGTGTGCAGGTCTGCTGGTGTTATTGAGTGTGATGTTGATGGTGTGTACTGGTCTGCTGGTGTTATTGAGTGTGATGGTGTGATGTTGATGGTGTGTACAGGTCTGCTGGTGTTATTGAGTGTGATGTTGATGTTGTGTGCTGGTGTTATTGAGTGTGATGGTGTGATGCTGTCTGATGGTGTGTACAGGTCTGCTGATGTTATTGAGTGTGGTGTTGATGGTGTGTACAGGTCTGCTGATGTTATTGAGTGTGGTGTTGATGGTGTGTGCTGGTCTGTTGGTGTTATTGGGTGTGATGGTGTGATGCTGATGGTGTGTGCAGGTCTGCTGATGTTTTTGAGTGATGTTTATTATTGAGTGTGATGAAAATACTTTGTTTTGTATTGTTTATCATATTGTTTATTTTATTTCACTTATGTAAAGCACTCTGAGAATTGACTTAAAGCGCTATACAAAAAAAAGTTTATTATTAATTAAATATGTTGATGGTGTGTGCAGGTCGGCTGGTGTTTGAGTGTGATGGTGTGATGCTGATGGTGTGTGCTGGTCGGCTGGTGTTATTGAGTGTGATGTTGATGGTGTGTGCAGGTCTGCTGATGTTATTGAGTGTGATGGTGTGATGTTGATGGTGTGTGCTGGTGTTATTGAGTGTGATGGTGTGATGTTGATGGTGTGTGCTGGTCTGTTGGTGGTGTTGGGTGTGATGGTGTGATGTTGATGGTGTGTGCAGGTCTGCTGGTGTTATTGAGTGTGATGGTGTGTGCAGGTCTGCTGATGTTATTGAGTGTGATGGTGTGATGCTGATGGTGTGTGCAGGTCTGCTGGGCGCAGGCTTTGAGCGCTTCGGCTCTCAGGAGAAGCTTAAGACGCAGCCGCTGGAACATCTGTTCGAGGTCAGAGGCGTGTGTGTGTTTTTCATGTGCCCTTGTCCTATGGGCCGTACTGGAAGACTCATCTGTGTTCCCCCTGTTGCTGCAGGTGTACGTGCAGGTGAACCGCGAGGCAGAGTGTGACGAGAGCGTGCGTTCGGCGGCCGCTGGGTTTTACAGGCGTCTGGTACAGCGGGAGGATCAGGCTCTGGCCCTGTGGACACAGTTTCGGGAAATCACTGTGCTCGAGTACAAACGCATTTATCAGGTAACTTCATCATAACATGCGTGTCAACCATTATAGTTAACCAAAACTGAACTTTTATTTCAAGTAACAAAAATGTTTTAGAGTTTATTTGCATATCAAGCATTTTTAATTTAGATTTTCTTTAAGGCGCACTCAAAATGGTCCATGATTTCACATCAACTGTGACTTAAGCAAGTTTCTGATTCTAGTGAGCATTCGATTGGATATTTGATATTGTAGATACTTTTTGATATTGTAGACATATTTTAGATACACGTCCATTTTTCTTAAGCAATTGAAAACTCACTCTCAACTAAAGCTGGGAACTGGACAGGTAAGCCGGTCACAAACACTTGAGGTGCACATAAAGCAGGTTTCATGAACTCCTGAAAGAGTTAAAATACTGAACATAACTCACCATAACAAACTCTAACAGAAAAAGAAATGTGACCTTGCTATGATCCAAAAATACATTTTCAGTGATATAATTGTTTCTACTCTCATTTGTTGATGGAAAATAAACATTTTAACTGGCTGCCAAGAAAATTTTAATTTATTTTTATTTTTATCAATCAAAACCTCATAATGTTGTTTGAATTTAATGTTGAGCACTGAAAGTTTTCTGTCAAGTAAATAGAGCGACATCTAGAGGAGGATTTATGTAGAGCCAGTAGTATATCATATGCTACACTTGTGCAGAGATAAACAAAAAAGATATATATTTTTCACCTGTTTGCTAGTCACAGCACTAACGTATTGTTGCTTTAACTGCTTCTATTGTTCTCCTCATTTGTAAGTGGCATTGGATAAAAGATTTGTCGGTTAAGTGATTAAACCGAGAGTGTGTGTTCTCTCTCAGCGTTTAGGAGTTGACTTTGACCATTACTCTGGAGAGTCTCTTCATGAGGGTCAGACTCAGAGTGTGCTGGAAGAACTGACGTCCAAACGCCTGCTGAAGACCTCAGAGTACATCTCCTTGGGAACACAACACATGCTTTCCTGCATACATTCAACATCTATGTGTTTCAATCGCATACATCCATCTGATTACATGCTCTCCTGCATACATTCAACATCTATGTGTTTCTATCTCATACATCCTCTGTAATCATCTGATTACATGCTCTCCTGCATAGTATCCGTCTGATAGTCTGATCATCCAACATCTATCCATCTGATTAGTTTCAACATAAACTAATAGACTTAATCTAATGCACATTTGTCAGTCATACATAAGTGAAACGGGTCGGATTTCTTCACTCAAAAAAATAATTGCATACGTAGTTTATTATTAACTATTTGCATCTGATTGATTTTATTTAAATCATATTTTTTTTTAAATGCATTTATTCAAAATGCTTAGAATAAGCATAAATATTTTCATTGTGAAAACAATTGCATTCATTCAATTAAAAAGTATGAACATGGTTCAAATGATTGACTTTGAAACAGGCAATATTCAGTTAGATTGAAACTAATTGGATTTACTGATGATAAATATATAAATCTGGTTGTGTATTTAAAGTCCCTCTGCATCAATAACTTTATACCTTAAAACTAATCTTTGATTATCGAAATTACACATTTAAAGTTTTTTTTCCTGTGAAAATATCTTCATGCCTTAAAATAGTTTGCCTCTTAAAGTAACACCAGGTAGCTTTTGCTCTCGGGGTCCCCCTACAGTTGGGAAACAGTATTGTCCTCTACTACTGTCGTAAACTGTCATCCTACATGCACGTGCATTTGTTGACATGATAGCGCTGAACACTGTAGGAGGAGGTCACATGCAGGTGTTCTGCTTGCATCACGTGTGAAATGTCTTCATCCCAGGTACAGTGGCATATATTTCAGCATGTCATATGAATATAATTTCATGGGTTTTATTTATTTTTTTCTAACGTCAAATGATCGCGATGCTCACGTTTACAAGCCTGCGTCATTATAGTAGCCTAGTCTATTGGTAACCGTTTTACTGAATCTATATGATACTTCAATGCAATGTTTGAGTGGTAGATAGTAACCATATATCGTCAATATTATAATATCAAGCTATATTATATCAATAATGCACGCACGTGCATATTAATGCGTAGACTACTCTAGCGCACACACGCAAGGTCTCTCGCGCTCTAATTTTCTCTCACGTGCGCGTGTAATGCGTACTCTAACACACACACACGCAAGGTCTCTCGCTCTCTCTCTCCCTCTCTGTCATGCGCGTATTCAACGAAACCTAAATATATATATATATATATATAACGATGAAATACGAGACAAAACATGATTTTTTCATAATAAGTCGGGACACTAAAATTAGAGTTGAAATACGGGACTGTCCCGGGAAAAACGGGACGTCTGGTCAGGTCACCCTAGCTAGTATGCAAGCAATATACTTACTAGTACAAAAGCATGACAGACAAGTCTGCATCGGTCGGGCACCCCTCCTCCTCCTTCAGCTCACGCCAGCGAGAAAACGCGGGCCCAATGTTGATCCTTGTTCTGCCTTTAACGCGATCACTTTCTCTTTTTCTCTTTTTGCTTTACTCCGATAAAACCTTTGCTTTCTTGTTTTTCTGTGCTGCTTCGGCCATGACTATAACATTTGGCTCACACGTCCGATTTTAAGGAAGTGGGGGTGGTGGTGGAAGTGACGTATATGCCGTAAAGCTGTCGAATTTTGTAGTTCTCTTTGTTCGCCGGTTACTACCCAAAACCCGAAGTTTAAAAGTACGATTAAAAACGCTACAGACCCCGTCAGGCTATGGCAGACGTGTCATTCAACCTATTGTAAGTCGATGTACCATCACAAGAGACTTGGAAATATATTATGAAGGTTGAAAAGTTACCCGGTGCTGCTTTAACTCTACACTCTTGCTTAATTTAGTATACACAGAACCAAGAATATGCAAATTATAATAATTTGTTAAATCCATAATCCAAATGGATGGACATTTTATATGCAATTCAAATACATAAATCTTAAATTTAGTTAATAAATAAACCTAATATTTAGTTAGTGTTTATTAAATGTGTGTGATTGTCTGTGGTGACTGACTGTGATTGGTTGTTGGACAGGAAGGGCACGGGTGTGGTGGATCTGTCTGGGACAGGCGACATGTCGTCTTACGCCACATTAGTGCGCAGTGATGGGACGTCCCTGTACCTCACCAGGTGTGTCTCACACACACACACACACACACACACACGCACACGTGTGTTGAGTTTAACGCGGCGTCTCGTGACGGATCTCCCTTCTGTGTGCTTTCAGAGACGTGGCAGCAGCGCTGGACAGGAAGCAGAGGTTTGGCTTCGATGAGATGATCTATGTGGTAAGAGTGGTCATGAATCTGCTGAGTCATGTGACTCCTCCACTGTCTGCATCTGCTGAGTCTTCGTTCCCTCTTTCAGACAGATAAGAGTCAGACCGTCCACTTCCAGCAGCTCTTTCACATCCTGGCAGCCATGGGACACCAGTGGGCAGAGCGGTACACCACACACACACACACACACACACACACACACACGCGTGCACACGTCTGGTTCACTATCTTTGTGGGGACTCTCCATAGGCGTAATGGTTTTTATACGGTCAAACTGTGTATATTCTGTCCCCTTACACTAACCCGACCCCTAAACCTAAAAGATTCTGGCTATTACAGACAGTTTACGTTAGCGAGTAGCCTACGGCTAATAATAAACACGACTTTATCTGATCTTCTTTAATTTAAGCAAATACTGTTAATACACATTTAGTTAACAAAACGAAACCATGCACGGTTTAATGCTCATGAATAAAGGTAAACGAGGAATCCACCCACATGCCTCCGCTCAGCCTTGGTCCCATGATTTGTTGGGATCTGTGTCTCAAGTCGATGATGTCACTTTGAGGGAGGCATGGTCAGGCCCGCTGAACACGCCCGGTTCCTTGGCTCCACCCCCATACCAAAACCATAAAGTGAAATGGACAGAAAAGTGTAGTGCAAAGAGAAAATGGTATCTTAAGCTTCTTTTATGACTGTCATTGATTTTTGCAATTAATTATCTTTTTTTTGTTGTATCTTTTTTTATTTTGTGCTGCTTTATTTTTGTTTGCAAAAATAGTTTTCTCTCTCTCTCTATACTTGCAAATATATGTAGAATGGATTTGACTCCATAAAAAATTCTGAAAAACCTTTAACTCTAATATGTAAACAAAATCAAATAATAATTCTTAACTTGGGTTTATCCAATGTTCAGATTTCTTCTACATTTCTTTGGAAATGTATGTCAATTAGAGCATATTTAATTAGATCATGCCTCATTTGCATAGTTATACATATTTCAGAACTTTTAATACAAAAAAAGTTAGCAATTCTTAATGTAATCAGTGACCAGGGTAAGTATGACTATATCTATTAGTTAAAGTGTTCTTATTCACCAGTGGTGTCTTTACTTAATGCTTTGAGAGTATATTGTGGCTCATGGGGTTCATTAATGACCCGGGGCTTCAGTTTCCATCAGCTGACTGACTCCATAAACATCCTTATTGCTTCTCAAACACAGATACAGTGGATACCTTCACCTTCAGGATGGAGACACACCTTCTCAAAATATACCTTCACTAAACCTAATGGCTGTAAAAAGTAGTAATTCTCTCATTTGACACACCTACTAACTAAACACCTCACAGTATTATGTGTCAGATGTCTTCACTGACACTTTTCGTTTGCTTTTTTAAAAGAACAAGAAACACTCTGGTTACCGGCTTTTATATCTGACACTAAAAGAGAATAAAGATCAATATATTTACACTTTTTCACATGGTTGCTACTGAAACAGATCCTTAGACCCTTTCTAAGGTTTCATTTGTTAAAGCTAGTTAACTACATTAACTAAAGTTTTTTTAAGCATTTATTAATCTTTGTTCATCTAAATATAAAAAATGTATTTAATAATTTAACAGACAAATCATTTATCCCATGCGACTTACAAATGAGGAGAACAACTGAAGCAGGGGAAGTGTGTATGAGACCAGAGAGGACAGGCGTGAGGGTGAGCGAAGGTTTATCTGAACGTTGACCTGTGACTGAGGGCTAGTGCTGTGCCGGTAAACTTGAAATCCGCACCACCGGCTGTAATGCGCCACCGTGGTCGCTGACGGTGACACTGGGCCGCCAAAACAAATTTTTTTTGTATGTGAATGCTGTTTTTCATGAATATAATGAAACTAGTAAAGCACAGAGCTTTGCTTACAAAAGAAAGAGTAGGTTAGCAATTAAATGTTACATCACAGCCATGGAAACGTTTGGATTCATGACGAATGCGAGAGTTGTACGTGAGCCCATAAATGTAAGCTTTGTTGGCTTTGAATTCTGGTTTGGATCTGGTCATCAGCGAATTTAACAATATTCCATTAGTTATTCCATTGGACATGTCTCTTAGCCTAGAAATCTAGATGCACCCTAGCGGCAGCAAAATTTATTATGTTTATTATGCATTTATTATTTATTTATTTATGTAGTCTAGCAACTCTCCGTTGGCTTTTGAGCTGGAAAAACCAAACTCTAGTCGGGCCAATCACATCGTGTATAGAGTTGGTTGGCGGGCTTAACATAATGACGGCAGGGTTGTGACGGTTCCGCGAGTTTTCCCTGCTACTTGAAAACAATGATGATGGACTTGGAGTTAAGAGAACGTCACGTAAGTCATTCTTAAAAAAGGAAGTTTGTGTTCGGAGTTTTGACGACCGGATACGGCAAAAGTTTAATATCAACTAGCTCCGCTGGTGGGAAAACGCATGGGACTCACTCATCCACAACCGTTCGTTGCTCTGGTTGGTTGTAGCGCTATCCTATTGCGTGCAGAGGGATTTTGAAAGACAACCGTTTATCACGCCTCTCGGATTAAGGCATGCCAATGCTGAGTTCCCAGACCTAACATCTTGATGTGGGTCTGGCTTGCCAGGCTACATGTTTCTTTTCTCAAATCTTAACTCGTGTCTCACCCATTTCCAAAGGGATTATAAACGTTTCTTCCTTGGTTTGCTTTTAAGTAGGCCTATTATTTTCACATTCTTTATGGTAAAGTAAAAAAACGCTGTAGGACAGAGAGCCTACATTTTTACTTGTACTCAAATTCTTTTTAACACAGTTTGTGTTGTTATTATAAATAAGGCGCGTCAAGTTTATTTGTAAAGCGCGTTTCACACATGAGATTTTTTTTTTTTCTTTAGTTTCGCTTTCTCTGGCAGCACAATATCAAACATAGCTTAAATGTCTTGCCCTTGTGGAAGATAAAATTCGCTCTTCAGACCTTTTACAACAAGCAGAAAACCTGAAGATATGAGAAAAGAGATGTTCTGTTTCTGTCCCACATCCCTGATCCCTCTCAAAGCGTAGAGCAGTATGCTTAGGCTATATCATGCGTCTTTGTGTGGAAATATAAAACAAATGTTTTTTAAATATTTCACTTTATTATTATTTATGTTAATATTATTCACTGATATTTATTTAAATGCTT
Organism: Chrosomus eos; assembly: GCA_036326025.1. NCBI lineage: Eukaryota > Metazoa > Chordata > Actinopteri > Cypriniformes > Leuciscidae > Chrosomus > Chrosomus eos. Next base: position 32,754,401 of record CM070829.1, on the reverse strand, counting down.
TACAGGCTTTAGTGTGTTGTTTCATTGACCGAAGTGCTCAAATAAAGATGAATGTCTGTTACGAAATGGATGTTTGAGCCTTGTTTATTATTATTTTATTTCAAAATGTATTTTTTGAGGTGTCAAAATTGAGTTGTATATATATATCTCCAGGATGCGGTAATGGCAGCAAGATCAAGTTCCGCTCCTGGTCCCAGCGGAATACCTTATAGGGTCTATGGAGCCCAAGGCTCCTTGTTCGACTCTGGAAAATCCTGAAGGTGTTTTGGCAGACAGGGAAGGTGGCTTCCCAATGGAGATCAGCCGAGGGGATCTGGATGGCCAAAGAAGAGAATGCAAGCACCATCGAGCAGTTTCGCATAATTTCGCTGCTCTGCCTCAAAGGGAAAATCATCTTCAAGATTGTGTCCCGACGGCTAATAGAGTTCCTCTTGAAGAACGGGTACATAGACACCTCAGTGCAGAAGGGGGGAGTCCTAGGAGTACCTGGATGCTTAGAGCACACACGAATGGTGTGCCAGTTGATCCGGGAGGCAAAGGAGAACAGAGGAGACCTTGCCGTACTCTGGCTAGATCTTACCAATGCCTACGGGTCTATTCCCCACAAGCTGGTCAAAGAAGCACTGACAAGACATCATGTGCCATAGACGATCCGCAACCTCATTCTGGACTACTAAAGCAGTTTCAGATAGAAAGTTTCATCAGGAACGGTAACATCTGCCTGGCAACGGCTAGAGAAGGGTATTATTACCGGCTGTATAAACTCCGTACCACTCTTCGATCTAGCCATGAACATGATCGTCAAATCAGCAGAGGTGGAATGTAGAGGCTCCATGTCTAGATCTGGTACTCAGCAGCCACCCATAAGAGCCTTTATGGATGATCATACCATGACAGCAGCTTCAGTTCCCGGGTGCAGATGGCTTCTTGTGGGGCTCCAACGCCTCATCCTATGGGCAAGGATGAGTTTTAAGCCAGTCCAGGTCCCTTGTTTTAAAGAAAGGCAAAGTGGCCGACCGGTTCTGCTTTACCTTGGAGGAGTCACAAATTCCTTCAGTAACAGAAAGACCAGTCAAGAGCTTGGGGAAGATCTTTGACAGCTCCATGAAGGATACAACCGGCACAGGAAGCGGTGGACAGAGCGGAGGCTCGGCTGTCTTGGTTGGCAACGTGACGGTGGGACGTGCAGGCCTGATGGAGGAGGACCGCCTGACCAAGATGGTCTGGACTAGGTGGGAGAGCGCTGAGCAGCGCAAGATCACCTGGGCAGATCTGTGGAGCTCTGAAGCACAGCGCATCATGTTCCAGATCAGTTCGGTGTACGATCTTCTACCTAGCCCATCCAACCTACACCGCTGGGGCCTGGTAGACTCACCAACATGCCAACTGTGCCAAAGTAGTGACACGCTGGAGCACATCCTCACCTGCTGTCCAAAGGCTTTGGGGGATGGGCGGGATCGCTGGTGACAGGACCAGGTCCTCAGGGCTCTTGCAGATACTATTACCACAGCAATTCAGAGCAGTAAGAGTCAGCAGCCCTCCACGCAAACCATCTCCTTTGTCAGAGCTGGGGAGAAGGCACATCAGCAGCCATGCTCCCCAGGTGGGCTCCTCACCAATGCAAGAGACTGGCACCTTCAAGTGGACCTTGGAAGGCAGCTCAAGTTATGCAGAGCTGGTGGAGGAGTGCAGGAGCGGCGGCTGGAAAGCACGCAGTGAGCCATTGTAGGTCGGGAAACAACTCTGTGCTGACCTGTTGATCTCCCTTTTTTGTGGAGATTATTGTGATTCTACCATGGGTAGAAGTACAATATTTATAATTATATAACTTATAAAATGCGAAATGTTTATTTTGGGTTCCTTTTTGAATGTATTGGGAAACTAGTAGGCTGTGTAAATAGTTAACTATTGTTCTTGTTGGAAAAGGAAAAAGTAGATTTTTATTTAGAAAATTACCGGATGTTTTATTTTGTTTCTGTGCTCGACTTCCGGCATCTGGCAAAAATAGGGCCTGCGTATCTGCTCCGGAGGGCTGCAGTCGCCGGAGCTGGGACGGAGTCGGAGCGTCGCCGTTCTGCAGTCAGTGAAAATACACACATTGACTTTAATGGAAACCTATTGACTCGTTGTTGGAAATTGGGGTTCAAACTCCTTGGAGTTAAAGGACAACTGTGCAGGCGAGCCATAAAGAACAGGCTGCCGAAAAAGCCTCACGATGGCTGCATATCCAGAGGGGGGATCCGTGGAGTAGCACACCACTTGGTCACAGGCCGGGGACTGATCACCCCCGGCAGGGTCGCTCGGGCGAGGGTGTATGTTGATTAACCCTTAGGGGTCGGAAAACGTGTCCTCGCGTTTTGCTGGATTTTGTCCTTATCAGTGCAAAAGAGAATCAAATTACTCAAATTAAATCAAATTGATTTTGATCTTAAATATAAGTGTTGTACATCATTAGATCCTGTTAAGTGTGTATTTTTTTTTGTGGATACTCACAATAAAAACAAAGTGTTGTGCTTTTCGTCAAATAAAGAAAAATAAACATGATGCGCGTTTTACCTTCTCTCTGTCAGTGAGGTCCGTTCTGAAACGCATCAGAAATATTAACTGTAACTCTGTCAATACTTGTCACAGAGATACGAGATATGTCTCTTTATGAAGCTGAAATTCTCTTCTTTTAAATGAAGTAATTTATTTTAAAAATATATATTTACAGTTTATGTAATCCGTTTGAAACCAAGGAGAGTTACAGTTTTTTCGCTCTCCCTTCATTATTTTTAATGAGCTGAGCCCTTTTGACATGGTAATAGGCGATCTATGCATCGCACACGCGGCACGCCCCCGATCAATGCCAAACACAAATTCTTCATCAGAGATTCACTGATAGTTCATCGCGTTTTAGGGATGGAAGCACGCTAACGTTACTCCTTCAGAGGATTATGGACAAATGGGAATAATTCATCTTTTTCTCAGTGGAATTTGAAACTCAGACGACGGACGGTTCCATTTTGAAGAACGAATTGACCCCGAGGATTCCGAAGTTCGGAGTAAGTTGTTTAGTGTTTTATAATTCCTTTTCTGATCATAGAGCTCAAATGCATTTTCAGACTATATTTTGCCTAGTAAATATTACCTCAACACAACATTTGTGTAGGCCTATATGCTCGTGTAAACTTTGTTTGAGTTCTTCTGTGGTCTAGTGGTTAGAACGTTTGCCAAGCGTGTCAGAGGTTACGGGTTCGAATCCGCCCCGGCATATTTTTTTTCTCTCATCAAAACCGAATATGTTCATCAGTGGTTACAGTCTATATCAAGCACACACGTATATAGGACACCCGTTTGTGTGCATTTTTTTGGTGATTTCACCGAAATGAATAGTGTTCGCAACGATAGATTGAAGAGTTCAGAGTGAAGACTGTGCGCGCGCCGCCACAAAAACACTGTATCCATGACACTGATAGCAGCGGACATAATGAATCCTCAACTTTGAAATATGTATGATCAAACTAAGACATTTATGGAAAAAGACAATTTTCTTTTCAAGATGTTTCCAACTCTAACTTTGAACTTAGAACTGAAAAGAAGGGTGTGTGATAGAAGTGTTCAGACGTCTGCACCCTGTATTTTAAAGAAGAACATTTATTATTTGCGATACATTATTCATTCACAAAGAATTCAAGGACATTATTCATGTCCCTAAAAGTTGGAGTTTTCCTCATTTTTTTAATTAAGGCGTTAAGATTTTTTTATTCCTGTTTTTAGTCAACTTTAGCATGGGTGTGTTCACTTATTCTAAGCTTGTGTGTGTGTGTGTGTGTGTGTGTGTGTGTGTGTGTGTGTGTGTGTTGTAAATAAATCCAAACAATCTAAAAGCCATTCTTTTTTAAATCTCCTCATTCTTTGTGCAAGGCATAATGATATGGCCTGATAGCTCCTAATAGGGCCATTATGGGAGGGTCTTTGTCTTTCTCAGGTGTGGAATGCCACACATATTAATGAGAGATCACGCCTCCTCGCATAAAGCTTTCTCAAACAAAACACGTCATTAAAAATTTAAAAGACTTTATTGACTTATCTGAATGATTAGTCAGGATGATTCTCACAGTTTTGGAGCAAATATTCTAGACTATGTGATACAATTTTCAAAAGTCTTGTGAAGAAATAATCAATATGTGTTTTGTGGCCTTATTTCAGCAACTTTCATTTTTATTTTTTTCAATAATCACGCAAACATTATTCTCTTTAAAATACAAACATGTACATACATGTTGCTTACATATCATGGTAGGCCCGTTTGTGCTATATAGAGTGAATTTACACCTTTGCCATTAACATGTTTATAAATAACTGAAAAAAGCACAAATGCCAGTGCATGTCAAAACATCATAAGAGCCCGAAAACACCTTAGACCCCAAAGGGTTAAAGACCAGAAATACCTTTTGACCCCGGGTTCATCATTGATGACGTGTCCAAGTAGCACCAGAAGGTGTATGTTAGAACGTTATAACTAATAATATATATATATATATATATATATATATATATATATATATATATATATATATATCCTCTGCGCCACTGCCACTAGTTGGTCCATTACCACCGCGGTGGTAAAAACTGTCACTGACACAGCCCTATGAGGGGCTATGAGGTGTGTTGGGTCCAATTAGTTACCTGATTTGTAAGTATCCACAGTAAACACATATTTGAGGTCAAACAAGCTAAGCAGAGTGTGGAAGTCAGCAGCCCAAGGCTTTTCTAGCTAGTTGTTTTGGTTCAGGAGGAACTGTAAAGATGGCTGTTGTTTGTTTGCGGCACTCAGTGATTATGTCCACAACTCTGCACAGCTTAATGAAACACGCTGATGACCTGATTTCTGTGCGAGCAGGTGCGTGGAGGAATGGAAATACACATGTTGACAGGCAGGCAGGACATCCTGTCATTGCATTTATCAAAACCATTGCCTACCCTACCTTTATGAAAGGTTAATAAATGCTGTAAAATATATTGCTTATTTGTTAGTTCATTCAATGCAGTAACCAATGTCAATAAATGAGACCTTATTGTAGTTACCCGATCCTTCAATACATTTTCTTGTTGTTCACATCCCTAAAAAGGATTTAACAATGAAATGAATGTTTACTGATCAAAACAATATATGTGTGTATCTGCAAATACAAAGAAAGGGCAATCATATTACCTATGAATGGGAGAAAGTGCTATGCTCAATATGGCTGAATAAGCCCCGCCTTCTAAATAAAAGATCTAATCGCTGATTGGTGAAGTCAACGCATCATCACTGCAGCTGCTGTTAGAACCTCCGGTTGCTATAGCAGCCAGAGAGGCGTTTCAAAGATGTCCGCCGAGAGAAATGACTTTCCTTAAAGGGACTTTGGTATCTGACTGAGAGTCTGTGTGTGTGTGTGCACGGCAGGTGTCATCATGTGGCGTTCGGGCTGGTGCAGGGCATGAGCACGCGCCGCGGGGAGGTGGTGTTCCTGGAGGACGTGCTGGAGGAGGCGCGGAGCCGTATGATCAACAACATGAGGCAGTCCAGAAGTGAGAGACCACCAATCATGAGCACCGATGATCTGCTTCACGCCCTCATTCTAGAGCTACACTCCCTTATAGTTTCTGCACACATGCTCTGCAACAATCCGATGACAGCTGGGTTTTTTGTGGGAGACGCTGAATTAATTTGTGATTTTTTGATTAACCCTTTGGGTTCTCAGAAGCAGAAGTTGTCATAGTACAACAAATAATATAAGCGTTCTCATTACCAATAGCAAAATAAAAAATCTATTGGACAACAGAAGAATTTTTTTCTGCGAGATAGATTGAGAAATATGCTGCTGTTAGAAACACTCACAGCAGTGGTAACTACTTCATACACATATATACCGGTGTGTGTGTGTGTGTGTGTATATATATATATATATATACAGTATATAGAGGTCTACAGTATATAGTGGCCTGCGGTGGCAAAAGCCATTCGCCTCGTTGTTTAAGTCTAGATCTAGGCTCAATGAGCAGACCGTGATTCTGAGCTCGAGAAGTGTACGGATAGAGCAGATCGGTCAGGTACTGAGGGGACAATTTGTTGAGGGCTTTATAAACAAATACAATTTTAAAATCTTTTCTAAATTTGACAGGTAGCCAGTGCAGTGTGAATGAAATAGGGTTGACCGACTCATCCTTGCGGGTCCCAGTGAGGAGTCTAGCTGTAGACGTGAGAGGGAAGACTGAGAGACACCAAAATTAAGTGAATTGCTATAGTCTAGATGAGTTGTTACGAAAGCATGAATCACTGTTTGGATGTTACTCTGGGATAAAAAAGGTTTCACTTTAGAAAGTTGGTGAAGATTTAAAGGGTACCTATTATGGCATTTAAAATGTTCCTAATATTGTTCTAGGAGTCCTCAACAACAGTTTTACGAGCATGCCATGACAAAAAACACTTTTGTTGTCTTATAATATGCATTTATTTTTACCTGATTTGCTCACCGACTCCCATATGAATCGTTTCGCGAGTCATTTTTCCAAACCCCGCCTTTGCATGACGCTAATCTGCGGTGATATGTTAGCTACCATAGCCCAAAGTTTAGTGGTAAAAGCACATTCAGTCTTTGTTTGCGTTAGCCCAACGCATAAACATATTGATAATCCAGTACTAAGAGGTAACGTTATAGCTATATTCTTTGACAACTCCATTAACAACGACAAACACTTCACATATTTCAATACAACTGACGACATGCGCTGTGCGTACACAACACACACACATACTTATTGAGCATGATACATAAAACATAAAAGCAACAATTAATATTAATAATACTTACAGTTTGTGATTCGGAGAAGGAAGCTGATCCAAATAAACTCGGTACTGAACCTTCAGTATCAGCCTGCTAGCAAATCCATACTTATAGCATTTAGGTTTGTGAAGCAATCATCTTCAAAATGACGCGAACACAACAAGGTCCGGGCTATACTTCTCTGGTATAGTTGTATATATAAACTGTAGCCACTTAACGTTAGTCTTCAAATGCTCCTCACTGGGCATGAAAAAAAGTTTGCTTTTGCGTCGCACTTCAAGTTTAGTTTCCCCTGCGTCTCCGGCAGGGTTGCCAGGTCTGCACAACAAAACCAGCCCAATTGCTCATCAAAACTAACCCAATCATGGCCAAAAATAGTCAAATAGCGTTCCCGGGTGTTTCCCCAATAACAATCATGTTCCAGTGGGTAAAACAATCGCGTCAACCCGTGCACTACACAAACAACCCGCGGAAACAGTGCAGGCATTACGGACCTGGCAACACTGGTCTCTGAACGCAATGAGTGGGCGTATTTTTTTTTCAAATAACTTGTCAAGTTGACGTCAACTAGACAAAGGAAAAGCATTGTACTGGCCTTATTAGATTTCTCTGGCATCTAACTATCCAGTAAGTTAAACAGTGACTCAAAAACCTCGCTGGACACCTCAAGTCGTTTCTGAAGTTTATGATTCAACTGTGAAACTGTAAAAATATACAAAGATACAATCACTAAATATGAAATTGGAAAATTACAGATTGACAATAACGCAAGGATAATTAAACTAAGAAAATATACATCTTAATATCAAATAACCTTCTCAAATGTATCACTCAATAAATGTAACACTATGTACTTACAGACATTGCGTCTAACAGATGCAAAGAAAGGTGATGTTTGAAGATGTCACATAGCTACCACATTTTGCTGAACTACTACAGTACTATTAGTACTTCCTGTTTCCTGAACTAAGAGGTTGTCTGTGACTGCTTTTCAAAATTAAAGTCCTCACTAGAATAAACATTTTCAAAATAATAAATCCCCTGAAAATCCAAAAGAAATTCAGTCCTGCACACTCCCCGCCTGGGGTTTTTAGAATCCCAGATCAACTTATAGCTTATCATTGGGTGACAGAAGAAGGACAAGTTCAGAGACAGGACGTGACAAGATTTTCTGAATCCCATCCTTAGTCACTTTAACGTCAGCTTTCCTCACCAATCCATCTTTGCTTGGTGATGTTTTCACAACGATTGCCATTGGCCACTCATTTCTGTTGACTTGAATGTTCTTTACCAAGACAATATCCCCTTCTTTCAAGTTAGTTTTTTTGTCTTGCCACTTTCGTCGGTGTTGCAAAGTACTGAGGTATTCTTTTTTCCATCTTGTCCAGAAGACATCTGCTAACCTTTGTACTTGTTTCCATTCTTCCTTAAGCAACTCATTATTACTAAAGTCTCCAGGTGGGGGAAGTGTTGCACCTGTCTTTTGTGTCAAAAGAGTTGCAGGGGTGAGAATAAAGGGAAATTCTGGGTCAGAGGACACTGGAATTAAAGGCCGTGAATTCATCACTGCAGTAACTTCCGCCATGAACGTCGTCAAGACCTCATGTGTGAGACGGGAAGATTGGTCTTTAAGTAGCATGCAATCAAGAATGCGACGTGCAATACCGATCATTCGCTCCCAGTGACCACCCATATGAGAGGCATGAGGTGGATTGAATATCCAGGTGCAATTGTGTTCTTTCAGACATTTCTGCACATTCTCTGAGCTGACACAAGATTCATCCATTTTGAGTTCACGAGAAGCTCCGACGAAATTTGTACCACGATCTGAATGCAGTTGTTTAACTGGCCCTCTGATTGCAAAAAATCTCCTTAAGGCATTGATGAAACTACTGGAGCTCATTGCTTCGATTACTTCGATGTGGACAGCTCTTGAGCACATGCATGAAAACATAACTGCCCACCTCTTTGAATTAGCTTGACCTCCTCTGGTCTTGCGGGCTGTCACTTCCCATGGTCCGAAAACATCAACACCCACATAGGTAAAGGGAGGAGCTACTGTTAACCGTTCCACTGGCAACTCAGACATCTGCTGATGCTCTGTCTTCCCTCGCAGCTTCTTGCAGATTACACACTTGAAAAGCAAACTGCGTATGCACTTCTTACCTCCTACAAGCCAAAATCCAGCAGCTCTGACAGCACCTTCTGTAAAGTGTCTGCCCTGATGTTTCACAGACTCATGATAATGTCGCACGATGAGTTTTGCCACATGATGTGTACCTGGGATGATAATAGGGTTAACTTCACAAGTCTCCAGACCTGACCTCAAAATACGACCCCCAACTCGAAGTAAGCCATTGCTGTCAAGGACAGGAGATAGTTTCCTCAACACGCTCTTATGAGGAAGGTTGTGAGATGCAGTGATGCTTTTAATCTCTGTTTGATAACTCTCCTTTTGAGCATTCTTCAACACAAGAATTTTTGCCTTCTCCAGCTCTTCTTCAGAAGGACCTTTGCAGCAGACATGCCATCCTCTGCAACTATCATCTTGCGAGCCTTTGGAGAAAGAGCTGGCAATGTGAATCAGACGTGCTATTGCTCTGATAAGAGTGTTAAAGTTAGAGAATCTGCTAAATCTCTCAGAATTCCATGTGACCTTAGGAACTTCAGTAAGGTTTGAAACCACATGTGGGCGTATTTCAGAATCTGAGGTTGGATCCACAAGCACAAATGCCTTTTGTGATTCAGACTGAAGCTGAGAATTATGCAAGAAATGTGGGCCTGTGAGCCATGAACTGGCACCTAGAGATGCTGCAGGTACAGATCTGGACCCGTGGTCTGCTGGGTTAAGCTCCGTGGGAACATATCGCCATTGTGCAGGCAAACTGGATTTATGTATACGTTGAATCCTGTTGTTCACGTATACATAGAACCTCCGTGTTTGATTACAAATGTAGCCTAGTACTACCTTGCTGTCAGTATAGTACCAGATATGATCAAAGGTCATGTCCATCTCTTCCACAATCAGCTCTGCAATCTCCACTGCTAGTACAGCAGCACACAACTCCAGTCTTGGGACAGTAATGTCTGGCTGTGGTGCTAATTTGGATTTCCCAAATAAGAAGTTAACAGCTGTGTGACCATGTTGATCTGTCACCTTCACGTATCCTACAGCAGATATGGCTTTGACAGAAGCATCAGCAAAAACACAAAGTTCTTTACTCTGGACATCGTACAGAGGAATGGGCATACAAACACGTGGTATTTGCAGTTCTTTCAAATCTTGAAGAGATTTTTTCCACTTTTTCCACTCTGCCTCCATGTCCTCTGGCAAAGGGGAATCCCAGCCCTCACCTTGTTTGGTAAGTTCCCTCAACAGTAACCTTCCTTGTATGGTGACAGGAGCAAGGAATCCAAGAGGGTCATACAAGCCATTCACGGTTGATAGGACTCCTCTCCGAGTGAAAGGCTTGTCATCGTCCGAAACATTAAACATGAAAGAGTCTGTTGCAACATTCCAGGACACACCAAGACTACGTAGGATGGGAAGGCCATTAGAAAAAAGTTGCAGATCTTTAATGCCCTCAGCACGATCTTCCAAAGGAAAGGCTTCAATCACATTTGGACAGTTAGAGATAATCTTGTGCAGTCTAAGGTTAGACACTGCAAGCATTTCTTGTGTACGTTCTAGAAGGTCGATCGCCTCTGCCTGTGTAGCGCATGATTTCAGCATGTCATCAACATAGAACTCCTTCTCCACCAGCTTTCTATGTTCACTGCCAAATCTCTCTTCATGTTCTTTGGCTGCTCTCCGTAGGCCATAGATAGCCACTGCTGGTGATGGGCTATTCCCAAAGACATGCACACGCATTCTGTGATCCACAATTTCGCCATCAAGGTCATTGTTTCTGTACCACAGGAACCTAAGATAATCCCTATGATCCTCCCTAACCAGAAAACAATGGAACATGTGCTGTATGTCAGCAGTAATAGCCACAGGCTCTTTACGGAATCTCATCAGGACCCCTAGCAGGCTGTTATTCAAATCAGGCCCTGTGAGAAGTACATTGTTCAGTGAAACTCCCTCATATGGCGCACTTGAATCGAAGACAACTCGAATTTTGCCAGGTTTCTTAGGGTGGTACACCCCGAACAGCGGCAAGTACCACACTTCCTGACCTTGCTGAAGAGGTGGTGCAATTTCTGCATGCTCATTTTTAAACAAGTTGTCCATAAAGTCCAGGAAGTGTTCTTTCATCTGTGGTCGTTTGTTCAGAGTGTGTCGCAGCGCGAGAAGACGTTTGAATGCATAGTCTTTGTTGTTGGGTAGACTTTGTCTGGGCTCACGAAAGGGTAGCGGAGCAACCCAACTATTGCAGCTGTCTTGAAAAAACTCTTTGTCCATGATCTGAAGAAACCTAGTGTCTTCCACAGATGGAGCAATCTTATGATCATTTGCAGTGTAGGAGAAAACTGAATGGCCAACACTTTCACCATCAGGCACTAACAGAATGGAGTCTTCAGATGTGGTTTCTAGAGGTTGTTGCCATTGTGAATTAACGTCCAACTTCTCTTTTACATTGATTTGGCTATAGCATGGACTCAGAAAGCTGTGACGGCCATTATCTAAAATGAAAGTCTTGAAGGTATCAACTGAAGATGGCCTATGAGCTCCTCTGAGACACACATCCCCAACGACAACCCAGCCCAAATCCAGTTTTTGGGCAAAAGGGGCATTATTTGGACCATTAATTTGTTTGCGTACTTTGTGTACTTGCAGAATGTCCCTGCCCAGTAGAACGAGAATCTCAGCATCAGAGTCAAGAGGTGGTATTTCTTGTGCTATGTGTCTCAAGTGGCTGTGATGGAACGCTGCACCAGGAGTTGGAATCTCTGTACGATTGTTTGGAATCTGATTACATTCTAGAAGAGTAGGGAGAGGTAGACATATCTTTCCATCAATGGACTCCACAATGAAATCAGAAATTCGTCTCCCAGATGTCTCTAAAAGGCCTGCACATGTTTTCAGTGTGTAGGGCAATGGAGTTGCTTTGATGTTAAAGATGTCAAAGAAATCTTTTCTCACCAAAGAACGGTTGCTCTGCTCATCTAGGATAGCATACATCCTTTTTGCTTTCTCTTTGTGTCCAGCTGGATAGACGGAAACTAGACACATTTTTGAACAAGACCGTGCACTCAGACCTTCTCCGCAGACTTCCGTGCACTCAGATGTAACCTCATGACTGTCTGATTTGTCTTTCTCTCCCGCCATACTCTGAGGTAGGTGTAAATGCCTGAGATTTCCAGGGGGCAGGACCTGGATGAAGGGCCGAAGGATGACGGTCACTACCGCACTCTTTGCACTGAACTTCTACAGTGCAGTTTCTGGCAAGATGGTCTGTAGAAGAACAGCAACGGTAACACACAGACCGCTCTTTCAGGAACTGCATTCTATCTTGTAGAGATTTCTCTCTGAACCCTCTGCATCTTCTCAAAGGATGAGGTTTTCCATGTATTGGACAGCTTTTGTTCGGGCTAACTGATCTCTTTTCCCGTTCAGATGGTATTTTAGTTGGAGGATTAATTTGAGTCTTGTGAACAGATATTGGCATTTGTCTTTGTCTCTCAAACCTTTCTCCTTTCTCATATCTCACGTGAGCAAACGTACTGAAACTCGGATCTGTACGTGCTTTTGCTTCTGAACGAACAAAATTTGCAAACACTGAGAAAGGTGGAAAAGCAACATGATGTTCTTGCTTATATTTGGATCCAAATGACATCCACTTTTCTTGAATGTTATATGGTAGTTTTTCCACAATAGGATTCACCCCCTTAGAAGTGTCCAAGTATGCCAGACCTGGTAAGTATCCTTCAAGCTTAGCAGCTTCAAGTTCTGAGAGGATGTCTCCTAAATCTCGAAGCTTTTGTGGGTCTTTGTTTGTCACTCTGGGGAAGTCTTCTAATTTGGCAAAAAGAGCATGTTCAATTGCTTCTGGAGACCCATATATTTCTTCAAGCCTCTGCCATGTCATTATCAGCGCAGCTGACGGATTTCTGATGTGAACCACTTTCAGTCTCCGTGCATGATCAGAAGATTCTCTACCCAGGTATTTAATTAAGAGATCAAGCTCTTCTGCTGGGGAAAGACCCAGACCAGAAATAGCACATTGGAAAGATGATTTCCATGCCCAGTAATTAATGGGCTTGTCATCAAAGTAAGTAAGCCCTGCTGTCACAAGTTGCGTACGAGCTAGATACTTTGCGAGGTCATAGGTAATGGACAAGGAATCTCCTTTATCAGGAGGTCTACTCTGCATTTGGTAGTGATAAGGAGGATACTGCATTTTAGTTGCATTTTGATTCATGTCTGCTCCAAAGTCCATGTTTTGTGAACTAATTGGTACATTTTTGAAAACTGACTCACTTTTAATTGGACTTACTAAGTGAGAAGCTTGAAGTGGTGGTTGAGTTTCTTTTCCTCCACTAGATGGCAGTATACCACTACTGACTGTAGATTGCGTTTTCACATAATCCGCTGTTCTGATTCGACTGTCCTCGATGGGAACAGGAACTGATACTCTGCTGGCTGCGCTACGTTCTGATTCTAACAATGCCTCCTCCAGTACCTGAGCTTCTACCAAAGCAGCATCCTTTTCTTTTTCCTCTTGCAAAGCCTCTAGTGTTGCTTGAAGTCGTGCCTGTTCAACTTTCAATTCTATTTCTCTTTTAGCGTATGCCACTCTGGTTTGCGCGGCTTCTGCTTTTGCTCTTGCTTTGAAAACTGCTATGCTGGCGCTTGAGTGGCGACTAGATGCCCTTGAAGAGCGACTGGATGCTTTTGAGGAATGTGCGCTGACAGAGTGCATATCTTCAGCTGCGCCTTTAAGATCTGCTGAGTCTGTTTGACCTTCTGCCATGTTTGTATGAGACTTAATCATATGCAGAAAAATCAGATTGATGTGATAGAGACTTTGGAATGTTTAAATCTTGATTCCACACAGTTCTTGAGCATCTTTCTCAGTCTGTTGTAATGATGTCTTTTCACTGTACTGGCCTTATTAGATTTCTCTGGCATCTAACTATCCAGTAAGTTAAACAGTGACTCAAAAACCTCGCTGGACACCTCAAGTCGTTTCTGAAGTTTATGATTCAACTGTGAAACTGTAAAAATATACAAAGATACAATCACTAAATATGAAATTGGAAAATTACAGATTGACAATAACGCAAGGATAATTAAACTAAGAAAATATACATCTTAATATCAAATAACCTTCTCAAATGTATCACTCAATAAATGTAACACTATGTACTTACAGACATTGCGTCTAACAGATGCAAAGAAAGGTGATGTTTGAAGATGTCACATAGCTACCACATTTTGCTGAACTACTACAGTACTATTAGTACTTCCTGTTTCCTGAACTAAGAGGTTGTCTGTGACTGCTTTTCAAAATTAAAGTCCTCACTAGAATAAACATTTTCAAAATAATAAATCCCCTGAAAATCCAAAAGAAATTCAGTCCTGCACAAGCATCGTTCGTCGAACGATTCATATCAGCGACTCAGAGTCGACTCTTACTTTTGAGAGACAATAACTTTGTATACGGTGAACTTTCATGTTTAAAACTTTGCAGGATGTTTTTGTTCACTTAGATCTATGTTACACACTACATGAAGGGCAATTTTCAAAAGGTATATTCAATAGGTACCCTTTAAAAAAAGTATGCTTTTACAACAGTACTGCTCTGTTTATCAAATTTTAAGTTGTGATCAAACAGAAAGCCCAGATTTCTAGCACATTGATATGGCATGACGAACTGGTTTTGGTTAACTGGGGATCTTTCTGTATGTTGTGTAGCTTCAAAAGTGCTGGAGGAGCCGGAACAGACGGCCGAGAGGATTGGGATCAGCGCTTTAATCATACAGGTACACACACACACTCACACAGGTACACACACACACACACACACACACACACACACATACATGCACACATATATATCACACAACACACACACACACACACACACACACACACACACACACACACACACACACACACACACACACACACACACACACACACACACACACACACACACACACCATTCTCTCTCTCTCACTCAATCACACAGACTGGTTCCTCTATAGAGAGCCTAAGTCCCTCCCCTTCCGGTCGACCACCATGGGACCTTAATTCGGAAAAATATTGTATGGTAGTCAATGGCGAGAGACAACAAATATTTTGATCTCGTTTGAATTGTGCCCTGAATTACACATATGATGATCAATTTAAAAGATACATTTTAAAGTCAAGAAAGTCGCAGTTTGATGTAAAACTGTGGAGGTGTAAGACTGAGATGATATGTAATTACAAAGACTACAAACCCAAAAGGCGCACATTTTCTCTCAATGAATGAAGATAACTTTGCTGAAGCTAACGTCTGTTATTTTTTCTATATTCTTACGTTATAATCGTAACATTACGCCGTCATGCCTGAGTGTTTTGTTCCAGACTGCACACATACGAGCAACGGATCTTGCTCGTTGTTTCACTTCCCGGGAGATGTAGTTCATTGAGCGATTTTCACATAAAACTAAATGTTACTCTTCTGTTTTATGACAAACTGCGACTTTCTTGACTTTCATAATTATCTTTTAAATTGACAAACATCATATGTGTAATTCAGGGCACAGTTCAGACGGAATAAAAAGATAACTTGTCTCTCGCCATTAACTACCATACATATTTTTTCCGAAATAAGGTCCCGTGAGCCGGAAGCGGAGGGGCGGGACTTAGGCTCTCTATGGACACAAGCCTGACTGACTGCATTTCACTTCTGAAATGTGTGATTTTCTTTCTTGTGTGATCTGCCCTGGCAGGCATAATTTCATATTGATTGTTGTCATATTCAGGCTGAGTGTGTGGAATTTTTGTATAGCCTCATGCTATCGGTTTGTGTGCTGATGTTTATCTAATGTGTTTGTCAGGACTTCAAAGGGCCTCTGATGTCTGACTATAAATTTGATTGGGACAAAGTCCTGCAGACTCAAGGAGACACTGGTGTGTTTCTGCAGTACACACACGCCCGGCTCTGCAGGTACGCACACGCGCGCACACACACACACACACACACACACACACACACACACACACACACACACACACACACACACACACACACACACACACACACACACACACACACACACACACACACACACACACACACACACACACACACACACACACACACACACACACACACACACACACACCTTATAGTATACAAATACAGCTAGTTGTGTCTCGTGTCACTCCAAACTGTCTGTCTTCTCACTTCAGATCATTTAGACTAAAATCTATATAAATTTGTTTGGTATCACATTTATTATGTCTATCCCAGTCCTGATGCACTGTCAGGGGTTTATTTTGCTGTAATGATCAGATGGATGTGCAGATCTGGGGCCTGTTTCAGAAAGGAGGTTAAGTGAAAACTCTGAGTAGTAACCAAATTCTACAGAATTAAACTGTGGCATTCACTGAAAATCGCTGAACTGTGTTTATCTGTGCACCAGAAGTTGATGGACCTTCTCCTGCTGTTCTGTTGGTACAGGAGGCTCCAAAAGACAGATATTACCATCAGAATCTGTTGGGAGCAACAAAAAACCCAAACCAAAGTAAAACCTCTTACATTTTATGAAGGCACTTGAATCTTCGGAAGTCCCTCCAGGAATTCCCTTAGCCATTGGCCTTCCAGCATTCAGGCTCAGGGCCATCTCCTCTGCATCTTCATCTCCATCTCCTCTGCATCTTCATCTCCATCTCCTCTGCATCTTCATCTCCATCTCCTCTGCATCTCCATCTTTGCGAGCCTCTTTCTTCTTTCTGTTGGCTGAGTAGTAGTCAAATGAGAATGAACATTTAATTGTGTTAATTAGACCTATGTCAAAAATGCTGCTGCACTGCTAAACACTGGATGCTATTTAGTTATTTAATATGTCAAATGTTTGTAAAGTCAGGTAGCCTACATCCATGATATGCTCAAGCCTTACCTGATTGAATTATGTTTTTATATTTCATTTTCAGCTGCTGCCACGTTCTTACCTCACCTACATGGAAATTAAAATTAGGTTGAATAACATACTGAACAATACAAAAAGAGACAATAAACTGCACTTTTAATGCTTTCAAATTAACAATATACAATTGCATGAATTATTCTTGAATTGACCAAAGTGTGTAGAGAGAGAAGGTTACATTAAAAATATACCTTTTAAAAATGTTATGTTAAATCCACTATTGTTTTATACAGAATTGTTCTATAGTCTATGCAGTATTGAATGCAACGACATCATATTTTACTTTATATTACAGAAGAATTAGGAGTAATCCCTTTTAACTAAATCACAGTATTTGGATTACTTGGTAATTAAAGGGATAGTTCACTTTGGAATTAATTTTTGATATGTTTTAGCTTACCTCAAGGGCATCCAAGATGTAGGTGTCTTTGTGGCCACAGTATTTTCAATTTTGATATTTTTAGGTCAACCCGTTCTTGTCTGTCAGTCATATAATGCAGGCAATAGGGAACCACCTTAAAAAGCATACACAGAGAAGTCCAAATTAAACATGATTTAATGACTCGTAAATGT
This sequence comes from Chrosomus eos, assembly GCA_036326025.1. Lineage (NCBI taxonomy): Eukaryota > Metazoa > Chordata > Actinopteri > Cypriniformes > Leuciscidae > Chrosomus > Chrosomus eos. Next base: position 32,736,930 of record CM070829.1, on the reverse strand, counting down.
AAGTACACATTGATGACCTAAGACACGAAACGAGTGGTTTTTGTGAGAAAACGAACAGTATTTATATAGTTTTTACCTCTTGTAAACACAGCCACGTCCAAGTGATCTGAGATCGCGAGCGCTTCGGTCTTTTCCGGAAAGCACCGGAAGTGAAACCTCGCGCGTGTACGTCACTCATACAATTGTTTTATTTTTTATTTTTTTGTAATTGTTTTCATTTACGACGGTTTAAACATCCCGGATAAGCGCAAATTAGTACCCTTTTAATTAGCAGTCTTACCTACAATCTCTGTTCTGTGTAAACAATGAGTGACGTACACGCGCGAGGTTTCACTTCCGGTGCTTTCCGGAAAAGACCGAAGCGCTCGCGATCTCAGATCACTTGGACGTGGCTGTGTTTACAAGAGGTAAAAACTATATAAATACTGTTCGTTTTCTCACAAAAACCACTCGTTTCGTGTCTTAGGTCATCAATGTGTACTTACGTTTACGAGTCATTAAATCATATTTAATTTGGACTTCTCTGTGTATGCTTTTTAAGGTGGTTCCTATTGCCTGCATTATATGACTGACAGACAAGAACGGTTTGACCTAAAAATATCAAAATTGAAAATACTGTGGCCACAAAGACACCTACATCTTGGATGCCCTTGAGGTAAGCTAAAACATATCAAAAATTAATTTCAAAGTGAACTATCCCTTTAATTACACCCAACACTGTATAACAGTAATTAAAATGTAAACTTGCGCATTGACTAGAGCAACTATTTTCTCCCAAACTAACTCTCTCCTTCGCCGCTGCTGCCGTGTTGCTTAAACAATATATTTTTGGATACTGCTGGTGAGAAATATGCAGACCTCTTTTTGTCTGGCGCTGTTACCATGGTGACTCATAATATCTGCGCTCCATGGATAATGGCTTTTTATAGTTGTGGTGCACGCGCTTAACTCAAGAGTCAGTCAACCTAGAGTTGATTGAACTTACTCATTTCAGCTGTTCTGTAACCGAAAACTAAGAGTTTCCCATCTCAGGGTAAGTCAACTCAGAGTTCAAGTTTTAACTCAGAGTTGGTTGAACCTCCTTATTGAAACAGGCCCCTGGCTCATGAATGTGTTTGTGTAGCGCTGCTGTGTTTGTCTTCACAGTTTGCTGAGGAGACATGCGAGTGAGACGTACTCTTGCTGTGACGTCTCTCCTCTAATGGACAGCAGAAGTATTTCAGTTCTCCAGCACCTGCTCAGGTGAGCGTCACCTTATTCACACATACATGACATCACTGCTGGACCACAGTGCTGCTCTAAAACTAGTAAAGCTGGTCCGACAACATCACTGGAGGAGGCAGGGACTCTCCACCCAGATAAATTCTGAATCGTACCGGTATGGATACTATGAGCTGGGTTTGTTTTAAAGCTCATCTATTCAGTTCACATCATACAAGTAATGAAATAATGAGTGACGCAACAGTGGAATACATGCTGTCATGAGTTGTGCAATTGTTTTCAAGTAAACAGTAACACAGCTATGAAGTAGTTCCAGGTCTGTCAACCCTTTATTATCATTGGAAAGCACATTTCTTTCTCACACACACAGACACAGAGCAACTTCTCTCTGTAATAACAGCATATCAATGGCTCAAGCCTCCAGAAGCTTGGGATGAGATGCATAAGAATTTAGTACTGCACTAGTCTAAACTAGTCCTGGTTTAAAGAGGACTTATTTCGCCCATAGCGCATAAGAACGTGCTAACAATGTGAATTTGCATTCAGAGTTTACACCGTTGAGAGCAGAAGACCATTTGCCTGGAAGACACACCCTCCTCTGTGTGCAAGTTATTTCGAAACTCTTATTACCTTCTGGCTTACTTCTTGGGAATGAGACCTTTGTACCAGTCACACTGAGACATTTAAAATCAAACGTGTAATACTCTATGATACTTACGTATTCACATTAACCCATATAGATTTTTTGGGTGAATTTCAGGTGAGAGAAAGGTAGGGGGGGATGGGGGGTCAAGGCAAAGATATGCAGAGTTTTCCCTCCTTGACACCGTGAGTATCTCAGCATGAGAGAGGGGAAGGTGAAACTTGCATCTCAAATGGTGCACATCCTGTTTTCTCAGAGTTGCCCTCTCTTCCAGTTTCTCCAGTCTTACAGTTTACTAACTAACTCAACCAGGCCCCGCCCCTTTATTCTGCATATGAATTATTATGAGGAATATTGTGACGTGTTCGTTCCTGGAAGAAACTCAAGACTACAATGGAGGCATTTCAGGAGTTCAGAAACACTGACACTGATATAGAGAAGAACTCCCGTTTTCATGATCAAACAGCAACATTACACACTATAGAAAGTTAAAAAAAGCGTAGTAGGTTCTCTTATAGGACAAACTCTGACAAATGTCTTGAGATCTGATAATCGTGGTATAAGCGGTCCGTTGAAGAATAAAGCAGCAGAGGTTGACGCTTTATTTATTCCAAATAATAATTTGTGAATGGAGACTTTGATTCTAGTATGAAAGTGTAACTGTACCACAGTAATGTCTGACTGGCTGATTGTTTTCAGATATGATGAAGTGCTTCTTCAATCGGTGAATGACCTGCAGCCCAGACACCTGGTCAACTTCCTCATGACCCTCAGGTACACATGATCATCCCATTTCACCTACTTACACCACGCAAAGTAAGTGTGAGTGTGTAGCAGAAGGGTAGGAAAACTTTGGGACGAACTACCACACCGTAATTGGCCTGTCAATCATCTTGTCACAGTTAAAGTCGTCCTCCTCAGCGCAGTGGGGATTGGTTGTGGTGTAGGGGCTTGTGCCTTCCATCTTTCACCCTGGGTTTCTTGCCTTGGGCTGGTTCTGCACTGCATGCCTTGCTTATTTTTAATGCATCACATATTAGCTGTGATACATACATCTATTAAGAGCCTAACAAGGAATGCATAAAAATAACAAAAAAGACGTTAGTATACCATTTTAAGGTAAGACACCGCAGGACATTTTTTTCCATGCACTGGTCAATTTTGAGACTAGATTTCCTATCATCAAGATGAAACGCATCATTTGCCCTTTATTTTGGTGCTTAAGCAGGACCTGATGTCAGCTTTACTGCAGGTCCGACTCACAGGCGGACTCGTAAAGACTCAGTTCTTACAGAGGTCCACCAGTAGTCAGTTTGCCCCTGAGGGATGGGGGCGTGAAAACACAGCCTTTTAAAAACTGGTTTCAAAGTGCACAAGAAAGTGTTTGTTCTGACGAGGTTTTACTGTGTTTTCAGTCACCTAGTGGCTTCGGCTCATCGAGAGCTGCCAGTGAAGGGAAGTCCAGCGGTAACGGCCCAGGTAAACACACACACTTACTATCAGAGACTGTTCAGCAGCTGGACCGACGCTTACAATGTGTGTTTCCTCAGGCCCGACTGTGTCTGTTCAGCTCCGTCCGCTCAGTGCTGGCCAGTGGGATGAGGATTCTGGGTATTACACCAGTTGACAAAATGTGAATTCCTGTAATAAAAGTATTTTTCTTTAATATTTGTTCATTTCTTGGTTAACACAGAACATCATGTTTTATGTATTTATTGCCCATATTTAAAAATCACTGTGGAATGATGCTGGTTTTGTAGTATTGGATCTGTTTAAATGCAGAAGTGTTTGAAAAAGTATGACATTTTATTGAAGTAATTTCCAGGTCTGGATAAGTATGAACATTGTTTTGTTTTTTTAATTATGGAAAAATATTTGTTTCCAGACTATTGCCCCTATTTAGATTTCTAAAATATAAAATTAAGAAGTTCTAAAAATGTATCAAATACATTGATTTCATGCCAAATGTGGTGACATGTCACAAACATGACACATTTTCATTATGCTAAACGGTTTTGTCTTTACCATAAGCAACTCTTTTAAACTTTTGAAATATTGAATCAAAGGCCACTCAAAGCTGCGAGACATATAGGAGCAAATGATCATCTAAATCAGATTTTACTTTTCTGACTGCAACATCAAACCATGATTACAGTATCAAACTGATGTGTCAGAGGTGAATATGTGTAGGTTATAAAGTGTTTTAAGTTTTTCAAGTAAGCGCATGTGAATGAAACAGAAAATATAAGTATTTACAGATGACTGTACTATATACCAAATATAATGCTATATGAATCATGTAAAATATGGTCTGTTGAGTCTGGAAAAGTACGTAACCCTGATCAGCACCGATCAGCAAATAAAGACCCACGTTTACATGCAACCAAATAATCAGTTAATATTTGGGTGATGGATTAATCACACTGAGCCCTTCATCTAAACAATTAAATCATGTTTAACAGGAACATTTTAGCCATCTGAAGCCTTAATCAGAATTAAAATGAACTTGTGCAGTGCTGTGATGTTCACTGGAGGAGATGACATTTTCTAAACAAGCTTTTCAGACAGTTAAAAAAAAAAAGAAATGCAGGTTTTATGAAGGTAAATGTAAGACCAAGTACTGAATATTTAAGGAATAAATTGAAATGAACACAATACTTCAATACACTCTGTGAATGTAAATGTCTAGAGAGAAACACGAGCTGTATTAACACTTCAGAGTTTGAAAATACAACTCATATCCATAACTTTTTTTAAATTAATTTTTACAAAAAAAGCACCTTTAATCACTCTTCTCCCAAACACGAAAACATATAAATATATTTTACTGTACCTTCTGATCACACTGCACAAAAGTGATGCTCTCCCTTACTATTTCTGTCGTGTTTTCCAATACAAATGTATTCTTAAATCAAGCTGCATTTATTACAGATATAAAATGGCATACAATATGAATTCATGTTTTCTGTGAAATAGACCAAAATGAAGTGTTTATGATTAAAACAAGAACAGATATCTGCTAATGGATTTAGAAAAATCATCTTAATTCAATGGGAAGTTTTCATAACTCATTGACATATTTGTTCTTGATGTAAATATAAATTAATTTTAATTTTTCAAGACTTAATTTTACATTTGCATCTCAAGTAAAAGAATCAGAGAGGTTTAGATATTTGAATTGGAAAACAGGACAAAAATACACATAAAGATTCTCTTTTTCTTTGCAGTGCTTCATTTAATGTCAAAACTTCATGCATTTAAGACTTTAAGACATTTTTAAGAGCTTAATTTGTGTAAGGGTGAATTAAGACTTTTTAAACCCCCCAGAATGCATCATCAAGGGAAAGATGCCAATTATTAATTTATCTGTTTCTAAATGCAGTTCGGGACTAAATGCAGTTTTGTTCTAAACCAGAGGTCTTCACTCCTGCTCCTGGAGAGCCACTGTCCTGCAGAGTTTAGTTCCAACCTGCTTCACCACACCTGCCTTTGAATACTCAAGCGATTCTGAAGTGCTTGATGAGCTGATTCAGGTGTGTTTGATTAGGGTTGGAACTAAACTTTGCAGGACAGTGGCTCTCCAGGAGCAGGAGTGAAGACCTCTGTTCTAAACGAATGCAATACACATGTAAACAAATATGTGAATCGGATTGCAAAGTTTACACAAGTACTTTGTCCAGAATCTGAATGGGGTTGGATTCGGGCTTGATGCATGTAAACACTCACTATATGAGAGCTTGACTTCAGACACGTTTAATATCATGTCTGCAGAAACACATCAGTCGCCTCATAAATACACACAGCGATTGTCCTGGATTACGAGGCGTATCTTTCAACGTTTACTCTGTGATTAAAACGAGCCGGCGATCCAGACCTGTCGGGATCCTTTTCACACTCAGCTTATGTAAATATTTAACAACCCTTCAGCAAATTACACTGGAAATCTAAACAAAGATCCAACAAAAAAACCTGTCCGACTTTCAGTGTGCGGTTTTGGCATCAGTGTTGGTTCCTTGCGTCAGTTTCTCACCATCTGCATCAAGTCCTATAGTATAAATGATTTTATATATAAAAAAACCCACATTCTTCCCCATAAACCCCTTCTTCATCATCATCATCCGCAGCAAAACGCTTCTCCTTCCTCCTGATGTAGTGTTGCTCGGCTCAGTTTCTGTGCTGCTGTGAACAGCGAGAGTCTTGTGTCAGACGGCGATGAGCTTCTGCGTGTCCTCTCGGCCTGTGCTGGGCTTCGGCAGTTTGCTCGTGTCTTGTTTGGGCAGTCCGTACATGTAGATGGACACACACACCAGCAATGCTCCTGAGATGAACGTTGTCGCTGCAAAGACCAGAGAGTGAATGAGCACAGAACGACACGATGCTCCTCGAAAACCACACTTTACAATAGAGGCCTGTTTGTTAACATAAACGAATGATGAAACATACTTCTTCAGCATTCATTAATCTTAGTTCCTGTTCATTTCAACTAGGGCTGTAGATAGATTCATATTTTTAATTACAATTAATCACACACTTATCGTGAAATTAAGCATACACCATTTATCTTGCTTAACATGTTAATTTAGTCATAATTTGCTATATCCAGCAAAGTAAACCTTCAGATTTACAGGGTGATTCTCACAAAACTTTGTGAGTTTAGTGGCATAAAATGATCTGATTGCAAACTGTGACGCACAGTGGGGTTAAAGGGTTAAAATAGAGATGTAGAATAGAGGGTTACTGATGCTTGGAGATGCTCAGGGTTACAGATGCTGTAGATGCTCAGTGTGATAAACTCCTAAGATCATCTAACTGCATAACCAAAATCACATGCTTAAGTAATTTATTTGTGTTGAATTATTTTAATGCGTTAAGGGCCATACATGTGTCTAGTTCCGGCGGAAGAGTGACCCCTGAAACGACGCATGATGTATGATGGATAGAGCAAAACAAAAAACTCTAAAACGAGATTTTTTAAAGAGAATTGTGGGAGGAGCTTGAGTTTGTTGTTTGTGCAGTGAGAGGCATGTACTCTCAGCTAAGCTAACGCTATGCGTCGGGTCAGAGGCGTGTACTCTCAGCTAAGCTAACGCTATGCGTCAGGTCAGAGGCATGTACTCTCAGCTAAGCTAACGCTATGCGTCGGGTCAGAGGCGTGTACTCTCAGCTAAGCTAACGCTATTCGTCGGGTCAGAGGCATGTACTCTCAGCGAAGCTAACGCCATGCGTCGGGTCAGAGGCATGTACTCTCAGCTAAGCTAACGCCATGCGTCGGGTCAGAGCCGTGTACTCTCACATAAGCTAATGCCATGCGTCGGGTCAGAGTAGTGCTCTCAGATAAGCTAATCCCATGCATTGGGTCAGAGGCATGTACTCTCAGCTAAGCTAACGCCATGCGGGTCAGAGTAGTGTACTCTCAGCTAAGCTAACGCCATGCGTCGGGTCAGAGGCGTGTACTCTCAGCTAAGCTAACGCCATGCGTCGGGTCAGAGGCGTGTACACTCAGCTAAGCTAATGCCATGCGTCGGGTCAGAGTAGTGTACTCTCAGCTAAGCTAATCCCATGCATCGGGTCAGAGGCGTGTACTCTCAGCTAAGCTAACGCCATGCATCAGGTCAGAGGCGTGTACTCTCAGCTAAGCTAACGCCATGCGTCGGGTCAGAGGCGTGTACTCTCAGCTAAGCTAATGCCATGCGTCGGGTCAGAGGCGTGTACTCTCAGATAAGCTAACGCCATGCGTCGGGTCAGAGGCGTGTACTCTCACATAAGCTAATGCCATGCGTCGGGTCAGAGTAGTGTACTCTCAGCTAAGCTAACGCCATGCGTAGGGTCAGAGGCATGTACTCTCAGCTAAGCTAACGCCATGCGTCGGGTCAGAGTAGTGTACTCTCAGATAAGCTAATCCCATGCATTGGGTCAGAGGCATTTACTCTCAGCTAAGCTAACGCCATGCGTCGGGTCAGAGGCGTGTACTCTCAGCTAAGCTAACGCCATGCATCGGTTCAGAGGCGTGTACTCTCAGCTAAGCTAACGCCATGCGTCGGGTCAGAGGCGTGTACACTCAGCTAAGCTAACGCCATGCGTCGGGTCAGAGGCGTGTACTCTCAGCTAAGCTAACGCCATGCGTCGGGTCAGAGTAGTGTACTCTCAGATAAGCTAATCCCATGCATTGGGTCAGAGGCATGTACTCTCAGCTAAGCTAACGCCATGCGTCGGGTCAGAGGCGTGTACTCTCAGCTAAGCTAACGCCATGCATCGGTTCAGAGGCGTGTACTCTCAGCTAAGTTAACGCCATGCGTCGGGTCAGAGGCGTGTACACTCAGCTAAGCTAACGCTATGCGTCGGGTCAGAGGCATGTACTCTCAGCTAAGCTAACGCTATGCGTCGGGTCAGAGGCGTGTACTCTCAGCTAAGCTAACGCTATTCGTCGGGTCAGAGGCATGTACTCTCAGCGAAGCTAACGCCATGCGTCGGGTCAGAGGCATGTACTCTCAGCTAAGCTAACGCCATGCGTCGGGTCAGAGCCGTGTACTCTCACATAAGCTAATGCCATGCGTCGGGTCAGAGTAGTGTACTCTCAGCTAAGCTAACGCCATGCGTAGGGTCAGAGGCATGTACTCTCAGCTAAGCTAACGCCATGCGTCGGGTCAGAGTAGTGTACTCTCAGATAAGCTAATCCCATGCATTGGGTCAGAGGCATTTACTCTCAGCTAAGCTAACGCCATGCGTCGGGTCAGAGGCGTGTACTCTCAGCTAAGCTAACGCCATGCATCGGTTCAGAGGCGTGTACTCTCAGCTAAGCTAACGCCATGCGTCGGGTCAGAGGCGTGTACACTCAGCTAAGCTAACGCCATGCGTCGGGTCAGAGGCGTGTACTCTCAGCTAAGCTAACGCCATGCGTCGGGTCAGAGTAGTGTACTCTCAGATAAGCTAATCCCATGCATTGGGTCAGAGGCATGTACTCTCAGCTAAGCTAACGCCATGCGTCGGGTCAGAGGCGTGTACTCTCAGCTAAGCTAACGCCATGCATCGGTTCAGAGGCGTGTACTCTCAGCTAAGTTAACGCCATGCGTCGGGTCAGAGGCGTGTACACTCAGCTAAGCTAACGCCATGCGTCGGGTCAGAGGCGTGTACACTCAGCTAAGCTAACGCCATGCGTCGGGTCAGAGGCGTGTACTCTCAGCTAAGCTAACGCCATGCATCGGTTCAGAGGCGTGTACTCTCAGCTAAGCTAACGCCATGCGTCGGGTCAGAGGCGTGTACACTCAGCTAAGCTAACGCCATGCGTCGGGTCAGAGGCGTGTACTCTCAGCTAAGCTAACGCCATGCGTCGGGTCAGAGTAGTGTACTCTCAGATAAGCTAATCCCATGCATTGGGTCAGAGGCATGTACTCTCAGATAAGCTAACGCCATGCGTCGGGTCAGAGGCGTGTACTCTCAGCTAAGCTAACGCCATGCATCGGTTCAGAGGCGTGTACTCTCAGCTAAGCTAACGCCATGCGTCGGGTCAGAGGCGTGTACACTCAGCTAAGCTAACGCCATGCGTCGGTTCAGAGACGTGTACTCTCAGCTAAGCTAACGCCATGCGTCGGGTCAGAGGCGTGTACTCTCAGCTAAGATAAGCTTACGTTATTCTTACATCCTACGTCTAAACTCGTGTACAGCCGTTGCCAGAAGCCAGTGATTATAGTTTATAAAGTTATAAATATGGTTATTTTTCTGGATACTTTATTAACCCCTGGAGTCGTATGGACTTTTATGATGGATGGATGCACTTTTTTGGGCTTCAAAATCTCATCCTCCATTCACTCCCATCATAAAGCTTGGAAGAGCCAGGATATTTTTAAATTTAACTCTTGATTGTGTTCGTCTGAAAGAAGAATGTCATATACACCTAGGATGGCTTGAGGGAGAGTAAATCATGGAAAATTTTGGGGTGAACTGACCCTTTAAGGACTTTGATAGCCCTAATTTCAACATTTACTAATACATTAAAAACATTTTTCCATGTACTGGTCAATTTTGAGACTAGATTTCCTATCATCAAATACAGATGAAACACATCATTAGCTCTTTATTTTGGTGCTTAAGCAGGACCTGACGCCAGCTTTACTGCAGGACCGACACACAGGCGGATGAGCCTCGTAAAGACTCAGTTCTCACAGAGGTCCACCACTAGTCAGTCCGCCACTGGAGCATCACAGTCATGTCTGTTTTAGGCCTACTGATCAGAAAACGAGACTGAACGGTGCACTCACTGATCTGCAGGCCGAAGAGAAGGACAGACGCCACGGTGGACAGCACGATCGCAGCGGCCGCAGAAAAGCCCTTCATGATGTTATCTGTGTATTTCACTACCACAGACGTGTACATTCCTCCCACGCTCGCCAAAACTGCAGGCAGAAAACACACGAGAAACCAGTTGGACCACTTCATCAATGGCATTCAAGAGCTTGCACCGTCTGTTTAAATATTTATGGGCAGGGCGTTCTTGCTCTTCTTCAAACTAGCATGACTGCATGCATCAGAAATAAATTTCATGCTGACGTCACTCACAGATGACCAAGCAGACCCACGGCGTGTATCCGAAGAAGAAGCCTTTCTCCAAGACCTGGGCGCCGTCTGTCACGTAGACCCCGATGAGGGTCACCACGATTCCTGACAGGTACATCTGGATGTTTCGCACCCACAGAGAGGTGTCTGAACTCTTCAGGACCTTCTCAAAGTACACACCTGATCCAAAACAGAGAGTCACTAATGTTCCCTAATCCGAGAAACCATCAATAACATGAGTGAACACACAATACCTGCAAACCCAGAGCAGAGGACCGCGACGGCGATTGCCATGAAGCCCAGGAACGGGTTCTGCTCCACCTGAATCAGACACACATTAAAGGGTCAGTTCACTTAAAAATAAAAATTACATCATGATATACTCTCCCTCAAGCCATCCTAGGTGTATATGACTCTATTCTTTCAGACGAATACAATCAAGAGTTATATTAAAAAATATCCTGGCTCTTCCAAGCTTTATAATGGGAGTGAAAGGAGGATGAGATTTTGAAGCCCAAAAAAGCTCATCCATCCATCATAGCAGTAATCCATATGACTCCAGAGGCAGACCTGCAAACTCCTCAGAGTAAAACAGGTGACAGTATATGGGGGTTGGGGGGTGGGAATGATTGGATACCCGGCTAACGATAAGCCTAGCTAACGTTACAGGGATATTCCACCATTTGGGCAATTAAGCTCATTTTCCACCTCCCCTCGAGTAAAACAATAGTTTTTTACCGTTTTGGAAACCATTCAGCCGATCTCCGGGTCTGGTGGTACCACTTTTAGCATAGCTTAACGTAATTTATTGGTATGACGACAATACTAGGGGTGGAACGGTACACAGAAGTCACGGTTCGGTTCATACCTTGGTTCAGACATCACGGTTCGGTACGATTTCGGTACAATGGAGTGAAAAGCAAAACAAAAATCTAGATAGCATTTTTATCATTGTCTTAAGCCTTGTATTTTTTAAATGAGTTTTATTAATAAAGGCTTAGAACTAGTTTATTTGTAGTGCACTGACAATAGTTTTATACAATTAGTTTATTAATAAAAATTAATAAAAAGACAAAAAGACCTTGAGATATGTTTGGTAATTGTACCTGAATGAATTTAAAATTAATTTGCTATATTTCAGATCAATATATTCGTTTTCCTTAATTTTAATTAAACCTAACTTTATTCTCATCTGAATTATAAATAATTGATTTCCTTAATACTAATAAAACGTAATAAAATAATACTACCATTAAAAACACATATGATTTTCTTTTTTAAGCAATGTAGAATGTGTAACTGTGTGTATTTGTACTTCGTTTCTTGACACCTCTGGGTTCTACGCGATTAACGTAAATGACCCAATTGACCAAGAAAACGGCGACAAGTTTGCAGGTCTGCAGAGGTTAATAAAGGCCTTCTGAAGAAAAATATCCATATTTATAACTATAAACTATAATCACTGGCTTCTGGTAACGGATGTACGCGAGTCTAGTTCCGGTGGAAGAGTAACCTCTGACCCGACACATGATGAGTGACCTCTGACCCGACGCATGATGACGAGTATCCTCTGACCCGATGCATGATGACGAGTATCCTCTGACCAGACTCATGACCTCTGACCCCATGGATGACGAACACGGAAGCGCAGAAGATAAAGCAAAATAAAACACCAGTCACAACTAAGAAGTCTAAAATTATCATTTTTAAAGAAAATGTGGGAGGAGCTTTACTTTTATCATGGACTCCCATCATAAAGCTTGGAAGAGCCAGAATATTTTTAAATTTAACTCTGATTGTGTTCGTCTGAAAGAAGAATGTCATATACACCTAGGATGGCTTGAGGGAGAGTAAATCATGGCGTAATTTATCATTTTAAAGTGAACTAACCCTTTAAGGACTTCAGGTAAAGACGCTTTGGCCTATATTAGTCACAGACACTATGGATCATGGATCCTACAGAATTCATGCAGGCCAATAAATAAGCTCATATGTGGTCACTAGTGATTTCAGTAAATGAGGCGGTACCGCTTCCTTTTACAGTCCAGTACTTACAGTGTACTTACCTAGAAAGTACTGGCTAATATAAGGTAAGTACATGGAACAGGGGTAGGTTTAGGGGTAGGTTCAGGGTTAGTACTAGTTATTACCCAGTAATTGTAGTTACTAAAATAAGTACATAGTATTTACATGGGTAACTGGACTGTAAAAGGAAGCGTTACCAATGAGGCTTTGTTACGTCATAACTGTAGACGTGCAGTTAAGTGGCCGGTGAGTGAGTGTAATGCACTACTTTAACAACAGGACAAGGATTTGAAAAACCAGTGAACAATAGCAGCTATCGGCCCGCCCAACTCAGGAATCAGATATCAAAGTTATCTCAGAGTTTCACAGTAGTTATACGACTTGAGAGGACATTCATGTCCAAATTCCGACTAGGAAACTCGTAATTATGATAACTCTGATGGCAGGTGAAGGCTGCTGAATCATCAGTGTGTGTACCTGAACTTTGGTGGACTGCGGGGGGGTCCACTGCACCAGCGTGACGCCTCCACACAGCATGAAGACGGAGAACCACTGCAGACGGCTCAGAGAGCGGCTCAGCATCAGCACCATACACAGCGCAGTACAGGGGATCTTCAGCTGGTACGTCACCTGACACACACACAGTCAGACGTGAGCTTCAGGAACAGACACACACCTCTGTCCCCGTCCTGGCGGACAGTGTTCATCGTGAGGAAAAGTTTTTTTCAACATTAAACAGTGTTCTTGATCTCCCAAAATCTGAGTCAAACATGATATTCAACGAGAAAAACAGGTAGGACGGGAGTCCATATGACAGCACTTGACAAACGAGACTGATGGCGTCAGCTGAAAGGAGAATTATGAAGACAGACGTGTTGTTTATTTGGACACTGATCAGTCGTTCACAATGAGAACAGAATACGAAAGCAAACAGAGCTCATTCTGATTTCATGTTGACTTCAAACAGAGCTGAGAGAACTACACACACTTTGAGCTCAATGTGGAGTCTGGCATTATTTACTCATGATCGTGTCGTTCCAAACCTGTGCGCTGTTGTTTTCATATGGTTTTTGACGAATCTTCACGCTGCTCTCTTCCATACAACAGCAGTTCAGGAAGATTAAAAACACCTTAACAACAGTATCATAAAGTTTATCATTCACAACTCTAAACTTCATGAAAAAAGTGAATAATGGTTGGAAACTTAACATGTCAATCTGACATCTCTTCCTGTCTAAGTTGGTCATGTAACGATAATAGGGGTGGAACGGTACATGTATTCGTATCGAACCGAAACGGTACGGACGTCACGGTTCGGTGCACGAATTTGCACGGAGAATACACGGTACAAAAAAAAAACATCTTTTACATTTCGCTTTATTCGCTTTTGGTGTAACTGTGAACGCAGCAATGAACAGGCTGCAATCAAGATTGCAATGCTGGAGTGTGTGTGTGCGATAGAGCGAGAGAGAGAGAGAGAGAGAGAGAAGAGAGAGAGAGAGAGAGAGAGAGAGAGAGAGAGAGAGAGAGAGAGAGAGGCGCGATGAACAGTGCGCGTGTGTGTGTGTGTGCGAGAGAGCGAGAGAGCGAGAGAGAGAGGTGCGATGAACAGTGCGCGTGTGTGTGTGTGTGCGAGAGAGCGAGAGAGAGAGAGAGAGAGAGAGAGAGAGAGAGGTGCGATGAACAGTGCGCGTGTGTGTGTGTGTGCGAGAGAGCGAGAGAGGAGAGAGAGAGAGAGAGAGAGAGAGAGAGAGAGAGAGAGAGAGAGAGAGAGGCGCGATGAACAGTGCGCGTGTGTGTGTGTGTTGCGAGAGAGCGAGAGAGCGAGAGAGAGAGAGAGAGAGAGAGGTGCGATGAACAGTGCGCGTGTGTGTGTGTGTGCGAGAGAGCGAGAGAGAGAGAGAGGCGCGATGAACAGTGCGCGTGTGTGTGTGTGTGCGATAGAGAGAGGCGCGATGAACAGTGTGTGTGTGTGTGTGCGCGAGAGAGAGAGAGATCTCTCGTGCGCGATCGAACAGTGGAAACAAAAACATACTCCGTCATTTTTTTCATACAGGACATCATTAAAACTGCAAATTGTTTACTTATATTTGTGTACACTCGCAATAAAACACAACATTGTGCTTTTGTCACACTCTAAACTCTTGTCAAACTGTAACCTACAACTGTTAACAAAAGTTTTTAATGGTATGGTAGTATTATTTCATACGGAAATCAATTATTTATAATTCAGATGAGAATAAAGTTAGGGTTAACTAAAATGAAGGAAAAAAATATATTGATCTGAAATAGCAAATTAATTTTAAAATCATTCAGGTACAATTACCAAACATATCTCAAATCTTTTCATCTTTTTAATAATTTAATTAATAAACTAATTATATAAAACTCCTGTCAGTGCACTACAAATAAACTGGTTATATGCCTTTATTAATAAAACTTATTTAAAAAATACAAGGCTTAAGACATTTATAAAAATGCCTTCTGCATTTTTGTTTTGCTTTTCACTCCATTGTACCGAAATCGTACCGAACCGTGACGTCTGAACCGAGGTATGAACCGAACCGTGACTTCTGTGTACCGTTCCACCCCTAAACGATAATTATGAAGATTGATCATGTAAACAGCACAACTAAAACAATAACTCACAGAGAAATGATATTGTCGGATTCACTTTCAGAAGGTTTTTTTTTCCAGCTGATGAGCGATAAAAACACTGACAGCCAATCAGAATCCATCCTGCTTTACAGAGCTCAAGCTTTTAAAGCAACAGAAGCAACAGCGTCTGATTGCCAGTCACCAACCACAATTCACTTAGTTCCACATAAAGTTTAGGGGAGTGAAGTCTCCATTATGGGCTCTAAACCTGTTTCCTGACAGACAGACAGACACATGGGCGCCGCTGCATACTGGAGGTTTACGTGAGTGTTGTGTGTAATATATATCAGGCGCTCTCTGAGAGAACTGTATAAGGCTGTGTCCAAAACACGTCAGGGTCCAGGTTAAAGAAAGGTTCATCGACATCATTGATGCCATGAAAATACCCCCGCTCCTCCTCTACAGAACCGAATATGATGCCACACTTCAGAATTGTGTGTATAAATGAAACTAGTGATGGACGCTTTCATAACTCAGCTTTGTGAATTATTTGTTTTGAACCAGTGATTCTCATATAAAACAGTCACTAGATTTCAGTAAACAAGGCTTTGTTACATCATAACGGTTTGGAGATTTAAATGGTTCACGGCTAGAGGTTGATCTCTGTGAACACATGATCCAACGTTTCTCAGATCAGTTTTATTCATTTGTAGACATTTGAATTACTGTTTGTCTAATAAATAGGAGGAGTTGCAGTTAAAACAAAGCTCTCCAAAGCACTACAATTTATTAAAATCATAAATATTATACAGACACTTCCTATTTAATGTAGAGCTGAATGAATCTGGAAAAATTGAGAATCACATTTTTTTGGTTTTCTCGTTTAAAACCGAGATCCTGATTCTCCCACGATTCTGACCAGACAACTAAACAAAGTAACATGCAATTTACTAGACACAATGTCAGTTGCTGCAGTCTATTTAAAAATGTTTAATTACTTAGATTTTTTTTATTTGGTTGAATGAATGATTCAATGACTCACTCATAAAGACTTCACTTGTTTCATTATTGGATGAATCAGTGTTTTGAATGAAAAAATCGATAGCTATGTTTATATCCACCGTGCATTTTGGAATATTGGATTAAAAACTGCTGGATGGAAATGCCAAGATGCACATGAATTCTAAAAATGAGATTAAAAAAACATATGCGCTCCTTTGAGTCGGATTAAATTTTATTCGATAAGACATGTGCATAAACTAGAATGGAAACACATTTATCACATAAATTCCTCCATGTGCATCAAAAAAATCATGTGACTTTGCATGAGATCTGTCATGCTGTTTTTGTCATTCTGAATCTTGAGAATCTGAATTCTCAATCTGAACTTATCTGAAGCTTGACGTAGGATGTAGGAGTAGCGTAAGCTTAGGTGAGAGTAGAGGACCCCTGACCTGGCGCATAATGTAGGAGTAGCATAAGCTTAGGTGAGAGTAGATGACCCCTGACCTGGCAGCATGATGTAGGAGTAGCGTAAGCTTAGGTGAGAGTAGATGACCCCTGACCTGGCAGCATGATGTAGGAGTAGCGTAAGCTTAGGTGAGAGTAGATGACTCCTGATCTGGCAGCATGATGTAGAAGTAGCATAAGCTTAGGTGAGAGTAGATGACCCCTGACCTGGTGCATGATGTAGGAGTAGCGTAAGCTTAGGTGAGAGTAGATGACCCCTGACCTGGCGCATAATGTAGGAGTAGCGTAAGCTTAGGTGAGAGTAGATGACCCCTGACCTGGCGCATGATGTAGGAGTAGCGTAAGCTTAGGTGAGAGTAGATGACCCCTGACCTGGCAGCATGATGTAGAAGTAGCATAAGCTTAGGTGGGAGTAGATGACCCCTGACCTGGCGCATGATGTAGGAGTAGCGTAAGCTTAGGTGACAGTAGATGACCTGACCTGACGCATGATGTAGGATGTAAGAGTAGTGTAAGCTTAGGTGAGAGTAGATGACCTCAGATGACCTCTGACCTGACGCATGATGTAGGAGTAGCGTAAGCTTAGGTGACAGTAGATGACCTGACCTGACGCATGACGTAGGATGTAAGAGTAGTGTAAGCTTAGGTGAGAGTAGATGACCTCAGATGACCTCTGACCTGACGCATGACGTAGGATGTAAGAGTAGTGTAAGCTTAGGTACAGTAGATGACCTCTGACCTGACGCATGACGTAGGATGTAAGAGTAGTGTAAGCTTAGGTGATAGTAGATGACCTCTGACCTGACGCATTACGTAGGATGTAGGAGTAGCGTAAGCTTAGATGAGAGTAGATGACCCCTGACCTGGCGCATGATGTAGGAGTAGCGTAAACTTAGGTGAGAGTAGATGACCCCTGACCTGGCGCATGATGTAGGAGTAGCGTAAGCTTAGGTGAGAGTAGATGACCCCTGACCTGGCGCATGATGTAGGAGTAGCGTAAGCTTAGGTGAGAGTAGATGACCCCTGACCTGGCAGCATGATGTAGAAGTAGCATAAGCTTAGGTGAGAGTAGATGACCCCTGACCTGGCGCATGATGTAGGAGTAGCGTAAGCTTAGGTGAGAGTAGATGACCCCTGACCTGGCGCATGATGTAGGAGTAGCGTAAGCTTAGGTGAGAGTAGATGACCCCTGACCTGGCGCATGATGTAGGAGTAGCGTAAGCTTAGGTGAGAGTAGATGACCCCTGACCTGGCGCATGATGTAGGAGTAGCGTAAGCTTAGGTGAGAGTAGATGACCCCTGACCTGGCAGCATGATGTAGAAGTAGCATAAGCTTAGGTGGGAGTAGATGACCCCTGACCTGGCGCATGATGTAGGAGTAGCGTAAGCTTAGGTGACAGTAGATGACCTGACCTGCAGCATGACGTAGGATGTAAGAGTAGTGTAAGCTTAGGTGAGAGTAGATGACCTAAGATGACCTCTGACCTGACGCATGACGTAGGATGTAAGAGTAGTGTAAGCTTAGGTACAGTAGATGACCTCTGACCTGACGCATGAAGTAGGATGTAAGAGTAGTGTAAGCTTAGGTGAGAGTAGATGACCTCTGACCTGACGCATTACGTAGGATGTAGGAGTAGCATAAGCTTAGGTGAGAGTAGATGACCTCTGACCTGACGCATGATGTAGGATGTAAGAGTAGTGTAAGCTTAGGTGAGAGTAGATGACCTCTGACCTGACGCATTACGTAGGATGTAGAGTAGCATAAGCTTAGTGAGAGTAGATGACCTCTGACCTGAGCATGACGTAGATGTAGAGTAGTGTAAGCTTAGTGAGAGTAATACCCCTGACCTGACGCATGACGTAGGATGTAAGAGTAGTGTAAGCTTAGGTGATAGTAGATGACCTCTGACCTGACGCATTACGTAGGATGTAGTAGTAGTAGTGCTGGGCGGTTTGACCAAAAATTCATATCACGTTTTTTTTTTTCAAAATTATGCCGGTTTTCCGGTTTATGACATTTGTTTTTTTTTTCATGCATAATCAGGTGTTCAAAGCATTTTCTACTGGTTGAGAGAGGAATTACTGCAGTAAATTGACTTAGTATGGTCTATTTTACTGTCATTAGTGAATATTGTAGAATAGAATAGCGCCCAGTGTAACCTAAATTTGTTATTTCTTAACGTTCTGATAAAGTTCTTATAACCAGGAAATAACATTAATACAACGTTTATATAACGGGAGAATTGAACGTTCTAATGCTGTTTGAATGATGTTCTTATAACCAAGCAAGAACGTTAATACGAGGTTTATATAACGGGGAATGGACGTTCTTATAACGTTTGAATAACGTTCTCATAACCAAGAAATAACGTTAATACAACATCTAAAAAACTGGACGTTTTGAATGTTCCTAGAACATTCAGAAATAACGTTTTTATAACTTAATGGGAACGTTATGAAAACGTTCTTATAACCTAAAATTGTTAGCTGGGGAAGAGGAGAGATTCGCGATTGCACTGAACACGTTTTAAGTGCAGGATTCTCTGAGCGAGCCCAGATAAAATAGACCTATTCTTACAAGAGCTGCGTGTATCTGAGAGCGCGCGCGGCACATTATATTCCACGCGAGCAGAGAGATTCACGCTCGCGCATTATATTAATGTACTTTTGCGCTACAATAATGTGCTCTCGACATTTGACAGGAAAATAACGCCATAGTTCTGCAGCATCCATCTTCCCTCTAACGTAAAACACCAGAGCACTGCTGTTTACCCATAGACATCATATAAAGCTAGACACCATATTGGAAGCCTAATATAGGCTACCGGCTGCCAAATTAAGAAATGCTATTACAAATATCTAATTGGCAGTTTCAATGTCAAAAGTTTGGCCAGTGAAAACTAATAGCCACAGTGGCTGGTGAGCAAAAATGTTAATGTCAAGCCCTGCAGATATACCATGTAATGGCAGACTTACAGTCATTCGGCTGCTGTTTTGATATAAACTGTTGTTATGGCAAAGAACTGAATGACGGTTCTTACTAAACGTCTATTTGTGTGTTCCATTCAAATAGAGGCTTTGGAACGACAGTGAGTTCATGATGAAAGAATCTGTATTTCTTCAGATGTTCATAATACCTGGTAGACAGCGGCGTCCAGGTTGCTCAAGGCCACAAATGCCATGTTGTTCTGGATGGCGTACACCACAGACGGCACGCTCAGCTTCAGCAGCTCTTTGGGGCTTCTGAAGATGTGTGTGACCACAGCGGTCCTGCAGCGGCCCAGGTCCCCCGACTCCCTGCGACACACACACACTTTCATCACAGCACATCAGATCAGATCAGATCACACATGACATGAGGAGACAGGGCCAGCGTCAGGCTCACACACCTGACCAGCATCAGCAGACTCAGCAGCAGCTTGATGACCTCAGTGATGCAGACCGCGGTGGTGGAGAAGTACAGATCCGAGGACACGGTCCGGGTGTATCTGAGGGCCACAGTGTATGTGGCAGCGATCAGGGTCATGACAGACAGGCAGTAGATCTTGAAGATCACACTCACTGACTCTGAGACAGAAACAGCATCAGCATCACTGCACTGACTCGAGTCACACACCAGCACCAATAAGCACACGCCACTTTATAAACCAACACCTCATATAATAAAGTACAAGCAGCATGATGTTACAGGTTGTTGTTATGATCATTTAGTCTCTTAAAGTATCATGACAGCTCGTTAGATCGAGAGTCTGAGCTGCTCACTTACCGTTCGCCATGATTAAGGTCTGTCGGTTACACAGTAATGCTAATTATAATAATAATCGATCAGCTATCTTCTGATCAAGACGTCTGTCTGCATTTCTGTTTCCAAGACGAATGAAGAGAGTCCAAGCCACCGTCATAAGGAACACACGGGCACTTCCTGGCGCACATGTCAGGCAGGCGACACTTCAAAATAAAAGTCAGGTCTATATTTCAACTGTACCTCAGTGAATAAATATAAATAGTAAAAAAAGAGAAGAAAAACCTGGCATACAATTTAAATGTAACTGATATTATATATCATATTTCCTATTACCAGTGTTGGTTAAGCTACCCGTAAGTTACAGTCCGCATGAAATCAAATTAACCCGATTTACATTTTTTTTTGCCTTGGTTCCATCTTCACAAGTATGTACGGAGCCCCTAAGGGACGTGGTGGTGGAAAAAAATTTAGGATGGGAGAATATTTTTTTTTTTATCTTTTGCGTTCCCTCGCAAAACTTTTGCGTTCCCCCGAGAAACTTTGCGTTTCCTCGCAGAACTTTTGCGTTCCCTCGCAAAACTTTTGCGTTCCCTCGCAAAGTTATTTGCGTTCCCACGCAAAAGTTTTGCGTTCCCACGCAAAACCTGTTGTGAGCTCGGACAGACACTTCCTGTTTAATGTCCCGCTGGCAGTGTCAGAGCTCCGTACGTTAATGGAGCGTTTCATAGTGTTTGAACTTGGACTCGAATATAAAGAAATGCGGTCAAGGAGTTCAGTGAAGCTGGCAATATATTCAAATAGGCTATTCGAACTTCCCGGATCTACGGAGCCCCTAAAGCAGTAGCAGTTTTAACATTAAGTGATATGGGCATCTGACGCGCAGATGCCAATGGCACATGTCACTATGCTTATTGGCACATCCGGTGGCACATCCGGTCTCCATTGGCATGTGCCAGTGGATAGTGACATGTGTCACTGACATTATTGGCATGTGCCAGTGGATATTGATGTGTCACTGACATTATCGCGGCACTGACACTGTCGCGGAACAGGTTGCCGTCTTGTGCACGACACCAGTAGTGACTGACAGATGAGCTGAGCTGACGTTATTGTGAAACAAACGCCTATTTTAGTGATGTTTTTTAAATAAATGTCAATTAAACGTTTTAAAGTCAGTATTTTTTTTCCTCAAACATGTCAGTTTGTGATAGATCGCGCGACGGTTGAGGAACATCTCCGGGTGGTGTATTTGTCATTTGTTTGAGTAGCAAGTAGGCTTCAGTAAGACGGTATCAAAAATTAAATAAATAAAAAAACGAGTAATCAGAGTCTGATGTCGATATAAAAATTAGTGGATACTTTATATAATATTATAATAGCAATATTACTTAGCTATAATTTATAGGTTATAAGTAGCCTAAATTATTTACTAATTAATTTATAAAATATAAAAAAAGTATTTACTAATTTATAAAATATAAATAAATGATTTACTAATTATTTATATCAGACAGATAACTTTATTTTTGCTTATACTCATCTGGCTTTTATATTTTACAAATACATTTAAGGAATTATGTAATACGAAATAAACCAATTTTTTAAAATCTGAGCATGCCTCATGCCAAAGAACATTTTCTTCTGTTTAGAGTAGACTGACCGTTTGAACACCATTTAAATAGCGTTGCCTTGACAGAACTGTCTGTCGAGTTTCCTCCAACCATATTTGGAGACAAAAATCACCTTTTCACAATAAAACTTTCACAATAAAATAAGACTTGTGTCAGTGGATATACTGGCATGTGCCAATACAACTTGTGACATGTGTCAGTTGATAATTGGCATGTGCCAACACAACTTGTGACGTGTCAGTGGATATAGTGGCATGTGCCAATGACATTGTCGCGGTACATGTCGCTGTATGTTATGACACTCCAATTGCGCAGCCTGTCGGAGCTTTACATTATGACATCTACAGAAGAAATGCATGTTCAGATTTATTGTATTTGTAAAATATAAAAGCCAGATGATAAGCAAAAACATAAAGTAATCAGAGACTTTATGATATCGATATAAATAGTAAATTTATTTATATTTTATAAATTAGTAAATATATATATATATATATATATATATATATATATATATATATATATATATATATATAAATATTAGTAAATGATTAAATTAGTAAATACTTTTTTATATTTTATTAATTAATTAGTAAATAATTTACTTACATAAACTATAGCTCAGTAATATTGTTATTATTTTATATAAATAATATTATTTACTATTTGTACTATTATATAAATTATCCACTAATTTTTATATCGACATCAGACTCTGATTACTCGTTTTTTTATTTAATTTTTGCTACCGTCGTACTGAAGCCTACTTGCTACTCAAACATATGACAAATACACCACCCGGAGATGTTCCTCAACTGTCGCGCGATCTATCACAAACTGACATGTTTGAGGAAAAAATACTGACTTTAAAACGTTTAATTGACATTTATTTAAAAAACATCACTAAAATAGGCGTTTGTTTCACAATAACGTCAGCTCAGCTCATCTGTCAGTCACTACTGGTGTCGTGCACAAGACGGCAACCTGTTCCGCGACAGTGTCCGTGCCGCGATAATGTCAGTGACACATCAATATCCACTGGCACATGCCAATAATGTCAGTGACACATGTCACTATCAACTGGCACATGCCAATGGAGACCGGATGTGCCACCGGATGTGCCAATACGCATAGTGACATGTGCCATTGGCATCTGCGCGTCAGATGCCCATGTCACTTAATGTTAATACCGCCTCTCCCCTAAAGGGACGTGGTGGTGGAAAAAAATTTAGGATGGGAGAAATTTTTTTTTTAAATCTTTTGCGTTCCCTCGCAAAACTTTTGCGTTCCCCCGAGAAACTTTGCGTTCCCTCGCAAAGTTTTGCGTTCCCTCGCAAAAGTTTTGCGTTCCCTCGCAAAGTTATTTGCGTTCCACGCAAAAGTTTTGCGTTCCTCGCGAAGATATTTGCGTTCGCACGCAAAACCTGTTGTGAGCTCGGACAGACACTTCCTGTTTAATGTCCCGCTGGCAGTGCTTCAGAGCTCCGTACGTTAATGGAGCGTTTCATAGTGTTTGAACTTGGACTCAAAATGCGGTCAAGGAGTTCAGTGAAGCTGGCAATATATTCAAATAGGCTATTCGAACTTCCCGGATATTCTTGAGCTAAACGTTGTTAAAACACAAACGACACCTATTTACAATCACAGTAACCTAGACAACGAGCTAATTCTCCTCAAAACGAGCTTTATAATATAAATGTATCTCTAAACAGCCGATTGAGAGACAAGTCCAAATAAGGGACCGTCTGCAAAGTGCAAATCCCTAAACCCTTCTGCACATTTTATATTATTAAACATATTCTATAGCTTCACTATGACACACTGTAGCTACTATCGCCAAATTTAGTTCACACATCACTGCTATCCTGCTGGTTATACTACAATACTTAGTTTGATTTTAAAAAAAATCATATAATTCTTATGATTTTTTATTATGAAATAAAATCAATAACTTCACTGTTATACGCCATTGAAATTCAGTAAGCAAATATAATGCATAAGCTATGATTGCAACTATTATGTTAGCTGCGCACAGTAGCAATATAATTTGTGTAAATACTAGGCCTACTTGTTTTTTTATGTGCAATTACTTCCCATACTAGTTTTCCTGTAGCTCAAACAGTAGAGCGCTTGCAATGCCAAGGTCACATGACCTTTGATTCCCAGGGAAAAGCAAGAACTCATATGTAAATGTGTACCTTTGGATATTAGTGTCTTCCAAATGCATAATAACTGTAAATGTAACTGTTGTATAACCAATATTAGAGCAGTGATGTGTGAACTAAATTTAGTGTGTTACAGTGAAGTTTTGAAATTTTTCATAATAAAAAATGTGCAAAAGCAGTGTAGTATGACCAGTGGGCCACCATTGATGTGTAAGCTGAATTGGGTGGCACTACAGTTTGCAACATTAAAGTTAATGACTATTTTTGTATTTTTGAATATGAGTTGATGCTGTAGTCGTTTTTTGGGCAATATTGCGCTTTGCAGATGGACCTCTAGCACTTGACTTGTCTCTCAGTCGCATGCACATAAAGATCAATTTAGCCTATATTATAAAGCTCGTTTTGAGGAGAATTGGGTTGTAGCTCGTTGTCTACTCAG
The DNA here is from genome assembly GCA_036326025.1 of Chrosomus eos. Classification (NCBI taxonomy): domain Eukaryota; kingdom Metazoa; phylum Chordata; class Actinopteri; order Cypriniformes; family Leuciscidae; genus Chrosomus; species Chrosomus eos. The sequence goes on along the minus strand of CM070829.1, from coordinate 32,712,443 downwards.
TAACCGTTACTGTGATTGTAAATAGGTGTCATTTGTGTTTTAACAACGTTTAGCTCAAAAATATTGATCCAGGAAGTTCGAATAGCCTATTTGAATATATTGCCAGCTTCACTGAACTCCTTGACCGCATTTCTTTATATTCGAGTCCAAGTTCAAACACTATGAAACGCTCCATTAACGTACGGAGCTCTGAAGCACTGCCAGCGGGACATTAAACAGGAAGTGTCTGTCCGAGCTCACAACAGGTTTTGCGTGCGAACGCAAATAACTTTGCGAGGGAACGCAAAACTTTTGCGTGGGAACGCAAATAACTTTGCGAGGGAACGCAAAACTTTTGCGTGGGAACGCAAATAACTTTGCGAGGGAACGCAAAACTTTTTCGAGGGAACGCAAAGTTTCTCGGGGGAACGCAAAAGTTTTGCGAGGGAACGCAAAAGATTAAAAAAAAAAAATTCTCCCATCCTAAATTTTTTTCCACCACCACGTCCCTTTAGGGGCTCCGTAGTACGCCCATCAAAGATTTATTTTATTTTTAAAAGATCACATCGTTTTATACATATCTTGCGCCATTATTCTGATGACGTAAAATGGTTGCACTCCGTGAGCTACTTGCGCTATCTGTTGCTATATTTACCACAATACATCTCGAATTAGACAGCTCTGCAAATAAAATACTGACATGACCACAGCTACTGAAAGAGCTTACAGGTGGCGATGACTATAAGTAAGTATAGGTTGAAACCAAATGCTGTACCATGATTTTTTTCCCCACAAGGAGTGTAAACGCCCCAGCTATCGAGGGAAATCCGCGCTAGCGGCCGCGAGTCATGATTAGCGTCGGCATGACAACCTAACAGATGGCATCTAACGTTTCTTGTTTCAGCCGTTTGTAAGCTATTTTAGTAGATGTGGTCTACTAAAAGACTCAAGGGCATCAAGGCTAAAGTGGAGAGAAAAAAGAAGCGTTTTTTTATAAAGTTTTTTCGTCCACAGGTCTCTTCCCATGCTTTTCTCATCCTATTATTGCTAGGAAAGAAAACTTACATTGCTTCTCTTGTTGCCTTTTGACCGAAAATGACAACCAAAAGCCACACAATGTGGTATCGTATCCGTATTTTATTTTCTGAGTTGTGTATTCTGAGTTGTGTTGCAGTAAAAAGCCAAAGAGTATAGAAATAACCACCAGTAGCTCACCGAGTGCAACCATTTGACGTCATCGACGCAGAATGTACTGTGTACATAAAAAATGGCGCCCCCCATAGTCCAAAAACGATGTTTATTTTTTTAAATAACATACATTTTCATGGGTTTTCAACTACATATTTCAGTAATAGGCATCATTTTCGTTATTTTAAGCCATGCATGTCTTAATACCCAGGGATCCCTTTACAGTTTTTTCCAATTGCTAACACACTAAAATGACATGGACAGCTCAATTATTTAAACTGACACACAGAGAGCAAAACCTCTTCTCAAGTCTCCAAAACTCTAAACACATTTTCTGCTTTACACACATTTTGCAATTCAAAATGGCACTTTTTTAAATGCACTGAACACGGTTCTCTGCATAAGACACAACAATCTGACATAAAGTCACATGTTTGCCATTTCAAAACACTGCCATTTAAAATGACAATACATGAGCTAATTGGTTAATACATGTGCCAGCTGGCCAAACACTTCAATGGTTAACACTTCAATCAGGATGTAAGCACTATGAAAAGACCACAGGTGAGCACCTTTTTTTTTACAACAACAATGGAAGACGAGGAAGAGGAAGAGGAGGAGGAAGAGAAAGAGGACAAGAAGAGGAGGAAGAGGAGGAGGAAGAGGAGGAGGAAGAGAAAGAGGAGAAAGAGGAAAAGTAAGAAGAGGAAGAGGAGGAGGAGGAAGAGAAAGAGGAGGAAGAGAAAGAGGAAAAGTAAGAAGAGGAAGAGTAAGAGGAGGAGGAGAAAGAGGAAAAGTAAGAAGAGGAAGAGAAAGAGGAGGAAGAGAAAGAGAAAGAGGAAAAGTAAGAAGAGGAAGAGGAGGAGGAGGAAGAGAAAGAGGAGGAAGAGAAAGAGGAAAAGTAAGAAGAGGAAGGTAAGAGGGGAGGAGGAGAAAGAGGAAAAGTAAGAAGAGGAAGAGAAAGAGGAGGAAGAGAAAGAGAAAGAGGAAAAGTAAGAAGAGGAGGAGGAAGAGAAAGAGGAAAAGAAGAGGAAGAGTAGGAGCCCCTAGAAGAGTTATTTTCAGCATGGCGGTGAAAGGTATACGACCGGCAGCGCATGCCTCTTGTGCAGGCCATGGAAGAGGCATGAGGAGATTGATGTGTGTGTGATTCAGGGATGGATAAGGCACTCAAGGCGCTTCTTCCCTCGATGTCTGGCAAGGGAAGAAAATTGCCTGTGATGTGGCCTGACCCAACTGTCCGGCAAGATGCTGCCTAATTATTTTTCTTGCCTTTTTTTTTATACATTTATTTTTTCGGCAATTTTGTTTTTCAGTTTACTGTTTTTTGTGAGCATATTTTTGTTCAGGCCAATGTAAATATATCTGCTGTGCATATGTTGCACTGACTTGTTTGGTGAAAAATAAAACAATAAATGTTTCAACAGCATGTGTGTGTATCTGCAAATATTTCTGTCATGTGAACAATTTGAAGAATTTTTTACAATTTGAACTATTTTAGTATTATAGCAAAGCATACAAAAGATGAGAGTGCTTTTCATAATGCCCAACAGTGTGTAGTTGGTTAGACAAAAATCTGGTAATATGAATGAAGTGTGTACCATTTCGTGCAAAAGTTTGATTTTGATAATGCAATATGTAGTTTTGGTTGCAGTGCTTCATTTTGCAGGAGATATGAGGTATTTTGCAGTTTGGGTGTGTGGTTTTGTGAATTGTGTTAAGTATTTTGATAAAACCACACTAGTTTGCAAAATTGTGTGTTAGCAATTGGAAAAAACTGTAAAAATTATCGGTCGAGAGGTGCTCGGCTCGGCTCGTATCTTCCTCGCACACGATACGAGCCGCGACGTGCGAGCTTAACCGATTTCCACGCGATTACTCCCGAGTGAAAAAAATCATCTGCGAGCTCGTAAAACAGCAAAAAATCGCACCGTGTACGCCCGCCTTAAGCTGTGAACACAAAACCCAATTTTCAAGCTACATTCACAAAACCTCAGACTCTTCTTGCAAAACCAAACTTTCACCTCAAAACAGTTCAATCTGTGCTCAAAACTGAACTATGTTGTCAAATCGTGCCAAATTAGTCAATCAAAATTAAACACACTACTGAACAGTCACTAAACACTACGTAGAAAAATAGAAAACACAATGCTCAGGACATAAAGAAATGTTTATTGTTCACTGTAGGCTAAATGCATGTTGCAAAAAAAAAAAAAAAAAAACCCTGTGCATTTAGCACTTGTAGAAAAATAGAAAACACAATGCTCAGGACATGAAGAAATGTTAATTGTTCACTGTAGGCTAAATGCATGTTGCAAAAAAAAAAAAAAAACCCTGTGCATTTAGCACTTGTACAAAAAGACAAAACAGAAATCTTGTGCATTTACACATAGCACTTGTACAAACAAACAGAAATCTTATGCGTTTGCCACTTGTGTACAGTAAGCCCATGTAAAAATAAAGTACAAAAATATACATGGAATACTAGGACTACAAACAGTTAGACCAACCCTCCATTACAATACTACAGTACATTGGTACAGTAATGTACTGAAACATATATTTACTTACAGTATACTGTGGTACAGTATATAGTATGTCACAGTAATTGCTGTCAACAGCTCTTCTCTAAATCTTCGGATTATGGTGGACACAGTGAATCTACTGATGTTTGGTTGTACCCTTTGTTCAGCTCCCTCATGCTCAATGCTCATACCATGGAAAAGAACATGGTCAATCACAGTAGCTCTGATTTCATCAGATATTACTGTTCTTTGTCTTCGTTGACCACCTCGACCTCCTCTCACACAAACTCTTCCTCTCAGATTTCTATCCATTGTAGGGCCTCACAAACCAGTGCTCTCTGAACTGGCTTACTGTATATGTTCCCTCACATCATTAGACACAAGTGTGATCAATTTTGAGTTGTTGTGTTCAAGTGGTGACACATGTGCTTTAATTGTGTTTGACTTTTGTCACCAGTGCTCACCATTATGCAGCACGGGTGCATCACAATGAAAATGTGTTGGCAAGTTGTGTCTAAACCGGTGAAAAGTGCTTATGGTTTTGCCAAAAGTATGATTGATTTAATCAGAGGGTTCAGGCAACTGAGCATTTGGTTCAGACAATAGAGTTTAGTGTTTTAGCAATTGAGAAAAACTGTAACAGCTCTCAAAGTCGACACTCAGAGGCTGTGTATAATCACACCCTATACCCTCATTCACTATTCCCTACATTAATTCTCTAATATAGTCAACTTGAATGAAAAGAAGTGAGTGACTGACACACTGATGAACACCTGATAAGCAGAATCACTGAAGGACAGAGAAACAAGACCTGAAAAAGAGAAACACAAGATCTACAACTGACTTCCAGCAACACTGAGTGTGAAAACAGTTTACAAACCAGTTTACGATTATTTCTGTCATACATGTACAAAAGTTCTTGTTGAGAATTAACAGAAAATAAAGTAAATATAATAAAGTTTGTTGTCACCATAATGGAGATCAGTATTTGCTTTAGTTGGTCTCTCGTCCCTAGACTTCTTAACATTCATCTCTCTCTGACTGCTGTAACTGTGAGTTTAAAAAACACATTTGTTGTGCCAAAAGAAAGTCAAGGGAAAGTTTATCTGGTGTTTTTGGCTTTTGGGATGATGTCACAATCATCCTGGACATGTCTGATTTACAGATCTTTCCTGTGTATTTTCTTTGAATATATGGGTATTTAATATGGAACTTACATTAATGAATGGGTATAACATAAATCTGCGAATCTACAACATCAATATTTCTGTTAATCCCGTTTTCTAAAAAATATTGTAATCATATAGTGCATTAAAAAAAAGTCATTCCTGCTTGACTCAGACACACACAGACATCAACAATTATAATATGAATCTCAACAATGGTAACAATCGAAAGTTTCATGTAGCAGTGCATGCTGGGTTCCAGGATAGCATAAAACTCCCAGCATGCACTGCTGCATCAATAAAAAAAATATTGCCACCATTGTTGAGATTAACCTCTTAACCTTCGCCAGAGCGAGGGCGCTCTGAGCGGTTTTTTTTTTTTTTTAAATCGTTCAAAGTTACTATCAGATTCAATGTTAATACCTTGACAAACTATACATCATTAAAAAGATATAAGACTGAAGGTTTCAAATTTGACCACTATTGTATTCTGAGAATCTTATAGTGACAGTTATGTCTTAATTTGTGTCTGGAGTTATGTAATCAAAAAATGAGTCGATACCTTTGATATGAATTATGAGCGTCAGCCGCTTCCATTCAGAAAAAAAACTCCAGTGAGATCGTCACGACAGAGCTTGACAAAACAACGTCCATCAGGGCTTTTAGCTCAAAAGTGTACAGATTTGGAGAAATATTGATAGATTCTCATAGGTTTACATCAGATTTATATAGACAGGAATCATATTTATTGAATATCTACCCAAATGCGTCGATTTAATCATTATGAGCGCTGGAGACTCTGATGTACTGTGTTTTCAATACATACAGGCAGCCTGAGGGCGCCCTGTGCACATATGGACTCCAAATTTGGAACACGAAGAAGAATCATATCATGTGACATTTCAGGAAGTCCATCACGACGTAAACACTAACAGAGATCGCTGTAACATGCAGATAAAGATGTTTTGAAGACAATAAACATGATTGCAATGATATTTGGTTTACCTGTGTTCTTCGAGCCATGTCAGGTATTTTCATAATAATAGATTCTATTTATAATGTAATGCTAATCGATATAGACTTTATCATTGTGAAGAATACTATAAAATACTATATTTTCTGTCCGATTTTTTTTTATCTGAAGCCAAATCAGAGCACAGAAGGTTATTTAAAACACTCGACTTGTGCTATAAAGTAAGTTTTAGAGCACAAACATGGTTTTAATCTCATAAATTGTCGTGTATTGATGGTGTGCTAAGCTAACATGCTAGCTAGCCCTTGGTGCACCTGCTACCTAGCTGTTATATTTATGAATATTTCTAAATAGGACTGCTTGCTGAAATGTTTCTTTTTTCAAGAAGGTCATTTTATATAGTTTCAAATGTAAGGTGAGAACTTTCCCTAAAAGAGATTAGGGGTTGAAACAGTGTGAATAGCCAGTCGTTAGTAATTATAATGCAGACAAAAGAAAGCATATTTAGAGCAATAACCAGAGGCTGGAGAGGTGTGAATGTGTGCAGGGGAGACTGACACTGAATGGAGATCGTTTAGACCACAACACAATAGAGAAAATAGACTGAATAGATGCTTAGAAAATGACAATAAACATCAGTTTGCTTTTTAGAGTCTAATCAAAATAAAGTCGTTTGACATGATCTTGAAAAACATTTAACTAAATAAAGAGTTTTAGACATATCATCTTCAGATTTTAAATATAACATGGTCAGACATGTGGCTTTAGCTGCAGTGCATTTCTAGATTGCTACAGGGCCAACTTCAATTTTATTTTCATGAAAATATTTCATAAAAATAAATTTCTAATAACTTGACAAAACTTTGAAGCTATTTATAACATTTATTTTTCATTATGACAATAATTAATTCTACATTTGCAATAAACTGCCAGGTGTCAGCTTTCAAATGAGATCATACTTGTGCTTTTAGAACAAATGGTTCATGAACTGTATCTGTTTCAGTTTGGGTATGCCATTTCTGGGGATTTTTCGAAACTGGGGGTGAAGCTTAACAGGTTAATGTGCTAAATTTTTATATCTCTGCGTTTCTACAAGACTATAGCTCTGTTTTTTTGGTTTATGTATGATGTGTTAAAAAAAAAGAGTCATTGTAATTTATTGCTGTGGTTTCACGGTGGTGGTAATTTATCACTTTTGGTTGAGGATTAAACTCTGAATAAGTGAGAATGATTTCTTTAGTGAATGAACAGGCAATATGATGATTTTCATATTTTGACGAATCCAATCATTAATAAACTGTGTGTGTGCACAAGTGTGACTTGCAAAAACACAGCTCAAGCAGCAAAAGAAAAACTCAAGTTATAGCATCAGCATACCAACTAAAGTAAACACTGATCTCTATAATGGTAACTTTAAACCAAACATTTTCAATTAAACATCTCAATAACAATGTCTGTAGATGTATGACAGAAATAAAGTCATACTGGTTAATAATAAGTGTAATAATGTGTAATGGCTGGAAGTCAGTTGTAGTTCATGTTTTTCTCTATTTTCATGTTCTTCTTTCCTTCCTTGATTCTGCTTGTTAACAGCAGGTGTTCATAATCATCACTAATGCCCAACAATCACTTACATATTCACAGAATTATCTCACTGCACCACCAAATGTTACTATTACTCTTTGTAGTGTGGATTTTCCGGTGGGGTTGAAAGGGTTAACAGTGTAAGATAAAAAGACACACCCACAAAATGCATTTTAACAGCAATAAACTGTAAGTTATAAAACAGGTTTATGGTTTACTGTAAAATCTTGTTTTTTGGGTTGCCATTGTGCTGAAGAGTGGAGCCTGTGCTTCAGACCAGGAGAATATCTAGAAACATTAGCCGCGTTTCCACTGCCGGGCCAGGGCCGGGCCAGAGCCGAGCCAGTGGCCTCGGGCCTCAAGCCTCAAGCACCGGGCTCGCGTTTCCACTGCCCTAAACCCCGCCCCAACACGCCTTTCTGGATCAAACGTCATACAATACAACCCAACCCATTTCAGCGGGTATTATGAATTTATTTATAATAGGAAGATAGTATATTAACTCACCGACCGTGGCTGCAATAGTGTCCCGATTGTCCCGCGAGTGGACGGTGACCCAGCACACCGTACATCAAGTCGAACCATGGTCCCTTCTCTGAGTTTCGCTTTGTCCATTGTGCGTTTTAATCGCCTTGTACAATATACTGCGCCCGGAACTTTTTTATTTTTTCCTGAACTTGAAGCGTTGCTTGCTGAATGCTTAGCTTAGAAAGTTCAGCATCGATGCATTTTATAACGTCCTCTTTTCTTCACACGCCGTCATTCTTCTGCCCAAATGCTCAGAAGAGCTTTGGTATCTTCCACAGACCAGTACAGGCGATTCTCCATTTCGAGCAGCGATTATTTTGCGCGATATAAAACAGTGAAATGTGCATCTTGCTTCAGATCATAACGTTCCCTAACACCGATAAACTCCGGCTTTTACCTCGAGCACGCCTCTAGCACGAGCTGGCCCGCTTTGGCCCAAGGTATTCGACGGGCCAGAAATCCTGGCCGTTGGCCCCGAGGAAGCCCCGATCAAGCCCCGGAAGTGCAGTGGAAACGCGACTGGCCCTGGCACGCACCAGCACGGCTCGGCCCTGGCCCGGCAGTGGAAACGCGGCTATTGATGATATGCTGCATTTTACTTTATTTAAAAGGCAGTGATTGTGTAGTTGCTGGTCCAGTGGAAATCTCTTTTTCTTACAAAAGTTTTTTTGTGGTTTCTAATTATATAAGTTCACAGTAATACTTTGCTAACGTTATTAATTCATTGTACATTGTAGTTAATCCTTTTAAATGACAGTTTAAGGCAGTCGGTTTCTGCAAGTGAAATTAGTTAACTCGAGTTTTAGTGCATTTTTACAGTACCATATTGTAGATTACAGTAATTAACTGTACAATTAACAGTAAGTTACTGGCAACAGTGTTGCCAGTATTTTACTGTAAAAAACACCTGGTAAGGTCTAACAGTGCAGAGCTGTATTTACTGTATGTAGTACCATAATGAATCCCGTATCACCTATTTTGTTCCACAATATTTAATGATTGTACGAACAATGACACAGTGACATAGTGACAAAGTTATGTTTCAATGGTATTTCACAGTAAATTTGTTTTTTGAACCAATGATTGTGCAAGTGCAAGATTTCTTTAAAGATGTGAATGCACAATGCAATGTTTTGAACATTAGACAGCCTGTGTTACAACTGATAACCGTTTAGAGTTTTGTGTCTAGAATTTTGAAAAATGGCATCAGTAGCTGCGTTTACATGGTTCAATCGGAATGAAATCAATCCGATTGATGAATACGAACACGGTGTTTACATGAACGATAAATAAAGTAATCGGGTTGATGTGTGTGTTTATATGTCACAAGATTAAAATCGGAATTTTTTGACATGCGCACACTGCACGAACATATGCCACTGGTCGCGCATAGCTATTCTCCTCTACTGGTTCTTTATTTGTTTTAAACAACAGACTTAATATTTATCCGTCTCTGGTCATGATTTGGAGACGATGAGCATATTAACCGTTTTACCGCTGCTTATATTTATCATCACGCAGTAAAACCCCGCGCCCAAAACCAGTCGTGTGTGGATGAGAATCTAAAACAAGCACTGGTGTGACGTTGTCCTGCTTCACTTCACAGACACTGAGTGAAATGAGCATTTTTTAATAAGGAACACTCATTTATATGACACTTTATTCAACAGGAAGAACAGCTCGTTCCGTGCGTCATACGTCATTACGCTATTTCATCGTCATTGCACATGCGCAGTTCTTTTATTTTCGGTTTTCAAGCCGATCAAGTGTTTACATGTTCTCTCGATCGGATTACAAAAGGAGTAAACCACCCCTTTCAATCCGATCGAAATTCTCGGATCGAGTCGGATCGAGCTCAATCGGATCGATTAAGGTGTTTACATGAAGGTTTTTAAGTCCGATTGAGCCGTCAATCCGATTATAAGGGTGCATGTAAACGCAGCTACTGTTCTAAAAATAGAAGCAAAGTGATTGTAAAAAAACCTGTAAATGAGACATTAAGCAAACATCAAAAGTCCTGAGGTTTGAGGCCCCCACCACAGATACAGCTTCTTTTGCCCGGCTCATGTTCCATCTCGAGGCCCCCTCTAACATGTACATCCTAGAAATGAAAATGTACAGATTCAGTCAGCATATTATTTTAAACTGAGGACATAATAATGTAATAACATAGTTATAGAACAGTAACATAAAATAATGAGACAAGTATCTTTTCAACTTAAAAGTCTACATAACATACTGCAATTTAACATTCAGAATTTACCAGGAATGAAGGCACACTGGTGGCGGTGAAAACTCTCCAGTGAGGATGACCCCCTGCCACACCTAAGCATGTTAAGAACTTTACCACCCTTCTGGAGTGTCCCCGTCTTCGTGTACAACTCTATATGTGGAGGGTCCTGGATGCACTCGAGATGTTTTTGTTGCATCTCCCAGACATGGCGCATACTGTCAGGGTTAACAAGGTGAAACCCTGTAGGGTCAGTAAGCTCCCACACTGATTCCAGCAGCTCTGAAATCATGGCCCGGATCCCCTCAACCCAGTGCTTCGCCAGTTTACCTGTGTTGATGCTGGCCATGAGCTGTGGCTCAGTGGGAGCCTGTCCACCTTGGGTGCTCTTCCACTCCCCACTCTTGGCCGCCTTAAGTTCTTTCACATCCTCCTGATCCCACTCAAAGATACAGGAGGAAAGTTTTGAAAAAAATGTACCATAGAGAGGATGGTGCTCTGTAGTAAGGCCACAGTTGAATCTTCTCATAAAATGGAAGATATAGCCTTACAATAGACTTCCATGGCCGAAAAAGATTTAGCACCCCAGGTGCACCTGTGGAGAGGGGAAAAAAATCAAAAAGCATGCATTTGATTTCACTTCAACATAGTTTTCACTATTACTTTTATTACAATATGTTAAGTAATTGGAATAGATATAATTTTTATTATAATGATGAAAAAGTGTGCATTTGTGTTATATTGTAATGCTCCATGACAAAAAGAAGAAAATGTATAATTAAGCCTGTCAAAATGTCTTTATGTTTCCTTATGTTGGTTTTTCAGATCACCAAAAAGCTGGCTGGTGGCATTGGGCACACGGCTGCATGGATGACCAACATTGGCAATGAACTCGGCCAGGTTCTGAACAGTGTTCTGACAACAGCTTTAGGCGCAGGACTGGAGGAGCTGTGCCAGGGCGTTGTCAGACGCTACCAGAATACTGGCGAGCCAGAGCCTGAGGTCATCTATGTTCACCGGGATTGCTGCAGTTAGTCAGGTGGGATTTTCAAATTACTACATTATCAAATGTGCATTGCAATATATTTTACAAAAGTTAATAGTGTTGTGAAAGAAGTTCCCCTTTCCTTATTGGTGATGGTAATTAGTAGTATTATTACCGTCAATGTAATGTAATTGTAATAAAAGTACACTGTAACGAATTGCTGTAAAATTTACAGCAACTTACTGGCAATTTTGGTTGCCAGTAAGCCTGTAAATTTTACAAGAGTACTGTAAATCATAAACTACAATTATACTGTAAAAAATACAGCACGCCTGTAAAAGCAGGAAAACAAGAGCAGCTGTAAATTTACAGTTCTTTACTGTATAATTTACAGTATGTTACTGTTATTAATAATGCGTTGAATTAAAACCTGAGATGACTCATTTCATTTGAGGAAATTGATTGGTCATTTTCCATAAAAAAGTTATACTGTGAGCTTTTTTTCATTTGAGTTCACTAAGAAAAAGACTTTATGACTTAAAACATACATTTAACTAAATTCTACTTGACAATATCACACATGAATTAGTTGAATGATGTTTATGCATCAGCAAATACAAAGTCGTCACCTTTAAATAGAGCAACACACAACATATCATCAGTGTTTCTTAGCTCATCCTGAAGTGAAGCACAGACTCTACTCTTCAACACAATGGTGACACACAAAACTCAGCAAAAACACTTTAAATCCCAACAGAACATTAAACACTAACAGATCTCCACTATATCATTATTTGCAAAACACATAAAATCACATAAATTAATTCACATAATTTTACTTTTTTGTTTAGTACATTTGACTGTGCGATTTTACAGGAAACAACTGACTTCAGACACAGTCTTAGAGGAAATCCACTGAAGATAAAAGAAGACATTAAATCTGTGAAGATCTCAGCAGAGGAGGATTAAACAATTCCACAAACAGCATTACCAGCTTTACTTATTACTAACCAGACTCACTTTATTTCTGTCATAATCAGACTTACTGAGAAATAACTGAGGGATAGATGTTGATGATGTATTGAAATTTTTCATTTGAAGTTACCATGATCGTGATTAGTGTTTACTTTAGTTGGTCTCTTGACTCTTGAATAAATTGAACATTAGTTTTACGTTGGCTGCTATAACCATGTCTTTATAAGACAAATGTGTTATAGTCGGAAAAGTCAAGTAAAATTATGTGTAAATATTGGTGGGTGTGTATTGATATCACATGCACAACATATATTGGCTGATTTTGATCAGAATATTTTCTAAAATATAAAATTGAGATTGTCATAGATTTTACTGTTTGTAATAGTGTTAATTCTACACCATGATATACAGTTGTGATGTTATCAGGAAATCAGTGATTAATATAAGATTCAAGAATACCTTTTAATTAACCGGAACACACATGTATCAAGAATCAGCATATAAACCTCATCTATGGTGACAAACAAAATATAAATAAACAGATCAACTCTGAACATCACAAATCAAGCTCCTAAAAAGTCACATAAAAAACAACAACAAAAATAAAAGCACATGGTAAGAATAAAAGAAAATAAGACAATTCAGCTGCATAATTTATGCGTGCTGCAATGCATGCTGGGAGTTCTGTATTAAGCTGATACCCAGCATGCATTGCAACATGAAGCTTTTCATTTGAGTGTCACCATTGTTGAGATTCATACGCTGATTGTTGATGCCTGTGTGTGACTTAATAACATGCTGCATTTTTTAGTTTTCTATGCCATAATATTTTTTAAAAAAAATTGTAATATTGTATGATTGTCAAATGGAAACTGACTGAACTTTAATAATTGATCACATGGAAAGAACCATATGTTTCAGAAGAGATTAATCTCTGAATGAACAGAGGCACTATCAATCTATTAGCTCTACTGATGACGTCATCAATATTGAGCTATACTCAGCAGATTTGTTTTCTCTTGGCTTTTATGCTATAACTATTGTGTTTTATAAACACACAGGTAAAGCAGCCAGAGAAAAAACAATGTTGCAACATCAAGGGTAAGAGCCCAACTAAAGCCAACACTTATCACCATCATGGTGACTACAAACTAAACAATAAATCATCAATATCTAAACCTCTGTTAGTTCTCAAAAAGAACCTTGACAAGTGAGGCTGGAGTTATTTACTCCTCTGCTGAGATCTTTAGATATTTATTGTCTGCTTTTCTTTTCAGTTGATTAAATATATGGCTGTGGCTGGAAGTCAGTAGTTTACTGTAAAATCTAAGTCAAATTTACTAAACAAAAAAAGTTATTCTCTGTGAATGTATTTATTTGACCATAAATGTGAAATGTGATTATATATTTATGTGAATGACTGCTCAGGGGAGAAAATGCTGAAAATGCTGAGTGATTTTATGTGTTTTTGCACATAATGATATAGTGGAGATCTGTTAGTGTTTAATGTTCTGTTGGGATTTAAAGTGTTTCTGTTGAGTTTTGTGTGTTACCATTGTGTTGAAGAGTAGAGTCTGTGCTTCAGTTCAGGATGAGCAGAGAAACACAGATGTTCTGCTGAATGTTGCTTCATTTAAAGGCAATGTCTGCACAATTGTTGATCTATTGATCATTTTTATGTTAAGTTCTTCAAATCAGGTGTGTGCTGCTGTTGTTAACAATTATCTGCTAGAAGATTGAGTTAAAAATATGTTTTGTTAACTCTTTTAAATTTATTTTATTAAAAAGCATTTTTTAGTGGACTGAAATGAAATATGATCACAGAATAAATATGAAATGTCAATTGAACAATTTAAGATAATCGGTTTCCTCAAATTAAACGAGTTTACACAGGTTTTAATTCATACTGTAAATAATACAGTAAATAACTGTAAATTTACAGCTGCTCTTGTTTTTCTGCTTTTACAGGTGTGCTGTATTTTTACTGTATATTTGTAGTTTATGATTTACAGTAATCTTGTAAAATTTACAGGCTTACTGGCAACCAAAATTGCCAGTAAGTTGCTGTAAATTTTACAGTAAATTTTTTACAGTGTATGCATCCTGTTCATTACAGTTTATTGGTGTTGTTGTTTTGTATTATATTGGTTTATTTACTTGGTTTATTAAATTTATTTTGTTCTAAAATCTCTTGTTCTAAAAAAATAAATAATTGTTGATAAATAATTTTCTGAAATAAATAGTGTGTGATTACAATCATGTCATAGTGCTGACTTGTAATGTTTCTGCAAATGTATGTATAATAATTTGCAAAAGCAGATAATTCAAAATATATCAGACAACAACAACAAACTCTAACTTTGACAAAAATATTTTATGCAATTCACAAAATATATATCATATATATATTAAGTTGTGAGGAGAATTTGAAGCATCAAGAAAAATGAAGTGAAAATGAATGAGTCTCTATGGACCTCTACTGGAAATATGTGGTCATTGCACTTTCTTTCTTTAATTAAAATTTCTAAAGTTTTTCCACAAACCTGCAGATGGCAGTATTCTATCCCTAACACATAGAGCAATGTCCAAAAACTATTTAGATTTAATTAATATCATAATTTAAGTGATATTTTCTTTAAAAAATCATTTTTCATGTGCCAATTTATGTCTTAGTTATGTAATTGTGCAGTAAATAAGTAAAAAACTTCAAAATTTCCACAAAAACACAGCATAAATGTATAGTTGAGAAGTAAATAGAAAAAAATGATATATAGTTTTCCATATAAAAAATTTATATTTCCTTATGCAATCGCTCTTTAAAAGTTTGGGGTCAAAATGACCCCAAAGACCTAAAGTGTTGTCCTTTTCTAGGAGTGATTAAGGGTTAGTTGTAAAAATCGTTCTATTGATAGATTCTTGTTTTAAGTATTTTTAACTAATACAGTTAAAAAAAAAAAAAAAGTATTGTTTTTAGCTAAATTTATTATCAGCATAAAAATAAATATATTCTCTGCTGTTTATCTTATATTTCATAAGACGAACCATTTTTGAGTGAATCTAAATCAAGTGACTGCAAACCTTTTATATGCTACGTCATTAAATGGAGCTGAAATAAACATTTCAAACCCGCACTCAGAACAACCAAAAAAAAACAAACGGGAACGTTGTGTGAAGGTATGGTGCAACCACAGGAGAACGTTTTAGTTGGTTGGTTCCCTTAACGTTTAGGGAACGTTATAACCCTGAGGGAACGTTCCCTAAACGTTAGTTTTTGGTTTGGTTCGAACTAACCTTTAGAGAACCATAGACTAACGTTCCCTAACGTTCCCTAAACGTTCTGTGTTAGTGGGGCTGTAACCTATTTGACAGAGCTCCTATAGGCAGTCCGTGGACAATTCCTCAAAATCCACACTCCCGACCCCAAAGTTCCTGAGAATCCACTCGCTCCCAAAAACTAAGTCAGAAACAGCATCCATCCTGTAACCTATTTGACAGAGCTCCTATAGGCGGTCTGTGGACAGTCCATTTTTAGGCCAATAATACATAATTAATGGCTGTACTGTACATCAGTGTGTTACATAGTGTCCCCTGTGTGGCATACAACAGGTTAAAACGCATATAAGCACTTTATTTATGAAATATGACCATTTAATGTACTGTCCACGAACAGCCTACAGGGACCCTGTCATTTAAGTTACAGCTTGGACTTCACCGACTGTGTCCGTCCTGTAACCTATTTGACAGAGCTTGTATAGGCTGTCCGTGGAGAGTTGAATATTATGCAAATTATGCATAATTAATGGCTGTAATGAACACCAGTGTTTAGTGCTGTGTCCTCTGTGTGGTGTAGAGTAGGTTTGACCTGATAAATTGCAAGTGGACTTTGACCGGGTGTTTCTCGGGGACCAAGCCGAGATGGAGCTCCAAACTCCGGGCATGGGTAGGTACCCATGGCCCCCTCTTGACCCCAGAGTATGGAGCCCAAAGTCGGCTTGGTTCCCGAGTTATGCCCGGTCAAAGATGGGATTTTGACCGGGTGTTTCTCGGGGACCAAGCCGAGATGGAGCTCCAAACTCCGGGCATGGGTAGGTACCCATGGCCCCCTTTTGACCCCAGAGTATGGAGCCCAAAGTCGGCTTGGTTCCCGAGTTATGCCCGGTCAAAGATGGGATTTTGACCGGGTGTTTCTCGGGGACCAAGCCGAGATGGAGCTCCAAACTCCGGGCATGGGTAGGTACCCATGGCCCCCTTTTGACCCCAGAGTATGGAGCCCAAAGTCGGCTTGGTTCCCGAGTTATGCCCGGTCAAAGATGGGACTTTGACCGGGTGTTTCTCGGGGACCAAGCCGAGATGGAGCTCCAAACTCCGGGCATGGGTAGGTACCCATGGCCCCCTCTTGACCCCAGAGTATGGAGCCCAAAGTCGGCTTGGTTCCCCAGTTATGCCCGGTCAAAGATGGGACTTTGACCGGGTGTTTCTCGGGGACCAAGCCGAGATGGAGCTCCAAACTCCGGGCATGGGTAGGCACCCATGGCCCCCTTTTGACCCCAGAGTATGGAGCCCAAAGTTGGCTTGGTTCCCGAGTAATGACCGGTCAAAGATGGGACTTTGACCGGATGTTTCTCGGGGACCCAGCCGACTTGGAGCTCCATACTCCGGGCATGGGTAGGTACCCATGGCCCCCTCTTGACCCCAGAGTATGAAGCCCAAAGTCGGCTTGGTTCCCAAGTTATGCCCGGTCAAAGATGGGACTTTGACCGGGTGTTTCTCGGGGACCAAGCCGAGATGGAGCTCCAAACTCCGGGCATGGGTAGGTACCCATGGCCCCCTCTTGACCCCAGAGTATGGAGCCCAAAGTCGGCTTGGTTCCCGAGTTATGCCCGGTCAAAGATGGGACTTTGACCGGGTGTTTCTCGGGGACCAAGCCGAGATGGAGCTCCAAACTCCGGGCATGGGTAGGTACCCATGGCCCCCTCTTGACCCCAGAGTATGGAGCCCAAAGTCGGCTTGGTTCCCGAGTTATGCCCGGTCAAAGATGGGACTTTGACCGGGTGTTTCTCGGGGACCAAGCCGAGATGGAGCTCCAAACTCCGGGCATGGGTAGGCACCCATGGCCCCCTTTGACCCCAGAGTATGGAGCCCAAAGTCGGCTTGGTTCCCGAGTAATGACCGGTCAAAGATGGGACTTTGACCGGATGTTTCTCGGGGACCAAGCCGACTTGGAGCTCCATACTCCGGGCATGGGTAGGTACCCATGGCCCCCTCTTGACCCCAGAGTATGGAGCCCAAAGTCGGCTTGGTTCCCGAGTTATGCCCGGTCAAAGATGGGACTTTGACCGGGTGTTTCTCGGGGACCAAGCCGAATTGGAGCTCCAAACTCCGGGCATGGGTAGGTACCCCAGGCCCCCTCTTGACCCCAGAGGCTGTACTGTACATCAGTGTGTTGCATCGTGTCCCCTGTGTGGCACACAACAGGTTAAACCACATATAAGCACTGTATTTATGAAATATGACCATTTAATGTACTGTCCACAAACAGCCTAGAAGGACTGTCAAATAAGTTACAGCTTGGACTTCACCAACTGTATCCATCCTGTAACTTATTTGACAGAGCCCCTATAGACTGTCTGTGGACAGTTGAATATTATGCAAATTTTGCATAATTAATGTCTGTACTGTACACCAGTGTGTTGTATTGTGACCCCTGTGTGGCATACAACAGGTTAAACCACAAATAAGCACTGTATTTATGAAATATGACCATTTAATGTACTGTCCACGAACAGCCTAGAAGGACTGTCAAATAAGTTAAAGCTTGGACTTGAACACATTGAAACGCTGAAAATTTCTAAGTCGAAAACTGCATCCTTCCTGTGACTTAACTCACAGGGTGGGGGAAAAGCATTTTTAGGGCCATTTTGCCCCGTTGCGGGGCCCCTGGAGGGTCTCAGGAGACGGGACCACCGTCCCCGTCCTCAGGGGGAGAGGCCGGATCGAACCCTAGGCATCGTTTGGGGGCCAAAAAATTATTAGGGGGCGCCGCGCAGCGCTTAGGGAATATCGTCAACAGGGCGTCATTTAAGTTATTCCCGGATGTCATGTACCATAATTAAGCAAATTAGGGAAAATAGGCAGTCTGTGGATTTTGGCTAGTTCATATAAGTTGCCATTTGGCAAAGTAGGGGTACGAAGGGATGAAAATGCACCATTCCGGATCCCACATCCATATTAAATGAATAGGATTCCCTAATAATTCCGCTTACGGAACCGTAGGCACTTCGTGGGATGTTTTTTTCACCACTAGGGGGCCAGGTTCCCTAATCCTGTCCACGAAGTGCCTATTCGTCCACCTAAGTGCCTATTCTTCATCCTAGTCTTCCTCTCATCCCACGAACAGCCTATTCATCCACCTAGGCGCCTATTTTCCATGAATCCATCCACAAAGTGCCTATTCGTCCACCTAAGTGCCTATTCTTCACCATAGTCTTCCTCTCATCCCACGAACAGCCTATTCATCCACCTAGGTGCCTATTTTCCATGAATCCGTCCACGAAGTGCCTATTTGTCCACCTAAGTGCCTATTCTTCACCATAGTCTTCCTCACGTCCCAGGAACAGCCTATTTATCCACCTAGGTGCCTATTTTCCATGAATCCGTCCACGAAGTGCCTATTCATCCACCTAAGTGCCTATTCTTCATCCTTGTCTTCCTCTCATCCAACGAACAGCCTATTCATCCACCTAGGAGCCTATTTTCCATGAATTTGTCCACAGAGCGCCTAAAGTGGACCGAAAGGTCTGTTTGGCCCGAAATCGACACCCACGCCTCGTCAGGGGCCCCTGGGGCCGTGTGTGGAGCCTCGTGTCCCTTCGACCCGTTTTCGTGCTTAATTGGCCCAACTGTCAACGAACAGCCTACGTCGAATAGGTTGCAGGACGGATGTCTGGAAAGCAGGGGTCAAAAGGTCGCAGGGGCTCCAAATTCGACACGGCGGTAGTCCAGGGGCCCCCGGTACATGATCCAGGGTTTCAGGGTCCTGGGTGGTGAGTCTTTTTCCTGACCCTACCCTAAATTTTCACTTTGCTCTTTGGAGAGGGTCTTTCTGTCTATGAGTGCAAGAGGCCTTTGTGAGAGACTTTGACAAAGGAGGTAAAAAAAAATTCCCTGCGCTCTAGGGACTCGTCCTCACAGTATGTGGCAGTGGGGCCCCTAGGCCACCAGGATGCAAAGTTTGGGGCCCCTCGGGGGCCGAACGGCAGCCGATGACACATGCAACTTATTGCATGCGTTTTCATAGGTGGTTCGTGGACACTGGACCGAAAGGTCCGTTTGGCCCGAAATCGACACCCACGCCTTGTGTCCCTTCGACCCGTTTTACAAACCAGGATCAACCCTGCTTGGTGTCTGAGATCAGACATGCCCAAGGTTGTAGACAACAGACAAAGAGTCACGTAGTCGGCAGGGTTCAAACCTGCGCGGGGAGACACCAATGGATTTCAAGTCCATCGCCTTAACCTCTCGGCCACGACTACTCCTGCTTTTGAGTCACATGCTAATTTCTTTTCTGGATGTGAGCAGCAGAGGAACCCGGGGCCCAACCGCCAATGTAAATGTGAGCAGCAGAGGTTGCACCCGGTTAAAATATTGTGTTGTCAAAAAGGCGGGAGAACGTCCTGATCCGGATTTGGACTGGGGATGCTGCGGTCACAACACAAAGTACTATACGCTATACAGGGAAAGCAGACAACTCACTCTGGCCTGCACACGACCGTTTAAAAGTGACTGAACATACAGAGTCAAGTCAAGTCACCTTTATTTATATAGCTGCTGGCAAGACCGTGCTTTTTGAAGAAACTCAGAGACACTTTCAGGCTTTCTGAAGAAACTCAGAGACTATTCTGGATTTGGATTTGGACCAGTCTGGATTTGGACTGGGGATGCTGCGGTCACAACACAAAGTACTAAACGCTATACAGGGAAAGCAGACAACTCATTCACTCTTTTGAATAAATTCAGGACAACTCTTATTTTTTTTAACAAAAAAGCTTACAGCACCTGGTATTCCCAGGTGGTCTCCCATTAAAGTACTAACCAGACCGGACCCTGCTTGGCTTCTGAGACCGGACGAGATAGGGCGTGCCCAAGGTTGTATGGCCGTAAACAAAATCTGCTGTCAGAATTGGCCTATTTAAAAGGTTAGAACATTAATGAAGTAAACTTAAAAGCACCTGGTATTCCCCCATTCAAATACTAAACGGATCAACCCTGCTTGGTGTCTGAGATCAGACATGCCCAAGGGTGTAGACAACAGACAAAGAGTCACGTAGTCGGCAGGGTTCGAACCTGCGCGGGGATACCCCAATGGATTTCGAGTCCATCGCCTTAACCTCTCGGCCACGACTACTCCTGCTTTTGAGTCACATGCTAATTTCTTTTCTGGATGTGAGCAGCAGAGGAACCCGGGGACAACCCGTAGGAGTTCAACGACGTCTTCACCTACATGAAAACCTGCTCACTTCAGGCTTGAAAAGAGATGTGGGTAGCCCTATTCCCGTGTTAGAGGAAAAAAGCAACTTGTACACAGCTCCTGGATGCCACAACAACAGACAAAGATCCACGTAGTCGGCAGGGTTCGAACCTCTCGGCCACGACTACTCCTGCCGCTGAGTAACATGCTATTTTTTTTCAGGATGTGAGCAGCAGAGGAACCCGGGGACAACCCGTAGGAGTTCAACGACGTCTTCACCTACATGAAAACCTGCTCACTTCAGGATTGAAAAGAGATGTGCGTAGCCCTTTTCCCCTGTTAGAGGAAAAAAGCAACATGTACAATGCTCCTGGATGCCACAACAACAGACAAAGAGCCACGTAGTCGGCAGGGTTCGAACCTGCACGGGGAGACCCCAATGGATTTCAAGTCCATCGCCTTAACCTCTCGGCCACGACTACTCCTGCCTTTGAGCCACGTGCTAATTTCATTTCTGGATGTGAGCAGCATAGGACACCGGGAGAACGTCCTGATCCGGATTTGGACTGGGGATGCTGTGGTCACAACACAAAGTACTAAACGCTATACAGGGAAAGCAGACAACTCACTCTGGCCTGCACACGACCGTTTAAAAGTGACTGAACATACAGAGTCAAGTCAAGTCACCTTTATTTATATAGCTGCTGGCAAGACCGTGCTTTTTGAAGAAACTCAGAGACACTTTCAGGCTTTCTGAAGAAACTCAGAGACTATTTCAGGCTTTTTGAATAAACTCAGGACGACTCTTATTTTTTTTAACAAAAAAGCTTACAGCACCTGGTATTCCCAGGTGGTCTCCCATTAAAGTACTAACCAGACCGGACCCTGCTTGGCTTCTGAGAACGGACGAGATAGGGCGTGCCCAAGGTTGTATGGCCGTAAACAAAATCTGCTGGCAGAATTGGCCTATTTAAAAGGTTAGAACATTAGTGAAGTAAACTTAAAAGCACCTGGTATTCCCCTATTCAAATAGTAACCAGGATCAACCCTGCTTGGTGTCCGAGATCAGACATGCCCAAGGTTGTAGACAACAGACAAAGAGTCACGTAGTCGGCAGGGTTCGAACCTGCGCGGGGATACCCCAATGGATTTCGAGTCCATCGCCTTAACCTCTCGGCCACGACTACTCCTGCCTTTGAGTCACATGCTAATTTCTTTTCTGGATGTGAGCAGCAGAGGAACCCGGGGACAACCCGTAGGAGTTCAACGACGTCTTCACCTACATGAAAACCTGCTCACTTCAGGCTTGAAAAGAGATGTTTGTAGTCCTATTCCCGTGTTAGAGGAAAAAAGCAACTTGTACACAGCTCCTGGATGCCACAAACAACAGACAAAGATCCACTTAGTGGGCAGGGTTCGAAACTGCGCAGGGAGACCCCAATGGATTTCAAGTCCATCGCCTTAACCTCTCAGCCACGACTACTCCTGCTTTTGAGTCACATGCTAATTTCTTTTCTGGATGTGAGCAGCAGAGGAACCCGGGGACAACCCGTAGGAGTTCAACGACGTCTTCACCTACATGAAAACCTGCTCACTTCAGGCTTTAAAAGGATGTTTGTAGTCCTATTCCCGTGTTAGAGGAAAAAAGCAACTTGTACACAGCTCCTGGATGCCACAACAACAGACAAAGATCCACTTAGTGGGCAGGGTTCGAACCTGCGCAGGGAGACCCCAATGGATTTCAAGTCCATCGCCTTAACCTCTCAGCCACGACTACTCCTGCTTTTGAGTCACATGCTAATTTCTTTTCTGGATGTGAGCAGCAGAGGAACCCGGAGACAACCCGTAGGAGTTCAACGACGTCTTCACCTACATGAAAACCTGCTCACTTCAGGCTTGAAAAGAGATGTGGGTAGCCCTATTCCCGTGTTAGAGGAAAAAAGCAACTTGTACACAGCTCCTGGATGCCACAACAACAGACAAAGATCCACGTAGTCGGCAGGGTTCGAACCTCTCGGCCACGACTACTCCTGCCGCTGAGTAACATGCTATTTTTTTTTCAGGATGTGAGCAGCAGAGGAACCCGGGGACAACCCGTAGGAGTTCAACGACGTCTTCACCTACATGAAAACCTGCTCACTTCAGGCTTGAAAAGAGATGTGGGTAGCCCTATTCCCGTGTTAGAGGATAAAAAGCAACTTGTACACAGCTCCTGGATGCCACAACAACAGACAAAGAGCCACGTAGTCGGCAGGGTTCGAACCTGCGCGGGAGACCCCAATGGATTTCAAGTCCATCGCCTTAACCTCTCGGCCACGACTACTCCTGCCTTTGAGCCACATGCTAATTTCTTTTCTAGATGTGAGCAGCATAGGACACCGGGAGAACATCCTGATCCGGATTTGGACTGGGGATGCTGCGGTCACAACACAAAGTACTAAACGCTATACAGGGAAAGCAGACAACTCACTCTGGCCTGCACACGACCGTTTAAAAGTGACTGAACATACAGAGTCAAGTCAAGTCACCTTTATTTATATAGCTGCTGGCAAGACCGTGCTTTTTGAAGAAACTCAGAGACACTTTCAGGCTTTCTGAAGAAACTCAGAGACTATTTCAGGCTTTTTGAATAAACTCAGGGCGACTCTTATTTTTTTTAACAAAAAGCTTGCAGCACCTGGTATTCCCAGGTGGTCTCCCATTAAAGTACTAACCAGACCGGACCCTGCTTGGCTTCTGAGACCGGACGAGATAGGGCGTGCCCAAGGTTGTATGGCCGTAAACAAAATCTGCTGGCAGAATTGGCCTATTTAAAAGGTTAGAACATTAGTGAAGTAAACTTAAAAGCACCTGGTATTCCCCCTATTCAAATAGTAACCAGGATCAACCCTGCTTGGTGTCCGAGATCAGACATGCCCAAGGTTGTAGACAACAGACAAAGAGTCACGTAGTCGGCAGGGTTCGAACCTGCGCGGGGATACCCCAATGGATTTCGAGTCCATCGCCTTAACCTCTCGGCACGACTACTCCTGCCTTTGAGTCACAGCTAATTCCTTTCTGATGTGAGCAGCAGAGGAACCGGACAACCGTAGGAGTTCAACGACGTCTTCACCTACATGAAAACCTGCTCACTTCAGGCTTGAAAAGAGATGTTTGTAGTCCTATCCCGTGTTAGAGGAAAAAAGCAACTTGTACACAGCTCAGGATTGCACAACAACAGACAAAGATCCACGTAGTGGGCAGGGTTCGAACCTGCGCAGGGAGACCCCAATGGATTTCAATCCATCGCCTTAACCTCTCAGCCACGACTACTCCTGCTTTTGAGTCACATGCTAATTTCTTTTCTGGATGTGAGCAGCAGAGGAACCCGGGGACAACCCGTAGGAGTTCAACGACGTCTTCACCTACATGAAAACCTGCTCACTTCAGGCTTAAAAGAGATGTTGTAGTCCTATTCCCGTGTTAGAGGAAAAAAGCAACTTGTACACAGCTCCTGGATGCCACAACAACAGACAAAGATCCACTTAGTGGCAGGGTTCGAACCTGCGCAGGGAGACCCCAATGGATTTCAAGTCCATCGCCTTAACCTCTCAGCCACGACTACTCCTGCTTTTGAGTCACATGCTAATTTCTTTTCTGGATGTGAGCAGCAGAGGAACCGGGGACAACCCGTAGGAGTTCAACGACGTCTTCACCTACATGAAAACCTGCTCACTTCAGGCTTGAAAAGAGATGTGGGTAGCCCTATTCCCGTGTTAGAGGAAAAAAGCAACTTGTACACAGCTCCTGGATGCCACAACAACAGACAAAGATCCACGTAGTCGGCAGGGTTCGAACCTCTCGGCCACGACTACTCCTGCCGCTGAGTAACATGCTATTTTTTTTTCAGGATGTGAGCAGCAGAGGAACCCGGGGACAACCCGTAGGAGTTCAACGACGTCTTCACCTACATGAAAACCTGCTCACTTCAGGCTTGAAAAGAGATGTGGTAGCCCTATTCCCGTGTTAGAGGATAAAAGCAACTTGTACACAGCTCCTGATGCCACAACAACAGACAAAGAGCCACGTAGTCGGCAGGGTTCGAACCTGCGCGGGGAGACCCCAATGGATTTCAAGTCCATCGCCTTAACCTCTCGGCCACGACTACTCCTGCCTTTGAGCCACATGCTAATTTCTTTTCTAGATGTGAGCAGCATAGGACACCGGGAGAACATCCTGATCCGGATTTGGACTGGGATGCTGCGGTCACAACACAAAGTACTAAACGCTATACAGGGAAAGCAGACAACTCACTCTGGCCTGCACACGACCGTTTAAAAGTGACTGAACATACAGAGTCAAGTCAAGTCACCTTTATTTATTAGCTGCTGGCAAGACCGTGCTTTTTGAAGAAACTCAGAGACACTTTCAGGCTTTCTGAAGAAACTCAGAGACTATTTCAGGCTTTTTGAATAAACTCAGGGCGACTCTTATTTTTTTTAACAAAAAGCTTGCAGCACCTGGTATTCCCAGGTGGTCTCCCATTAAAGTACTAACCAGACCGGACCCTGCTTGGCTTCTGAGACCGGACGAGATAGGGCGTGCCCAAGGTTGTATGGCCGTAAACAAAATCTGCTGTCAGAAATGGCCTATTTAAAAGGTTAGAACATTAATGAAGTAAACTTAAAAGCACCTGGTATTCCCCTATTCAAATAGTAACCAGGATCAACCCTGCTTGGTGTCCGAGATCAGACATGCTCAAGGTTGTAGACAACAGACAAAGAGTCACGTAGTCGGCAGGGTTCGAACCTGCGCGGGGATACCCCAATGGATTTCGAGTCCATCGCCTTAACCTCTCGGCCACGACTACTCCTGCCTTTGAGTCACATGCTAATTTCTTTTCTGGATGTGAGCAGCAGAGGAACCCGGGGACAACCCGTAGGAGTTCAACGACGTCTTCACCTACATGAAAACCTGCTCATTCAGGCTTTAAAAGAGATGTTTGTAGTCCTATTCCCGTGTTAGAGGAAAAAAGCAACTTGTACACAGCTCCTGGATGCCACAACAACAGACAAAGATCCACTTAGTGGGCAGGGTTCGAACCTGCGCAGGGAGACCCCAATGGATTTCAAGTCCATCGCCTTAACCTCTCAGCCACGACTACTCCTGCTTTTGAGTCACATGCTAATTTCTTTTCTGGATGTGAGCAGCAGAGGAACCCGGAGACAACCGTAGGAGTTCAACGACGTCTTCACCTACATAAAACCTGCTCACTTCAGGCTTGAAAAGAGATGTGGGTAGCCTATTCCGTGTTAGAGGAAAAAAGCAACTTGTACACAGCTCCTGGATGCCACAACAACAGACAAAGATCCACGTAGTCGGCAGGTTCGAACCTCTCGGCCACGACTACTCCTGCCGCTGAGTAACATGCTATTTTTTTCAGGATGTGAGCAGCAGAGGAACCCGGGACAACCCGTAGGAGTTCAACGACGTCTTCACCTACATGAAAACCTGCTCACTTCAGCTTGAAAGAGATGTGGTAGCCCTATTCCGTGTTAGAGGATAAAAGCAACTGTACACAGCTCCTGGATGCCACAACAACAGACAAAGAGCCACGTAGTCGCAGGTTCGAACCTGCGCGGGGAGACCCCAATGGATTTCAAGTCCATCGCCTTAACCTCTCGCCACGACTACTCCTGCCTTTGAGCCACATGCTAATTTCTTTTCTAGATGTGAGCAGCATAGACACCGGAGAACATCCTGATCGATTTGGACTGGGATGCTGCGTCACAACACAAAGTACTAAACGCTATACAGGAAGCAGACAACTCACTCTGGCTGCACACGACCGTTTAAAAGTGACTGAACATACAGAGTCAAGTCAAGTCACCTTATTTTATAGCTGCTGGCAAGACCGTGCTTTTTGAAGAAACTCAGAGACACTTTCAGGCTTCTGAAGAAATCAGAGACTATTTCAGGCTTTTGAATAACTCAGGGCGACTCTTATTTTTTTTAACAAAAAGCTTGCAGCACTGTATTCCCAGTGGTCTCCCATTAAAGTACTAACCAACCGGACCTGCTTGGCTTCTGAGACCGGACGAGATAGGCGTGCCAAGGTTGTATGGCCGTAACAAAATCTGCTGTCAGAAATGCCTATTTAAAGGTTAGAACATTAATGAAGTAAACTTAAAAGCACCTGGTATTCCCCTATTCAAATAGTAACCAGATCAACCCTGCTTGGTGTCGAGATCAGACATCTCAAGGTTGTAGACAACAGACAAAGTCACGTAGTCGGCAGGTTCGAACCTGCGCGGGATACCCCAATGGATTTCGAGTCCATCGCCTTAACCTCTCGCACGACTACTCCTGCCTTTGAGTCACATGCTAATTTCTTTTCTGGATGTGAGCAGCAGAGGAACCGGGACAACCCGTAGGAGTTCAACGACGTCTTCACCTACATGAAAACCTGCTCACTTCAGCTTTAAAGAGATGTTTGTAGTCCATTCCGTGTTAGAGGAAAAAGCAACTTGTACACAGCTCCTGGATGCCACAACAACAGACAAAGATCCACTTAGTGGGCAGGGTTCGAACCTGCGCAGGGAGACCCCAATGGATTTCAAGTCCATCGCCTTAACCTCTCAGCCACGACTACTCCTGCTTTTGAGTCACATGCTAATTTCTTTTCTGGATGTGAGCAGCAGAGGAACCCGGAGACAACCCGTAGGAGTTCAACGACGTCTTCACCTACATGAAAACCTGCTCACTTCAGGCTTGAAAAGAGATGTGGGTAGCCCTATTCCCGTGTTAGAGGAAAAAAGCAACTTGTACACAGCTCCTGGATGCCACAACAACAGACAAAGATCCACGTAGTCGGCAGGGTTCGAACCTCTCGGCCACGACTACTCCTGCCGCTGAGTAACATGCTATTTTTTTTTCAGGATGTGAGCAGCAGAGGAACCCGGGGACAACCCGTAGGAGTTCAACGACGTCTTCACCTACATGAAAACCTGCTCACTTCAGGCTTGAAAAGAGATGTGGGTAGCCCTATTCCCGTGTTAGAGGATAAAAGCAACTTGTACACAGCTCCTGGATGCCACAACAACAGACAAAGAGCCACGTAGTCGGCAGGGTTCGAACCTGCGCGGGGAGACCCCAATGGATTTCAAGTCCATCGCCTTAACCTCTCGGCCACGACTACTCCTGCCTTTGAGCCACATGCTAATTTCTTTTCTAGATGTGAGCAGCATAGGACACCGGGAGAACATCCTGATCCGGATTTGGACTGGGGATGCTGCGGTCACAACACAAAGTACTAAACGCTATACAGGGAAAGCAGACAACTCACTCTGGCCTGCACACGACCGTTTAAAAGTGACTGAACATACAGAGTCAAGTCAAGTCACCTTTATTTATATAGCTGCTGGCAAGACCGTGCTTTTTGAAGAAACTCAGAGACACTTTCAGGCTTTCTGAAGAAACTCAGAGACTATTTCAGGCTTTTTGAATAAACTCAGGGCGACTCTTATTTTTTTTAACAAAAAAGCTTGCAGCACCTGGTATTCCCAGGTGGTCTCCCATTAAAGTACTAACCAGACCGGACCCTGCTTGGCTTCTGAGAACGGACGAGATAGGGCGTGCCCAAAGTTGTATGGCGTAAACAAAATCTGCTGGCAGAATTGGCCTATTTAAAAGGTTAGAACATTAATGAAGTAAACTTAAAGCACCTGGTATTCCCCCTATTCAAATAGTAACCAGGATCAACCCTGCTTGGTGTCCGAGATCAGACATGCCCAAGGTTGTAGACAACAGACA
Source organism: Chrosomus eos (assembly GCA_036326025.1). Lineage (NCBI taxonomy): Eukaryota > Metazoa > Chordata > Actinopteri > Cypriniformes > Leuciscidae > Chrosomus > Chrosomus eos. The sequence goes on along the minus strand of CM070829.1, from coordinate 32,684,052 downwards.
AAGAGTCACGTAGTCGGCAGGGTTCGAACCTGCGCGGGATACCCCAATGGATTTCGAGTCCATCGCCTTAACCTCTCGGCCACGACTACTCCTGCTTTTGAGTCACATGCTAATTTCTTTTCTGGATGTGAGCAGCAGAGGAACCCGGGGACAACCCGTAGGAGTTCAACGACGTCTTCACCTACATGAAAACCTGCTCACTTCAGGCTTGAAAAGAGATGTGGGTAGCCCTATTCCGTGTTAGAGGAAAAAAGCAACTTGTACACAGCTCCTGGATGCCACAACAACAGACAAAGATCCACCTAGTCGGCAGGGTTCGAACCTCTCGGCCACGACTACTCCTGCCGCTGAGTAACATGCTATTTTTTTTCAGGATGTGAGCAGCAGAGGAACCCGGGACAACCCGTAGGAGTTCAACGACGTCTTCACCTACATGAAAACCTGGTCACTTCAGGCTTGAAAAGAGATGTGGGTAGCCCTATTCCCATGTTAGAGGATAAAAGCAACTTGTACACAGCTCCTGGATGCCACAACAACAGACAAAGATCCACGTAGTCGGCAGGGTTCGAACCTCTCGGCCACGACTACTCCTGCCGCTGAGTAACATGCTATTTTTTTTCAGGATGTGAGCAGCAGAGGAACCCGGGGACAACCCGTAGGAGTTCAACGACGTCTTCACCTACATGAAAACCTGCTCACTTCAGGATTGAAAAGAGATGTGGGTAGCCCTTTTCCCCTGTTAGAGGAAAAAAGCAACTTGTACAATGCTCCTGGATGCCACAACAACAGACAAAGAGCCACGTAGTCGGCAGGGTTCGAACCTGCGCGGGGATACCCCAATGGATTTCGAGTCCATCGCCTTAACCTCTCGGCCACGACTACTTCTGCCTTTGAGTCACATGCTAATTTCTTTTCTGGATGTGAGCAGCAGAGGAACCCGGGGAAAGTTTATTAAGAAATTTCAATCAATAAAATACAACAAGAATAAATACAATAAAAAATACAGATTTTCTTCTACAAACATCTCTACATCACATATCTTTCATTTACATACATAATTTACAAAACTTCTTCACTTCCCGGCAGCTTCCACATTAAATCTTTTAAAACACAACAAACATTTGGGGTAAAAACATCATAAAAAGCATTCAACATATTTTCACCTTTAAAATACACATACAATCTTTCAATATATAATTCTGTTTTCCTTTTAAACACAGTCCAAACATCCAATACAGTTTTTTCTTTTTTAGCCACAGTTCTTCTCTCCCATATTGCACTTTTCATTAGCATTACACACAGATTAATAAAACTTTTGTTTTGACACTTTTTTTCCCAACCAAACATCACCACTCTGTTCCATTCCATTACATTTTCATCCCACTCCTCAGTTAACTCTTTAATTAAACATTTACATTTCTTTAAAAATTCCTCCAGTTCTTTACAATATAAAAACATATGTAAAATCCATTCTTCCTTGTCTAGGCATACTTTACACAAAGCGTTTTGTTCCATTCCTATTTTATTTAAAACAACCTCAGTAAAAACCACTTTATGTCTTATAAAATATTCCAAACATCCCAATTTTGTTTCACACACACCTCCCCCTCATATTTCTCCATATACACTCTTCTTTTAGATCTTTAAATTTCTGCATCCAGTATCCATTAACAATTGGTTCTTTAAAAACACCGTCTCTAAAAAACCCATAAATCATCTTCACCGTACATGTTTTAAAACCATAAAATTTTTCTCTCAACTTCACATACACTTCCTTTCCATTTGTCCCCTCTTCCATACTTTCAATCCTTTTTATCCAGTCTTTAGGTATTGCCTTTTTGATTATTTCATATTTATTAATTATCTCTTGTCTGCTAAAATCCTCCTTTGCCTCCTCCATTACGTCCACAATGTATTGCACTGGTAAAAATCCTTCTTTAAATTCATATAAAACATCTCTTACTCTTGTAATTCCCAGCTCCCACCATTTCTTAAAAAATATTTCCTTTCCTTGATTTAAAATGCCATTGTTTAAGAATAAAGGCTGATTTAAAAGGTTCTCTCTACCGCTTGGATTAAAATGTACATTGGTTAAAAATTTACCCCATGCACTCATCAATTCCTTATAAAAATCTGGCAACTCCTCTGTCATCCATTTCTTTGCTCTCATCCACAGTATATTATCTCCAAGTGTAAAATTCCCACATTTACTTAAAAAATATTCCATTGTCTTCTTCCACGCTGTTTTGTTTTCTTCATTCAAGTACTTTTGTATTATTTTTACTCTTAAACTATTTTTTCTTTGTTCGAAATCCATTAAGCCCAAACCTCCCTTACCCACTTCTCCTATTAATGTGTTGTACGCAATTCTTGCTGGCTTCCCTTCCCATAAAAAATCTAAAAAACATTTTTTCAGCCTTTTTTCTGCCCACAATGGCATGGATGACACATATAACACATACCATAATTTAGAAACCATTAAAACATTCAGAATTAAAACCTTCCCTTTCAAAGTTAAAGTTCTCAGTTTCCAAAAGTTCATCCTCCTTTCAATACCCCCTAATAATTCCTCCCACATTGTTTCTCCTACCTTCTTTTCATCTATTCCCATTAAAACCCCTAAAATCTTCATTTCTTTAGTTTCCTTAAAAGCAAAACTATTTGCTAAATCTTCTGCCCCTCCAAATCTCATATACACAGTTTTTTCTCCATTTACTTTTGCTCCAGATCCCTTACAAAACACGTCTACGATTCTCATTACTTTTTTGACACTCTCTAGATCCTTTACTATCACTGTAGTATCATCCGCATATTGAAATATTTTGTTTTCTTCTCCCTCGACACCTATTCCATTAATTCTCTCTTCTTGTTTTATGGCCAGGCCTAGTGGTTCAGAAACTAACGAATATAAAAGAGCTGAAAGTGGACATCCTTGCCTTATGGATCTAGTAACTTTAAAACACTGTGTTAAAAAACCATTACATTTAATTTTTGTTATTGCTCCTTTGTATAAAATTCTTATCCATTTAATAAAATTCCCTCCAAAACCAAAACTTTTTAAAATTTCAAATAAAAATTCATGTTCTACTCTGTCAAATGCTTTCTCAAAATCTAAACTAATTATGTACCCTTGTTTGTTCTTTTCATGTATGTATCTTATTGTATCTTTTATACTTATTGTTGTATCTGCTATGTCTCTTCCTTTCACTCCGTACGCTTGGTTGGTTTTAATTATACTCGGCATTACTTCCTTCAATCTGTTGGCTAAAATTTTCGATAAAATCTTTAAGTCTGTATTCAACATCGTAATTGGTCTGTAGTTCTTCAAATCTATCTTCTCTCCTTTTCGCTTGTATATCAATTTCATTAAACCCATTCCCATTCTTTGATTCAGTTCTCCTTTGTTAAAAATATCTACATATACTTCTTTTAAAATGCTAGTTAAAAAATCTTTTAAAACTATATAAAATTCACTCCCCAAACCATCTATACCCGGACTTTTCTTTTTGTTTAATTCACTTATTGCTCTTTGTATCTCTTCGTCTCTTATCTCTTCATCACACTCTTTTTTGTCTAGTTCTCCAACGGTTGTTTTTATTTGTTTCAGTAACTCCAGTTTCTCTTCTTCTTTCACTCCCTCTGCACCAGGGGCGATTCTAGGATTTTATAAATGGGGGGGCACAGGGGGGGACCAAGAACCAGTTAGGGGGGGCCCATGGGAAATCAGCTAGAAAATTCAACTAGAAATAAATACTTGTTTAGAAAATATTAAACGCGTTTTAAAAAATCTTTGCAATATCCAGTGCCCTAATATAGATGGTATTAAATGGTACTGAACAAGAGCCTGAAAATTATTTTGTATTTTACATGTATTGGACCACACAGTTTTTGTTCTTATAAATAAATAAAAAAAACATCACCTAGGCTTTAATAGTCTTTACCTAAGACTATTCAATAGTCATCTAGGCTTTAAAGCCTTTAAATTATTGTTCTTTCCCATAGGATTTTGTAAAACTATGCTGGGTGGACCTCTGTGCCGGGGGGTTCGGGGGCATGCTCCCCTGCAAGAAAATTTTGTACATTTTAAGGTTAAATGCATCACACTGGTGCACTTTGAGAGCTCAACATTAAGAGCTTCAACCCATAAACTGTGACATTGAACAAAGGAAAAGCATTGACTTGTACCTGGACATTAAAGAGGGCTCAAACATCTTTTTAGTTATGATATAGAGTTTCAGTCTACATTACATTATCACTGGTGTTTTAGGATGCCAAACAATTATTATAATAATGTAATAATGATTTATATAATTATTCTATTACGTAAAATCCATTTCACCTATAAATGTAGGCTACACTGTATAAATGGAAATGAATAGTTCAAAAGTATATTTTACATTACACTAGGAAAATTACAATACTTTTGTCCTAATTTCTTCACTTGCAAGAAATAAACCTTTGAGCTTTTATTTAGGAGAAAACACCAGATCATGCTGATCGCGTGAGCAAAGTGCGCACTTTTCTTTAAATCACGCAGCACAAACAGAATGCCTAGGCTACTTAATTACAGTCTTGTGCTGTTTTATAAAGGCACAAAGCCATATCACGGTTTTTTATTTTAGTTTGTTGGCAAAATATAACGCGGCTATACATTTTACATCTGTGTTGGGAAAAGGGAGAAGAGAGAGTTCGGCAAAAGGCGGATTCGAACGCATCAAAAGCTATTTTCAAGCACCTCACGCCCTCGCCCTACGCCACTGTAGATATTTAATGCCGTTAGTCTTTAAAACAACAGTTAGATAAAGTAAACTATTAAAAATGTATATTCGGTGCGATATTTCAAAATATATACTGTAATTGAGTGTGTACATACCATAAACAATGACGTGTCAAGGTATCTCTCTCTCTCTCCTACTGTTTGAAAAACGCGGACCTGTGATTACGCTTTGCGAATCAAGCAGTGATTGACAGCGCTCTGATCCAATGGCGTTGGGCATTGTCAGGTTAACAGTAAATCTAGCCCAATGATGTTGGGGGGGGGGGGCACCAGGGGGGCCAATCATATTCCAGGGGGGGCCAGTGCCCCCCTTCTAGAAACGCCCCTGCTCTGCACTAAACAAATTCTCATAGTATGCTTTTATTTCTTTTAATATTTCCTCATTTGTTTCCACAACTACTCCATTATTTCCTCTAATTTCTTTTATCATTTTCGCTTTCCCTCTACTTTTTTCTAGATCGAAGAAAAACTTTGTACATTTTTCGCCCTCCACTGTGTATTTTGCCTTACTTCTTAGTCTTGCTCCTTCATATTTCCCCTCTTCCATTTCTTTCAATTTTCCCTCTAATTCTTTTATTTTTTGTATATCTTTTCCGTTCTCATTTAATTCTCTTTTAAAATTTTCTCTTATTTCTCTCTCCATATTTCTCTTACTTTTCTGTATTAGCTTACAGTACTTCATAGTAAATTTTTTTACTAAATATTTTGTATTTTCCCACCATATTCTTTTATCCTCAATGTACATTTCATTCTCCTTTTCAGTTTCAATAATCTCTTTAACATTTAAAATATAATCTTCATTCTTTAAAATCTCTGTGTTTAAAACCCATACTCCCGGCCCTCTTTTCACAGAACTCCAGTCTATTTGCATAAAAATTGGTTTATGGTCACTTAGGCTTGATTCCTCATATTTAATACTACCAATAAAACCTTCCATGTTCCTTGTACATAATATAAAATCAATTCTTGTTTTGCACATAAAATTCCCCACTAATTGCCTCCTTGAATATTCTCTAATTTTTCCATTTCTTTCTCGCCATATATCAATCATGTTGTTTTCTTCCATTAATAATTTCAACTCTTTTCTTCCTTTGTCACTTTTAAAGACCATTCCCTCACCCATTTCAATTTTGCTAAAAACAGTATTAAAATCACCCATTATAATAACGTCTTTGTATTTCTTTAAAAATTCTCTTAAAATACTAAAATACTCTTTCTTTTCACTCTCTTCATTTGGCGCATGAACATTAACCACAACTATTGCTTTTCCTTAAAAAACCATTTCTACAGCCATACATTTCCCTTCTTTATCATTGTATATTTTCTTGCATGTTACACCACTGTTTTCCTTTATTAAAACTGCTACACCTCTGCCATACCTATCATCCCCGTTGTTATATAAGATCTCTCCATTCCACCTTTTCGTTATTTCAGTCATAAAACTTTCTCTCCAGTTGGTCTCTTGTAATAAAATCACATCTTCACTTTTGCACATTTCCTTCACTTTCTCAAATTTCCTTATATCTAAAAGTCCTCTGGCATTAAAATTAACAATTCTTAACAGCATAAAACATATAAAAATGTTGATAAAATCCATCATCTTAGTCCATCTCCTTCAAGTCCTTTAGCACGTCAAACTTATTCCCAGTCTCAATAAAGTCTTTTACTTTTTTCCTAGCAGTGTCTAAATTTGGTGTTACCTTTATTGGCCGCCTTCTTTTCGTTGCTTTCCCTTGTTTGTCCTCCTTTTTTTCGATTCCAACCGCTTCTTCGTCAAGTTCTATTGTCTCCATGTCGTTTTGCAAACTGTCCGTCAAATCCAAATGTGTCCATACAAATCCATCCTGTTGTATATCCATAAGTCCATTATTCTCTTGATCATTTTGTTCCACATCTTCCAAAGCACTTTGCACATTTTCCGTTAAAACCATCTGAGTCCAAGTTCCCCCGTTCTGTTGTGATTGTTCCTCTTGTTCCTTATGTTCTTTATCATGCTGTTCAGTGTCCTTGGTTGCTGTTGTTTCGCCTTCTTGTATTGTTTCCTCTTCCCGCTGCACATTGTCTCGTTCATGCATCTGTTCGTCCACTTGCTGTTCGGCCTCCTCCTCCTCATTCCCCATCCAACACTCACACTTATTTAAAACCAAATTACAATCCGGGCACCTTACTGCATTGCAGTCCCTCGCGAAGTGCCCCCTCTCCTCACACTTAAAACACTTGAACTCCGGGCAGTCCTTCACCACATGGTCCGGGCTCATGCACAGTCGACAGATTTTCACCTGGTGGCTGTGCATCACCCTGAAATATTGTGGGCCCTCTGCCGTTTCCATTCTTGTACTGTATGGGAGGGAGGCAACTTCTTTTGGGAAACGTGTTCTGACAAACCTTGTCCCATCCTCAATGTTGGTGCCCGGATATACTCGTCTTTTTATTTTAGATATTGGGAAAACTCCCCATCCTTCCAATTTGTCAACAATCTCTTCATCAGCAATGTAGACGGGCAGATGCATGAAGGAGACAACATAGTCTCGGTTTTGCAGTCTCTTTACCTCGAAGTTAACTCCATTAATTGTCAATCCATCCATTAAAAGCTCTGTGTCATCTTCATGTTCCAGCGTCACCTCGTACTCCTTAGTTTGTTTGGGTCTGACCGCTAGTATCCTTCCTTCACCAATCCGCTCCGTCACTGCATTGATGATGTCCGCCGCTCTCACATCTTTCACTTGTCCCACTTCCACTGTCACTGTCGCTTCCTTTAAGTACACTCTTTTAACACTCTCTTTCCTTCTTTCATTATCCTTTTCTTTACTATCTCGTTGTCTTTTAGCCAGTCCATTGTCATTTCCCCGCCGTATTTCCTCCTCCATTGCCATGTCTGTCACCGTGGATCCATCCATTATAAACAAAAAAAAAGACAAAAAAAAACAAAGAAAACTCTGAAATTCCTCCCCCAACAGCACAAGCTGCTGGGAGGAAGAAATTAAAACAAACAAAAAACTAACCACTGATAAAAATAAAGACTTTAAATGCAAAAACAAAAAAAACACAAAGTTTGGTGAGCCTCTCTCACCCACTGCAGCCAACTCACTTCCTGGAACGTACCAACTAGATCGGGCGGTTCCAAGGTGGTATGGCCGTAAACAAAATCTGCTGTCAGAATTGGCCTATTTAAAAGGTTAGAACATTAATGAAGTAAACTTAAAAGCACCTGGTATTCCCCCATTCAAATACTAAATAGGATCAACCCTGCTTGGTGTCTGAGATCAGACATGCCCAAGGGTGTAGAGAACAGACAAAGAGTCACGTAGTCGGCAGGGTTCGAACCTGCGCGGGGATACCCCAATGGATTTCGAGTCCATCGCCTTAACCTCTCGGCCACGACTACTCCTGCTTTTGAGTCACATGCTAATTTCTTTTCTGGATGTGAGCAGCAGAGGAACCCGGGGACAACCCATAGGAGTTCAACGACGTCTTCACCTACATGAAAACCTGCTCACTTCAGGCTTGAAAAGAGATGTGGGTAGCCCTATTCCCGTGTTAGAGTAAAAAAGCAACTTGTACACAGCTCCTGGATGCCACAACAACAGACAAAGATCCACGTAGTCGGCAGGGTTCGAACCTCTCGGCCACGACTACTCCTGCCGCTGAGTAACATGCTATTTTTTTTCAGGATGTGAGCAGCAGAGGAACCCGGGGACAACCCGTAGGCGTTCAACGACGTCTTCACCTACATGAAAACCTGCTCACTTCAGGCTTGAAAAGAGATGTGGGTAGCCCTATTCCCGTGTTAGAGGATAAAAGCAACTTGTACACAGCTCCTGGATGCCACAACAACAGACAAAGATCCACGTAGTCGGCAGGGTTCGAACCTCTCGGCCACGACTACTCCTGCCGCTGAGTAACATGCTATTTTTTTTCAGGATGTGAGCAGCAGAGGAACCCGGGACAACCCGTAGGAGTTCAACGACGTCTTCACCTACATGAAAACCTGCTCACTTCAGGAATGAAAAGAGATGTGGGTAGCCCTTTTCCCCTGTTAGAGGAAAAAAGCAACTTGTACAATGCTCCTGGATGCCACAACAACAGACAAAGAGCCACGTAGTCGGCAGGGTTCGAACCTGCGCGGGGAGACCCCAATGGATTTCAAGTCCATCGCCTTAACCTCTCGGCCACGACTACTCCTGCCTTTGAGCCACATGCTAATTTCTTTTCTGGATGTGAGCAGCATAGGACACCGGGAGAACATCCTGATCCGGATTTGGACTGGGGATGCTGCGGCCACAACACAAAGTACTAAACGCTATACAGGGAAAGCAGACAACTCACTCTGGCCTGCACACGACCGTTTAAAAGTGACTGAACATACAGAGTCAAGTCAAGTCACCTTTATTTATATAGCTGCTGGCAAGACCGTGCTTTTTGAAGAAACTCAGAGACACTTTCAGGCTTTCTGAAGAAACTCAGAGACTATTCTGGATTTGGATTTGGACCAGTCTGGATTTGGACTGGGGATGCTGCGGTCACAACACAAAGTACTAAACGCTATACAGGGAAAGCAGACAACTCATTCACTCTTTTTGAATAAACTCAGGACGACTCTTATTTTTTTTAACAAAAAAGCTTACAGCACCTGGTATTCCCAGGTGGTCTCCCATTAAAGTACTAACCAGACCGGACCCTGCTTGGCTTCTGAGACCGGACGAGATAGGGCGTGCCCAAGGTTGTATGGCCGTAAACAAAATCTGCTGGCAGAATTGGCCTATTTAAAAGGTTAGAACATTAATGAAGTAAACTTAAAAGCACCTGGTATTCCCCCATTCAAATACTAAACAGGATCAACCCTGCTTGGTGTCTGAGATCAGACATGCCCAAGGGTGTAGACAACAGACAAAGAGTCACGTAGTCGGCAGGGTTCGAACCTGCGCGGGGATACCCCAATGGATTTCGAGTCCATCGCCTTAACCTCTCGGCCACGACTACTCCTGCTTTTGAGTAACATGCTAATTTCTTTTCTGGATGTGAGCAGCAGAGGAACCCGGGGACAACCCGTAGGAGTTCAACGACGTCTTCACCTACATGAAAACCTGCTCACTTCAGGCTTGAAAAGAGATGTGGGTAGCCCTATTCCCGTGTTAGAGGAAAAAAGCAACTTGTACACAGCTCCTGGATGCCACAACAACAGACAAAGATCCACGTAGTCGGCAGGGTTCGAACCTCTCGGCCACGACTACTCCTGCCGCTGAGTAACATGCTATTTTTTTTCAGGATGGGAGCAGCAGAGGAACCCGGGGACAACCCGTAGGAGTTCAACGACGTCTTCACCTACATGAAAACCTGCTCACTTCAGGCTTGAAAAGAGATGTGGGTAGCCCTTTTCCCCTGTTAGAGGAAAAAAGGAACTTGTACAATGCTCCTGGATGCCACAACAACAGACAAAGAGCCACGTAGTCGGCAGGGTTCGAACCTGCGCGGGGAGACCCCAATGGATTTCAAGTCCATCGCCTTAACCTCTCGGCCACGACTACTCCTGCCATTGAGCCACGTGCTAATTTCTTTTCTGGATGTGAGCAGCACAGGACACCGGGAGAACGTCCTGATCCGGATTTGGACTGGGGATGCTGCGGTCACAACACAAAGTACTAAACGCTATACAGGGAAAGCAGACATCTCACTCTGGCCTGCACACGACCGTTTAAAAGTGACTGAACATACAGAGTCAAGTCAAGTCACCTTTATTTATATAGCTGCTGGCAAGACCGTGCTTTTTGAAGAAACTCAGAGACACTTTCAGGCTTTCTGAAGAAACTCAGAGACTATTTCAGGCTTTTTGAATAAACTCAGGACGACTCTTATTTTTTTTAACAAAAAAGCTTACAGCACCTGGTATTCCCAGGTGGTCTCCCATTAAAGTACTAACCAGACCGGACCCTGCTTGGCTTCTGAGAACGGACGAGATAGGGCGTGCCCAAGGTTGTATGGCCGTAAACGAAATCTGCTGGCAGAATTGGCCTATTTAAAAGGTTAGAACATTATTGAAGTAAACTTAAAAGCACCTGGTATTCCCCCATTCAAATACTAAACAGGATCAACCCTGCTTGGTGTCTGAGATCAGACATGCCCAAGGGTGTAGACAACAGACAAAGAGTCACGTAGTCGGCAGGGTTCGAACCTGCGCGGGGATACCCCAATGGATTTCAAGTCCATCGCCTTAACCTCTCGGCCACGACTACTCCTGCCTTTGAGCCACGTGCTAATTTCTTTTCTGGATGTGAGCAGCATAGGACACCGGGAGAACGTCCTGATCCGGATTTGGACTGGGGATGCTGCGGTCACAACACAAAGTACTAAACGCTATACAGGGAAAGCAGACAACTCACTCTGGCCTGCACACGACCGTTTAAAAGTGACTGAACATACAGAGTCAAGTCAAGTCACCTTTATTTATATAGCTGCTGGCAAGACCGTGCTTTTTGAAGAAACTCAGAGACACTTTCAGGCTTTCTGAAGAAACTCAGAGACTATTCTGGATTTGGATTTGGACCAGTCTGGATTTGGACTGGGGATGCTGCGGTCACAACACAAAGTACTAAACGCTATACAGGGAAAGCAGACAACTCATTCACTCTTTTTGAATAAACTCAGGACGACTCTTATTTTTTTTAACAAAAAAGCTTACAGCACCTGGTATTCCCAGGTGGTCTCCCATAGGGATGCACCGAATATTCGGCCACCGAAAATTTTCGGCCGAAAATGGCCCAAAAGTGCATTTTCGGTTTTCGGCCGAAAGACTTTTATTACCGAAACAATACGGTCGAAATGTTGTGATGACGTCAGGTTTAATTTATCATCTGAAATCCAAACATTCCGATCGCTACGCTGAATATGAGAGGAACACGGCCCAGAGAGAGAGCGCGCGTGCGAGAGAGAGCGAGAGCGCGCGTGTGAGAGAGAGAGAGAGAGAGCGTGCGAGAGGTACACAGAGAGAGAGAGAGAGAGAGAGAGAGAGGCGTGCGAGAGGTACAGAGAGAGAGAGAGAGAGCGCGCGAGAGGTACACAGAGAGAGAGAGAGAGAGAGAGAGAGAGAGATGAGAGAGAGAGAGAGAGAGAGAGAGAGAGAGAGAGAGAGAGAGAGAGACGGCGCTCTGCAATCAAATACGATTTTAAATAGTATTAGATTTTTAAAAAAATAAAAAAATCAACGTGTGGCGAACCTAAATGCACTTTGAGAGAACATTTAATTTTAAAACCTTTCTGCAGGCCAGTAGGCCTGTACATTATTATTTAATGTACACATGAGTGGGTTCAAGTTACCATTTTAGTTTGAATTTTATTTTGTACTGTGCATTGTTGCAATTTGCTAAATAAATATTTGGATAATTTGTAATTGATTTATTCTTTGAAACTTTAATATTAATTTATGCAATTGCAATGCCTTGATTTTAGTAAAGTTAGTACACAGTCATAGTCATAAATGAAATGGTAGGCTACGCTTACTAATAATTGGCATAATTTATTTCGGTGTTTCGGTTTTCGGTTTTCGGCCATGGTTTCCTCTTTTTCGGTTTTCGGTTTCGGCCAAGAATTTTCATTTCGGTGCATCCCTAGTCTCCCATTAAAGTACTAACCAGACCGGACCCTGCTTGGCTTCTGAGACCGGACGAGATAGGGCGTGCCCAAGGTTGTATGGCCGTAAACAAAATCTGCTGTCAGAAATGGCCTATTTAAAAGGTTAGAACATTAATGAAGTAAACTTAAAAGCACCTGGTATTCCCCCTATTCAAATAGTAACCAGGATCAACCCTGCTTGGTGTCCAAGATCAGACATGCTCAAGGTTGTAGACAACAGACAAAGAGTCACGTAGTCGGCAGGGTTCGAACCTGCGCGGGGATACCCCAATGGATTTCGAGTCCATCGCCTTAACCTCTCGGCCACGACTACTCCTGCCTTTGAGTCACATGCTAATTTCTTTTCTGGATGTGAGCAGCAGAGGAACCCGGGGACAACCCGTAGGAGTTCAACGACGTCTTCACCTACATGAAAACCTGCTCACTTCAGGCTTTAAAAGAGATGTTTGTAGTCCTATTCCCGTGTTAGAGGAAAAAAGCAACTTGTACACAGCTCCTGGATGCCACAACAACAGACAAAGATCCACTTAGTGGGCAGGGTTCGAATCTGCGCAGGGAGACCCCAATGGATTTCAAGTCCATCGCCTTAACCTCTCAGCCACGACTACTCCTGCTTTTGAGTCACATGCTAATTTCTTTTCTGGATGTGAGCAGCAGAGGAACCCGGAGACAACCCGTAGGAGTTCAACGACGTCTTCACCTACATGAAAACCTGCTCACTTCAGGCTTGAAAAGAGATGTGGGTAGCCCTATTCCCGTGTTAGAGGAAAAAAGCAACTTGTACACAGCTCCTGGATGCCACAACAACAGACAAAGATCCACGTAGTCGGCAGGGTTCGAACCTCTCGGCCACGACTACTCCTGCCGCTGAGTAACATGCTATTTTTTTTTCAGGATGTGAGCAGCAGAGGAACCCGGGGACAACCCGTAGGAGTTCAACGACGTCTTCACCTACATGAAAACCTGCTCACTTCAGGCTTGAAAAGAGATGTGGGTAGCCCTATTCCCGTGTTAGAGGATAAAAGCAACTTGTACACAGCTCCTGGATGCCACAACAACAGACAAAGAGCCACGTAGTCGCAGGGTTCGAACCTGCGCAGGGAGACCCCAATGGATTTCAAGTCCATCGCCTTAACCTCTCGGCCACGACTACTCCTGCCTTTGAGCCACATGCTAATTTCTTTTCTAGATGTGAGCAGCATAGGACACCGGGAGAACATCCTGATCCGGATTTGGACTGGGGATGCTGCGGTCACAACACAAAGTACTAAACGCTATACAGGGAAAGCAGACAACTCACTCTGGCCTGCACACGACCGTTTAAAAGTGACTGAACATACAGAGTCAAGTCAAGTCACCTTTATTTATATAGCTGCTGGCAAGACCGTGCTTTTTGAAGAAACTCAGAGACACTTTCAGGCTTTCTGAAGAAACTCAGAGACTATTTCAGGCTTTTTGAATAAACTCAGGGCGACTCTTATTTTTTTTAACAAAAAAGCTTGCAGCACCTGGTATTCCCAGGTGGTCTCCCATTAAAGTACTAACCAGACCGGACCCTGCTTGGCTTCTGAGACCGGACGAGATAGGGCGTGCCCAAGGTTGTATGGCCGTAAACAAAATCTGCTGTCAGAAATGGCCTATTTAAAAGGTTAGAACATTAATGAAGTAAACTTAAAAGCACCTGGTATTCCCCCTATTCAAATAGTAACCAGGATCAACCCTGCTTGGTGTCCGAGATCAGACATGCTCAAGGTTGTAGACAACAGACAAAGAGTCACGTAGTCGGCAGGGTTCGAACCTGCGCGGGGATACCCCAATGGATTTCGAGTCCATCGCCTTAACCTCTCGGCCACGACTACTCCTGCCTTTGAGTCACATGCTAATTTCTTTTCTGGATGTGAGCAGCAGAGGAACCCGGGGACAACCCGTAGGAGTTCAACGACGTCTTCACCTACATGAAAACCTGCTCACTTCAGGCTTTAAAAGAGATGTTTGTAGTCCTATTCCCGTGTTAGAGGAAAAAAGCAACTTGTACACAGCTCCTGGATGCCACAACAACAGACAAAGATCCACTTAGTGGGCAGGGTTCGAACCTGCGCAGGGAGACCCAATGGATTTCAAGTCCATCGCCTTAACCTCTCAGCCACGACTACTCCTGCTTTTGAGTCACATGCTAATTTCTTTTCTGGATGTGAGCAGCAGAGGAACCCGGAGACAACCCGTAGGAGTTCAACGACGTCTTCACCTACATGAAAACCTGCTCACTTCAGGCTTGAAAAGAGATGTGGGTAGCCCTATTCCCGTGTTAGAGGAAAAAAGCAACTTGTACACAGCTCCTGGATGCCACAACAACAGACAAAGATCCACGTAGTCGGCAGGGTTCGAACCTCTCGGCCACGACTACTCCTGCCGCTGAGTAACATGCTATTTTTTTTTCAGGATGTGAGCAGCAGAGGAACCCGGGGACAACCCGTAGGAGTTCAACGACGTCTTCACCTACATGAAAACCTGCTCACTTCAGGCTTGAAAAGAGATGTGGGTAGCCCTATTCCCGTGTTAGAGGATAAAAAGCAACTTGTACACAGCTCCTGGATGCCACAACAACAGACAAAGAGCCACGTAGTCGGCAGGGTTCGAACCTGCGCGGGGAGACCCCAATGGATTTCAAGTCCATCGCCTTAACCTCTCGGCCACGACTACTCCTGCCTTTGAGCCACATGCTAATTTCTTTTCTAGATGTGAGCAGCATAGGACACCGGGAGAACATCCTGATCCGGATTTGGACTGGGGATGCTGCGGTCACAACACAAAGTACTAAACGCTATACAGGGAAGCAGACAACTCACTCTGGCCTGCACACGACCGTTTAAAAGTGACTGAACATACAGAGTCAAGTCAAGTCACCTTTATTTATATAGCTGCTGGCAAGACCGTGCTTTTTAAGAAACTCAGAGACACTTTCAGGCTTTCTGAAGAAACTCAGAGACTATTTCAGGCTTTTTGAATAAACTCAGGGCGACTCTTATTTTTTTTAACAAAAAAGCTTGCAGCACCTGGTATTCCCAGGTGGTCTCCCATTAAAGTACTAACCAGACCGGACCCTGCTTGGCTTCTGAGAACGGACGAGATAGGGCGTGCCCAAAGTTGTATGGCGTAAACAAAATCTGCTGGCAGAATTGGCCTATTTAAAAGGTTAGAACATTAATGAAGTAAACTTAAAAGCACCTGGTATTCCCCCTATTCAAATAGTAACCAGGATCAACCCTGCTTGGTGTCCGAGATCAGACATGCCCAAGGTTGTAGACAACAGACAAAGAGTCACGTAGTCGGCAGGGTTCGAACCTGCGCGGGATACCCCAATGGATTTCGAGTCCATCGCCTTAACCTCTCGACCACGACTACTCCTGCTTTTGAGTCACATGCTAATTTCTTTTCTGGATGTGAGCAGCAGAGGAACCCGGGGACAACCCGTAGGAGTTCAACGACGTCTTCACCTACATGAAAACCTGCTCACTTCAGGCTTGAAAAGAGATGTGGGTAGCCCTATTCCCGTGTTAGAGGAAAAAAGCAACTTGTACACAGCTCCTGGATGCCACAACAACAGACAAAGATCCACGTAGTCGGCAGGGTTCGAACCTCTCGGCCACGACTACTCCTGCCGCTGAGTAACATGCTATTTTTTTTCAGGATGTGAGCAGCAGAGGAACCCGGGGACAACCCGTAGGAGTTCAACGACGTCTTCACCTACATGAAAACCTGGTCACTTCAGGCTTGAAAAGAGATGTGGGTAGCCCTATTCCCATGTTAGAGGATAAAAGCAACTTGTACACAGCTCCTGGATGCCACAACAACAGACAAAGATCCACGTAGTCGGCAGGGTTCGAACCTCTCGGCCACGACTACTCCTGCCGCTGAGTAACATGCTATTTTTTTTCAGGATGTGAGCAGCAGAGGAACCCGGGGACAAACCCGTAGGAGTTCAACGACGTCTTCACCTACATGAAAACCTGCTCACTTCAGGATTGAAAAGAGATGTGGGTAGCCCTTTTCCCCTGTTAGAGGAAAAAAGCAACTTGTACAATGCTCCTGGATGCCACAACAACAGACAAAGAGCCACGTAGTCGGCAGGGTTCGAACCTGCGCGGGGATACCCCAATGGATTTCGAGTCCATCGCCTTAACCTCTCGGCCACGACTACTTCTGCCTTTGAGTCACATGCTAATTTCTTTTCTGGATGTGAGCAGCAGAGGAACCCGGGGACAACCCGTAGGAGTTCAACGACGTCTTCACCTACATGAAAACCTGCTCACTTCAGGCTTGAAAAGAGATGTTTGTAGTCCTATTCCTGTGTTAGAGGAAAAAAGCAACTTGTACACAGCTCCTGGATGCCACAACAACAGACAAAGATCCACGTAGTGGGCAGGGTTCGAACCTGCGCAGGGAGACCACAATGGATTTCAAGTCCATCGCCTTAACCTCTCAGCCACGACTACTCCTGCTTTTGAGTCACATGCTAATTTCTTTTCTGGATGTGAGCAGCAGAGGAACCCGGGGACAACCCGTAGGAGTTCAACGACGTCTTCACCTACTTGAAAACCTGCTCACTTCAGGCTTGAAAAGAGATGTTTGTAGTCCTATTCCCGTGTTAGAGGAAAAAAGCAACTTGTACACAGCTCCTGGATGCCACAACAACAGACAAAGATCCACGTAGTGGGCAGGGTTCGAACCTGCGCAGGGAGACCCCAATGGATTTCAAGTCCATCGCCTTAACCTCTCAGCCACGACTACACCTGCTTTTGAGTCACATGCTAATTTCTTTTCTGGATGTGAGCAGCAGAGGAACCCGGGGACAACCCGTAGGAGTTCAATGACGTCTTCACCTACATGAAAACCTGCTCACTTCAGGCTTGAAAAGAGATGTGGGTAGCCCTATTCCCGTGTTCGAACCTCTCGGCCACGACTACTCCTGCCGCTGAGTAACATGCTATTTTTTTTCAGGATGTGAGCAGCAGAGGAACCCGGGGACAACCCGTAGGAGTTCAACGACGTCTTCACCTACATGAAAACCTGCTCACTTCAGGCTTGAAAAGAGATGTGGGTAGCCCTATTCCCGTGTTAGAGGATAAAAGCAACTTGTACACAGCTCCTGGATGCCACAACAACAGACAAAGATCCACGTAGTCGGCAGGGTTCGAACCTGCGCGGGGAGACCCCAATGGATTTCAAGTCCATCGCCTTAACCTCTCGGCCACGACTACTCCTGCCTTTGAGCCACGTGCTAATTTCTTTTCTGGATGTGAGCAGCATAGGACACCGGGAGAACGTCCTGATCCGGATTCGGACTGGGGATGCTGCGGTCACAACACAAAGTACTAAACGCTATACAGGGAAAGCAGACAACTCACTCTGGCCTGCACACGACCGTTTAAAAGTGACTGAACATACAGAGTCAAGTCAAGTCACCTTTATTTATATAGCTGCTGGCAAGACCGTGCTTTTTGAAGAAACTCAGAGACACTTTCAGGCTTTCTGAAGAAACTCAGAGACTATTCTGGATTTGGATTTGGACCAGTCTGGATTTGGACTGGGGATGCTGCGGTCACAACACAAAGTACTAAACGCTATACAGGGAAAGCAGACAACTCATTCACTCTTTTTGAATAAACTCAGGACGACTCTTATTTTTTTTAACAAAAAAGCTTACAGCACCTGGTATTCCCAGGTGGTCTCCCATTAAAGTACTAACCAGACCGGACCCTGCTTGGCTTCTGAGACCGGACGAGATAGGCCGTGCCCAAGGTTGTATGGCCGTAAACAAAATCTGCTGTCAGAATTGGCCTATTTAAAAGGTTAGAACATTAATGAAGTAAACTTAAAAGCACCTGGTATTCCCCCATTCAAATAATAAACAGGATCAACCCTGCTTGGTGTCTGAGATCAGACATGCCCAAGGGTGTAGAGAACAGACAAAGAGTCACGTAGTCGGCAGGGTTCGAACCTGCGCGGGGATACCCCAATGGATTTCGAGTCCATCGCCTTAACCTTTTTTTTTTTTTTTTTTTTTTTTTTTTTTATTAAGAAATTTCAATCAATAAAATACAACAAGAATAAATACAATAAAAAATACAGATTTTCTTCTACAAACATCTCTACATCACATATCTTTCATTTACATACATAATTTACAAAACTTCTTCACTTCCCGGCAGCTTCCACATTAAATCTTTTAAAACACAACAAACATTTGGGGTAAAAACATCATAAAAAGCATTCAACATATTTTCACCTTTAAAATACACATACAATCTTTCAATATATAATTCTGTTTTCCTTTTAAACACAGTCCAAACATCCAATACAGTTTTTTCTTTTTTAGCCACAGTTCTTCTCTCCCATATTGCACTTTTCATTAGCATTACACACAGATTAATAAAACTTTTGTTTTGACACTTTTTTTCCCAACCAAACATCACCACTCTGTTCCATTCCATTACATTTTCATCCCACTCCTCAGTTAACTCTTTAATTAAACATTTACATTTCTTTAAAAATTCCTCCAGTTCTTTACAATATAAAAACATATGTAAAATCCATTCTTCCTTGTCTAGGCATACTTTACACAAAGCGTTTTGTTCCATTCCTATTTTATTTAAAACAACCTCAGTAAAAACCACTTTATGTCTTATAAAATATTCCAAACATCCCAATTTTGTTTCCACACACCTCCCCCTCATATTTCTCCATATACACTCTTCTTTTAGATCTTTAAATTTCTGCATCCAGTATCCATTAACAATTGGTTCTTTAAAAACACCGTCTCTAAAAAACCCATAAATCATCTTCACCGTACATGTTTTAAAACCATAAAATTTTTCTCTCAACTTCACATACACTTCCTTTCCATTTGTCCCCTCTTCCATACTTTCAATCCTTTTTATCCAGTCTTTAGGTATTGCCTTTTTGATTATTTCATATTTATTAATTATCTCTTGTCTGCTAAAATCCTCCTTTGCCTCCTCCATTACGTCCACAATGTATTGCACTGGTAAAAATCCTTCTTTAAATTCATATAAAACATCTCTTACTCTTGTAATTCCCAGCTCCCACCATTTCTTAAAAAATATTTCCTTTCCTTGATTTAAAATGCCATTGTTTAAGAATAAAGGCTGATTTAAAAGGTTCTCTCTACCGCTTGGATTAAAATGTACATTGGTTAAAAATTTACCCCATGCACTCATCAATTCCTTATAAAAATCTGGCAACTCCTCTGTCATCCATTTCTTTGCTCTCATCCACAGTATATTATCTCCAAGTGTAAAATTCCCACATTTACTTAAAAATATTCCATTGTCTTCTTCCACGCTGTTTTGTTTTCTTCATTCAAGTACTTTTGTATTATTTTTACTCTTAAACTATTTTTTCTTTGTTCGAAATCCATTAAGCCCAAACCTCCCTTACCCACTTCTCCTATTAATGTGTTGTACGCAATTCTTGCTGGCTTCCCTTCCCATAAAAAATCTAAAAAACATTTTTTCAGCCTTTTTTCTGCCCACAATGGCATGGATGACACATATAACACATACCATAATTTAGAAACCATTAAAACATTCAGAATTAAAACCTTCCCTTTCAAAGTTAAAGTTCTCAGTTTCCAAAAGTTCATCCTCCTTTCAATACCCCCTAATAATTCCTCCCACATTGTTTCTCCTACCTTCTTTTCATCTATTCCCATTAAAACCCCTAAAATCTTCATTTCTTTAGTTTCCTTAAAAGCAAAACTATTTGCTAAATCTTCTGCCCCTCCAAATCTCATATACACAGTTTTTTCTCCATTTACTTTTGCTCCAGATCCCTTACAAAACACGTCTACGATTCTCATTACTTTTTTGACACTCTCTAGATCCTTTACTATCACTGTAGTATCATCCGCATATTGAAATATTTTGTTTTCTTCTCCCTCGACACCTATTCCATTAATTCTCTCTTCTTGTTTTATGGCCAGGCCTAGTGGTTCAGAAACTAACGAATATAAAAGAGCTGAAAGTGGACATCCTTGCCTTATGGATCTAGTAACTTTAAAACACTGTGTTAAAAAACCATTACATTTAATTTTTGTTATTGCTCCTTTGTATAAAATTCTTATCCATTTAATAAAATTCCCTCCAAAACCAAAACTTTTTAAAATTTCAAATAAAAATTCATGTTCTACTCTGTCAAATGCTTTCTCAAAATCTAAACTAATTATGTACCCTTGTTTGTTCTTTTCATGTATGTATCTTATTGTATCTTTTATACTTATTGTTGTATCTGCTATGTCTCTTCCTTTCACTCCGTACGCTTGGTTGGTTTTAATTATACTCGGCATTACTTCCTTCAATCTGTTGGCTAAAATTTTCGATAAAATCTTTAAGTCTGTATTCAACATCGTAATTGGTCTGTAGTTCTTCAAATCTATCTTCTCTCCTTTTCGCTTGTATATCAATTTCATTAAACCCATTCCCATTCTTTGATTCAGTTCTCCTTTGTTAAAAATATCTACATATACTTCTTTTAAAATGCTAGTTAAAAAATCTTTTAAAACTATATAAAATTCACTCCCCAAACCATCTATACCCGGACTTTTCTTTTTGTTTAATTCACTTATTGCTCTTTGTATCTCTTCGTCTCTTATCTCTTCATCACACTCTTTTTTGTCTAGTTCTCCAACGGTTGTTTTTATTTGTTTCAGTAACTCCAGTTTCTCTTCTTCTTTCACTCCCTCTGCACCAGGGGCGATTCTAGGATTTTATAAATGGGGGGGCACAGGGGGGGACCAAGAACCAGTTAGGGGGGGCCCATGGGAAATCAGCTAGAAAATTCAACTAGAAATAAATACTTGTTTAGAAAATATTAAACGCGTTTTAAAAAATCTTTGCAATATCCAGTGCCCTAATATAGATGGTATTAAATGGTACTGAACAAGAGCCTGAAAATTATTTTGTATTTTACATGTATTGGACCACACAGTTTTGTTCTTATAAATAAATAAAAAAAAACATCACCTAGGCTTTAATAGTCTTTACCTAAGACTATTCAATAGTCATCTAGGCTTTAAAGCCTTTAAATTATTGTTCTTTCCCATAGGATTTTGTAAAACTATGCTGGGTGGACCTCTGTGCCGGGGGTTCGGGGGCATGCTCCCTGCAAGAAAATTTTGTACATTTTAAGGTTAAATGCATCACACTGGTGCACTTTGAGAGCTCAACATTAAGAGCTTCAACCCATAAACTGTGACATTGAACAAAGGAAAAGCATTGACTTGTACCTGGACATTAAAGAGGGCTCAAACATCTTTTTAGTTATGATATAGAGTTTCAGTCTACATTACATTATCACTGGTGTTTTAGGATGCCAAACAATTATTATAATAATGTAATAATGATTTATATAATTATTCTATTACGTAAAATCCATTTCACCTATAAATGTAGGCTACACTGTATAAATGGAAATGAATAGTTCAAAAGTATATTTTACATTACACTAGGAAAATTACAATACTTTTGTCCTAATTTCTTCACTTGCAAGAAATAAACCTTTGAGCTTTTATTTAGGAGAAAACACCAGATCATGCTGATCGCGTGAGCAAAGTGCGCACTTTTCTTTAAATCACGCAGCACAAACAGAATGCCTAGGCTACTTAATTACAGTCTTGTGCTGTTTTATAAAGGCACAAAGCCATATCACGGTTTTTTATTTTAGTTTGTTGGCAAAATATAACGCGGCTATACATTTTACATCTGTGTTGGGAAAAGGGAGAAGAGAGAGTTCGGCAAAAGGCGGATTCGAACGCATCAAAAGCTATTTTCAAGCACCTCACGCCCTCGCCCTACGCCACTGTAGATATTTAATGCCGTTAGTCTTTAAAACAACAGTTAGATAAAGTAAACTATTAAAAATGTATATTCGGTGCGATATTTCAAAATATATACTGTAATTGAGTGTGTACATACCATAAACAATGACGTGTCAAGGTATCTCTCTCTCTCTCCTACTGTTTGAAAAACGCGGACCTGTGATTACGCTTTGCGAATCAAGCAGTGATTGACAGCGCTCTGATCCAATGGCGTTGGGCATTGTCAGGTTAACAGTAAATCTAGCCCAATGATGTTGGGGGGGGGGGGGCACCAGGGGGGCCAATCATATTCCAGGGGGGGCCAGTGCCCCCCTTCTAGAAACGCCCCTGCTCTGCACTAAACAAATTCTCATAGTATGCTTTTATTTCTTTTAATATTTCCTCATTTGTTTCCACAACTACTCCATTATTTCCTCTAATTTCTTTTATCATTTTCGCTTTCCCTCTACTTTTTTCTAGATCGAAGAAAAACTTTGTACATTTTTCGCCCTCCACTGTGTATTTTGCCTTACTTCTTAGTCTTGCTCCTTCATATTTCCCCTCTTCCATTTCTTTCAATTTTCCCTCTAATTCTTTTATTTTTTGTATATCTTTTCCGTTCTCATTTAATTCTCTTTTAAAATTTTCTCTTATTTCTCTCTCCATATTTCTCTTACTTTTCTGTATTAGCTTACAGTACTTCATAGTAAATTTTTTTACTAAATATTTTGTATTTTCCCACCATATTCTTTTATCCTCAATGTACATTTCATTCTCCTTTTCAGTTTCAATAATCTCTTTAACATTTAAAATATAATCTTCATTCTTTAAAATCTCTGTGTTTAAAACCCATACTCCCGGCCCTCTTTTCACAGAACTCCAGTCTATTTGCATAAAAATTGGTTTATGGTCACTTAGGCTTGATTCCTCATATTTAATACTACCAATAAAACCTTCCATGTTCCTTGTACATAATATAAAATCAATTCTTGTTTTGCACATAAAATTCCCCACTAATTGCCTCCTTGAATATTCTCTAATTTTTCCATTTCTTTCTCGCCATATATCAATCATGTTGTTTTCTTCCATTAATAATTTCAACTCTTTTCTTCCTTTGTCACTTTTAAAGACCATTCCCTCACCCATTTCAATTTTGCTAAAAACAGTATTAAAATCACCCATTATAATAACGTCTTTGTATTTCTTTAAAAATTCTCTTAAAATACTAAAATACTCTTTCTTTTCACTCTCTTCATTTGGCGCATGAACATTAACCACAACTATTGCTTTTCCTTAAAAAACCATTTCTACAGCCATACATTTCCCTTCTTTATCATTGTATATTTTCTTGCATGTTACACCACTGTTTTCCTTTATTAAAACTGCTACACCTCTGCCATACCTATCATCCCCGTTGTTATATAAGATCTCTCCATTCCACCTTTTCGTTATTTCAGTCATAAAACTTTCTCTCCAGTTGGTCTCTTGTAATAAAATCACATCTTCACTTTTGCACATTTCCTTCACTTTCTCAAATTTCCTTATATCTAAAAGTCCTCTGGCATTAAAATTAACAATTCTTAACAGCATAAAACATATAAAAATGTTGATAAAATCCATCATCTTAGTCCATCTCCTTCAAGTCCTTTAGCACGTCAAACTTATTCCCAGTCTCAATAAAGTCTTTTACTTTTTTCCTAGCAGTGTCTAAATTTGGTGTTACCTTTATTGGCCGCCTTCTTTTCGTTGCTTTCCCTTGTTTGTCCTCCTTTTTTTCGATTCCAACCGCTTCTTCGTCAAGTTCTATTGTCTCCATGTCGTTTTGCAAACTGTCCGTCAAATCCAAATGTGTCCATACAAATCCATCCTGTTGTATATCCATAAGTCCATTATTCTCTTGATCATTTTGTTCCACATCTTCCAAAGCACTTTGCACATTTTCCGTTAAAACCATCTGAGTCCAAGTTCCCCCGTTCTGTTGTGATTGTTCCTCTTGTTCCTTATGTTCTTTATCATGCTGTTCAGTGTCCTTGGTTGCTGTTGTTTCGCCTTCTTGTATTGTTTCCTCTTCCCGCTGCACATTGTCTCGTTCATGCATCTGTTCGTCCACTTGCTGTTCGGCCTCCTCCTCCTCATTCCCCATCCAACACTCACACTTATTTAAAACCAAATTACAATCCGGGCACCTTACTGCATTGCAGTCCCTCGCGAAGTGCCCCCTCTCCTCACACTTAAAACACTTGAACTCCGGGCAGTCCTTCACCACATGGTCCGGGCTCATGCACAGTCGACAGGTTTTCACCTGGTGGCTGTGCATCACCCTGAAATATTGTGGGCCCTCTGCCGTTTCCATTCTTGTACTGTATGGGAGGGAGGCAACTTCTTTTGGGAAACGTGTTCTGACAAACCTTGTCCCATCCTCAATGTTGGTGCCCGGATATACTCGTCTTTTTATTTTAGATATTGGGAAAACTCCCCATCCTTCCAATTTGTCAACAATCTCTTCATCAGCAATGTAGACGGGCAGATGCATGAAGGAGACAACATAGTCTCGGTTTTGCAGTCTCTTTACCTCGAAGTTAACTCCATTAATTGTCAATCCATCCATTAAAAGCTCTGTGTCATCTTCATGTTCCAGCGTCACCTCGTACTCCTTAGTTTGTTTGGGTCTGACCGCTAGTATCCTTCCTTCACCAATCCGCTCCGTCACTGCATTGATGATGTCCGCCGCTCTCACATCTTTCACTTGTCCCACTTCCACTGTCACTGTCGCTTCCTTTAAGTACACTCTTTTAACACTCTCTTTCCTTCTTTCATTATCCTTTTCTTTACTATCTCGTTGTCTTTTAGCCAGTCCATTGTCATTTCCCCGCCGTATTTCCTCCTCCATTGCCATGTCTGTCACCGTGGATCCATCCATTATAAACAAAAAAAAAGACAAAAAAAAACAAAGAAAACTCTGAAATTCCTCCCCCAACAGCACAAGCTGCTGGGAGGAAGAAATTAAAACAAACAAAAAACTAACCACTGATAAAAATAAAGACTTTAAATGCAAAAACAAAAAAAACACAAAGTTTGGTGAGCCTCTCTCACCCACTGCAGCCAACTCACTTCCTGGAACGTACCAACTAGATCGGGCGGTTCCAAGGTGGTATGGCCGTAAACAAAATCTGCTGTCAGAATTGGCCTATTTAAAAGGTTAGAACATTAATGAAGTAAACTTAAAAGCACCTGGTATTCCCCCATTCAAATACTAAATAGGATCAACCCTGCTTGGTGTCTGAGATCAGACATGCCCAAGGGTGTAGAGAACAGACAAAGAGTCACGTAGTCGGCAGGGTTCGAACCTGCGCGGGGATACCCCAATGGATTTCGAGTCCATCGCCTTAACCTCTCGGCCACGACTACTCCTGCTTTTGAGTCACATGCTAATTTCTTTTCTGGATGTGAGCAGCAGAGGAACCCGGGGACAACCCGTAGGAGTTCAACGACGTCTTCACCTACATGAAAACCTGCTCACTTCAGGCTTGAAAAGAGATGTGGGTAGCCCTATTCCCGTGTTAGAGTAAAAAAGCAACTTGTACACAGCTCCTGGATGCCACAACAACAGACAAAGATCCACGTAGTCGGCAGGGTTCGAACCTCTCGGCCACGACTACTCCTGCCGCTGAGTAACATGCTATTTTTTTTCAGGATGTGAGCAGCAGAGGAACCCGGGGACAACCCGTAGGCGTTCAACGACGTCTTCACCTACATGAAAACCTGCTCACTTCAGGCTTGAAAAGAGATGTGGGTAGCCCTATTCCCGTGTTAGAGGATAAAAGCAACTTGTACACAGCTCCTGGATGCCACAACAACAGACAAAGATCCACGTAGTCGGCAGGGTTCGAACCTCTCGGCCACGACTACTCCTGCCGCTGAGTAACATGCTATTTTTTTTCAGGATGTGAGCAGCAGAGGAACCCGGGGACAACCCGTAGGAGTTCAACGACGTCTTCACCTACATGAAAACCTGCTCACTTCAGGAATGAAAAGAGATGTGGGTAGCCCTTTTCCCCTGTTAGAGGAAAAAAGCAACTTGTACAATGCTCCTGGATGCCACAACAACAGACAAAGAGCCACGTAGTCGGCAGGGTTCGAACCTGCGCGGGGAGACCCCAATGGATTTCAAGTCCATCGCCTTAACCTCTCGGCCACGACTACTCCTGCCTTTGAGCCACATGCTAATTTCTTTTCTGGATGTGAGCAGCATAGGACACCGGGAGAACATCCTGATCCGGATTTGGACTGGGGATGCTGCGGCCACAACACAAAGTACTAAACGCTATACAGGGAAAGCAGACAACTCACTCTGGCCTGCACACGACCGTTTAAAAGTGACTGAACATACAGAGTCAAGTCAAGTCACCTTTATTTATATAGCTGCTGGCAAGACCGTGCTTTTTGAAGAAACTCAGAGACACTTTCAGGCTTTCTGAAGAAACTCAGAGACTATTCTGGATTTGGATTTGGACCAGTCTGGATTTGGACTGGGGATGCTGCGGTCACAACACAAAGTACTAAACGCTATACAGGGAAAGCAGACAACTCATTCACTCTTTTTGAATAAACTCAGGACGACTCTTATTTTTTTTAACAAAAAAGCTTACAGCACCTGGTATTCCCAGGTGGTCTCCCATAGGGATGCACCGAATATTCGGCCACCGAAAATTTTCGGCCGAAAATGGCCCAAAAGTGCATTTTCGGTTTTCGGCCGAAAGACTTTTATTACCGAAACAATACGGTCGAAATGTTGTGATGACGTCAGGTTTAATTTATCATCTGAAATCCAAACATTCCGATCGCTACGCTGAATATGAGAGGAACACGGCCCAGAGAGAGAGCGCGCGTGCGAGAGAGAGCGAGAGCGCGCGTGTGAGAGAGAGAGAGAGAGCGTGCGAGAGGTACACAGAGAGAGAGAGAGAGAGAGAGAGAGAGCGCGTGCGAGAGGTACAGAGAGAGAGAGAGAGAGCGCGCGAGAGGTACACAAGAGAGAGAGAGAGAGAGAGAGAGAGAGAGAGAGAGAGAGAGAGAGAGAGAGAGAGAGAGAGAGAGAGAGAGAGAGAGACGGCGCTCTGCAATCAAATACGATTTTAAATAGTATTAGATTTTTAAAAAAATAAAAAAATCAACGTGTGGCGAACCTAAATGCACTTTGAGAGAACATTTAATTTTAAAACCTTTCTGCAGGCCAGTAGGCCTGTACATTATTATTTAATGTACACATGAGTGGGGTCAAGTTACCATTTTAGTTTGAATTTTATTTTGTACTGTGCATTGTTGCAATTTGCTAAATAAATATTTGGATAATTTGTAATTGATTTATTCTTTGAAACTTTAATATTAATTTATGCAATTGCAATGCCTTGATTTTAGTAAAGTTAGTACACAGTCATAGTCATAAATGAAATGGTAGGCTACGCTTACTAATAATTGGCATAATTTATTTCGGTGTTTCGGTTTTCGGTTTTCGGCCATGGTTTCCTCTTTTTCGGTTTTCGGTTTCGGCCAAGAATTTTCATTTCGGTGCATCCCTAGTCTCCCATTAAAGTACTAACCAGACCGGACCCTGCTTGGCTTCTGAGACCGGACGAGATAGGGCGTGCCCAAGGTTGTATGGCCGTAAACAAAATCTGCTGTCAGAAATGGCCTATTTAAAAGGTTAGAACATTAATGAAGTAAACTTAAAAGCACCTGGTATTCCCCCTATTCAAATAGTAACCAGGATCAACCCTGCTTGGTGTCCAAGATCAGACATGCTCAAGGTTGTAGACAACAGACAAAGAGTCACGTAGTCGGCAGGGTTCGAACCTGCGCAGGGAGACCCCAATGGATTTCAAGTCCATCGCCTTAACCTCTCAGCCACGACTACTCCTGCTTTTGAGTCACATGCTAATTTCTTTTCTGGACGTGAGCAGCAGAGGAACCCGGAGACAACCCGTAGGAGTTCAACGACGTCTTCACCTACATGAAAACCTGCTCACTTCAGGCTTGAAAAGAGATGTGGGTAGCCCTATTCCCGTGTTAGAGGAAAAAAGCAACTTGTACACAGCTCCTGGATGCCACAACAACAGACAAAGATCCACGTAGTCGGCAGGGTTCGAACCTCTCGGCCACGACTACTCCTGCCGCTGAGTAACATGCTATTTTTTTTTCAGGATGGGAGCAGCAGAGGAACCCGGGGACAACCCGTAGGAGTTCAACGACGTCTTCACCTACATGAAAACCTGCTCACTTCAGGCTTGAAAAGAGATGTGGGTAGCCCTATTCCGTGTTAGAGGATAAAAGCAACTTGTACACAGCTCCTGGATGCCACAACAACAGACAAAGAGCCACGTAGTTGGCAGGGTTCGAACCTGCGCGGGGAGACCCCAATGGATTTCAAGTCCATCGCCTTAACCTCTCGGCCACGACTACTCCTGCCTTTGAGCCACATGCTAATTTCTTTTCTAGATGTGAGCAGCATAGGACACCGGGAGAACATCCTGATCCGGATTTGGACTGGGGATGCTGCGGTCACAACACAAAGTACTAAACGCTATACAGGGAAAGCAGACAACTCACTCTGGCCTGCACACGACCGTTTAAAAGTGACTGAACATACAGAGTCAAGTCAAGTCACCTTTATTTATATAGCTGCTGGCAAGACCGTGCTTTTTGAAGAAACTCAGAGACACTTTCAGGCTTTCTGAAGAAACTCAGAGACTATTTCAGGCTTTTTGAATAAACTCAGGGCGACTCTTATTTTTTTTAACAAAAAAGCTTGCAGCACCTGGTATTCCCAGGTGGTCTCCCATTAAAGTACTAACCAGACCGGACCCTGCTTGGCTTCTGAGACCGGACGAGATAGGGCGTGCCCAAGGTTGTATGGCCGTAAACAAAATCTGCTGTCAGAAATGGCCTATTTAAAAGGTTAGAACATTAATGAAGTAAACTTAAAAGCACCTGGTATTCCCCCTATTCAAATAGTAACCAGGATCAACCCTGCTTGGTGTCCGAGATCAGACATGCTCAAGGTTGTAGACAACAGACAAAGAGTCACGTAGTCGGCAGGGTTCGAACCTGCGCTGGGATACCCCAATGGATTTCGAGTCCATCGCCTTAACCTCTCGGCCACGACTACTCCTGCCTTTGAGTCACATGCTAATTTCTTTTCTGGATGTGAGCAGCAGAGGAACCCGGGGACAACCCGTAGGAGTTCAACGACGTCTTCACCTACATGAAAACCTGCTCACTTCAGGCTTTAAAAGAGATGTTTGTAGTCCTATTCCCGTGTTAGAGGAAAAAAGCAACTTGTACACAGCTCCTGGATGCCACAACAACAGACAAAGATCCACTTAGTGGGCAGGGTTCGAACCTGCGCAGGGAGACCCCAATGGATTTCAAGTCCATCGCCTTAACCTCTCAGCCACGACTACTCCTGCTTTTGAGTCACATGCTAATTTCTTTTCTGGATGTGAGCAGCAGAGGAACCCGGAGACAACCCGTAGGAGTTCAACGACGTCTTCACCTACATGAAAACCTGCTCACTTCAGGCTTGAAAAGAGATGTGGGTAGCCCTATTCCCGTGTTAGAGGAAAAAAGCAACTTGTACACAGCTCCTGGATGCCACAACAACAGACAAAGATCCACGTAGTCGGCAGGGTTCGAACCTCTCGGCCACGACTACTCCTGCCGCTGAGTAACATGCTATTTTTTTTTCAGGATGGGAGCAGCAGAGGAACCCGGGGACAACCCGTAGGAGTTCAACGACGTCTTCACCTACATGAAAACCTGCTCACTTCAGGCTTGAAAAGAGATGTGGGTAGCCCTATTCCCGTGTTAGAGGATAAAAGCAACTTGTACACAGCTCCTGGATGCCACAACAACAGACAAAGAGCCACGTAGTCGGCAGGGTTCGAACCTCTCGGCCACGACTACTCCTGCCGCTGAGTAACATGCTATTTTTTTTCAGGATGTGAGCAGCAGAGGAACCCGGGGACAACCCGTAGGAGTTCAACGACGTCTTCACCTACATGAAAACCTGCTCACTTCAGGATTGAAAAGAGATGTGGGTAGCCCTTTTCCCCTGTTAGAGGAAAAAAGCAACTTGTACAATGCTCCTGGATGCCACAACAACAGACAAAGAGCCACGTAGTCGGCAGGGTTCGAACCTGCGCGGGGATACCCCAATGGATTTCGAGTCCATCGCCTTAACCTCTCGGCCACGACTACTTCTGCCTTTGAGTCACATGCTAATTTCTTTTCTGGATGTGAGCAGCAGAGGAACCCGGGGACAACCCGTAGGAGTTCAACGACGTCTTCACCTACATGAAAACCTGCTCACTTCAGGCTTGAAAAGAGATGTTTGTAGTCCTATTCCTGTGTTAGAGGAAAAAAGCAACTTGTACACAGCTCCTGGATGCCACAACAACAGACAAAGATCCACGTAGTGGGCAGGGTTCGAACCTGCGCAGGGAGACCACAATGGATTTCAAGTCCATCGCCTTAACCTCTCAGCCACGACTACTCCTGCTTTTGAGTCACATGCTAATTTCTTTTCTGGATGTGAGCAGCAGAGGAACCCGGGGACAACCCGTAGGAGTTCAACGACGTCTTCACCTACTTGAAAACCTGCTCACTTCAGGCTTGAAAAGAGATGTGGGTAGCCCTATTCCCGTGTTAGAGGAAAAAAGCAACTTGTACACAGCTCCTGGATGCCACAACAACAGACAAAGATCCACGTAGTCGGCAGGGTTCGAACCTGCGCGGGGAGACCCCAATGGATTTCAAGTCCATCGCATTAACCTCTTAACCTTCGCCAGAGCGAGGGCGCTCTGAGCGTTTTTTTTTAAATCGTTCAAAGTTACTATCAGATTCAATGTTAATACCTTGACAAACTATACATCATTAAAAAGATATAAGACTGAAGGTTTAGTATTTGACCACTATTGTATTCTGAGAATCTTATAGTGACAGTTATGTCTTAATTTGTGTCTGGAGTTATGTAATCAAAAAATGAGTCGATACCTTTAATATGAATTATGAGCGTCAGCCGCTTCCATTCAGAAAAAAACTCCAGTGAGATCGTCACGACAGAGCTTGACAAAACAACGTCCATCAGGGCTTTTAGCTCAAAAGTGTACAGATTTGGAGAAATATTGATAGATTCTCATAGGTTTACATCAGATTTATATAGACAGGAATCATATTTATTGAATATCTACCCAAATGCGTCGATTTAATCATTATTAGCGCTGGAGACTCTGATGTACTGTGTTTTCAATACATACTGGCAGCCTGAGGGCGCCCTGTGCACATATGGACTCCAAATATGGAACACGAAGAAGAATCATATCATGTGACATTTCAGGAAGTCCATCACGACGTAAACACTAACAGAGATTGCTGTAACATGCAGATAAAGATGTTTTGAAGACAATAAACATGATTGCAATGATATTTGGTTTACCTGTGTTCTTCGAGCCATGTCAGGTATTTTCATAATAATAGATTATATTTATAATGTAATGCTAATCGATATAGACTTTATCATGGTGAAGAATACTATAAAATACTATATTTTCTGTCCGATTTTTTTATCTGAAGCCAAATCAGAGCACAGAAGGTTATTTAAAACACTCGACTTGTGCTATAAAGTAAGTTTTAGAGCACAAACATGGTTTTAATCTCATAAATTGCCGTGTATTGATGGTGTGCTAAGCTAACATGCTAGCTAGCCCTTGGTGCACCTGCTACCTAGCTGTTATATTTATGAATATTTCTAAATAGGACTGCTTGCTGAAATGTTTCTTTTTTCAAGAAGGTCATTTTATATAGTTTCAAATGTAAGGTGAGAACTTTGAGAACTTTCCCTAAAAGAGATTAGGGGTTGAAACAGTGTGAATAGCCAGTCGTTAGTAATTATAATGCAGACAAAAGAAAGCATATTTAGAGCAATAACCAGAGGCTGGAGAGGTGTGAATGTGTGCAGGGGAGACTGACACTGAATGGAGATCGTTTAGACCACAACACAATAGAGAAAATAGACTGAATAGATGCTTAGAAAATGACAATAAACATCAGTTTGCTTTTTAGAGTCTAATCAAAATAAAGTCCTTTGACATGATCTTGAAAAACATTTAACTAAATAAAGAGTTTTAGACATATCATCTTCAGATTTTAAATATAACATGGTCAGACATGTGGCTTTAGCTGCAGTGCATTTCTAGATTGCTACAGGGCCAACTTCAATTTTATTTTCATGAAAATATTTCATAAAAATAAATTTCTAATAACTTGACAAAACTTTGAAGCTATTTATAACATTTATTTTTCATTATGACAATAATTAATTCTACATTTGCAATAAACTGCCAGGTGTCAGCTTTCAAATGAGATCATACTTGTGCTTTTAGAACAAATGGTTCATGAACTGTATCTGTTTCAGTTTGGGTATGCCATTTCTGGGGATTTTTCAAAATTGGGGGTGAAGCTTAACAGGTTAACCTCTCGGCCACGACTACTCCTGCTTTTGAGTCACATGCTAATTTCTTTTCTGGATGTGAGCAGCAGAGGAACCCGGGGACAACCCGTAGGAGTTCAACGACGTCTTCACCTACATGAAAACCTGCTCACTTCAGGCTTGAAAAGAGATGTGGGTAGCCCTATTCCCGTGTTAGAGGAAAAAAGCAACTTGTACACAGCTCCTGGATGCCACAACAACAGACAAAGATCCACGTAGTCGGCAGGGTTCGAACCTCTCGGCCACGACTACTCCTGCCGCTGAGTAACATGCTATTTTTTTTTCAGGATGTGAGCAGCAGAGGAACCCGGGGACAACCCGTAGGAGTTCAACGACGTCTTCACCTACATGAAAACCTGCTCACTTCAGGCTTGAAAAGAGATGTGGGTAGCCCTATTCCCGTGTTAGAGGATAAAAGCAACTTGTACACAGCTCCTGGATGCCACAACAACAGACAAAGATCCACGTAGTCGGCAGGGTTCGAACCTCTCGGCCACGACTACTCCTGCCGCTGAGTAACATGCTATTTTTTTTCAGGATGTGAGCAGCAGAGGAACCCGGGGACAACCCGTAGGAGTTCAACGACGTCTTCACCTACATGAAAACCTGCTCACTTCAAGTCCATCGCCTTAACCTCTCGGCCACGACTACTCCTGCCTTTGAGCCACATGCTAATTTCTTTTCTGGATGTGAGCAGCATAGGACACCGGGAGAACATCCTGATCCGGATTTGGACTGGGGATGCTGCGGCCACAACACAAAGTACTAAACGCTATACAGGGAAAGCAGACAACTCACTCTGGCCTGCACACGACCGTTTAAAAGTGACTGAACATACAGAGTCAAGTCAAGTCACCTTTATTTATATAGCTGCTGGCAAGACCGTGCTTTTTGAAGAAACTCAGAGACACTTTCAGGCTTTCTGAAGAAACTCAGAGACTATTCTGGATTTGGATTTGGACCAGTCTGGATTTGGACTGGGGATGCTGCGGTCACAACACAAAGTACTAAACGCTATACAGGGAAAGCAGACAACTCATTCACTCTTTTTGAATAAACTCAGGACGACTCTTATTTTTTTTAACAAAAAAGCTTACAGCACCTGGTATTCCCAGGTGGTCTCCCATTAAAGTACTAACCAGACCGGACCCTGCTTGGCTTCTGAGACCGGACGAGATAGGGCGTGCCCAAGGTTGTATGGCCGTAAACAAAATCTGCTGGCAGAATTGGCCTATTTAAAAGGTTAGAACATTAGTGAAGTAAACTTAAAAGCACCTGGTATTCCCCCTATTCAAATAGTAACCAGGATCAACCCTGCTTGGTGTCCGAGATCAGACATGCCCAAGGTTGTAGACAACAGACAAAGAGTCACGTAGTCGGCAGGGTTCGAACCTGCGCGGGGATACCCCAATGGATTTCGAGTCCATCGCCTTAACCTCTCGGCCACGACTACTCCTGCCTTTGAGTCACATGCTAATTTCTTTTCTGGATGTGAGCAGCAGAGGAACCCGGGGACAACCCGTAGGAGTTCAACGACGTCTTCACCTACATGAAAACCTGCTCACTTCAGGCTTGAAAAGAGATGTTTGTAGTCCTATTCCCGTGTTAGAGGAAAAAAGCAACTTGTACACAGCTCCTGGATGCCACAACAACAGACAAAGATCCACGTAGTGGGCAGGGTTCGAACCTGCGCAGGGAGACCCCAATGGATTTCAAGTCCATCGCCTTAACCTCTCAGCCACGACTACTCCTGCTTTTGAGTCACATGCTAATTTCTTTTCTGGATGTGAGCAGCAGAGGAACCCGGGGACAACCCGTAGGAGTTCAACGACGTCTTCACCTACATGAAAACCTGCTCACTTCAGGCTTGAAAAGAGATGTGGGTAGCCCTATTCCCGTGTTAGAGGAAAAAAGCAACTTGTACACAGCTCCTGGATGCCACAACAACAGACAAAGATCCACGTAGTCGGCAGGGTTCGAACCTGCGCGGGGAGACCCCAATGGATTTCAAGTCCATCGCCTTAACCTCTCGGCCACGACTACTCCTGCTTTTGAGTCACATGCTAATTTCTTTTCTGGATGTGAGCAGCAGAGGAACCCGGGGACAACCCGTAGGAGTTCAACGACGTCTTCACCTACATGAAAACCTGCTCACTTCAGGCTTGAAAAGAGATGTGGGTAGCCCTATTCCCGTGTTAGAGGAAAAAAGCAACTTGTACACAGCTCCTGGATCCCACAACAACAGACAAAGATCCACGTAGTCGGCAGGGTTCGAACCTCTCGGCCACGACTACTCCTGCCGCTGAGTAACATGCTATTTTTTTTTCAGGATTGTGAGCAGCAGAGGAACCCGGGGACAACCCGTAGGAGTTCAACGACGTCTTCACCTACATGAAAACCTGCTCACTTCAGGCTTGAAAAGAGATGTGGGTAGCCCTATTCCCGTGTTAGAGGATAAAAGCAACTTGTACACAGCTCCTGGATGCCACAACAACAGACAAAGAGCCACGTAGTCGGCAGGGTTCGAACCTGCGCGGGGAGACCCCAATGGATTTCACGTCCATCGCCTTAACCTCTCGGCCACGACTACTCCTGCCTTTGAGCCACATGCTAATTTCTTTTCTGGATGTGAGCAGCATAGGACACCGGGAGAACATCCTGATCCGGATTTGGACTGGGGATGCTGCGGTCACAACACAAAGTACTAAACGCTATACAGGGAAAGCAGACAACTCACTCTGGCCTGCACACGACCGTTTAAAAGTGACTGAACATACAGAGTCAAGTCAAGTCACCTTTATTTATATAGCTGCTGGCAAGACCGTGCTTTTTGAAGAAACTCAGAGACACTTTCAGGCTTTCTGAAGAAACTCAGAGACTATTTCAGGCTTTTTGAATAAACTCAGGGCGACTCTTATTTTTTTTAAAAAAAGCTTGCAGCACCTGGTATTCCCAGGTGGTCTCCCATTAAAGTACTAACCAGACCGGACCCTGCTTGGCTTCTGAGAACGGACGAGATAGGGCGTGCCCAAGGTTGTATGGCCGTAAACAAAATCTGCTGGCAGAATTGGCCTATTTAAAAGGTTAGAACATTAGTGAAGTAAACTTAAAAGCACCTGGTATTCCCCCTATTCAAATAGTAACCAGGATCAACCCTGCTTGGTGTCCGAGATCAGACATGCCCAAGGTTGTAGACAACAGACAAAGAGTCACGTAGTCGGCAGGGTTCGAACCTGCGCGGGGATACCCCAATGGATTTCGAGTCCATCGCCTTAACCTCTCGGCCACGACTACTCCTGCCTTTGAGTCACATGCTAATTTCTTTTCTGGATGTGAGCAGCAGAGGAACCCGGGGACAACCCGTAGGAGTTCAACGACGTCTTCACCTACATGAAAACCTGGGGCTCGTTCTTCGTACGTCGCTAACTCAGTTAGCTGGATTTGATTGTTGGCGATTTGGCATGATCTTGGATCGTTTGGTTCTTCGAAGCTCATCCTAGACTTGCTGTCATAGCAACAGGTGCGCTAGCTTGAACCTGCTCGCGAGCAGGCTTATTTCATGTAAACAGGATTAGATCGCGGCTTTATAAGCAGAGCTGATACGGGAAGTCTTTTAACGCAGCGCGATAGTGTACTTTTTGAGATATATTTTTTTTTCTCATGACTCGTGAGTATGTCGTTACATCATTAATTTGTTGGAAACGCACAAATGTTCGACTCGTCGGAGTCGGGCTTTAATAACAGCACAAATAAACAGCATATAGAGATTCTTTGCGAGTGGCTCTTTCCTTTACATTGGAGATGCGGAGAACTTGGTGATAAGTAATGTCTGTCGTGCCATTCGCAAAGTTTACCTGCCTCTTAAGCAGGTTTTAGGGCATTTCCAAGCCACTTTAGACCCAATTGGTTGTAGGCTATAGCAGTTTTTTTTCCAACGCAAATAGGTCTAACGTTACATTATAATTTTTAATGTCGATCATGTAATCGTTAGCATGATGATTATGACTTTCAGTACAATATATTCCTCAGGCTTCCCTAATGTGATTGGTGCCATAGACTGCACATGTGTTTCCATCAAGGCCACAATGAAGGGGATTTTGTGAACTGAAAGGGGGATCACAATGTAAATGTGCTGCCAAGTTTACTATTACGATTCTTAATATTCCAGATTAGTAGCCTAATATTACATCAAGTTGTAAAAAAAAGGCAGTTGACAGACTAAAATCTCTTAGATGGTGTGTGACTGTTCCATATCACAAATGTGGAAGCACAGCGATTCAAATTTATGCACATATTTGAACGTGGTAAGGAAAATATTAATATCAAGCTCACTGTATTACTGTACATACACTCCAGTTACAATGCAGCTCTAGGACAAGGCCACACAATGCAATGAACTTTGGCCAACTAAAGGGGAGATTTCAGTGTCTGAAAAGCCTGAGGGTTGCACCTGACAGGACCTGTGACATTGCATGCGTCATATTACACAACCACCATCAGAAAAAAATATAAAACATTACATTAAATGTTTAATAAAAGACGAGACAAATTTGCTTAGTTCATTGAGTTTAATTTCAATTGTGCTTTGTAAAGAAAAGCCAGTGATCAAGTCATATTTTGCCTGCAATAAGAGATACTATGCAAGGTCAGCAATAGTTCTCTGTGTGAAATAATATATTAGCACTTACTCTGAAGTTCATTTGAAGCAACTATATCTCTAGTGCCAGTCTTTTTCTTTAAGTTGTCAAGTCCCCCCCCCCCAAAGAAAAAATACTCTATATTGTATATATACTCTATATGTGGGGGGGCTTGGGTTAAACCTGTCAACACAAGCCTTATGCAACAAAAATGATAAGGAAAAGTACAACACTGCCCACCTCTGCATCACTGCTTTGTGCAGACTCTTCTGTAGATGTGGACTCCTGCAACTCATATTGCATTCAGAAATAATAGGTAACTCAAGTGTAAATTAAGTAAAGTTATTTATGCACTTAAAGATACCTGAGAGGGTTTCTTCACTGTCCTGTGCATTGGGGGAAAAATGGGCATTATAAAGTGTTGTACTTTCTTCCCTTTTGATGTAAAGTTATGAAAAGTCTCACTGCACATGCTTCAGCCACTTGCTTGGGAACACATAAAAGTGTTGGTGTATTGTTTAAAACTGCACAAAAGAGGAAAACACAATTGCATTACAATGAAGTACACTGGGGGGAAATGTGATCAATAACTCATTTCTACATTTGTTTTACATTAACTATGTTTCACAGTCACACATGTAGACTTTCACAAGTCAAAGCAATTCATTACAAGGTTTAACAGCTGATATGACTGGACAGCTATTGGGATTATAGGCCTACTTAATTTAATGCAGCAACAAATTATTTTACAGTGTACTAGGATCATTTAAAGCTCATTTACCAGCAGTGAAGGTGTTGCTGCTCCTGGCTGTGGGTCTGAGGAAGAGCTGAACCCAGGGATGCCCTCCACAATGGGTCACATTTAACCCAAGGGCCAGCTCTTCTGCCTGGGTATAATGTGGGGGTGCAAGACCACCACCTGTTTGTTTTTCTTTTCTTTTTATTTCTTAGCCTTTTTCATGGTTGCTTTTATAAACAGGCAAACATTTATTAACAGTGCCTTTTAAAAAGAGATTAGTATAAGTACAAATTACTATTATGTAGAATAATCTAGTACTTCACTTTTACTTGTTCCTATGTTCTAGTAGTGGGTGGTGACTCTGACATTACAATGAACAAAGTTATTAATTATTTAGAAATTATTCAAATATAAAAAAATATACTGTAATAAGTGATAAAAACATCTAACTACAAACTTAATTTGTCTGCTACTTTTTGCCAGCCCTCTCTCCTGGCTTTTGCACATGTTAAGGTGTTCCCTGGCGTTTTAATTAAGTTTTCAAATTCAGCATATCCTTCAAGCAATAACTCTTGCTCTTCTGTGGAGAAAAAAAACTGAGCGCGCTCTTTGGCCACGGTGAGCAGCCAATAGCAGCGTAGCTGATCAATGTTTCTACTATCGATACATATCCCCTTTTAACCCAGCGCATGAACGCGCAGTTATCTCAGATAATTCAATCCAGCGATACTAATCATAAACAACAGGTGTGTTCGAAGAACCCAATTAGCCGGATCATGATTAGCCCGATGATATTATCTTGGATGTCTCATTTGATCTCGGATGTTTTAAGCAACGTACGAAGAACGAGCCCCTGCTCACTTCAGGCTTGAAAAGAGATGTTTGTAGTCCTATTCCCGTGTTAGAGGAAAAAAGCAACTTGTACACAGCTCCTGGATGCCACAACAACAGACAAAGATCCACGTAGTGGGCAGGGTTCGAACCTGCGCAGGGAGACCCCAATGGATTTCAAGTCCATCGCCTTAACCTCTCAGCCACGACTACTCCTGCTTTTGAGTCACATGCTAATTTCTTTTCTGGATGTGAGCAGCAGAGGAACCCGGGGACAACCCGTAGGAGTTCAACGACGTCTTCACCTACATGAAAACCTGCTCACTTCAGGCTTGAAAAGAGATGTGGGTAGCCCTATTCCCGTGTTAGAGGAAAAAAGCAACTTGTACACAGCTCCTGGATCCCACAACAACAGACAAAGATCCACGTAGTCGGCAGGGTTCGAACCTCTCGGCCACGACTACTCCTGCCGCTGAGTAACATGCTATTTTTTTTTCAGGATGTGAGCAGCAGAGGAACCCGGGGACAACCCGTAGGAGTTCAACGACGTCTTCACCTACATGAAAACCTGCTCACTTCAGGCTTGAAAAGAGATGTGGGTAGCCCTATTCCCGTGTTAGAGGATAAAAGCAACTTGTACACAGCTCCTGGATGCCACAACAACAGACAAAGAGCCACGTAGTCGGCAGGGTTCGAACCTGCACGGGGAGACCCCAATGGATTTCAAGTCCATCGCCTTAACCTCTCGGCCACGACTACTCCTGCCTTTGAGCCACATGCTAATTTCTTTTCTGGATGTGAGCAGCATAGGACACCGGGAGAACATCCTGATCCGGATTTGGACTGGGGATGCTGCGGTCACAACACAAAGTACTAAACGCTATACAGGGAAAGCAGACAACTCACTCTGGCCTGCACACGACCGTTTAAAAGTGACTGAACATACAGAGACAAGTCAAGTCACCTTTATTTATATAGCTGCTGGCAAGACCGTGCTTTTTGAAGAAACTCAGAGACACTTTCAGGCTTTCTGAAGAAACTCAGAGACTATTTCAGGCTTTTTGAATAAACTCAGGGCGACTCTTATTTTTTTTAACAAAAAAGCTTGCAGCACCTGGTATTCCCAGGTGGTCTCCCATTAAAGTACTAACCAGACCGGACCCTGCTTGGCTTCTGAGAACGGACGAGATAGGGCGTGCCCAAGGTTGTATGGCCGTAAACAAAATCTGCTGGCAGAATTGGCCTATTTAAAAGGTTAGAACATTAGTGAAGTAAACTTAAAAGCACCTGGTATTCCCCCTATTCAAATAGTAACCAGGATCAACCCTGCTTGGTGTCCGAGATCAGACATGCACAAGGTTGTAGACAACAGACAAAGAGTCACGTAGTCGGCAGGGTTCGAACCTGCGCGGGGATACCCCAATGGATTTCGAGTCCATCGCCTTAACCTCTCGGCCACGACTACTCCTGACTTTGAGTCACATGCTAATTTCTTTTCTGGATGTGAGCAGCAGAGGAACCCGGGGACAACCCGTAGGAGTTCAACGACGTCTTCACCTACATGAAAACCTGCTCACTTCAGGCTTGAAAAGAGATGTTTGTAGTCCTATTCCCGTGTTAGAGGAAAAAAGCAACTTGTACACAGCTCCTGGATGCCACAACAACAGACAAAGATCCACGTAGTCGGCAGGGTTCGAACCTGCGCGGGGAGACCCCAATGGATTTCAAGTCCATCGCCTTAACCTCTCGGCCACGACTACTCCTGCTTTTGAGTCACATGCTAATTTCTTTTCTGGATGTGAGCAGCAGAGGAACCCGGGGACAACCCGTAGGAGTTCAACGACGTCTTCACCTACATGAAAACCTGCTCACTTCAGGCTTGAAAAGAGATGTGGGTAGCCCTATTCCCGTGTTAGAGGAAAAAAGCAACTTGTACACAGCTCCTGGATGCCACAACAACAGACAAAGATCCACGTAGTCGGCAGGGTTCGAACCTCTCGGCCACGACTACTCCTGCTTTTGAGTCACATGCTAATTTCTTTTCTGGATGTGAGCAGCAGAGGAACCCGGGGACAACCCGTAGGAGTTCAACGACGTCTTCACCTACATGAAAACCTGCTCACTTCAGGCTTGAAAAGAGATGTGGGTAGCCCTATTCCCGTGTTAGAGGAAAAAAGCAACTTGTACACAGCTCCTGGATGCCACAACAACAGACAAAGATCCACGTAGTCGGCAGGGTTCGAACCTCTCGGCCACGACTACTCCTGCCGCTGAGTAACATGCTATTTTTTTTTCAGGATGTGAGCAGCAGAGGAACCCGGGGACAACCCGTAGGAGTTCAACGACGTCTTCACCTACATGAAAACCTGCTCACTTCAGGCTTGAAAAGAGATGTGGGTAGCCCTATTCCCGTGTTAGAGGATAAAAGCAACTTGTAAACAGCTCCTGGATGCCACAACAACAGACAAAGATCCACGTAGTCGGCAGGGTTCGAACCTCTCGGCCACGACTACTCCTGCCGCTGAGTAACATGCTATTTTTTTTCAGGATGTGAGCAGCAGAGGAACCCGGGGACAACCCGTAGGAGTTCAACGACGTCTTCACCTACATGAAAATCTGCTCACTTCAGGATTGAAAAGAGATGTGGGTAGCCCTTTTCCCTGTTAGAGGAAAAAAGCAACTTGTACAATGCTCCTGGATGCCACAACAACAGACAAAGAGCCACGTAGTCGGCAGGGTTCGAACCTGCGCAGGGAGACCCCAATGGATTTCAAGTCCATCGCCTTAACCTCTCGGCCACGACTACTCCTGCCTTTGAGCCACGTGCTAATTTCTTTTCTGGATGTGAGCAGCATAGGACACCGGGAGAACGTCCTGATCCGGATTTGGACTGGGGATGCTGCGGTCACAACACACAGTACTAAACGCTATACAGGGAAAGCAGACAACTCACTCTGGCCTGCACACGACCGCTTAAAAGTGACTGAACATACAGAGTCAAGTCAAGTCACCTTAATTTATATAGCTGCTGGCAAGACCGTGCTTTTTGAAGAAACTCAGAGACACTTTCAGGCTTTCTGATGACACTCAGAGACTATTTCAGGCTTTTTGAATAAACTCAGGACGACTCTTATTTTTTTTAACAAAAAAGTTTACAGCACCTGGTATTCCCAGGTGGTCTCCCATTAAAGTACTAACCAGGCCCGACCCTGCTTGGCTTCTGAGACCGGACGAGATAGTGCGTGCCCAAGGTTGTATGGCCGTAAACAAAATCTGCTGGCAGAATTGGCCTGTTTAAAAGTTTAGAACATTAGTGAAGTAAACTTAACCTGTTAAGGTCGTAAACCCGGTACCGTCTTGGAATTGCGTTATTAAGATCGTTATTACGATCGTCCTTTAATATTTAAAGCTCCTGATGAAACATTAACAGTCATATGTGATATCATTACAAAGCTTAGACCCTCTACTTTTCACACAAAACCATCATATTTCAGATGCCCCAACACCTGTGATGAGACGACTAAACGCCTGTGGAGAGACGACTCGACGCCTGTGAAGAGACGACTAAACACCGGCGATATGTTATGCCTAAATTTATACATGATTAACTAACTGTATTTTTCTTTGTACATTTCTGAAATGCACTTTCTGTAAAGCTGCTTTGAGACAATGTGTATTGTGAAAAGCGCTATACAAATAAACTTGAATTGAATTGAATTGAATTTTTTAATTCATTTTACATATCGCATCATTTAAATGTTTAAATTCATCCACCCGCATCCGAAATACCGATAAAAGGTAAGTGTGATTATGAATTTGAATATTGATAGCATTGATCAAATTTGATTAACAAAGGCAAGTCATATATCAAACAAAAGCTTTCTTTCTCAGGATTTTTGCTATATGGTTTATTTAGTTGACATAATACAACAGAAATGATAGCATAATTAATCGCGAAGTACATCTTTGATCTTTGTAAACAAACTAGGAGAAACGTAGCATTTCATTTCCGATTACAGCATGTCTGAGCTAAAAGTAGTCAAAAAGATACATAGACTTTCACCTTAGACTGTTTTCTTCAAAATGAGTCCATTTTCACCTTTATGTGAGTTTCGCTTGAGAAATAATCCACCGTTATGTCTCATGTAGTCCAGTAATGCAGGAAAAAAGTCATTGTTTTCATACGATCCACATGATATGTTATCGTCGACGGATGATGACGAACCACGCATCATTGGATAGGCAAGGATCTCAGGATTACGTGAACATGTCGTGGACACACCTTTCCTCTAAACCAACCAGAGTCTGAGATATTCAGTGCGCAATTTTACCTCAGAGTATGAGCTATTCAGCGGCGCGCAGTTTGGACGTGCTCACTCTGCATGCACTATGCATGTAATCATATTGGATATAATTAGATCATTATTTTTTCACATAGTTAGAAAATGACGTCCAAGAGGCTTTTTGTTGGTGCTGAGGCAGTTTTGGAGGAACTGGATCGACTCAGCGACGTGGACAGTGAGCTATGATTCAGTTTTTGAGGTTCGCATTTGCGAAAGAGAGGACCCGGATTTTGACACGCAAGTCTATTTCTTCATTTACAATCGTGATTTTTTTTTTTCTCTCTGAAGGTGTATTATTTATGAAGGATATCGTGCATCATTATCGTGGGCTCTGAACATCTTTGAAGTTTTGTTTGCATATCTGTATTTTTTTATACATATTCTATTATAAATAAATAAATAAATAACAAAAAGATCGATTTTCATGTTGCATATCTTATTTTTGTCTACCCCATTACTTATTTATTGCATGTTTTCAGTCTCTTTTGAGAAGAACATGAAACATAAATGGGAATGTTTGTATTTATATGGGAAAAGTGCTTTTAGAAAAAAGTAAAAGTGAGATTTTTGGTGTAGGTTTCTTTATGATAGCTTGTTTTTGCAGTCGGGACCTTGGAGACTCAAAAAAGACACTAAAAAGCCACTTTGCATCCCTTTGGTTTCATAGCAATAACTTTTGAAAGCAAAATGTTAGACACATAATATTTTTTTCAGTGTTTGGTGACATCTAGTGGAATCAAATGGAACTTATAATAGGTAGCTGTTGCACACAATACCAGAGTTCTACACTTTCAAAGAAAGATTCAAAGAAAAAAACACACAAAAGCGCCTACTTTTTTGTGTTTCTTTTGATATTTTTAACACATACAATAGTTTTTATTACATTTTACACTTGATTTTGTTTGCTTAAAGGGTTTCCTATAAAATGACACCAATATTTTGCATTTGCTTCACTGTATGTGGGTATGGGGAGCCATCAGATTTGGGTATGTCCAATTTCATGCGGAATTCCAAAATAGCCCAAAGAGCACCTGGTATTCCCCCTATTCAAATA
This sequence comes from Chrosomus eos, assembly GCA_036326025.1. NCBI lineage: Eukaryota > Metazoa > Chordata > Actinopteri > Cypriniformes > Leuciscidae > Chrosomus > Chrosomus eos. The sequence goes on along the minus strand of CM070829.1, from coordinate 32,639,628 downwards.
GTACGATCCACATGATATGTTATCGTCGACGGATGATGACGAACCACGCATCAATGGATAGGCAAGGATCTCAGGATTACGTGAACACACCTTTCCTCTAAACCAACCAGAGTCTGAGATATTCAGTGCGCAATTTTACCTCAGAGTATGAGCTATTCAGCGGCGCGCAGTTTGGACGTGCTCACTCTGCATGTAATGATATTGGTAATCATCATGTAATCATATATTCAAATAGTAACCAGGATCAACCCTGCTTGGTGTCCGAGATCAGACATGAGCAAGGTTGTAGACAACAGACAAAGAGTCACATAGTTGGCAGGGATCGAACCTGCGCGTGGATACCCCAATGGATTTCGAGTCCATCGCCTTAACCTCTCGGCCACGACTACTCCTGCCTTTGAGCCACATGCTAATTTCTTTTCTGGATGTGAGCAGCATTGGACACCGGGGCCCAACCGCCAATGTAAATGTGAGCAGCAGAGGTTGCACCCGGTTAAAATATTGTGTTGTCAAAAAGCCGGGAGAACGTCCTGATCCGGATTTGGACTGGGGATGCTGCGGTCACAACACAAAGTACTAAACGCTATACAGGGAAAGCAGACTCAACTCACTCAACTCAACTCAACTCACTCATCGCCTTAACCTCTCAGCCACGACTACTCCTGCTTTTGAGTCACATGCTAATTTCTTTTCTGGATGTGAGCAGCAGAGGAACCCGGGGACAACCCGTAGGAGTTCAACGACGTCTTCACCTACATGAAAACCTTCTCACTTCAGGCTTGAAAAGAGATGTGGGTAGCCCTATTCCCGTGTTAGAGGAAAAAAGCAACTTGTACACAGCTCCTGGATGCCACAACAACAGACAAAGATCCACGTAGTCGGCAGGGTTCGAACCTCTCGGCCACGACTACTCCTGCCGCTGAGTAACATGCTATTTTTTTTCAGGATGTGAGCAGCAGAGGAACCCGGGGACAACCCGTAGGAGTTCAACGACGTCTTCACCTACATGAAAACCTGCTCACTTCAGGCTTGAAAAGAGATGTGGGTAGCCCTTTTCCCCTGTTAGAGGAAAAAGGCAACTTGTACAATGCTCCTGGATGCCACAACACCAGACAAAGAGCCACGTAGTCGGCAGGGTTCGAACCTGCGCGGGGAGACCCCAATGGATTTCAAGTCCATCGCCTTAATCTCTCGGCCACGACTACTCCTGCCGCTGAGTAACATGCTATTTTTTTTCAGGATGTGAGCAGCAGAGGAACCCGGGGACAACCCGTAGGAGTTCAACGACGTCTTCACCTACATGAAAACCTGCTCACTTCAGGCTTGAAAAGAGATGTGGGTAGCCTTTTCCCCTGTTAGAGGAAAAAAGCAACTTGTACAATGCTCCTGGATGCCACAACACCAGACAAAGAGCCACGTAGTCGGCAGGGTTCGAACCTGCGCGGGGAGACCCCAATGGATTTCAAGTCCATCGCCTTAACCTCTCGGCCACGACTACTCCTGCCTTTGAGTCACATGCTAATTTCTTTTCTGGATGTGAGCAGCATAGGACACCGGGAGAACGTCCTGATCCGGATTTCGACTGGGGATGCTGCAGTCACAACACACAGTACTAAACGCTATACAGGGAAAGCAGACAACTCACTCTGGCCTGCACACGACCGCTTAAAAGTGACTGAACATACAGAGTCAAGTCAAGTCACCTTTATTTATATAGCTGCTGGCAAGACCGTGCTTTTTGAAGAAACTCAGAGACACTTTCAGGCTTTCTTATGAAACTCAGAGACTATTTCAGGCTTTTTGAATAAACTCAGGACGACTCTTATTTTTTTTAACAAAAAAGTTTATAGCACCTGGTTTTCCCAGGTGGTCTCCCATTAAAGTACTAACCAGGCCCAACCCTGCTTGGCTTCTGAGACCGGACGAGTTAGTCCAAACCGGGGGTTCGTGGACAAAAGCCCATATTAATAATCTGCCATTAGTTGCCTATAGTTGGCGCCGTAGAGTGAAACCCCACCACCCCCCCATCCCACAGAGATACTATTTGTCCAATTACCCACTATATTGGTGGGACCAGCCCCCCCCCCCCCCCCCACTCCCAGGCCACACCCCCATCCCACGAACCCACTATTTGTCCAATTACCCATTATATTTACATAATGTCCCGGGACCACACCCCCCCACTCCCAGGCCACGCCCCCGTCCCACGAACCCACTATTTGTCCAATAACCCACTATATTTACCAAACTTCCTGGGACCACCCCCCCCCCACTCCCAGACCACGCCCCCATCCCACGAACCCACTATTTGTCCAATAACCCACTATATTTACAAAATGTCCCGGGACCACCCCCCCCCCACTCCCAGGCCATGCCCCCGTCCCACGGACCCACTATTTGTCCAATAACCCACTATATTTACCAAATGTCACGGGACCACCCCCCCACTCCCAGGCCACGCCCCGGTCCCACGGACCCACTATTTGTCCAATAACCCACTATATTTACCAAAAGTGCCGTAAAAGTTGCCTTCGCTCAAGAGCCTTCCGGTATGTCGCTCGGGGAGAGCCCAAGAGTCAGCCTGACGAATTTGGGGCCCCTGGGACCTTTCTGTCAAAATCCCACTCGCCCATTAATTGAATGTATTTGCCATATTGGTTTCGGCCCCCATACGCAGACGGAGGGTCGTGGTTTCTTGAGATTACAGATTCTGACTCTCCAGGGGCCCCTGACGCGGGGCCCCGAAGCGCGGATCTCTAGGGCCTTTAGAAAATTTTGCCTTTGCCCTAGCGCCCCCTGCTTTCGTTATGTCGGTCAGGGAGGGCCCAGGGGTCAGCATGCCGAATTTGGGGCCCCTGGGACATTTCTGTAAAAATTCCACTCGCCCAATAAATGAATGTATTTTGCCATAGTGGTTTCGTGGACACCGCTTCGCAATGGCCTATCGACTGGGGGGGGGGCGTTTTCCGACTCGCCACGGCCCCCCGGTGCGGCTGGAAAAGTTTGGGGGCCCTCGGACCTCGTTCAGTGGTCGAAAGGTCCGAAAAAGGGACGCTCGTCCGCAAAACCACTACGAAATAAGTGGTCCGTGGGATGGCCGCCGTACGGGGACGCAGGGTCATGGCACATTGAGATTTGATATTTTGACTCTCCAGGGGCCCCCGACTCACGGCCCCGAAGCTTGAAAATCTGGGACCTTCCTAAAAAAAGTGTGCCACTTATAACCAACTTTCACTCAAAAGGCTCTTAGAGTACATGAGTCCAAGAGGCACAAGGCCGACATTAGGGTAAAAAGGGCGGGAAAGTGTTGCCTTCGCTCTAGCGCCCCCTGCTGTCAGTATGTCGCTCAGGTGGGGCCCAAGGGTCAGCATGCAGAATTTGGGGCCCCTGGGACCTTTCTGTCAAAATCCCACTCGCCCATTAAATGAATGTATTCGGCATAGTGGTTTCGTGGACGCCGCTTCGCAATGGCCGATTGACTAGGGTGTGACGTTTTCCGACTCGCCACGGCCCCCTGGTGCGGGCGGAAAAGTTTGGGGGCCCTGGGACCTCGTTCAGGGGTCGAAAGGCCGAAAAAAACACCGCCGTCCGCGGAACCGCTATGCCTTTTCGATGGCCCGTGGGACGGCCCCCGTACGCAGACGGAGGGTCGTGGTTTCTTGAGATTACAGATTCTGACTCTCCAGGGGCCCCTGACCCGGGCCCCAAAGCACGGATCTCTAGGACCTTTTAAAAAAATCGCCCCTCCCCCATAAAATATTTTAAAACCCTGAAAAGGCCTTTTCAGCCTGAGAGTGAAACAGCCCTGAGAGAGGATTTCTGCACAGAGGCTGAGAAAAATTTGCCTCTGCTCTAGCGCCCCCTGCTTTCGGTATGTCGGTCAGGGAGGGCCAAGGGGTCAGCATGCCGAATTTGGGGCCCCTGGGACATTTCTGTAAACATCCCACTCGCCCATTAAATAAATGTATTTTGCCATAGTGGTTTCGTGGACACCGCTTTGCAATGGCCTATCGACTAGGGGGCGACGTTTTCCGACTCGCCACGGCCCCCTGGTGCGGGCGGAAAAGTTTGGTGGCCCTGGGACCTCGTTCAGGGGTCGAAAGGCCGAAAAAGACACCGCCCGTCCGCGAAACCGCTATGCCTTTTTCGACGGCCCGTGGGACGGCCCCCGTACGCAGACGGAGGGTCGTGGTTTCTTGAGATTACAGATTCTGACTCTCCAGGGGCCCCTGACCCGGGGCCCCGAAGCACAGATCTCTAGGGCCTTTTCAAAAAATCGCCCCTCCCCCAGAAAAGTAATAATAATTCCATTGTCCACGAACCCACTATTTGTCCAATAACCCACTATATTTGAAAAGTACTAACCCCGGCACGTTCATGAAATAAGCTGCAATCGGACACAATCCCGCCTGCAGCCCTTCACCAGGTCCATCTTTGACCGCGAATTTGTCCAGAACCACGCCGACTAGGGGCTCCATACTCTGGGGTATTGGAGGCCCATTGGTACCTCCCCACACCCGAAGTTTCGAGCTCCAACTCGGTTTGGTTTCCGAGACATACCCGGTCAAAGCTGGACAGGAAGTGGCCGTATCTCGGAACCGGAAGGGCCCAGGAGCTGGGGACGGTGGGGTCTGAGGGGACCCAATGGGCCCTCCTCACACCCGAAGTTTCGAGCTCCAACTCGGTTTGGTTTCCGAGATACACCCCGTTATACATAAGGAACTTTTGGACAAAACAGTCAATATCTCGGAAATGACGAGTCCCAGCGGATCGTCCTTTGGGGTGGTGAGGGGCCCTTAGGGGCCCTCTCAGACCCCAGAGTCCCGAGGTTCTGGGACCCTTCGTTCTGAAGTGACCCCTTTCCTGTCGGGACTCCTTTTCTCGCTGGCTAGGGCCCGTTGGAGAGGGCCCCTAGGGACCCTACTTTGACCCAAGTTTGGTGCATCTGAGCGTCTTGGTCGCAGAGTTATATCCATTCAAATTTCACAGAGTATGTATGCTCACTGGCATTTAAACATGCTGCAATTGGACACGATCCCGCCTGAAATCTATTGAATGGGGTTTCGTGTAGTATATTTGATAGACATTTTAACTAAAGTTCCTGTCGTGATGAAAACTATTTTACTGCACTCAGGAGCCCAGAATTCCACCGTCCGCGAACCCACTATTTTTATAATGGGATAAATGCTACGTGGGATCTCAATATCTCAGCTCTGGAAGGGTCTAGAGAGCCTCCATTTTTGCACTCAGGTCTAAGTCCCATGGGCCCCTATCAGAATCCAGAGTTTCAAGAAGATTGGACAAACTTATTTTACAATAACTTATTGATTACAAGTCAAGTCAACTTTTTTTCAATAGCTGCTGGCAAGACCGTGCTTTTTGAAGAAACTCAGAGACACTTTCAGGCTTTCTGAAGAAACTCAGGATGACTCTTATTTTTTTTAACAAAAAATCTTACAGCACCTGGTATTCCCAGGTGGTCTCCCATTAAAGTACTAACCAGACCGGACCCTGCTTGGCTTCTGAGACCGGACGAGATAGGGCGTGCCCAAGGTTGTATGGCCGTAAACAAAATCTGCTGGCAGAATGGGCTATTTAAAAGGTTAGAACATTAGTGAAGTAAACTTAAAAGCACCTGGTATTCCCCCTATTCAAATAGTAACCAGGATCAACCCTGCTTGGTGTCCGAGATCAGACATGCCCAAGGTTGTAGACAACAGACAAAGAGCCACGTAGTCAGCAGGGTTCGAACCTGCGCGGGGATACCCCAATGGATTTCGAGTCCATCGCCTTAACCTCTCGGCCACGACTACTCCTGCCTTTGAGTCACATGCTAATTTCTTTTCTGGATGTGAGCAGCATTGGACACCGGGGCCCAACCGCCAATGTAAATGTGAGCAGCAGAGGTTGCACCCGATTAAAATATTGTGTTGTCAAAAAGCCGGGAGAACGTCCTGATCCGGATTTGGACTGGGGATGCTGCGGTCACAACACAAAGTACTAAACGCTATACAGGGAAAGCAGACAACTGACTCTGGCCTGCACACGACCGTTTAAAAGTGACTGAACATACAGAGTCAAGTCAAGTCACCTTTATTTATATAGCTGCTGGCAAGACCGTGCTTTTTGAAGAAACTCAGAGACACTTTCAGGCTTTCTGAAGAAACTCAGAGACTATTTCAGGCTTTTTGAATAAAATCAGGACGACTCTTATTTTTTTTAACAAAAAAGCTTACAGCACCTGGTATTCCCAGGTGGTCTCCCATTAAAGTACTAACCAGACCGGACCCTGCTTGGCTTCTGAGACCGGACGAGATAGGGCGTGCCCAAGGTTGTATGGCCGTAAACAAAATCTGCTGGCAGAATTGGCCTATTAAAAATGTTAGAACATTAGTGAAGTAAACTTAAAAGCACCTGGTATTCCCCCATTCAAATACTAAACAGGATCAACCCTGCTTGGTGTCTGAGATCAGACATGCCCAAGGGTGTAGACAACAGACAAAGAGTCACGTAGTCGGCAGGGTTCGAACCTGCGCGGGGATACCCCAATGGATTTCAAGTCCATCGCCTTAACCTCTTGGCCACGACTACTCCTGCCGCTGAGTAACATGCTATTGTTTTTTCAGGATGTGAGCAGCAGAGGAACCCGGGGACAACCCGTAGGAGTTCAACGACGTCTTCACCTACATGAAAACCTGCTCACTTCAGGCTTGAAAAGAGATGTGGGTAGCCCTATTCCCGTGTTAGAGGAAAAAAGCAACTTGTAATAATAATAATAATACATTTATTTATAGAGCGCTTTCCATCAAAGTGCTTTACAACAGGATTAAAAAATAAATTGCAAACAATACAATAAAAAATAAAAAATAGTAAAAAGTAAATCCTACTGTACAGAAACATCAGAAATCACTGAACATTCAGGACTCATATGCAGCAATGAATAAATAGGTCTTAAGCTTAGATTTAAAAACATCAATTGAACTTGCCAGCCTAATATCAGCTGGAAGACTGTTCCATAATGTTGGAGCACGAAACGAAAAGGCTCGCTCACCAACCGTTTTCTTCCTAACCTTTGGTACAGTCAGAAGTCCTGTCCCCTGGGAGCGCAGCAACCGCGTAGGCACATAAGCATTTAAAAGATCGGACAGATACAATGGTGCAAGGCCATTCACTATTTTATATGTTAACAACAAAACCTTGAAATCTGCTCTAACCTGAACAGGGAGCCAATGCAGTGAGGCCAGGACAGGAGTTATATGCATGTATTTAGGTGATCCAGTCAGAATACGAGCTGCAGCATTTTGGACCATCTGCAGACGTAACAAAGGCATGAATAAGGACCTCAGCATCTTTCAGTGTTAAGATTGGTCTGATCTTTGCAATTTTTCGGAGATGAAAAAAGGCTACTTTAGTCACCTCTTTAATATGCAAATCAAATGAAAGTGACCGATCGAAAACTACCCCCAGATTCTTTACTCTGTCCTTGTACTGAATGACCACATCATCAATGGACAGAGTAAAATTGCCATACAAATGTCCTAATCTAGTTGGTCCAATAGCTATCATCTCAGTTTTTGCTGAATTGAGTAACAGGAAGTTAGCTGATAACCAGCTTTTCACAGCAGCCAAACAAGTCGCTAACTTAACCGAATCAGATGCATTTCCTGCAATAACTGGCATATATATTTGTAAATCATCAGCATAGCAATGAAAAGCTATCCCAAAAGAACGAATGATTTGACCCAGTGGCGCTAAGTATAACGAAAACAAAAGTGGACCAAGGACTGAACCCTGTGGAACCCCGTGCTGAAGAGGAAAAGGGTCTGAAAATATGTTATTATAAAACACACATTGAGATCTCTCTGAAAAGTAGGACCTTAAACACTTAAGCACCTGACCAGAGATGCCAAAGTATTTCTCAATTCTGTCCAAAAGAATACTGTGGTCAACAGTATCAAAAGCTGCGCTAAGGTCTAACAACACAAGAACTGATGTTAAGTCAGCAGCCAGTAACAAATCATTTACCACCTTTGTGAGTGCTGTTTCTGTCGAATGTTTTACTCGAAAAGCAGACTGCAGCGGCTCAAAAAGATTATTAGACGACAGATACTTTAAAAGCTGACTTGAGACAACTTTCTCAAATACCTTAGCTAAGAAGGCCAAATTAGAAACAGGTCTATAATTTTTCAACGAGTTTATATCCAGATTTGGTTTCTTCAGTAGTGGTTTAACCACCGCAGATTTAAAACAAGCTGGAAAAACTCCTGTGGAGAGTGAAAGATTTAAAACAGCTAAAACATACAGTCCTAATGTTGGCCATAGTTCATTAACAACCCAGGCAGGCAAAGGATCCAGAGAGCAAGTTGTCCCTCTTGCAGTTACGGTAATTTTAGTCAACTCAGATAAGGAAATCGGCTCAAACTCATGATAGCCCTCTCCAATAAAAGATGGTCTTGTAATAGCGCAATCTAAACCCCCAACCTCAGACTGGGGTATCAACGTACGGATATCATTAACTCTCTCATAGAAATACATCACAAAATCATGTGCTGACAAATCCACACTATTTACTGGTTGCTGACACTGTGTAAGTCTATTAACAGTTTCAAATAAAAGTCTAGGGTTATGCTTATTATTCATAATCATATTAGAATAAAAGGCTGCCTTAGCAGTAGTCATCATAGTCTGATAGGTGGTCAGACTATCATGCCATGCCCTGTAATAAACTTCAAGCTTAGTATGGCGCCATTGACGTTCAACTTTTCTACAATATTTTCTGAGAGTCAATAACTCATCATTTAGCCAAGGAGTATGATTTTTTGGAGAACACTTCCGTGTCTTTGCAGGGGCCACGCACTCCAACAAGTCCCGGAGTGCACCATTAAAATTATCTGTTAGACAGTCCACCGAAAAGGCTTGGCTAAAAACTGGATCCAACACATCTGGTAGTTTCAAATTTAAGTCATGTAAAGCATTAGAGCTAATATAACGAGATAGCCTTGTCTTCTGCACCATTTTCCCCATACTAATTGAATTAGGGATAAACATATCAAACAATATCAGCGAATGATCTGAAATTGGTATGGCACTGACATTATTAACTGACACAGACAAACCATAGCTTAATACTAAATCCAGTGTATGACCACGCTGATGTGTAGATTCAGACACAAATTGTGTGAAACTAAAAGACTCAATGACATTTAAAAAGTCTTTAACTAATGGCTTATCGTCACAACAAATATGAATATTAAAATCACCAACAATTAAAATCCTCTCGTACTGCAAAATGAACCTAGATAAAAAGTCGGCAAACTCAGAAATAAAGTTGTCTTTGTACTTAGGTGGACGATAAATTACAGCAATCAAAACCACAGAAGGTTTAGTTATAGTAAATAGCTGCAATTCAAAACTAGAGTAAGGATCACAGTTTAAAATCTGTTTGCAAATAAAACTGTTCTTAAGAAGTGAGACAATCCCCCCTCCTCTTCCAGAAAGCCTCGGAGTGCTGAAAAAGCTGATATTAGGAGGACAGAGTTCAATCAGGGGCGACTCATCACCCTCACGCATCCACGTCTCAGTTATGAACATAAAATCCAGAGCATGGGAGTTACAAAGTTCGCGAAGAACGAATGTCTTATTTGACAGTGACCGGACATTCAGAAGACCCATCTGGACCTTTATTTCTCCAACAACCGATGGCATATTGTACTCCAATACATGCAGGTTATTCACACACACACACCTCCTCCTCTGCACTGCCTCCTCTCAACCCAATAGTGCCGCAACAGCTGATCAGATGCCGAGAGCGCCGGGCAAACAGGTTGAATACACCGCTGCCGATGCACCAGATCCAGATGACCATAGCATGCAGGCATACCAACAATCGGGTCCATATAAGTCCTTCTCATAAATGTTTTTAGCTTAACACGCTTACCAGAGCGTGTACCGCGAGCACGCCGACGTCTCCTGCGAGATCTCACCCAGGGCAGGACAGCTGCGTCTTGGCGACGAAGTTCGTCCGGCACCGCAGACAGGAAAAGTGGCAGACCCATACCATTTCCACTCTCAACACTGGAAAATCTCCCAGAAGAGTTCCAAACATCGAACAGTGCCTGGCGCCCATAAACTAGCGACGATTTAACGTTACTCACCAGCAGAGACGCCACTAGAAGCAAAATAAGTGGCACAAACAATGAGGATGAGACAAAAACAGGAGCAGAGAGACGGCATGCCATGACAGTCGGCGCCATCTTTCATGCTTTTTGAAAATGTAACTTGTACACAGCTCCTGGATGCCACAACAACAGACAAAGATCCACGTAGTCGGCAGGGATCGAATCTCTCGGCCACGACTACTCCTGCCTTTGAGTCACGTGCTAATTTCTTTTCTGGATGTGAGCAGCATAGGACACCGGGAGAACGTCCTGATCCGGATTTGGACTGAGGATGCTGCGGTCACAACACACAGTACTAAACGCTATACAGGGAAAGCAGACAACCCACTCTGGCCTGCACACGACCGCTTAAAAGTGACTGAACATACAGAGTCAAGTCAAGTCACCTTTATTTATATAGCTGCTGGCAAGACCGTGCTTTTTGAAGAAACTCAGAGACACTTTCAGGCTTTCTGAAGAAACTCAGAGACTATTTCAGGCTTTTTGAATAAACTCAGGACAACTCTTATTTTTTTTAACAAAAAAGCTTACAGCACCTGGTATTCCCAGGTGGTCTCCCATTAAAGTACTAACCAGGCCCGACCCTGCTTGGCTTCTGAGACCGGACGAGATAGGGCGTGCCCAAGATTGTATGGCCGTAAACAAAATCTGCTGGCAGAATTGGCCTATTTAAAAGGTTAGAACATTAGTGAAGTAAACTTAAAAGCACCTGGTGTTCGCCCATTCAAATACTAACCAGGATCAACCCTGCTTGGTGTCTGAGATCAGACATGCCCAAGGTTGTAGACAACAGACAAAGAGTCACGTAGTCGACAGGGTTTGAACCTGGGCGGGATACCTCAATGGATTTCGAATCCATCGCCTTAACCTCTCAGCCACGACTCCTCCTGCCGCTGAGTAACATGCTATTTTTTTTCAGGATGTGAGCAGCAGAGGAACCCGGGGACAACCCGTAGGAGTTCAACGAAGTTTTCACAACACAAGGTACTAAAAGCTATACAGGGAAAGCAGACAACTCACTCTGGCCTGCACACGACCGCTTAGAAGTGACTGAACATACAGAGTGAAGTCAAGTCACCTTTATTTATATAGCTGCTGGCAATACCGTGCTTCTTGAAGAAACTCAGAGACCCTTTCAGGCTTTTTGAAGAAACTCAGAGACTCTTTCAGGCTTTAGACAAAGAGCCAGGTAGTCGGCAGGGTTCGAACCTGCGCGGGGAGACCCCAATGGATTTCAAGTATATCGCCTTAACCTCTTGGCCACGACTACTCCTGCTGAGTAACATGCTATTTTTTTTCAGGATGTGAGCAGCAGAGGAACCCGGGAACAACCCGTAGGAGTTCAAGACGTCTTCACCTACATGAAAACCTGCTCACTTCAGGCTTGAAAAGAGATGTGGGTAGCCCTATTCCCGTGTTAGAGGAAAAAAGCAACTTGTACACAGCTCCTGGATGCCACAACAACAGACAAAGATCCACGTAGTCGGCAGGGTTCAAACCTCTCGGCCACGACTACTCCTGCCGCTGAGTAACATGCTATTTTTTTTCAGGATGTGAGCAGCAGAGGAACCCGGGGACAACCCGTAGGAGTTCAACGACGTCTTCACCTACATGAAAACCTGCTCACTTCAGGCTTGAAAAGAGATGTGGGTAGCCCTTTTCCCCTGTTAGAGGAAAAAAGCAACTTGTACAATGCTCCTGGATGCCACAACAACAGACAAAGAGCAACGCAGTCGGCAGGGTTCGAACCTGTGCAGGGAGACCCCAATGGATTTCAAGTCCATCACCTTAACCTCTCGGCCACGACTACTCCTGCTTTTGAGTCACATGCTAATTTCTTTTCTGGATGTGAGCAGCATTGGACACCGGGGCCCAACCGCAAATGTGAATGGCCCTCATTTATCAAAAGTGCGTACACCAAATTTCGAGCGTACACCTGGCGTACACCCTAAACCACTGTGAATTTGAGATTTATCAATATGGACGTTGGCGTACGGCACGCTCAAATCCCACGCCAGCTCAGGAGGTGGTGTACGCACGTTTGAGTTAGTGCGGAAACGCGCAGAAACACAATTCCTAACACCACAAAATGCGCTGACAAACTAAAACATATGACAAAAAAACAACAACAACAACATAGGCTAATTATAAACTTCAGTGTAAAAATCTGTCACAAAGAACCGGCAAAAGTAATGATTATGAATATGTAAAATATAGCAAGGAGATATTTTAATTGTTTATTAATAAAGAAGTGTTTTCTTTGTGTCGGCTGCAAAGATGAAGTTGAGATGCTGAATCGCGATCTTCGCAGTAGTGAACGCGCCAGAGAGAAATGCACATTTCAGATTACATAAGCAGAGAGCAGTCTGCAGTCTGTTTTCTTTCAGTTTGAATTGTTCTGTTTAAAAGTAGACATGTCTGAGGCACCTTATACGCTGAGTTTCGGTTTATTTATGAGATGAGCTCAGTTCACGCGTCCTCCGTTTCATATCATCTGCTATTTACTTTCCTATTTGTTAAATCCAGGTAGGCCTAATTGGTTGACGAAACATTGTTTAAAATTAAGATACAATTAATACAAAACGAAATTCAGTTTAAAGAAAGGTTTTGTGCTTTATGTTTGATGTCTCTGTGAAAGTTTTAAAATATATTTTAGTGCCGCTTTTAGAGCGCTCATGTCCGTATCATTGTTTTTTCCTCATAAATGCGAACACGAATAATAATAAGAATAAGAATATTACAAATGGACATGCAATTATTAATGTGAATGAATGGTAGGCTACTCCACATCACATCATCATCACTATTGTACATGATACGATATTAAATGCTAATTGTTTCAAAACACCTGCTGTAAAATAATGCATTGTGATAGGTCATTTGATCTCCACGTCGGAGAAGTTTCTCTTCTTTGCCGTCTTCCGTGTGTCCATGGCGTAAAATGAGGGCGTGGGGGAAGCGGAGACTTGAATATTTAGAGGCGTGTTATTCTAATGACGATCGTTTTCAGCCGCTGCATTTATCATGGAGAGGTATTGCGTACACCAGGATTTCAAAGGTACGCACAGCTTCATACATCAGGCGGTGAGAGGAGTGTAAGCATAATCTTACGCCAACATATACGCCCGTTTCTACGCAAGAATGATAAATGAGGGCCAATGTGAGCAGCAGAGGTTGCACCCGGCTAAAATATTGTGTTGTCAAAAAGGAGTTTAACAACGTCTTCACCTGCACGAAAAGAAGGTCCTGATCCTGATTTGGACTGGGGATGCTGCGGGCACAACACAAAGTACTAAAAGCTATACAGGGAAAGCAGACAACTCACTCTGGCCTGCACACGACCGCTAAGAAGTGACTGAACATACAGAGTCAAGTCAAGTCACCTTTATTTATATAGCTGCTGGCAAGACCGTGCTTCTTGAAGAAACTCAGAGACACTTTCAGGCTTTTTGGAGAAACTCAGAGACTCTTTTAGGCTTTAGACAAAGAGCCACGTAGTCGGCAGGGTTCGAACCTACGCGGGGAGACCCCAATGGATTTCAAGTCCATCGCCTTAACCTCTCGGCCACGACTACTCCTCCCGCTGAGTAACATGCTATTTTTTTTCAGGATGTGAGCAGCAGAGGAACCCGGGGACAACCCGTAGGAGTTCAACGACGTCTTCTGTGCTGGACTTTAAACTTCGGTTTAAACAAGGACTTTTATTTTGATACTTTATTTGAGTTTTCCTATGGCTTCCTGTTTAAAAGAGGAAGTAGGCCATATTTCTTCTGTGCTAGAGTTGTGCAAGGTGCTCCATGTGGTTGCAGACATCCAGCTTCATCTTGCCTATCAAAGCCCTTTGCAATGCAATGTCTGTAAGTGACTGTTTGATTTTGTTTAGTGAGCATTATGTGTACTCTGTTGTTGTGCTATGTAATGTAGCATTTAATTCAGCATGTTTGTTACTTTTTCTACTCAAGTTTACAAAGTATTAATGCTGTTGATATACAACTGTATTGTTGTTGGTTATTTGCCTTGTGTGTTTGAGAGTGCTCATTTTGATGATTTGTCTACTTTGTGAAATTCATGCTTGTGTATTTTCTCTTCTTTGTAGTTTCACACTTTTCATGATTAAACTATATAAATTGCATCTTCGTGGAGTCTACTGTGGAAGTGTTTAGCGACTGGATAGCTGGATTGATTAAAACAGTGAGGCCAGTGACAGTGAAAAGACAAGCAGCGAATTGGATGGATTGCGAGATGAATGGATTGCCTGTCTAACAACTGCATCTATCAGAGAGATATCTCTGTTTGTAAGCCTGCACAAAGATCATGTCTTCAAGAGAATCTAAGTCATCGCTGCGCCATCGCATGCACAAAGAAAGTGATGATGCTTGCTCAAGTTCTCAAGCTTCTACCTCATCAAGAAGTTCTACGGCCAGTTTAGCCGTCACGAAAGCTCGTGCAAGAGCAGAGGCAGCCAAGGCAAGAGCGGCTCATGCAAAGAAAGAAATTGAGATTAAAGTGGAACAAGCCCGACTTCAATCAACACTAGAGGCACTGCAGGAAGAGAAAGAGAGAGATGCGGCCATAGCAGAAGCAGAAATTCTTGCAGCAGCCTTCACAGAAGTAGACCATGTATCAGCATCAGAGTTTTCCAAAGAGATCAGCCTCCAACGCACTGCAGACTATGCAAGACAGCAAGCTTCTAGCCGTAATTTACAATGTAGTCCTGAGCACATGTCAGACACTTACAGCCTGGCCAAATACATTGCACGCAGTCAGTTGGTAACTTCTGGACTGAATTCTTTTGATGATAAACCTGTAAATTATTGGGCTTGGCGATCATCTTTTAAAAGTACCATTGCAGACCTTGACCTTAAGCCAGAGGAAGAGATGGATTTGCTCATCAAATATCTCGGAAGAGAATCATCTGAACATATACGAAGAATAAAATCAGTTAATATTAGGCACCCTTTTGAAGGTCTACAAATGGCTTGGGAGAGGCTAGAGGAAATGTATGGTTCAGCAGAGGCAATTGAAAGGGCTCTCTTCTCCAAATTAGAAAACTTCCCTAAAATATCAGGTAAAGATCTCTATAGGTTGCGTGATCTTGGAGACCTGCTTGCAGAGCTAGAGGCAGCCAAGCTGGATGGCTATCTTCCTGGGTTGTCTTACCTTGACACTGCTCATGGTGTGAGCCCGATTGTAGGAAAACTTCCTTATGGTATCCAAGAAAAATGGATATCGTATGGATCGAAGTACAAGAGAGAACATTATGTGGCCTTCCCACCATTTTCTGTGTTTTGCTGACTTTATTCGTTCAGAAGCTAACACAAGAACAGATCCCAGCTTTGCCATTTTTCCTTCAGCACCGCCACAAGAAAAAAGAGAAAGATCAGATCAATTCAGGCAAGCTTCTATAGCTGTTCATAAAACCCAAGTTAACATGTCTGAAACAAGAGATGCTCCAGACAGGATACAGATTGTTGATCCTCAATGATATTCATGATCAGCCTCATTCACTTATAAGATGCAGAGGCTTTAGAGCAAAAAGTCTTGAGGATCGCAAACAGTTTCTTAAAGAACATTCAGTATGCTTCAGGTGCTGCTCTTCTGTAGATCACATGGCAAAAAACTGCAAAGCTGAAATCCATTGCACTGAATGTGATAGTGATCGTCATGTGTCAGCTCTACATCCTGGTCCAGCACCTTGGAGGAAAACCATCTCTCCTGTCTTAGAAGATGGCGGGGAGGAAGATGAATTAACCAAC
Source organism: Chrosomus eos (assembly GCA_036326025.1). Taxonomy (NCBI): domain Eukaryota; kingdom Metazoa; phylum Chordata; class Actinopteri; order Cypriniformes; family Leuciscidae; genus Chrosomus; species Chrosomus eos. The sequence goes on along the minus strand of CM070829.1, from coordinate 32,623,694 downwards.
CAAGAGGTAACCTCAAAGTGTACTGAAGTGTGTGGAGCTGGAAAGAGTGCCAGAGCATGTTCCAAGATTTGTTTGGTTAATGTCTATCCTGTCGGTAACAAAACCGAATCTAGAAGAATGTATGCAATTCTTGATGAACAGAGCAACCGCTCATTAGCGAGAACAGAATTCTTTGAAGAGTTTCAAATCAAATGATCTTCTTTTCCATATTCACTCAAGACATGTGCTGGATTAAAAGAGACAACAGGAAGGAGAGCAAGTGGCTACATTGTGGAATCGTTGGATAAGTGTGTAAGCCTTCATCTTCCTACACTGCTAGAGTGCAATCAGATTCCTAACATTCGTTCTGAAATTCCTACCCCAGATGCAGCACGTCATTTCAGTCACCTGAGGGATATAGCTCATGAAATACCGTCCCTTGACCCAGATGCTAACATCCTTCTCCTCCTTGGTAGGGACCTCATTAGGGTCCATAAGGTCCGTCAACAGATTGATGGTCCACCCAATGCTTCATTTGCTCAAAAGTTAGATCTTGGATGGGTAGTTATTGGAGACATGTGTCTTGGAGGTGCTCATCGACCTGCTCATGTAGATGTTTTTAAGACCTCCATACTTGAAAGTGGTCGCCCCAGTTTACTCTGGCCCTGTGAACGTCAGTTCCATGTAAAAGAGCAGTATGGCACAAAGTTTCAGTTTTAAGATCATCTTCCATCAAAAAGCGTAACTGCTTTAGCAACATGTGCAAGTGAGAAGCTAGGCCAATCAATCTTTGTTCGTACATCCAGAGATCACAAGCTTGCACTGTCAGTGGACGATGACAGGTTTCTACGCATTATGGACAAAGAGTTCTACCAAGATGAATCCAATGGCTGGGTGGCTCCTTTGCCATTTCAAGTTCCAAGAAGAAGGCTTCCAAATAACAGAAAGTATGCTTACAGCCGTCTCTCCTCACTTCGTCATACTTTGGACAAACGTCCTCAAATGAAAGCTCATTTTCTTGAGTTTATGGAGAACATGTTCTCTAAAGGACATGCAGAAATTGCTCCCCCACTCAAGAAAGACCAAGAATGTTGGTATCTGCCATTGTTTGGTGTTTATCACCCGAAGAAGCCAAGCAAGATCCGTGTGGTCTTCGATTCTAGTGCACCTTATGATGGAGTCTCATTGAATGATATCCTACTTAAGGGGCCAGATCTCAACAATACCCTCCTGGGAGTGTTGCTAAGATTTCGTAGGGAGCCAGTGGCGATCACAGCTGACATTCAGCATATGTTCCACTGTTTTTTAGTCAGAAAGGATCACAGAGATTTCCTGCGCTTTCTCTGGTATCAAGACAATGACCCTGGTAAAGAAATAGTGGAATACAGAATGTGTGTACATGTGTTTGGCAATCGTCCTTCTCCTGCTGTTGCCATATATGGTTTGCATAGAGCGGCCAAGGAGGAAGAAAAGAACTTCGACAGTGAAGTTAAAGAGTTTGTTGAACATGATTTCTATGTTGATGATGCTCTGAAATCCTTCCCAAATGAAACCGCAGCAATTAGTGCTCTGAAGCAAACTCAAGACATGCTTGCAGTAGCAAACCTTAGGCTACATAAAATAATCTCCAATCGACCTGCAGTGATTGAGGCATTTCACCCTGAAGATCGGGCTGTGGATATCAAAGATGTTGACCTCTTCTTTGAAGATACTCCAGTCCAGCGTAGCCTTGGAGTGTCGTGGAATTTAGCATCAGACACATTTACTTTCCAAGCTATTGACGATAAGAAGCCATTCACCCGGCGAGGTGTACTGTCAACTGTAAACAGCTTATATGATCCTTATGGTTTCATTGCTCCTGTTACCATCAAAGGCAGGCTGTTGCTTCGGGAACTCTCAAAGCAGGCTGAAGACTGAGATTCTCCATTACCTGAGGACATAAAGCCAGAATGGATCAGATGGAGGAATTCCTTACAAAATCTGCAAGATCTAAAGATCCAACGAACTTACTCATCTTTTCCTACTTCAGAGGTTCAGACAAGGGAATTGTGTATATTTGCAGATGCATCCGTGAAAGCTGTTGCAGCTGTAGCTTATCTGCGATCCACATCTCAAAATGGCCAAGCAGATACTGGTTTTGTGTTTGGAAAGACAAAGTTGGCACCACAGCCAGATCTGACTGTTCCAAGATTAGAACTCTGTGCAGCAGTTCTAGCAGTTGAGATCGCAGACATGGTTGTAGAAGAAATAGGCTTGCAGTTCAATAATATCCAGTTCTACACAGATAGTAAAGTTGTTCTTGGGTATATTCATAATCGAACAAAACGCTTTTATGTGTATGTGCACAACAGAATCCAACGAATTCTTCAGTCATCTACTCCTAGTCAATGGAGCTATGTTCCATCAGATGCCAATCCTGCAGATCATGGGTCTAGATCTGTATCAGCTGATTATCTCAGTAGTACAACTTGGCTTACAGGGCCAGATTTCTTTCAGAACATTCCATCCTTAAATGCATTGCTTCAAGAGAACTATGACCTTGTTGATCTTGAAGTAGATCCAGAAATCCGACCACAAGCGATTTCATGTTTAACTGCAGTGCCTACTCAGTTCCTGACTCCTGAGCGTTTTGAACGCTTTTCAAGCTTGAATAAGCTAATCAGAGCGATCGCTCATTTAAGCCACATCTCCCAGTCATTCTCCCATCTAACAAAAGAGCCAAGATGTAGTGGATGGCATCTCTGTAGTAACAGTCCCACAAATGAGGAGTTGGAAAAAGCCAGGATTGTTATCCTAAAGAGCGTACAAAATGTAGCCTTTCTTGAAGAGCTAAGTGATATAAAAGCAGGATGCAATCTCTCACCTAAAAGTAGTATACGGAAACTTAATCCTATTCTGGATGACAAAGGTCTTCTGCGCGTTGGAGGCCGTATTGCTCAGGCAGGTCTTGAGAAGGAAGAATCAAATCCTGTGATCATTCCTGGTAAACATCACGTAGCAACCTTGCTTGTTCGACATTACCATCAAGCAGTCAAACATCAAGGAAGACATTTTACTGAGGGAGCAATACGAGCAGCAGGGTATTGGCTGATGAGTGCCAAAAGATATATTGGAAGTCTACTTAACAAGTGTGTGACATGTAGAAAGCTTCGCCATCCTACAGAGCTCCAACTGATGGCAGATTTGCCCGCAGAAAGACTTCAAGTGGCTCCACCTTTCACATATGTAGGAGTCGATGTATTTGGACCATGGCAGGTTGTTTCTCGCCGCACCAGAGGAGGCTGCTCCAATTCCAAAAGATGGGCAATCATTTTCTCATGTATGTGCACAAGAGCAGTGCACATTGAAGTCGTAGAGACATTGAGCTCAAGCGGATTCATTAGTGCTCTGAGACGTTTTTTTTGCAATAAGGGGACCCGCTAAGCAGATACGCTCTGATTGTGGCACAAACTTTATTGGAGCAGTGCAGGAGCTCAAGATGAATAAAGAAACTTCAGGCTCTGATCTTCAGAAGTATCTACAAGAACATGCTTGTACATGGATTTTCAACCATGCATATGGGAGGTGCTTGGGAAAGGATGGTGGGTATAGCCCGACGTATTCTTGACTGTATGTTGCTTGAAGGAAAGTCCCTGCATCTCACACACGACGTTCTTGTAACCCTCATGGCTGAAGTGTCCGCTATCATTAATGCACGCCCTCTCGTGCCAGTGTCTTCAGATCCTGAAGTTCCTTTAATACTTACCCCTGCTATTCTGTTGACCCAGAAAACCTGTTCGATCCCTCCGCCACTTGGCGAGTTTACAGATAAAGATCTTTTCAAGGCTGAGTGGAAAAGAGTTCAAAATCTTGCAGAAACATTTTGGACAAGATGGCGCCGTGAGTATCTTGCCACTCTACAGAGTAGGCAGAAGTGGCAAGACAAGAAGCCTTGTCTCAAGGAGGGATAGCCAAGTCAAGAGAAATCAGTGGCCTATGGCTATCATTGCAAAAACACTACTTAGTAAAGATGGTCTTGTGAGGAAAGTGGAGTTGAAATTCATCAGAGAAGGTTTGCAGAAAAACTTAATTCGCCCTATATCAGAAGTGGTTCTGCTTTACTCCCCCTAAGATATTGGGAGTAAAAAAGCTAAAGTGAGGTATTTACATACCACAGGCGGGGAGTGTGCTGGACTTTAAACTTCGGTTTAAACAAGGACTTTTATTTTGATACTTTATTTGAGTTTTCCTATGGCTTCCTGTTTAAAAGAGGAAGTAGGCCATATTTCTTCTGTGCTTGAGTTGTGCAAGGTGCTCCATGTGGTTGCAGACATCCAGCTTCATCTTGCCTATCAAAGCCCTTTGCAATGCAATGTCTGTAAGTGACTGTTTGATTTTGTTTAGTGAGCATTATGTGTACTCTGTTGTTGTGCTATGTAATGTAGCATTTAATTCAGCATGTTTGTTACTTTTTCTACTCAAGTTTACAAAGTATTAATGCTGTTGATATACAACTGTATTGTTGTTGGTTATTTGCCTTGTGTGTTTGAGAGTGCTCATTTTGATGATTTGTCTACTTTGTGAAATTCATGCTTGTGTATTTTCTCTTCTTTGTAGTTTCACACTTTTCATGATTAAACTACATAAATTGCATCTTCGTGGAGTTTACTGTGGAAGTGTTTAGCGACTGAATAGCTGGATTGATTAAAACAGTGAGGCCAGTGACATCTTCACCTACATGAAAACCTGCTCACTTCAGGCTTGAAAAGAGATGTGGGTAGCCCTATTCCCGTGTTAGAGGAAAAAAGCAACTTGTACACAGATCCTGGATGCCACAACAACAGACAAAGATCCACATAGTCGGCAGGGTTCGAACCTCTCGGCCACGACTACTCCTGCCGCTGAGTAACATGCTATTTTTTTTCAGGATGTGAGCAGCAGAGGAACCCGGGGACAACCCGTAGGAGTTCAACGACGTCTTTACCTACATGAAAACCAGCTCACTTCAGGCTTGAAAAGAGATGTGGGTAGCCCTTTCCCCTATTAGAGGAAAAAAGCAACTTGTACAAGGCTCCTGGATGCCACAACAACAGACAAAGAGCCACGTAGTCGGCAGGGTTCGAACCTGCGCGGGGAGACCCCAATGGATTTCAAGTCCATCGCCTTAACCTCTCGGCCACGGCTACTCCTGCCTTTGAGTCACATGCTAATTTCTTTTCTGGATGTGAGCAGCATAGGACACGGGAGAACGTCCTGATCCGGATTTGGACTGGGGATGCTGCGGTCACAACACACAGTACTAAACGCTATACAGGGAAAGCAGACAACTCACTCTGGCCTGCACACGACCGCTTAAAAGTGACTGAACATACAGAGTCAAGTCAAGTCGCCTTTATTTATATAGCTGCTGGCAAGACCGTGCTTTTTGAAGAAACTCAGAGACACTTTCAGGCTTTCTGAAAAAACTCAGAGACTATTTCAGGCTTTTTGAATAAACTCAGGACGACTCTTATTTTTTTTAACAAAAAAGTATACAGCACCTGGTATTCCCAGGTGGTCTCCCATTAAAGTACTAACCAGGCCCGACCCTGCTTGGCTTCTGAGACCGGACGAGATAGTGCGTGCCCAAGGTTGTATGGCCGTAAACAAAATCTGCTGGCAGAATTGGCCTATTTAAAAGGTTAGAACATTAGTGAAGTAAACTTAAAAGCACCTGGTATTCCCCCTATTCAAATAGTAACCAGGATCAACCCTGCTTGGTGTCCGAGATCAGACATGCCCAAGGTTGTAGACAACAGACAAAGAGTCACGTAGTCGGCAGGGTTCGAACCTGCGCGGGGATACCCAATGGATTTCAAGTCCATCGCCTTAACCTCTCGGCCACGACTACTCCTGCCTTTGAGTCACATGCTAATTTCTTTTCTGGATGTGAGCAGCATTGGACACCGGGGCCCAACCGCCAATGTAAATGTGAGCAGCAGAGGTTGCACCCGGCTAAAATATTGTGTTGTCAAAAAGCCGGGAGAACGTCCTGATCCGGATTTGGACTGGGGATGCTGCGGTCACAACACAAAGTACTAAACGCTATACAGGGAAAGCAGACAACTCACTCTGGCCTGCACACGACCGCTTAAAAGTGACTGAACATACAGAGTCAAGTCAAGTCACCTTTATTTATATAGCTGCTGGCAAGACCGTGCTTTTTGAAGAAACTTAGAGACACTTTCAGGCTTTCTCAAAAAACTCAGAGACTATTTCAGGCTTTTTGAATAAACTCAGGATGACTCTTATTTTTTTCAACAAAAAAGCTTACAGCACCTGGTATTCCCAGGTGGTCTCCCATTAAAGTACTAACCAGGCCCGACCCTGCTTGGCTTCTGAGACTGGACGAGATAGGGCGTGCCCAAGGTTGTATGGCCGTAAACAAAATCTGCTGGCAGAATTGGCCTATTTAAAAGGTTAGAACATTAGTGAAGTAAACTTAAAAGCACCTGGTATTCCCCCATTCAAATACTAAACAGGATCAACCCTGCTTGGTGTCTGAGATCAGACATGCCCAAGGGTGTAGACAACAGACAAAGAGTCACGTAGTCGGCAAGGTTCGAACCTGCGCGGGGATACCCCAATGGATTTCGAGTCCATCGCCTTAACCTCTCGGCCACGACTACTCCTGCCGCTGAGTAACATGCTATTTTTTTTCAGGATGTGAGCAGCAGAGGAACCCGGGGACAACCCGGTTGTCAATTAAGGTATTTGATCATAATAATGCAGGAAATACCTGTGAAATAACAGTGTTTTTTTGTTTTATTTGAATTAGAAGATTTTACTTTAATTTTATGGTATTTGTTTGACCCTTTTTTACGATTTTTTTTCACTGAAGGTATATGATTGTTATTTTACAGGTATATCCTGAATTATCACAGTGTTTTTCAGTTTATTTAATTTAGGATGTTTTACTTTAATGTTACAGTTTTTTGGGGGCTGCCAGTCATTTGACCGTTTTATCATTTAACTTCAAGTTCAAGTTCAAGTTCATTTTATTTATATAGCACATTTTATAACAGCCACTGACTGACCAAAGTGCTTTACAGAACTACGAAATTAAAAGATGAAATTAACAGACACCAACACCATGCGTAGTAGCACATCATAGAACAGTAGAACAAGGTTAAGAACAGCTTAAAACGGGAGACGTCCAAGCAGTCTCAGAGATTATCAGTAATAGAAAATAAAAAAGAAAAGACAGTAACAGGTTTAATACTAGTATCATACTCAAAGGAGAGAAATATAAAATAGACAGAATATATATATATATATATATATATATATACATACACACATACACACACACATACATATATGTACACATATACACATATATATACATGTCCATGCACCTTATTTGTAGGCCAAAGAGAACAAGTGCGTTTTTAAAAGTGACTTAAAAGAAATCACAGAAGGGGCTATCCGAACGTCCAAGGGCAAATTGTTCCACAGGCGAGGCCCAACCATAGAAAAGGCTCGATCCCCTCTACGTTTAAGTCTGCATTGAGGGACTTGTAACAGATTTTTTTCACCTGATCTCAGATTTCTTGACGGCGTGTAAGGTTGTAGCAGTTCAGTTAGGTAGCTAGGCGCTTGGTTGCATAGGGCTTTGTACACAAATAACAGGATTTTGAACTCAATTCTGAAATTAATGGGCAACCAGTGAAGAGACCTCAGAATTGGGGTGATGTGGTCACTTTTCTGACTATTTGTGAGGAATCTTGCGGCGGCATTTTGCACCAGTTGAAGACGAGCAGTTTGCGTTTTCGAGATAACGCAGTAAAGTGAATTGCAGTAATCTACACGTGTGGTGATAAAAGCATGAACAGCCATCTCAAGTGTTTTGTGATAAGGAAAAGGTTTGACTTTTGACAACAGCCGCAGGTGATAAAAACTAGAGCTTATTACAGAAGAGATTTGCTTATCAAAATGTAAAGACTCATCCAGACAAATGCCCAAGTTCCGCACACTTGCAGAACTAAATCCCGCTAGTCTGCCTAGGTCAAAGGTAACAGCCTGGGGATTACCAGTGGATCCGAAAACAATGATCTCTGTTTTGTTTTCATTTAAAAACAAAAAATTTGGGTCCAGCCAAAATTTTACTTCATCCAGACAACCTAACAATGATGAAAGGGCAGAGGGATCATTTCTCTTGATTGGAACATACAATTGGGTGTCGTCTGCATAACAGTGAAAAGATACCCCATGTCTTCTTAGAATGGTGCCCAGTGGTAGGATGTAGAGGGAAAAGAGAGAAGGCGCTAAAATAGAACCTTAAGGAAGGCCACAGGTTAGATGCGCAATAGACGAAGAGCAATTTTCTAGCTTTACTCTGAAAGTACGACCCGAGAGATAAGATTGGAACTACTGGAGGACGACACCTTTTAGCCCCACATCATATTCTAGTCTGGATAACAGGATAGAGTGGTTGATAGTATCAAAAGCTGCCGACAGATCAAGAAGAACAAGAGCCACAGAGTCACCAGTGTCACTGTTTTGTTACTGTTTAATTACAGATTATATTTGTAATTTTACATAAATTTTTATGTAATTTAAGAAAACAGAAAAAATACTGTATGAAAAATACAATCAATTTCCTGTATAAAAAAATGTGAATTACTGCAATTTGTCATTAATGTCACAATACCTAAAATAACAGCTGCATTTTTATTTTACAGATATTATTTGTAATTTTACAGTGTTTTGAGTACAATTTAAAATTAAAGAAAATGATCGTCAAAAAATCACAGTTATTTTCTGTAAAATTAGGTAAAATGTAAAAATTCTGTAAAAATTTTTTTACAGTGAAGGCATTCAGCTAAACATCACTAAAATAATGCATAATTCGGCAAAAAGACCCATAAGTAAGCTAATTTTGAACACTTTATGGGGCCGCTTCTCCTTACGTACCCATTTGCCCACCACAGAGCTTTTGACAGAGCCTGAAGAATTCACGCAATGTCTTTTTGGTGGTGCTGGACGGATTATAAAACACTTTTCGTTTGTATCTGATTCAGTGGCATTGATTCAGTGGTCATATGCAGAACGTGAACCGTGCCCGACACGGGACGTTAATGTTTTTCTTGGTGCTTTCACCACAGCTTACGCACGGCTCGAGCTGTATAATCTTTTGGACAAATTAGGCGAACGCGTGATTTATGCCGATACAGACAGCTCGAAATTTGTATCAAAAAACGGTGACTGGATTCCTGAGACAGGCCCTTATCTCGGTCAACTCACGAGCGAATTAGAGTTGGGCGACAGCATTCTTGAGTTCTCTTCGTCGGGTCCTAAATCTTATGGGTATCGAACGGCAAAAGGCTATACGTGTCTCAAAGCGAAGGGTATTACACTCAATGCAGAGAATGCACAAATAGTGGAGAGAAGATTTTTACGCAATATGTACATCATAAAAATATGAGTTGTTTGCTACTGATACAGAATCTTTTTTTTCCAGAGTAAATCAACCAGAACAATAGGGCTTAACCCAAATCATTTAATAATATTTAAAAAAAACCGAGATAAGCAACAGATAGGTGTTTTGGGCCGTCAGATGTTTCCCGGTAATACAAAGTTTTTTATTGAAGCGTACGAGGACGCAACTAGTCTTCCTTTCAACTACCTGCTAATAGATTATAAAACATAGACGCCTTAAAGATTTCGACTCAGAACGAATTTACTGTCTGACTATCCTGTGGTCTACGTCCAGAAAGGAGTTTAAAATGAGTTCGAGACTTTCCAGAAATCTGTACCTTTTAAAGTTATTATACAAGAGCTCATCCAAACAACGAAAGGTTATTCTGCATTCAGCCCCTGACGAGCTCATACTGGCTCTATGTGAAGTGGCCCTCAATATTCTTCACAGCAAGATCCCTCTAACTGCGAAACAGCACGGATCTTTAAAAAGGAGAAAGACAGAAATAAAATACGTTGCTAATAAAAAGATCAATATTGCAAGAAAAAGACGTATGATTAATCAAAAAGGGGGGTTTCTACTACCTCTTCTAAGTGTAGCATTACCTTTCATAACTAAGCCTGATAACTAGAAACTGAATCTGAAGAGAAAAAATGCAGCATACTGAAAAATTGTATCTTGTGCCAAAGCATCAATTGGATAGACTAAGGAATGCACCGCAGCGTGAAAATATCCATACGTCCGTGGAGGAAAACTTGGATTCATCTATAAGAGAGATATTACAGAGACATGACCTGGGCACCCATGAAAAAGCAAAACTATACACACACATATTACATAGGTTTCTGTCTGTGTCAAAGCATAACAATGTGGAGAGCAACACTTTAACGCTTACAGTGCCGAGTCAGGAGGGTGAAAATGAAGAGGCACCTGTCACCTCTCATAGTGTTGGTGATAGGACTGATACCGTCACTGAAGACGTAATCGTATCAGAAGTGCTAAGCAATGTGTCTCGGAGAAGCTTGAAAAATGTAAAATACATTTTGTATAAAATGTCTAAGGCCAAGCAACTGTCTTCATGGACAGACACCGGAGAATTTGTTTATATGGGGAAAATCATTGCAGAATCTCATATGCTTGACCTGCTGAAAAGCGTAACAATGCCTCAAATGATACGTGACGAACGTAGGCCAACAGGATGGAGTGAATTTCTGGATGCCTTTTCCACTTTAAACATACCGTACTCAACTATAAGTAACCATCATGTTAAACGCTTGATTGATTCACTTAAAAGAAAAACAGACTCGGATAGTTTTGGAGATGTACCGACAAAGTCTTTGAAAAAACGAAGACGTCGTAACACGTCACCACACATCCCTTCAGACACTCCTGATACAGATGTATTTAAATCGCCTGCATTAGACACTAAACAATGGTTACATTTTTAACAATTATTTGTATCGGTATAATTGGGAATGTTTATCTGTTTTAAAATATTATTGTGTGTAAATTTGTGTATATCATAATTATGTAACTGTATTTTTAAGTCTGATGTCAATAAAGAAAAGAAAACGTTTAATCTGTTTTACAAGTTTGTTTATTCATCACACACATAAACAATACATCATACCTCACATTAATACGCCTGAAATGTTTTACCAGACTGTACACACTGAATGCATTTAAATGTTTTACCGTTACAGAGACTAGGCTTCAATTTTTTCACAAAGAGAGAGACCATGATGTCATTTTTTAACAAAAAAGTCTGTTAACGCTGACACAGAGCTTATCTCCACATACATATTTTTTTCAATAGCTGTTTGTGTCAAAGGGAGCGTAAACAGATCCAGCTCTGATTTAATGCACTCGTCAGACATACAGTGTAACAGAGACATGTTTTAGAAAATAGTGATACCCCGTCTTTTTAAATTTGTAGATCTTTTCACCCATTTCGTGCTAGTTCTTCGCTTGCTTTTTGTAACTGAGCGTGTTTTGCTAGAGCGTCTAGTCTTCTTTACAGCAAGGACACGCCCTCTTCTCATACGGGTACCTGGAGGTTTACGTGACATCACCATCATGCCATGACCTTCCTGTCCATTTTCATCATTATTATTATAAGACTTTGTTAGAGCGCTGGTGACAACATCACTCATTATGTTTTTAGCGGCTGACTTTAGATGCGGTTTTGCTATACTGAATCCCCTTCTAAAAAAGGCAGAGCCATTCGAAAAAGGCCTTTAAAAAGTCCACCTATCCCTGAAGCAAAACCGGACCCGTACATAACTCCGCCCCCTGCGTAGCCCGGAAGACCGTTACCGGCCTGAGCCCGGTAGTATGATATGTAGCATTCGGGATCCGCTTTGTACGGAGTGAGATAAGCCATTTTAAAACGGTTGATGTTTCAAAGGTCTAAAATGTAGTTTGGTAACAACCTTTCCGTAGGTGAAACGCACGTCCTGGTTTAAATCGTCTTTTACATCAACAGAGATTTCTGTGATGCTGCTCTTATTAACCCGTACGTAATGAGCTTTGTCGTATCTGACACTGACTGTTTGGTTAGTTTCACCATCTATATATACAGTTGCTAATAAAGGTACATAGGCATCACCAACTGATTGATAGTCGATTATGTGTCCGTGTATACATATAGTGTGTAGAATCCGGCTCTTTTATCAGCATGGAATGGAGCATATGTGATGTGAGTGTCTTGATGTTCATCCGAACTGTTTACAGTTTCTATAGAAATCCCTGGTTTTAAACCTAGGATGATCGCTAGTTTGCCATAAAATGTCAGCGAAGTCCCATGAGGTGCTTTCAGAAATACCTTATTCTTTATTCGGTCGTAGGCGAGACGTACCCTCTGGGGGAGAGAGACATTTATATCCCTGAGCAAAATGGGGACATCCTCGTAATACCCACATTTTAACGTATTCCGACTCGTTGAAAATTTTAGAGCATTCTGAAACGTATCACCCCTTACATCATGCAGTTCGTAATTATTCTGTAGTAGACGTTGTTCACAAACAATAATAAAAACAGCGTCCTCCTCATTAAATGTATACCATGTCCATGGATATTCAAATTCGACCAATGCCACCTCCCACAGACCTTTTAAATTTATACTTCTAGCCAATCTAGTTCTGTAATTAGATATATTGTTATCAGGGTGACTGTCAAGCGTGACGTAGAATCCATCCTCAGCCATGGTAATTATTTAATGACATCTGTCATGAATTCTCTACGGTTTTAACGGACCCTGCAGATCCAACACCTGTTTTTCATCTATCCAACTGTTAAATTTGGAGGGCCAACCCCACCATTTGACTAGAACGTACGTGACTTTTCCACGTTTTTGTTTATGCAAAATCTTCTCAATCTTAAATGTTTTATCATCACTAACAATAATTTTTTGTAGTTCTTCCTCATAAAAACAACCATCGATAATTTCACCATCGTAGTCTTGTAATCGGTATATGGGAGGGATACGTGGAATGCATGCGGTTATGATGAAGTATTCCTCTGTATAATTCTGCTCATACCCCTTAGTAAATATACCTCGGACTTTAGAGACTCTCACAACATCCTCTACAGAGTATTTAAAGATATTTTAAATACTTTATTGACGTATTTTTCCGTATAAATTATTAAACACTACCACCTCCTTTTCTTTATGAACGTCCAGCGGGCGCATTTTGATGGATTTGTGATAACTACAGTTATAACCCTCTGTCAGGTCTTGCAGTATATCACAGTAGCGTTTGGAGTTTACAGCCGTTAAAAACTTCCACATTCGTCCTTTTAGAGTTCTATTAAACCTCTCGACTACACACGCTTTTAAATCGGTTGCTGTGGCAAAATGATGTATGCCATATTTTTTCATCAGCAGTTGAAAATGTTTATTGAACAACTCTGTCCCCTTATCTGTTTGTAACTTTAGCGGTACGCGTCCTTCTTTCAGGATAGATTCGAAAGCTTTAGTCACTTCCGACTCCGTCATATTTTTCAATGCACGTGTCCATGAGTACTTGCTGAATAAATCAATAACTGTAAGAATAAATTTAATATTATCGTTCTCTTTTGAGTATGCGGTCATATCGACCAAGTCAGCCTGGAATTGGTGATCCTTACCGTATACAACCACACGGTTCCGTTTATAATTTATTGGCGCAGTCTTGTGTAACGTATTTACATCCTGTTTGGACAACCATTCGTTAATATCCTTATCATTTAATTTTACGCCGTATTCCTGTAACACGGCCTGTTTTAATCTGTCCTTACCGCCAAGAGCTCCGGGGCTTGATGGATTATAGTAAAAAAATTTCATTAGCTCTGACATGTTACTACCTCTGTCACTCTTCATAAAATAGTGACCAGTTGTCTTGATGTCACACAGATTTTTATTTCAGATATCTACATGGTTCATCCAAACATCAAAATAAATTTTACACACATTTCAAAATTTTTCTCCAGCATGTATTCAGCTAAAATATCAATCATTTTACAGACATCGGGATATTCATTCCTTAACAATTTACAAACATCAGTTACATACGTACAAAGACATAATATATTTCCTATTCTAAGAGATTCCTTGCATTCAGGCATCAGTTCAAGAATGTTGTTGATAGTCGTACAAGGTGTGTGTTTGACGGACATGTTTATCATATTATTCCATTCATTTGATATTCCCCTTACAGTGTTCATCTGATTCGATAATTTTGTCAGATGTTTATCAACCATAGTCACGGTATCAACTGTTGCATGATTATCATCGATAATCTTGTACAGCAAGTTTGATATTTCACGTTTTACACATGATTTAAAGAAATGTTTGACAATCCAGGAGGTGCAGCGGTTCCACATTTTCACACAAGGACAGGTTCAGGGTCTTCAGCATCAACGAGTTTCCAGTTGTCAACTGCGTTGTATACGATCTGTTCACAGGTTTTATCGACTAGTTTCTGTCTGATAGATGCCAGCTGTTCCACTATGTACATTTCATCTTTGAGCTCAAACAAAATCATCTCGATAGATCCCTGGATTGTTTGCAGATGCGGTGTGACTCCACACAGGTTCAAAGCCTGAGCTAAGATGGTTTTCAGCTCAGGTTTGAGGAGTTTCAGACTGATCTCGTCAAAACAACCGTAAAAATAATACGGTGTAGGCTCAAACAGGCACGAATGTCTTGTTTGGGATGGATGGTCTACGGTACATCCAACACAATCCTTCTTCATTTGCTTATCAATCAGATATTCCAATATGACAGTGACGACGGCTTTAATAATCCTGTGGCCAGTATCACCAAGGCACCCATCCAGCTCGTCACTGGATGTGACGTCAGGGGTCTCAGCTGCAACAGTAGCAGCAGCAGCAACACACCCACCAACCCCGTAGCTCGTGAGGAAGGCAAGATTGTGAAATCCAAGTTCCATACAAAATTTATTTAGCCATTCGACACTTCTTTCCGATGGATTTGATAATCCTTTTGTAGCATATCCATCAGCAGATCCAGAAGGGGAGAATGGTGGGATGATATCCTCTTGAGACATATCGAGTGTTTTGAGACAGAATGGCTGTGTGGGAGGGTATTAATGGTTGTAGAATGTGGGAAGAGCTACAAGAACGCCCCTCCTACTGTCCTGTGTGATGCGTGGGAACTCTTTGTCGTCTTTTCCCACGCCCAAACATCTGGTGTGGGAGTGGTGGAGCCTACGTCTGGCTACAGTGCAGACCTCACAGATGTCAGTCTTCGTGGAGATCCTCACGAGGACTTTTGGAATTAAAATCTCTAAAGTTTTGGATATAACTTTGGAGATGGATTAATACCTTTGGATAACCCTCTGATGTCGGATATATCTTTGGTGACGGATTAAATCTTTAAACTGGAGCTATACCTTTTCGATAAACGGCTGCTGTTGGATATATCTTTGGTGATGGATTAAATCTTTAAACTGGATAACTTTTGTTCTTTTAATCTTTTAATATTGTGATTTTTAACAAAGTTTTGATATGCTTTAATATTTGTTTGATAGAATATAGATCTATTGTTTGATATAAAATTGTAATACACGTTGTTTTAGATGTTTTAATGCTAAAACATTTTGATAACTTTTAGAAATGCAGTTTAAACTTCCTCATTAATGTTTTAACATTTTACAAGTGTATGAACACTAAAGACATATGTATTTTAACTCTATACGTAATTGTACATCATTGTACGTAAAAAGTACATCATCAAATGTGGTCCGAGGGATAATTTTCCCACAATCACATGACCTCTCCAGAAGTGGGGGTGATGGGGGGGGGGGTGGAAAGAGGAGGGGAGACTGTGGGAATTTTCCCACGGTCCAGATGGTCAGACCGGAAGTGGGTTGGAGGGGTAAAAAGGGGCGGGGCTAGGCGTGGGAACCATTTTATTGAGGGCAATAAATCACTCAAAGTGACATATAGTGCCCTTCATTCTCTCTCTAATAACTTGCTCTGCTGCAGAGAAAAACTGAGCGCGCTCTTTGGCCACAGTTGTTGAAGATTTTATTATTTACAAAACAAGTAATTTAGCCTTATAAGAATACACAATTATTTATTTCTCTGTGTTTGACTTTGGATTTCCTCTGTGTGCCTGTAACAAGACCTAAAGGTTGAGGCAGCAGTCAACTCTATTCTAAGATGTCACATGGTACAGGACCTTCACCCATCTATAGGATGTGTTACCTTATATGGAAGATGATGTATGTATTTAACTCTGAACCCAAAAAGACTTGACAGCGCCTGTGGGCCGGATGGCCAGTGCGCTCGGCTTTGTTGGAGCGCCGTTCTATGGAACGGAGCGGCGTTCCAGAATAAAGTCTAATTGTTTCTGAATCAAAGATCTCTGCGAAGTTATTTACAAAAAAAGTTTAATCCACTTCACAGTGAACAGCCAATAGCAGCGTTGCTGATCAATGTTTCTACTATCGATACATATCCCCTTTCAACCCAGCGCACGAACGCGCAATTATCTCAGATAACTCAATCCAGCGATACTAATCATAAACAACAGGAGTGTTCGAAGAACCCAATTAGCCGGATCATGATTAGCACGATGATATCTTGGATGTCTCATTTGATCTCGGATGTTTTAAACAACGTATGAAGAACGGGCCCCAGGTGTTCCTAATCCTTTAGGTGAGTGTATATATCCTATATTGCCAACGGGGAAGGCTATACTAAACATGTGGCATGAAGTGCAGGTGACAATAACAGGACAAGACATTACTCACCGTGTTTGTTGACTGATTCTTACTCACCAGAGGGTTGTTCCATAAAACAAGATTAGAGTATAAGCCAGGCTTATTTCGGTTAGTCAGGCTTATTTTTGGTAGATTCGGTTTCATAAATCAAACTTAAAAAAGTTCAAACTCAGTTACCCTGGCAACTTATGCTGGGAAACTAGCCTGGTCCAGGGCAGGCTAACTGTCAGGCTAAGCCTCAGTTGGTACACAGATCCTCAACACTGACCGACAAGAACACAATGATATTACCACTGACAGTCTCTAATACCATTATTGGACTTTATTAACCACTATTAGTCCAAAAATAAATACACAGTATACAGAAAATCAACTTAAATAAGGCTACAATATAGACAATATAGACACATATATAAAGTGTTTTAAAGTTGTCCGTTTAGGACATGTCATTTTTGTAATAAAGACATTTTAATATCAGAGAATTATTTCTGTACACTGATATATATATATATATATATATATATATATATATATATATATATATATATATATATATATATATATATATATATATATATATATATATATATGTACTGTATTTATAGATATAGATATATAGATCAGGCTTGTGCAAAATTCAGAATTTCAGAATTGCCCTCCATTCAATTCATGAATTGGAATTTGAATTGAATTGACTCCGCCCCACAGGAGGTTGAATTTGAATTTGAATTGGAATGACAGGAAGTGGAATTAAATTCATGGCAATTCAAAGAAATTCCACACAGTCACACAACAGAAAGAATGTGTTGAATCTCACATACTTTCAGCATTAGGAAGGTTACTTTGGAAATGTAATTGCTTACTGTTATAAGTTACCCATTATAAATGTGGTTTGGATTACTTTATTTGGATTACTTCATCAATGTAAAGCAATTTCCTTTTAATTTGATTAGTAACTAATTAAATTACACATTTTACCTCAGTAATACAACTAAATACAATTACATTCATTTTGTAATTCAATAACATAATTTCATTACAGTTAGCGATGTCCAAAAGATGTCTTTTCAACGTCTTTGTCACAAAAGTCGTACGTTGAAAAGACGTTCACTGAGGAGCCAGAATGAAAGTTTTTATGACGTCTTTTTTGACGTGTTCTGCACGTCTGATATTGACATTCATGGACCCTCTTCGTACAAGGTTAAAAACTAGTTCAAATGTGGCCATTGTGGACATATTTTCAACATCATTTATGGCCTCATTTATATATAATTTATACTGTTTCTGGACCAAATAAACACTCTCAGGATGAATTTAATTAAAACTCCTGGGCCCATATTCATAAAGAATCTTAATGCAAAAAGTAGCTCCTAGTGACACAATTCTAAGAAAATTCTTAGAAATGTGGGTGTTTACTCTTAAAATTAAAGAAAAAATCCTAGTAAAGAAAAAAGTAATTCAGAAAGCATCTTAACCCTTAAAAGAGTTATTAAGGTCAAAATTGTTAGGAGCACGGACGAGGACTTTTAAGAGGCTTAAGAGTTTCTTTAGCAGAGGAGAAAATGGCAGAAAGATGAAGAAGGAGAAGAAATGTGTTGCAGACAATGGATGACAGCAGTGCTTAATTTGTAAAGTGGGAGGTCCCGGAGCGCAGAGGGGGGGGGGGGGGGTGGGGGGGTGGATCCGGCGACTCAAAACGGGGGTCGGAGGTAATGGAACACATATTTTTTACACTGCCTACATACTAGAGATGCGCGGTTACAGCCGCGGACTCCGCGGATAAACTGCGGATCGGGCGGATGACGTGATATTAAAATATTTTAATTAAATTCGGGCGGGTTAAAAATATATGTTCAAGCGTCTAGCTAGACGCGTATTTGACGCTCTATTCGTGTTCGGTGAACACACATAGAGTCGCTGTCCATTCTCGAAGTGCTGAAATACAAATGAAAACTATTTTGTAAATTAATTCAGTTTTACCATGATTAAATCAGCTTTGCAACTTTGCACTTGCACTCGCGACGGGCGATTAACTAAATAACGTCACTATAGCAGCTGGTAATTTATTGTAAAAAATCCCCATGTTTTCGGTGTTGATGTTGTGCGTTCATGTAACATGTAAGGGTGGAGCGCTGCCAATAAAGCACCTAAAAGTTGTCACAAAGAACCGGCAAAAGTAATGATTATAAATATGTCGAATAGGCCTATAGCAAGGAGACAATTTAATTGTTTATAAACGTGTTTTCTGTGTCATTGTCGCCTGCAAAGATGAAGTTGACGATGCTGATCGTGATCTTCGCATTGAACGCGCCAGAGAGAAATGCACATTTCATACGGATTACATAAACAGAGAGCAGTCTGTTTTCTTTAGTTTTGAAATGTTCTTTTTAGAAGTAGACATTTTAGATATATTTCTCGGTCTGTGAGTTTGGCTGTGAGGCTGAGTTTTGAGACACGCTCCAGTTCACACGCCGGCGGTTTCGTGATTAGCCTATAGGCTATCTGCTATATTTACTTATTATTTATTAAATCCAGGCAATTGGTGGATAAAACATTGATTAAAATTAAGATACAATTAAAACAAAACGAAATTCACTTTAAAGAAAGGCTTTGTGCTTTCTGTTTTATGTCTCTGTGAAAGTTTTAAAGCAGTATTTTAGTACCGCTTTGCTTTCAGAGCGCTCACGTCCGTAATGGATTCCCCTATTTTAAAGAATTTATCCTCAACTAGTTTTGTGGTGTAGTAAGTAGGTCTATGATGTATATTGTATAATGTTAACTTCAAATAATAGTAATTTAAGGGCGAGGCTTATTCCAACGTAAAACGCTGTATAATAATCAAATAAGGTTGGATAATTTATATGTTGAGCTGCCTGTTCATGAAACTGAAAGTGCACGTAATAAAATAATATACAATTGATGCAAACCAACAGGAATCCTTGCCTTTTCTGCTCTATGTTTATGTTTTATGTGGGTAATGCTATACGTTATTGAAACGGCCCCCAGATGCTTAAGGCCGCCACTGCCTATCAGATAAGGTCAGGTTTGCCGAAGTGCGTTTAATTTAGGCTATTTATTTATTTTTATCCCTGCGCGCCGATCGGAGACGGAGTTCACAGCTGATATTCTGAGACCTTTCTAGTCTCGCGGCTGTCATCAGCAGCGCGTTGTATCGCCCAATCAGCGGATGGCGGGCGGGTGCGGTTTTGAAAATTGGTCAAAAACGTTGGTGCGGATGGATGGCGGACGGATGAGTTTGTGATGCGGTTGCGGATGAAATAATAGCCCATCCGCGCATCTCTAATACATACACACACACACCGCGTTGTTAAGGTTTTTTTAGTCAGAAAAAAACAACAACTTAACAACGCTGTGTGTATCAGGGCAATGTTTATTTTAATTTCAGAACATGCACTGCATAGGTGCGAAATCTTTGCTTGTTTGGGATCGGAGCAGCGTATTTGGAAATAGTTAAGCAAACTTTGTTGTCTTTTTTACATTTTTCCCCTGAGTGAAACGAGGCTGCAGCAATCTCAACCAGCACTACAAGCGCATTTGTCACTTCAAGTGCCTCCGCTCTAGCCTGGATGCCAGCCCGAACCCCACCCACAACATTTTTTGGTCGGGAAGTTCGGTCTGGACTCGATCCATTGAGGAGTAATTATGATCAGCCAAAAAATGGTCGGACCAATCAAATTGCCAGGGCGGGCTTTATACGATGATGGACAGATAATCCATCCAATAACGTAATCATCACGTCCTCAAACGTATTTTTTCTTTCAAAAATGCTTTTCGTGTTTGCATGCAAGTAGGCCTACTCCGCGAATCCTTAAGTTCTTTTTGCAACACCGGCAAAGATCGTTAACACTCCTTATTTTTTTCATACTTTTTCCAGAGTTCTGTTTGATAACTATGCGTTGCCAACATACATCACTTACTGCGTTCCTCTGATTGGTTGTCGGTCTATCCAATTGAGTGCAGAGTTGTTGTTTTTCCTGGTTCGGTTAAGACACGCCTCATAATCAAAGCCCTATGGAGCAGTCTCAGACTCATGTTCTGACCAGAATATGAGTATGACGAAGTCAGGCTACCTCCGCTCCCTCTCCCCTTCTGTCACACCGGACGTGAAGCGTCTCGAGGTATCGCTGACCGGACGCGCACTTTCTCAGTTTATGGCCAGCAATAATGTTATGTATAAGGACATTATGGAATTAAGATAATGTCTGTATTATGTTATGATTGTACTGTACAATTAAATACAATCGGTCTAACACACTCTGAACTTTACCTCAGAGCCTGTTAACTGAATGAAATGAATTGAGAAAAATGTATGAAAACCCGATAATATCAGCAATTTTCATTCAAGCAACTGATTTCTGTAAATGAATGTAAAACTAAATGTATATTGCAGATAGTATATAAGTTAGGCTACATTAACGACGCCGAATGGCGCTACGTTGTGTATACTCATAGAGAATAATGTGTTCGCCCGGCGCTGCGCTTCTCGCCCGCGACCCACTTTACCCTGAAAGTTTACCTCGCATCGAAACTGCAAACACAAGATTTTTGTGGAACTTCAATGGGGATTAAAGACTAACAAGACAGATAACAACATTGAACACTATACACAAACAGTAATTGTTTTTAATTTAGTGACAGGAGGTGCCGGATCCAATAAAAAAGGTTCCGGATCCAACGTCAGAAGTGCCGGAACATGTTCCGGCGTGTTCCGGCTCAAATTAAGCCCTGGGTGACAGTGAGAAATTATGCATGTAATTTCAAAGTGAAGGCTTAAAATAGACCCTGCAGGTGAAACTCGAAAAATTAGAATATAGTGCAAAAGTTATTATTTTGATGATTAACTACAGCTTATGAAAACCCCAACATTCAAAATGTCAGAAAATTAGAATGTTAGGCTACATGAAAAATCAAAATTATATATATCCCTTTATTTTATGGAATATTCTTTGATTTTAGAGTTGCACATATCTAATGTACTTTAGAAACCAAATCTAACCACTCATTTAAAACTGCGGATTCTTGCTTTCTTAAAAAAATATATTGCATTAAAAGCTGTAATTCTCAGCATTCTAAATAAGTATACATCATCTTTATTACGTAGCATAGATCCTATACCCAAAACTATATTTTGTATCTTTATATATTTAGTTTCTTAAAAAAATTCTTCCCTGAATTAGGCTACTTCTGTTCAATTTCTTTTTTTTTATTAGAAGTATAAAATATATGAGTGTAATGAGCTAGAAGTTCACTGCAACTTATCCAACTTCCTAAAGATAAATTATTATAATTAGAAGATAATCCTCATGTTATAAAATATCGCATATTAATTTTCCAAGCAAAATGTATATTTTAGTCAGAATTATTGCAGACCTATTTGGCGCGCAGCAGCGCTCGTTCAATATGAAGAATAGCAGCAAAATGGATACATTTGCACGACTTTCTAACATTTACAGACGGAGAATATAACTGTAAAATGTCATTTTTGCACTGCGGGGGGAAAAAACATGTAACAAACGCATAAAACAGCACAAAATATACGCTGTTTGATGGTGGATCGATTTGATCCACGATCGACCTCTAGGGCTACTTCAGAAACGCGTGCACACGCAATTATCTAGACTAGATAAACCTGGATCAAATTAGTGAGATTGCGTGAACTTCAATTACCTTTTATGGAACCACTTTAGCCCCAACTTATTTGTTAGGCTCATTCAAGTCCGGTTTTGGAGTTTAATCCCCGCTTTTCTAAGCTTCATTTATGGAACAGCCCCCTGGGCTTTTTATGAACTCAGAGGCCCGGGCACGCGAGAGAATAATAAATAAATAAATAATCCTAAAAATAACGGAAGCTAGCGATGTCAGGTTAATCTGAGATGTTAAGTAAGATGTAATTAGTAGTATAAAAAAAACTAGAAATGATAATAAATGATTGTTCAAAACAGAAAGAAATATGAATACGAGGCTTGACGGAGCTTACAGCCTCAAAGCAAACAAACTCACAAAAGGCAGCGAGGCAGACAGGAGCAACCCATTTAGAGAAACAGCCATGTCCATGTTACAATGTTTCATTATTTGAGTCGTGCTCGGATTGATATGATAAACTCGACGTCATTGTTCGTTACTGTGTTTAGTTTACAGTGTAGGAAGCTTCAGGATAGCGAAGTTGTTATGGCAATGGGCGGTTTTGTTTTCGACACGCGGACTGTACGCGGTAGACCAATCACAACATACTAATCTGTCTGGCCAATCAGAGCAGAGTAGCTTGTGGAAAGGAGGGATTTAGAGAGATTAGGCTTGTTTGAGATGCGCCTTGCCCTTGCCTCGCCTGAAATGTAGTCGAGAGTAGGCGGCTGCAGTAAGAGGAGGAGTGAAAAAAGCTTAGGCAAGACGGACAGATCTCTCTTCTCGCAGTGGATCAGACACCTGTGAGATCAAAGGGGGATATCGCGGGATTCACGCTTGTGCACGGTGTTGCTAGTAAACTGGATGTAATTTAAGTTCTGTTGCTCTTATATGAAAATAAATATAATGAACAAGATACCCAAAGTAGGCTACTTGTTATTTAATTCAATTCCAAATAAGTGTTTATCAATCATTTTTTTCTTTAATACAGACATAGGCTGTGTGTTTTATATATAATAAAATGACATTGCATAACCCATAGAGATCGCACTGTCCGAGAGTTTGGGAATATGCACACATAACATATAGCCTACACATAAAACATGATTTCCGAGTTTTAAAATCAAACATTTTAAAAGAGAACAATACATCACGGTTGTTTAAACCAATGAGCATTAAACTGTGTCGTCAGCAAGTCATTTCCCATCATGCTTTTGATCAGCGCAGTCGGTGGAGAGCAACTGCACGCGACTGCAGAATCCGACACGTGCGCCTTGCGGTCGCGAGAGTTTTTTGACATACGTCAGCATAACATCAGAGCAAGGCGGACCGCTCTCGGACACATTTCTAACCGGTGTGGTGAATAATACTGTTACTCTGTGTGAAAAGTCCGGGCGTAGGACCCCATTAGTATGCCAGTAGTATGCCTGATCGGAATCTGTTCTCGCGATAACTTGTAGCTAACGTGAGCTGTTTTAGTGCTATTATGTGGTAGCTTTATGTAGAATGCTAACTCCCGTTGCTATATGCAAGGGAAGATTAAATGAAATTGCATATTGTATATGTAAATTGTGTATATTCTATAGCTAATATTTTAAATCTCAAGTTGCGTCAATAGCAGAGGAGAAAGACCTCAAAATTTAAAAATACTTCTGTTATTGTGTATGAAATGTAGTTTTAAGAGTTTTTCAGTCGATAGTTGTTTCAATCTCAAATATGTTGTTTGTTTATACAGTTAGCGCCTATTTAAAATTTTGATCTGACGTTTTCGGAGATGTGAGATCCAAGGGATCACCGGGCGCTTCAGCGCTCATGTTATCCCTGTGGAACAGCTTTAACATCGGCTAGTGCTGCTGACGGAATTTCCAACCATTCCTTCTTTCCTATGAGACTCTTGTAGATAAAAAAAAAAATATTGCAGCATCAAGCAATATCTAATGAATCATATCACAGTTAAACTTTCCTAGTTTTGATTTTAGATTGGGAGAAAAATCTGATTAATCATCTGTCCACTCCACTGTAGTGGACCTCATGCATCAATGGCTATATTTCAGCTACAGTTCATACTTATACTGTGAATATTGTTTTTGAAAATACTTAATCTGCAGTGACATTTATGTAAATAAATGTATTTGTATTATTAGAATGTAACGTGCTTACATAATGTATGTGACTTGTATTGCATTAATTTACTCGTAACATCAAAAAGTAATTGATTATGTAATGCATGTTACTTGTAATGTATTACTTTTAGGGGTGTCACGATTCTCCAAATCCTCGATTCGATTACATTTTCGATTCTAAGGTCACGGTTCGATTCGATTCTCGATATTTACATGTATTTTTTTAAGCACAGTTTGCGATGCCATTTTTAGACTAGACTTTTATGTAATATAATATATGACCTTTGTTCGCAATGTACCACACTACATTGTCAAATTTAAAACATTTATTAACAAAATAATGTTACAATAACTTATATCTTCAGTCAATTAGAAACTTAAGCAAAATAACCTGCCATGTAGTTTCTCTTTTGTAACTGCAGTCTTATTCACAGAAGATGACATTCAAGTTCACAACAAAACAAACATGGATTAACATATACATCTATGTTTTCCTTGCTTTACCTCGGTCTTAAAGTACAAACATGACTGTGAAAAATATTAGTATTTAATGTAGAATTTAATTAAATGCATTTATGATGAAATTACAACATTTTTATGTCATGTTCATTTTGACCACGAACTGTGCGCTGTCACTTTAACTCGGCGCGTGCAGCACAGCAAAAATAGACTCGGTGCGGAAATGAACGACACTTGTCTCATTCGTGGAGGTGGAGAATCAAGTTATTTGTGACATGCTAGATTTATTGTATAAAGATTTATACTGTTCTGAGTCTGCTGTTTTTGTCAATTTAAAGTTTTAATTTAAAAAGTGGAAGAATATGGTACACGCACTGACGCACATACAGTAGCAGAGCTTGCAAACTGTGGCTTTTTTGAAGCGCGAACTTTGAACGCGAATGTGAACGTTGTCAACATAACTCACTGGAAATCAGAAATACTCCCACTGTCCCACACCGGCGACTTTAGTGAAAGAGGAGGTCAGAAGTCCTGTCGATGGGTCTCCTGCATCTGCAGCCATGCTATCTTTTGACTGGCTGTAACTGAGGTAGAGGACTCGCAGCACTTCAACGCTGTTTTTTTCCGCTTTGCATATAGCGACTGGACGTGACATGGGGCGTTGGCAGTATCGACGATTCCATTTTTGAATTCGATTATCGAGATTGTGACTTAATTTTGATCGATTTCGATTTAAAATCGAAATCGTGACACCCCTAATTACTTTACTTGTAAATGAGTAATAAATGAGGAGTTGTAAATGAGAGATAACTTCTTAATGAGTTTGTCTTATATAAAAGCCCTTAAAGTGATGAAAAAAAGAATGCAATAAATATTGTTTGCATTAAAGAAGAATACGATTTACAAAACAAAAACTCAACCAAGCCCCTTTAACCTTTCAATCTTTTTTGTTTAATACTGTGATTATTATTTTTCTTGTTTTATTTGTATTTCTGAGAGGTCATTGGCAAAGTACTGCAATGACATGCAGAATGACTGGGACGAAAAACTGGAGGATGTGGTGCATGCACTCAAAAAAATGAATTGTTGAATTAACGTGATTTAATCAAATAAATTGTTGAATGAACGTGATTTAATCGTATCACCCATTATGCATCTAATCAAATCAAGTAAACTTGAAATACTTTGAATATTTTATATGAACACAATATACATTTGTAGATTCAACATGATTGTAATATGTCAATGTAACTTCTTTACAACTAATTAAATCAAAATGTTTGTATTGTGTTCATCTAATCAAATTTATTCTTATCCACTGAATGTCAGTAAAGCACTTCAATTCAACAAGATTCTGCCTTGTTACATAAACTAGTTAATGTCTTGTTTTGGTTGTTGATTGAGCATTATTAAAGACACTTGATGTTAACAAGCAGCATCACTGAAGGAGAAAACCATCATTTTTAATTCACCGTTATGGAGATGAGTGTTTGCTTTAGTTGGGCTCTTGACACTTAAAACATTAACTTTAGATTTTGTTTGACTGCTGTTACTGAGTTATAACAGCTAGATGAACAAATGGTCATGGTCACCTGATAGTGTTGGTTGTGTTTAAACATAATCATTATTTCACAATCATTTGACCTGAATCACTGAACTAACATACAGCCAAACATATGATTTACTTTATTAATTATAGCAGCACTGGCCTTGTTCAGCATCATATTTTTGACCTCTTCAATGAAATCCAAATGATTACGTCAATGAAAAGAAAACTTCGAAAATTCTCTGTATAGGCACACACAGACATCAATAATTAGCGTATGAGTCTCAGCAATGGTAACAAACAGATCACCTCTGAACATAAGCTCATTATTTATTCATGCAGCAATGCATGATGGGAGCCATGAATGAGTTTTGATTGGTGGCACCCAGAATGCAACATGCTTAATTATTGTCACCATTGTTGAGATTCACAGGCTGATTATTGATGTCTGTGTGTCCAAAACCTATGTAGAATCAAAATAATAGTTTTTTTTTGTATACAAGACATATTTAAAAAAAAATCTTTAGATTACATTGTAAAGGATGAAAATGTGATGCTGAATAAGGACAGTGCTGCTATAATTATTAAAATAAACCTAAATTGGGCTCTATATTAGTTCACTGACTACCATCAGTTGGCCATGACCATTTGTTCATCTAGCTGTTATAACTCACGTACAGCAGCCAAACAAAATCTAAAGTCAATGATACAAGGGTCAAGAGCCCAACTAAAGCAAACACTCATCTCCATAACGGTAAATTAAAAATTATGGTTTTCTCCTTCAGTGATTCTGCTTGTTAACACCAGGTGTCTTCAATAATGCTCAATCAACTACCAAAACAAGACATTAACTAGTTTATGTAACAAGGCAGAATCTTGTTGAATTGAAGTGCTTTACTGACATTCAGTGGATACGAATAAATTTGATTAGACTAACACAATAGAAACATTTTGATTCAATTAGTTGTAAAGAAGTTACATTGACATATTACAATCATGTTGAATCTACAAATGTATATTGTGTTCATATAAAATATTCAAAGTAGTTCAAGTTTACTTGATTTGATTAGATGCATAATAATGGGTGATACGATTAAATCAGGTTCATTCAACAATTTATTTTTTGAGTGTGCCATCAACACCTCAAAGCA
Source organism: Chrosomus eos (assembly GCA_036326025.1). Classification (NCBI taxonomy): domain Eukaryota; kingdom Metazoa; phylum Chordata; class Actinopteri; order Cypriniformes; family Leuciscidae; genus Chrosomus; species Chrosomus eos. The sequence goes on along the minus strand of CM070829.1, from coordinate 32,596,125 downwards.
GGTGATTGGAACTGCTTAAAAAAGAAATGATTATATGCAATTCATTATTTAAATGACAGAGCCCCGAAAAGGGAAACCACTTCATTTTGTGGGTATGTATGGATAAAAAAAAAAAATTTTTGCTCAACAGTTGTTACTCTGGTTACAGCGTTTCTGTTTATGTTGTAAAGGTCATGGATGGTTTGCTGAATCGTATTCGCGTTTACGACCCCACTGGCAACTACAAGTCAATTTCTGCGATGGACCTGGCTATACTATGGTATTATGTGCTTTGTAAATGTCAAAATTGTTATCTTTATTTACTAATGTACGTTTATTAATTTCTTTTTTCTTTTGTACAAAAGCAATGCCTTCCGAAATACTTGGGACTTGGGAAAATGGACTGTTGAGTACCCAGAACAGTGGAGGCTGGCTGACTCTAACAACTGTGGGGTTTTGGTTTGTACAGTAAGTTAAACAAATGCTTTTATTTATTTATTTTATTTTTATCTACATTACTTTAACAACTGTGTTTATTGCATTAGATGGCAGAAATGGAGGTGAGGGACAAATGGACCTCTATGAAAAACGAGGTGATACAGGGAGACGATCTGTGGCATCTGAGAAGATATCACGCATCATCAATGGCAGCATATGCTGTTCAGCATATGACGTATAAAAGGTATGTGTAAAATGTGTGTCCTCATTCAATCCTCATTCAAATAAATTAACTTAAAAGTGTAATAAATCAAGTAGATCGATGATTTTTAAAATATAGGACAGTCGAGGAGGTGGAAAAAAGGGAATTTGTTCTCTTGTCAGTGATACAGAAATTCAGGTACATATAAGACTTTACAATATTTAAAATGGCTAGATATTGTTTGCTATACTAAATATTTTTTCCAGGAGTTGTTTCAAGGAATTGTGAAAGGCTCACTGAAACCCACGTGGAACAAATGGTGGCAAATAAAGACTGGGAAAATGACAAAACCTAAGAGCTTTCATCCAGCCTTGTCAGCACATGTTGAGGAACTTCTAGGACACATCGACAACATTGTGTTTGAGCAAAAGAAGGACACAAAGCTTGAACATATCGACCTTGTAATGTGTGAATTGATTCCTGAGGTAAGCATTTTATGGATCGTGTTGGTACAAATAAGTACTTGAATTTTTTAGATCATCAAAAAAACACATCATTTTCTCACCCTGGTATCATTTTATAATATGTTGGGAGAAACTGATGGCTGATTTTTATATTTTTTGGTGAACTAACTCCAGCTAGTCCAAAACTATTCCTCCCGTGGGTTCGTAGTATTTTTGATAGACATTTTAATTAAAGTTCCTGTCTTGATAAAAACTATTTTACCACACTCAGGAGGCCCCCCGGGGTCCGTAGCACCAAGCGCCGTCCCAAAATTCCACCGTCCGCGAACCCACTATTTTTATAATGGGATAAATGCTACGTGGGATGTCAATATCTCAGCCCTGGAAGGGTCTAGAAACTCCATTTTTGGACTCAGGTCTAAGTCTCATGGCCCTCTATCAGAATCCAGGGTTTCGAGAAGATTGGAGAAACTTAATTTCTCGCCCCGAAAAAAATGACAAGTATCCCTCTGAGTGCAGTAAAATAGTTTTTATCAAGAAAGGGACTTTAGTTAAAATGTCTATCAAATATACTACCCGAATCTCCATTCAATAGATTGCAGGCGGGATTGTGTCCAATTGCAGAACATTGAATAAACTGCAGAAAAACTTTAAAAATATAGTGGGTTATTGTTATTATTAACATGTTCGTTTGTCCACGAACCCCCGTTATGGACTAACTCATTAAGAATTTTTTTTTTTATCTTTTGTTGTACAGATCAGCCTTATAATACTGAGACGAACGGAAGATTTCAGTCCCTTTTGGGCTGATATATCTTATCTTGTGGAGTGTGTCATTAAAATGGCCTTGTAATGTCATGACACGCCAGGTTCAACGAGCCAACTACGTTCTGCTGCGTTGCACCTTTGGGCTTGCATATCAAAGTAAAAACAGTGAGTGATGTTCCATAGCACTAAAGACTGTGCAAATGTAAAGTTGCACATGACATGTTGCAGCATGTGTGTGTGTGTGTGTGTGTGTGTGTGTGTGTGTGTGTGTGTGTGTGTGTGTGTGTGTTTTACAGAGTTCCCTCAAGCCAGTCCATCCATGACACCCAGGTTCAACGAGCCAACTACGTTCTGCTGCGTTGCACCTTTGGGCTTGCATATCAAAGTAAAAACAGTGAGTGATGTTCCATAGCACTAAAGACTGTGCAAATGTAAAGTTGCACATGACATGTTGCAGCATGTGTGTGTGTGTGTGTGTGTTTTTTACAGAGTTCCCTCAAGCCAGTCCATCCATGACACCCAGGTTCAACGAGCCAACTACGTTCTGCTGCGTTGCACCTTTGGGCTTGCATATCAAAGTAAAAACAGTGATACCCCTTTTCCACCAAGGCAAAGCTGGTGCTGGTTCTGGGCTGGTGCTTATAGCAGTTCGGTGCTGGTTCTATCTAAGAACTATCTAAGAACCAGCTCGATTTTCCACAGACTGTAGAGCCAGAGTAGGGCTTCCCCCGTTGTCCTAGCAACGCGTCAACGCGTCATGTCAACCATAACAGCAATGAACTACAAATCAATACTCTTGCTCCTGGCTTTACAAATTAACACTAGAAAACTAAAAACGCGCATTGACAGCTCATCTTGACCGCTATGGATAGAGCATAATCATCAACCGAAGTTTTTGTTTTCGAACGTTACTATGGTTACTATAGTCCCGGCCCGCCCCCAACACCTGACGTAACCGGTTCTTATCTCTAGACCAGCGCAAAGTTGGTGCTGAGTTGGAACTAGTGTTGTTTTTGGCAGCCTGTTTTAATTTTAGTTTTAGTCTAGTCTTTGTGTCAAGCTGTCATTTTAGTTTTTATTAGTTTTAGTCACGTTCATACTCTTTTTAGTCTAGTCTAGTTTTAGTCGACGAAAACTGATGACATTTTAGTCTAGTTTTAGTCGACGAAAACTGATGACATTTTAGTCTAGTTTTAGTCGACGAAAGACAGTCTAGTTTTAGTCAATAAAAATTGTATTTTAGTCTCTTTTTAGTAATGCAATTCTATTTAACCCAGTCAATATGTATACCTAGTAGTAGACGAAACCAACATTTTCTTTTAGCCAAACCCATTTCAAAAAATCTTATCTTATTATTGTTAGTCTATCTTATTATATTATTGTTACCTTATAGACTCAAGAATGCTATTCCAGACACAGAAGACGCTCTGATATGAATTTAGAACATATTTATTTTACCAACCAAACATGTTGCCTACACACGATGAAATTAAAGTTTTTCCAAATGTCATTTCTTCTTTTTCTCCTAAAGACGAATCCCTTTCTCTGTGTCAGACTTAACTGCGTTTGTTGTCGTTTATGCTGACGCCTGTTTCACACATAGCCTACTCCGTTTGCGGTGTGTATTTTTTCCCGCACCCATGTTAGGTTAGAGCGCTCACACCGCACGCGGGAGCGGTGCGTGCATAACAGCAGAGCAGAGATCTACACAGTAGCCTACCTCAAAAACGCGACATAATGGATGTAGGCTAGAAATATTGTTTTGAAATAAAAAATAGAGAATAAATGTTGTGATTGTGGTATTACAGCCGTAGATCAGCTGCGCACTACACACGGAGTATGTGTGAAACAGCCGTAACTCACGCAGCTGCATCTTCTAAATAATGCCGCGAATGGGGCTTGAGGATGTGATGTCGCCTGCGTCTGCGCAGTGCGATCTGATGCAACCCCTGGCCTGAAGTGAAACACTGGAAACAGAAATGCTGCATACCGGTAATAACGCAAGTAAACGAGACGAAATAACGTTAAATAACATTTAGTCTCGTCTCGTTTTGGTCAACGAAAATGAAGAGACATTTTAGCATAATTTTTATTTTGTAAACCACATTTAGTCTCGTTTTTATTCGTCAACGATATTACATTATACATTTAATTATAGTCATCGTCACATGACCAGCATTTACGTCTCGTCTCGTTTTCGTCACGTGAAAAAGGTTCGTTGACGACGATATTTCGTCATAATTTTCGTTGACGAAAGCAACACTAGTTGGAACCCGTTTTCTTGGCCCAGGGCCAGGTTTATTTGTGTGGAAAAGCAAAGAACCGATTTGAAACTAGGCTCTGGCCCAGAACCAGCACCAGCTCTGCCTTGGTGGAAAAGGGGTATGAGTGATGTTCCATAGCACTAAAGACTGTGCAAATGTAAAGTTGCACATGATGTGTTGCAGCATGTGTGTGTGAGTGTGTGTGTGTGTGTTTTTTACAGAGTTCCCTCAAGCCAGTCCATCCATGACCCAGGTTCAACGAGACAACTACGTTCTGCTGCGTTGCACCTTTGGGCTTGCATATCAAAGTAAAAACAGTGAGCAGTGTTGGGGAAAGTTACTTTTAAAAGTAATGCATTAGAATATTGCGTTACTCCCAAAAAAAGTAACTAATTGCATTACTTAGTTACTTTTTATAAAAAGTAATGCGTTAAATTACTTTTGCATTACTTTTTCTCATCTGGGCTGGGCTTGCTTGTTTGTTTTTTAATAACAACAAAAAAAGTTATATTTTTGGCAAATGTTAAGGCCCTTTCACACCAAAAGTGATAAATGCAAGGAAATGCATGTTTACTCCTGTACAGTAGAGGGCACCGCTCAAACAAACCGTTCAGCCATTCTGGATTACAGAACAATAGGATACAGGAGAAGGAAGTTCAACACGCTTATTTCTACATCTAATCTTGAGTAATTTTTGCCTATTAGTATAGTTGAATTAGATAATTGAAGGTAGCATTGGTTAATAAATTGAGATTAAATACATAAAATATATTTGTGTAATTTAATATAGTTAATTATAAAAGTTTTGCATAAAATTCTGAGATTGCATTTTACCGTTTTTATTCATTTTGAGGAATGCTGAATGTTTTTCGTGCAAGTGAGATGAGTAAATGCATGTTCATATTTAGTCTAGAACTACAATAAGCATCATGTTTACTCTGCATGCGCACACACACGCACGCACGCACACACGCACACACCACCTCCTCACTTTGTTTCTATCAATGAGGACAGGAGAGTTGTCAGTCAATACATGTGAAAAAGTAACTAGCATTACTTATTTGAAAAAGTAACTCAGATATTTTGTTGCAAATTGAAAAAGTAATGCGTTACTTTACTAGTTACTTGCAAAAGTAATCTGATTACGTAACTCAAGTTACTTGTAATGAGTTACCCCCAACACTGACAGTGAGTGATGTTCCATAGCACTAAAGACTGTGCAAATGTAAAGTTGAACATGATGTGTTGCAGCATGTGTGTGTGTGTTTGTGTGTGTGTGTGTGTGTGTTTTTTTTTACAGAGTTTTCTCAAGCCAGTCCATCCATGACACCCAGGTTCAACGAGCCAACTACGTTCTGCTGCGTTGCACCTTTGGGCTTGCATATCAAAGTAAAAACAGTGAGTGATGTTCCATAGCACTAAAGACTGTTCAAATGTAAAGTTGCACATGACGTGTTTCAGCATGTGTGTGTGTGTGTGTGTGTGTGTGTGTGTGTTTTTTACAGAGTTCCCTCAAGCCAGTCCATCCATGACACCCAGGTTCAACGAGCCAACTACGTTCTCCCGCGTTGCACCTTCTAAAGGGGAAATTGACTGACTGCATCATCTAGGCCTTAGGATGGTTCCACAAAGAATTGACTGCATATACAACATGAATTTACTTCGAACTAAAGATTTGACTTTTCATACAGCAAAAGACACTGCATCTATTTGTCTCATTAGTTCTAAAAAACTTTAACCTTACAGTTCATTTAAACACAGCTAACTCAACATTAATTGTTTTTAAATCTTCACAATGTATAGCCAGAGAACTATCACAAAAGTATTTAGGAAAGTAAAGGCATACAAAAGTATGTCTGTTTAAAGCTGTTGTGTATTTTTAAAAGCTCTATAAATGTCCTAGTTTTGTGTTAATAAAAATGTTATATATTACATCTCATAATTCAGTTGAATTCATTGTGTATTGTATTGTGTAATTTAAATAAATTTTTATACAAGTTTTGGTTCACTAATTTTATTACATTAAATGTTATTGTGTTATGATGTTCTGTATTAAGATTAAATTATGCCATAAACCATATGCATTAGTACACAAATGACATGCTTGTAATAAAAAAAGCATATTATACACTATTGCTTAATATCAAATAACTTTGTCACAATACATACTAAAAAATGTAAAGTATTTCTTTAAAATAAAAGATTATTATGTGAATTAAGGGGTTTGATTGCATTAAGATTTGATTCCATAATGTTATTTTACTGTTCTTTAGTCAAGGCTTGACAACCAATTAAATATTTATACCCACGAAACATAGCTAGCTTTCTGTAATTTATTTAAATGTCTAAACTGTTAATAAGAAAATAGTAATATACACAAATAAACATTATGTTATAGCTCTTTTAATAAATAAAAGTGTACCTGTAACATATTGTGCTGATTATTGCGATAAAAAATAATGACATAATTATAATTGCACTACGAACTGCTGTGAATATGGTAAGGCAGTATCCCTATGGCAGTATAGATAGAGTCGGTTGGTCAGGGAACGCCCCGTCACGTGGTGTGAATTTACCCTGTGGGGGAAAACATTGCCTTGGCGCTCATTGAAATACATGCGACAATCATGCCGAAGAGTTGTTTTGTCGTTTTCTGTACTGCCAATAAAAACAAAAATTATAAATTGAAGTTCTACCACCAACAAACCTGTTGGTAAAGGTGTGAGCCTCCAGGGATTTGTAAATTTTGAGATTACTGTGTGAGTAGATCCCTAGCTGTGTGGTAGTGGGTGTTTAACTCGTATTAGGCAGTGGGCCAGATTTGTCTACTTCTCTTACGAAAAATAATGATAGTAATCCTATACGATTTGTATTATAATACTTAATAATTCCTATAAGATTTGTATTATAATACTTCTGTGATGTTCTGTAATAGGCCTACCTATAGTTTGTGCCAAAATACTATAATATTCCTACAGGATTGCTATAATATTTTATCCTAAAATACTACAAGATTCCAATGGTTGTTTTTCATAAGGGATGTCTCATTCACATTGGCGTTATCAGATGAAGATTGGCTTGATAGGCCAATCGCTAATGACCATAGACAGTAAAATAAATAATGACGCCAGCCGAACCTGTCAGCACAGTCCCTCGTACTACTGATCACCGTTTTACAAAAGCATTATAGTTAGGAGTGAAGCATACGTATTGGTAAGTGACAAGGTTATGGAGTTATAGTGTGCAACATATTTGAGTTATAGGCTGTTACCGGTAGCCCGCGAAGTCTTACCTGGAGATTCAACCATAACAGAATATATCTCGAAATGACACCTCCGGCCATTTGGTTGGATCATTGACCCAGTTTTTAATTAAATAAGGGCAACCATATCCTATTGCAGTTAATTTTGCAATGTATCGTTGCCGGTCGGCCTCACAATAAGACATTTTCGTCATTCAAATACACACGATGCTCATGGCGTTTTCCCCCACGCCGACCACGCCCCCCAACTATGACGCGCAACCGACTGTGTGTATAGCACGATCATCAGATAACGTTAGCTGTATGCTATGCTACTATCTAAGCTAACTAAAAAACACACTAACAACGATAAATGTTTAATTTCACAATCTATAGCTTCGGTTAAATACTAGTATATGAAACGATGGGTTACTCAACGTAATCCCGGGTTCTTTGATAACAGAGTGAGGTGTTTCACTATGGGGGAATCGCTTTGGGCGTGACCAATTACGGAAGCTCCTATGCCACCACGTCTGTCTTTGACAGACAGGTCGACCTGAGATCAGGCTCCGCCCCCACCTATATCACTCAGGTCGACCCCTAACGAAGTCATTATAAAGAGATTTCTTCCCGTTCCTGTGCAAGGAGGGAAGTGTTGGTGAAACACCTCACTCTGTTATCAAAGAACCCGGGATTACGTTGAGTAACCCATCCTTCTTTTTCTAACTTCGCTCGGTGTTTCACTATGGGAGATATAGACCCCTCCCGGATTGCACCACATACGCTATACTCTTTCATATAGGACCTGATGTGCTGGCTCCTAGCACTGCATGAGCTAAGGATGGTTCTGACACATTCAGTCTATAAAATCGTACAAAAGTGTGCGGTGTAGCCCAGCTTGCTGCTGCACAGATCTCCTGGACTGAAACTCCCTTAAGTAAGGCCCAAGAAGTAGCCATGCCTCTAGTGGAGTGGGCCCTCAAGCCCTCAGGAGGTTGAGAACCCCTGCATTTATATGCTACAGAGATAGCCTCTACAATCCAATGGGACAGTCGCTGGCGTGACAACGGCTTCCCTTTGCGAGGAGTAGCCCATGACACAAACAGCTGGTCATTCTTCCTGAAACCTGCTGTCCTTTCCACGTACACACGAAGCGCCCGTACAGGACATAAATAATTCAGTCTTCTCTCCCCCGGAGTAGAGAACGGAGGAGGGTGGAAGGCTGTAAGTTCTGTAGTTTGACATCTATAAGACGAGTCCACTACTTTCGGTACGAAAGCAGGGTTAGGGCGAAAGGAAACCCTTGTGAGCCCTGGAGAAAACTGCAGACAAGACGGGCTGACAGACAGGGCCTGTAAGTCGCTCACACGCTTCGCTGTCACCAGTGCTAACAGCAGCGCTGTCTTAAGAGAGAGAAACTTCAACCCTATAGCTTCCAACGGCTCAAAAGGGTGTTGAGAAAGGGCCTCTAAAACCATAGACAAATCCCACAACGGGACCATTCGCCTGGCCACTGGCCTCTTACGTCGTGCCCCTTTCATAAAACGACTTATTAAAGGATGCTGACCTGCTGTCTTGTCACCAAAACCCACATGACAAGCAGATATAGCCGCTAAGTATACTTTTATCGTAGAAAAGGCCTTCCCTTTATCTAACAGATCCTGGAGAAAACATAATATGTCCCTCACTGAACATTGAAACGGGACAATATGACTCAGTCCACACCATTCTTCAAAGACTCGCCATTTATTACTATAAAGTGCGCGAGTGGAAGAGGCTCTTGCACTCTGTATAGTGTGTACGACTGATGGGGGTAGACCTGCTGCACTCAAATTCCACCTCTCACGGGCCAGGCCCAGAGAGCTATGCTGTCTGGGTGAGGATGGTAAATTTCCCCCCCCGCTTGTGACAGGAGGTCCCTCCGGGGAGGGAGGGGCCACGGTTGACCTGACAGTAGTTGAACTATCTCGGCCACCCAATGTCTGGATATCCAACATGGAGCTATCAGTATCAGAGACAATCCCATTTCCCTCACCCTGGCTAGAGTGGGTGAAATCAGGCTCAGAGGAGGAAATGCATACAGCGGGACATTTGGCCATGGGTGGGCTAAAGCATCCACACCCAATGGTGCATTTTCGTCCACCAGAAAGAAATACAGAGGACATTGAGCGTTTTCCTGCGAGGCGAAGAGATCTACGGCAGCCTGGCCGTACTTCTGCCATATCTGCCTCACCACCTGGGGATGAAGCTTCCACTCCCCGTACAGGGGATTTCCCCTGGACAATAAATCTGCTCCCCTGTTCAATATCCCTGGAACATGGGTTGCCCTGATGGATAAAAGCCTTGTGTCGCACCACACAATCAGCTTTTTTGCTAACTGGTGCAGTTGAAGAGAGCGTGTGCCTCCCTGTCGGTTGATATAAGCAACCACTGTAGAATTGTCCGTTTTCACTAAAACATGCTGGCCCCTGATGAAGCTCAGAAAATGTTTCAGCGCTAGAAATACTGCCAACAATTCCAAGTAATTTATGTGCTCGTGAATCAGCTGTGGAGGCCACAGACCGTTCACAGCTCTGCCCATCAGAGTTGCTCCCCAGCCCTTTAATGACGCGTCCGTCGTCATAGTGACTCTCGACGACACTGTCCCCAGGAGAATCCCCGTTCTGAGAGTCGCGGGGCTTTTCCAATGTCTGAGCGCTCTGACGCACACATGAGTTATTCTCACCGGTCGGCTGAGATGACGCCGAGAACACAGACGCAGATGCGCGACCCAGCGCTGAAAGTCTCTCATTATGAGTAGCCCCAGCCGTACTACAGAAATCGCTGAAGCCATTAAACCCAGCATTCGTAGGCACAGTCTGAATGGGACAATTTTTCCCGTCTGAAAACGGGAGAGACACTGAGTGAAGGACGTGATCCTCCCCTCTGTCAGAGTGACTCGATAAGAGAGGGAGTTTATACTGAGTCCTAGATATTCCGTGTGCTGCGCTGGCTCTAAGCGGCTCTTTTCCCTTTTTATTCTGAATCCCAAGCTGTCGAGATGCATTAACACCATGTCTGCGTCTTTGATCGCTTGCTCCTTCGACGAGGCGCATATTAGATAATCGTCTATGTACGACAATATTCTTATCCCCTTGTTTCTCAAAGGAAAAAGTGCTGCTTCCACACATTTGCTGAATACTCTTGGTGCTAGAGATAGACCAAATGGCATGGTTTGAAACTCGTAAGCAGTGCCTCGGAATGCAAACCTGAGATATTTTCTGTGAGACGGGTAAATATCTATGTGAAAATACGCGTCTGACAGATCGATCGTCACAAACCAATCGTTCTGGCGGATGGATCGACAAAGTGTCTTGTGTGTCAACATTTTGAATGAACAAGCATTGAAGGTGCTTGTTTAACACACGGAGATCTAAAATTGGACGCAGAGCTGTGCTCCCTTTCTTTGGAATCACAAAGTAACGGGAGTAAAAACCCTGACAGCTCATTTCCTTTGGCACCACTCTGATGGCTCGTTTGTCTAAAAGAGTGTCTATTTCGGCCGTCAGGACGCGAGCTGATTCTCCTTCGGCCACTGAGACTATCATACCATTGAATCTGGGTGGTTTCATGGCAAATTGAAGTCTGTATCCCCGTGAAATTGTGTTTACAACCCACGGATGAGCTGCGCATGCGCGCCAACTGAGTATGCGAGCCGAGAGAGGACCCCTGTATACTTCCCCATCGTGGGCGCGCTTTGATGACGTCATTGCAGTTTCCGCGCTGACCCCTTCTGACAGAGCGTGCGCTCCCTCCAGCGGTGAGGCTAGGGATACACGTTTCATTCTTTGAATTTTTTTGCAATCTATCGCCCTTGGCTGTTTGCCTGGCTGCGATAGTGAAACATTTATTGTTTTGTTTACTGAATTTGGGGAGCATATCGCCCTTATCTCGTGGCTTGGATGCGAAAATGCCTTCTTTATTAAACATTCCCCTGAACATATTGGCGTTTGAAAACCCCCTGTGAGTGCTTGGTGACACTGCTGAACATTCTGAACTTGATAGCTTGCAGCGCGAGCCCTTACTGAACTCAGAACGACAGCGCTGGACCCTTTCCTTCTCTTTGCGGGCGGAGAGAGAAGTGCAGGGGAACATTCGCGTGTCAGGTCGCACGCTTTTTCTTTCGGTCCTCGGGGTGGGGCGGGCGGTTTCTCGCCGCCGCGGCCGCAAATGAATGCTTCCCCCATGGACCGGAGCCGTCAGATCTCGGACGGTGGCCAGGTTGTTGTCCGCTGGGAGCCGGTCTCACATTCCTAGCTCCCATCTGTCTTCCTCTCGCAGCAGCGGCTGCTGCAAAGCCCGGCCGCGCTGGCTGAGAGGGTGGTCGCGGTGCCTGCTTGCGTGGTAAACAGAGGTTAAAAGCTTCATCCTCTTGTTTTCTGAGGGTGCTGGTTTCTCTCATTTTCTCGAGAGCTGGTCCGAACAGACCCTTGGTTGGGTCGAACGCTGCGTCCATCACCTCTGCTTTCTGAGCGTCGCTCAATCCTGACAGGTTTAGCCATAACGCTCTCTCACCTGAAACGGCCAGACCCATCACACGGCCACAGCCCTGAACCGCGCCCCGAGAAGAGCGGAGAATCAGATCGTTCACCACACATATCTCATCCCAGAGTGCTGGGTTCGGCACTCCCGTGTCTAGTTGCCGCCCCATCTCCTCCAAAATCTCTGCCTGGTACGCTGACAGTAAAGTCACCGCGTTCAGCGAGCACACTGACTGCGCCGCATATTTGTACATCCTCTGATAAACGGACGCTGTCAGACGTTCCATCTTGCTCGGCAGCGAGATTTGGGATGAGGCAGAAATAGAGCGTCGATTCGGATGGAGGTGATAGGCCACTGAAGACTCTATTGCTGGGGGTCCGGTCAGCCCCAGCTCTCCCATTCCTTGGATCTCCAGCTTAGAACATCCCTTGGTCGGGAGCTTGCTCTTAAAGGGGCTAACCCAATGACGGGACATCTCTTTCATGCACGCCGGCACGGCGGGTAAGAGTTGTCTCGTTGTGGTTTGAGCAGGCGGTAGCCTTTTTCCGTCATAAAGGTCCCTCTCTGCTCCTTCTGCATCCTGTGCCGCGGGCCACGCTAGGCCCAGTTTAGCCGCGGCTCGCTTGCACACCTCGTGCAGGTTGCCGTCTGCCTGAGAGCCCGAGTCGGTCGCGCTCGGGGGTCTAGACTGTTGGACAGGGAAGAGAAAGTTGTCTTCCTCCTCCTCGTCGTCCATGTCCAGGTCGAGGAGGTCAGAGTTAGCGTCGCCCTCCGCGTCCTCGTCTCCCGGCACCTCCTCCTCGTGTGCGAGAAGGCCATCGAACAGAGGAGGCATATCCGGGGATTCGGCTTCCATCATGTCAGCCCAGCTCGTGGTTGCGCGCTGATGGTCAGTAGCCTTAGGTTTCGCGGCAGCACCGGACAGACATGGGTCTTGCTGGCTAGCCACCGCTACTCTCAGCCTTCTCTCCAAAATTTTCGCCGGCATTGACGCACAGTGCACGCATGTTTGCGGGTCCGCAAGCGACGTCTGAGCGTGCTTGGCTCCCATACACACAATGCACATGGGATGAGGATCCCTGCCCGAGACGGTTGCTCCACATGACGATGGACACGGTCGGGGTGCAGGCTCCCTGCTCTTCGACTCATTCCCTTTGGCGGGGGTGACAGTCGACATAACGGCCGGAGAGAGAAAGAGTGATTCAACGACTCGTCACAACACGTTAGTCCGAGGTTCACTTAGGGTAGTTAGCCCTTTTCACGGCTCGCCTTAACGCGTAGAGCCTAAAGATGGCTTGACGCCACTGGAAAATACAAGCGTCGTGATAACGCGCGATAGTCCGAACAGAATAGCTCGCCTTGACGCGGACACTATTCGGATGTGACACTCAACACAGTCCAATCCACTGAAGTCGCGTTCGGTGGCGTAATCCAATGACGGTCCGCCTGTTGAACAGTTTAGCGAAAATCAGCAATGAAGTCGGACGTGCTGAGAGAGCTTGATGTAATCCCTCACGGGAAGAAAGCGAGAATGACTTCGTTAGGGGTCGACCTGAGTGATATAGGTGGGGGCGGAGCCTGATCTCAGGTCGACCTGTCTGTCAAAGACAGACGTGGTGGCATAGGAGCTTCCGTAATTGGTCACGCCCAAAGCGATTCCCCCATAGTGAAACACCGAGCGAAGTTAGAAAAAGAACGTATAATTTAAAATACATTAAATACATTAATGACTCGTTATACCGTAGTACAAACGTCTTCTATAATAAAGTGATTTTGTATGATTTGTAACCAGGCATCAAAGCGATTACCCATAAAACGTGCTTTGAACCAATCGGATTGCGTCCTACTCTAGTACGCCCGGACTTTTCACACAGAGTAACCGTAATATTCACCACACCGGCATGCATCTCGCGTTGATCACCGTTGATTGATTCTGCGCAGATTTTGCTCATCTCAAACAAGCCTAGTGATTCATCTGATGAGTCGTTTGAGAACCATTGAAAAATGTGGTGATGTGCAAATGTATATTATGAGAAAATGAAATCGTGATGAAAAAAATGAAATTTGATGCATGTAAATTGTTGTAGGAGACTCCAAAACAACATTAGGAAACTTTAAAATAGTAGGGGCACTTTAATGTATTTTATCTTCAGTTGATTTCATCTAAGGCTGCAGTGGTGGTTTCTCGTGTTTCTCTTTCTAGTGATTTTGCTCGTTTTTATCAGCTGTCCAATGATGCTCAATCATCATAAAATGTTCTTCTGCAGCATTTCTTGTATTACTCCATAAAAAGTAATGCCAATTGTGATATCATGATGATAAGCTCTCTCGCAATAAGCGCTTTTTCTGGTCTGCATGCAGCCTACTCGTAACAATATTGCATGTGGGGGTACTAGTCTACCCAATCTGGCAACCTTGGTAAGCACTTTTGTGTGTTTTCCCACATGTGGGAGTCGCATGAAATTGGACACTTTCTTGAGTGCGAAGGACGCTCGACAATGGATTGAGGCAAGGATACATTTGCTCTGTATACAGAATTTACCGAAAAACGTTACGCAGGTCTGGTCCGTGTAGCGCGACAACAAAAAACAAAATAGTTTTTAGCTGACGGATCTTTGCTCTGCTCAGTCTCCACAGTGAGAGCATCAGCTTGAACAACGAACCTGCGGCTTTCAGCACCCACTTGACTCCGGTAATGACACAAACAGCCTTTTTTCTTCTGGTGATGACGGAGCTGACAGGTCGAATTGAGACAGTATAAGATTGTAGAATGTTTTCATGTAACGTTTGTATTTGTCAGGATAGCTGTCTACTTGTTTTATTCTCGGTATTGTGGAATTGTATTTTTCTGCCTCGTCTGCCGAAAGTGGTTGCGATCAAAAAAGTTTCTATATATTTCAAGTGTCTCATATCTACTATGAGACTATGGTATTTGTGAAGATCTATTGAGGGTGCGGTACGAAATGCATGAACCTGGGCAATCTTTGGTTTAAATTAATTCAATTGTGGACAGTTAGCCTATTCCATATTCTTTATCAAAGTATCTCAACCGAATCTTTCATGTTAACTACTTAGCTGCTCACACAATGTAACGTTTTCTACTAAGTACTGTATGGGATAAGCAAGTCATGGCAGTGTAGCCTACTGGTTTTTGCACAATAATTGCTCATTAAAGGGACATAGCCTACATTATGTTACCATCCTCAACCTTAGCACAAGGCATATTTATTTACCGTAGTTATAACATAGCCAAGTCATTTATCATCATTAACGATAAACATGTGCTCTTTTAGAAGTCGTTGTGACGATGATGAAAAGTTTCACAATTGTGTTATGTTATTTTGATTGTTGTTCATTGTGCTATTTTGCTTTTTGAAACAGAATGCCTCATCAAACGTATACAACATCTCATGTAGTAAGAAGCAGTCTGCAATGTAAAGAGACAAATATTAGAGACAGATGTGGGAACTGAAAAAGTGAAAAGGTTTGCTGAGCAGAGAGGTTTGCTCTCTTTTTTGTCTCCATTATCCAGTAGATTTACAGTAATCTGAGTTGCATAGCAGCCACATGAGCTCACAGTGCTGTCCACACTTTGTGCCAAACTGTCAGTGTGCACTTGTGTAATCAGAGAGACCAGATAGAGTGCTTTTTAATTACATTTTTAAACTGGACTCTGTTGGTTTTGTAAGAAGTAAACAGTGGTTACAATGAACATTCCTCATAGAAGTCATGCACAGACTATGCAGTGATGGAGACAAGTCCAGTTTTCTGGCTTTGGTGGAATTTTTTTCTTGTTACATTATTAAGTTACAATATCTAATATAGAAGACTCCTGATCATAATTCTTAATCACCTTAGCCTTGCAGTTTCCTTGCATAATTATGACTGTGATAATGTTTAAACAACATTATCAACATTTCTAGTGATGCACCAAGCTTTTTTTACTAGCAAATTGGTTGATTCCGATATCCAAACTTTTCTGAAGACAGTCATTTCCCTTCAGAGATACATTCATATAAACCCCCACCCCCAATACAATATTTATATTTTTCTTCCTAGATTTCGAGTAGAACGAACAGGGAGATTGCTGTGCCTTGTGCAGTATTTTCTCTCCTCTTTGCGTCTGTCTTCAGCGTGTCCTGTCTTTGGCCCGTGTTAACGTCCTGTTTACAGACTTTGTAATATTTCCACAAAAAAACATTTCTAAACATTTTGTTTTTATACATTACCTGTGAGGGTCAGTGAATCCATACTCATTTCGATGTCCTTAATAAATGCTACATATAAAACTATAGTTTTTAAATAAAAATACACCTTATTGACTAAACACAATCTTTATTGACTAATGCAAATATTTTTTCATGAGCAATTCCAATGTGTGCTTGTCATGTGAGATACCTATCCACACCTAAAATAAAATATTCCTAAAAATTGTAATAAAGTCAAACAAATACACCTATTCTTTTAGCAGGTGCTTTTATTCAAAGTGACAATGATAACAATCATATTCCTAAAAGACAGCGATTAGGCTCTATGTCTATTAAACCTTTGACAAGTATGATCACATTGAACATTCAGATCTGATCCAGAGAGAGCAGTTGTCATGAATAGATATGAAACAGCTTCACAATTCAAACACACTGTATTTTTATTATGTCATACAATAATTCAGATTATTGCAGAAGTACTGCGATAAAGTTTATAGTTCAGATATACACACTAATGTCAACAGTAGCTAAGACTAAATCACCTTTTGAAAGTAACTTTCTGTTGTTAAAAATGTTACATTCTGTTAGTAATTAGACACTTTTTCATCCATTGTTTTTCTATACTGTATATATATAATTGTAGCGTGGTGTAGGACACGTAAACATTTGTTGATGAACTCTATGTAATAACTATTACCAAGTTCATTGTAGGACACTGTTATTAATGAGAAAGTCAAATGGTTCAAACAGTTTTTAAAGTTTAAAGATGGGCAAATTGTATATTCAAATTGTATAAATCTAACTAAATCACTTGTTGGTCACAGTCTTCAGTTTGTTTCCATGGTTTTTCATAATTTTTTTATTATGTGCACCTGTTGAATTCATTGATTTGATTGTTTTTGTATTTAAGATGCGTTTCTTTCAGTTTTTTTATCTGTTCTCGGCGGTGGTTCTTTTTCCGTTTTTTTTTAAGTCTAAGTATGCTGAGTATTTTGTTTTGAGAGGTTTGTTAATAAAATCAAAATCTGCTTTATTTGCAACTAATTTGCCACTCACAACAGCTTGTTCTTTGCTTGAATAATTTATTTTGTACCATTTGTTTGCCATTTTTGCAGTGGGTTGTGAATGGAGAACAAGGCAATGTATCTGACCACCAACAGTGAAGATAGGGATAATAGCTCATTTTATGAGGAGGGCTACGATGGGATGAATCTATCAAAACTCAACCTATGTGAAGAAGGTTTGTATCTTCTTTACTATTTCTTTATACGCTTTGTCTATCTGACATCTTTCCATTTTGCTTTTGATCAAGACAAGCCCTTTCTGTCATATTGTCCCTGAAGATCTCAAAATTGCTGTTGTCACTCTTATTTGTGAGAAACCTCAATCAGTCCCTGCTATACTTGCTAATTACAGACCAATTTGTAATGTCCTACTTCACACCAAAGTTTTAGAAAATGTAGTAGCCTCACAGCTGCAGTCTCTTTAACACTGTGTCACAACCAGATGCGATGTGATGAGATTTCAGCAACAAGCAATTTGTCTGTCCATAGAAAACGTGATCACGGCCAATCAGAAGAGCGTGTAGGAGTCTCTTTGCAAGCGCACTGCACTCGCAACCAAATGGATAAATATATAAAAAAATTTTTGAACATTATTAAAAATATGTACTGAGTGACTTAAACAATCTTTTTCACTGAATATACTTGACTGTTCACGTTGAGTTTGAGTTGACTGTTTGAACCTTTTTGTTTCCTTTAAAGGTGAACTTGGTAACTTTTTTAACTTAATAAAGCTGTCTAGAAATCATTTGGATGGTTAAACAACCTGTTCTGGTGATATTGGTGACTTTCCTAGCTCCCCCCAGCGTTCCCAGGCGGAAAACCAACCTTGCTACATTGGGACTACTGTCCCGGCAAAATGAAAATAGGAAGTCTCGTGAGAAGCGAGACGAGAACGAGCGAGAAACACGAACTGCTTTACGGGTTGATAACAGAATACAAAATGTACATGTCAATGTTCTATGATAATGTGTATGATGTATTACCCACCTCGGTAGACAGCTCCGCAAGTAAAGTTGGCCGGCTCCGATAATAACAAATGCACGTGAGCAGCGGTAGAACGGGGGAGTAGGGTGCCGCTAGTGAGGTTTTTTTTTACGATAGTGTTGTGAAATATACGGCCCACAGCTGTAGGGGGAGCTCGTGGGGAAAACATCATGCGACAACAAAAGGGAAAATCAGCGAAGAAGACTATAAGTTGCCGAATTCTGCTTTAATTCTAAAATCTGAGGTGAACATTGTCGCTTTCAGTGCGATTAATTCCAAATTCTTAACACATTGAAATAATTTAATGCAAATACATTTGTACATTGTACATCACGTTGTTACATGAAATTTGAATTCTAACCGTTTAACCCAATTTCACTTCTCTGTTTGCAATCAGATCATTTTAAGCAGCTAAACTCTGAGAAAGTTTTCAGTCCAATTATCCAGTTACGTATTCATTCAAACAGTCAGCCCAAAACAGCGATAATATTAAGAAAACCAAGCTGATTCAATCAGAGATGGCAGACAGAATAGAGACTCACATTGTGTTTTCAGTGAATTATTAATTCCAGTGTGTTTCGTTTTAAAACATGAGCGTTGTCATATTATATGATTGTTTCTGAAGAGCTTGAGCCCTAATGCATCTCACTGTGTGATATACAGACTGAACAGAACGTCAAAACATTCCACCGCTGTATGGCCAGACGATGCGCAAACTACATTTCTCACCTACATAAAGCAAACAATTGTTTCGTTAGTAAAGTTTTGATGGATGAGAATTGCAACCAAGCTTGGAGAAAATACCTACAGTTTTGTGAGAATCACCCTTTAAGCTGATGGTTTCCTTTGCTGGATATAGCAAATGATGACAAAATGAATGTTAAACAAGATAAATGATGAATGCATAATTTCACTGCAAGTGTGACAAAAGGGTGCAATTAATATCTTATTAAAATCTATTGCCAGCCTTACTAATGATATTCAAACTCACATTAGACACTTTTAATCCTGAGGTTATCACTGTCATACTTTAGATGTTTTTGTTCCAGCTGCAATAGAAATGGAAACCATTTCTAAAGTTGAATTGTTGCCTATTGTTGCCGTGCCTGATAAGGAGAAATTTTTTTATATATAGTATAATATCGAGTATTAGGATGCAATGTTAGAATAAAGAAAACCCTTTTAACATTTGCAGTTGGGTTATAAAATAAATGTTTGTTTTTGAAAAACTTTTTGTTTTTTGTTACTTTTTAGATATTAAAAAATAAGAAAATGACTAGACATGCATAAAGACAATGTAAATATAATTGCACACACCTATCACTTGAAAAAAAAAATATTGCCGTATATTTAAATGTCTGTTAAAAGGGCACAATTTAATGGTAAATTTAATGGTGATCAGTCTGTACCCTCTATAATTACGGTAGGTGCTACATTTTCAGCAGGAGCAGTTATTATTACGTAAATTACAGCTCTACAATTATTTGTTGATATTACAAGGTAGGCTAGCCTATTATGTCAATGTATTTTTCTCAAAACTTTAACCACTAAAAGCGAAACACTCAATGGTGATTGTCTATTTTTTTATTTTCCAATGGAGGCAAAAGTCTCCGGCTATGGATTTCGCCTACACCTCCCCTTCTCTATCCCCTTAGTTTCACTTAAAGCTGCAGTCTGTAACTTTTTGGGTTAAAAATCATCCAAAATATTTTTTTGAGCAAGTAGGATAACCAGCCAGTGTTCAAAACAACCTGCTTGCCTTAGCTCGCTTCAAAACGGTGAGCTTGTAATAATGTTTTTAATTCCAGTGGTACTGGTGGATTTCGAGCATATCTTTGCATCATTACGTCACATTTGTACACATAAAGAAGGTGTCTCGGCTAGTAGGCTATGAGTGTGATCATGTTGGAGGTGGAGATTTATAGCCTTTTCTCACAGCACTTGATATAATTAAACTTATAAATTTTATAGCGGATCCAAACAGGCTTAAACGACAATCACCAATGACAACTGGAGATTCACCCGTTGTAAAATGCAAAAGACTTCGGACTTCAGAGTGGCTACAGTAAAAAAGAGACTGCAACAGGGCCCATGTGAATAAATATTCAACAAATATCCAAAGGATAAATATCTGAAGGGCATAAAATGTAGTCACGCAATGCTGATGTTGTTAACATTAACAATTTGAAAACAAAGTATAATTTGCACGCTTTGACATGATATGATAAGCGATTGTTAGATTTAATTAGCAATGCAATGCTTTTTTCCCCTTTGGTCAGAACAAAAAAGGATGTTACTTATTTGTTCAGATTACATTTTCCGGTGAAATTCTTATGTTGGTCATACTTCCAAAAAGTCGAATCTGTGATTCCGAATGACAGTCTCCACTCTCCAGGCGTGGCGACTGACAGCCGCACATTCTCCTCAAAACATTGGATTCATCCCCGCTGTGCCATGCCGAGGCACAACCCATGTTCCGCGAATAACTGCAATTGCAGGTTTCTAAAAGAGAGAAACTAAGAGGAAAAACTACGGACTGCAGCTTTAAGATAGTTTTCAGAATGATTGTATTTACATTGGCAGATTCGGCACATTCGCGGGAAAGAGCCCAGTATTTAGTAATATTTTATGGTAGGGATGCACCGATATGAACATTTTGGCCGATACCGATAACCGATAATTCTTTACATTTGAAAGCCGATAACCGATATATATTGGCCGATAAATCTAAATAAAAAAAGTATATACTTTGATAGCCTGAATACATAAACAAAAGGCTCACCATTAAAAGCCTTGTCTAAAAAACTCTTTTAACATAAATCAAACATATACAATACAGTATAGCCTAGTTTGAATTCCTTAACTTTTAAAATTAATTTTACACTGGGCAACTTACTTTATTAAAAAAAGGTAACACTATAATAAGGTTTAATTTGGTTAGCATTAGTTAGCATGAACCAACAATTTTATAAGACATTTTTAAGAAAGTTGTATCTGTTAATAGTCAATGCACTGTGAACTAACATGAACACACATATTTTATTATAACAATAACAAAAGCTATTGCCTCTTTGTTAGTTAATGCATTAACAAATGATATTGTAAAGTGTTATCAAAAAATCTATTGCCTAACAACAAATAAAATACCTAAATAATGCAAACAAGTCATTGAATAACATTGGGCTGCATATAAAGAAACAAAATGCATGTGGCATGGATCAATAAAATGGAATCGCCTCCGCACCGACAATAAGGAAATTATTTTAATCAAACCATATCGTTGATGAAAATAATACGAGAACAAAATAATGTTAGTTATTAATTATAACGCAATGTTTTTGATTTTTTTTAAACCTTTTTTTATATTACAGTGATAGTAAACATCTTTAATAGCTTAAGTAGGCTAGTCCTTTTTTTAAATGACATTGCTGTTTCTGCGCGCGCTAAAGCTGAAGAGAACGAAACTGAATCGCTTTGCTAGAAGGTTAGTCAACTCAACGGGTGCTGAATTTACAAATCTTTTACAATAGTGAATACAATTATAATTATATGACAGTCCCAATCATAGCTTTTAATGTTTTGCATTGTTGTTTAATCTGCGCGCGCTGAAGCTGAAGAGAATTAACGAGCACCGGGAAACTGAAGATTAGCAGGTTGTTTAAACGAAACGCATCATATGTGAGATTAATCAGATATTTATATTACATCAATTTTATATTACGACTTATCTGCACAAAATGACGTTAATGCACAATCGAACTTGTGCTGGTCATAATAAATGTGGAGGTTAATCCCTGTTCTGGACGCGCTATTCCCACAACAACGCGCTGAAACGGCAACTAAACCCAGAGAATTCACAACGTTTCATTACAATAGTGTTCTCATTATAATGGCATGTAGATGACAGTCCCAATTATAGTTATAAATGTGCATTGCTGTTTGATCTGCGCGCACGCTAAAGATAAAGATGATCACCGGTACAATGAAGCGCGCGTCGTTCATTAACTCAACCAAACGCATCCTATATTAGATTAATCAGATATATAGGCCTATATACACAAAATAAACATATTACAACTTACAATGGCACAGAATGCTGCGAATGCTCAAAAGAACTTGACTGTGCTCGTCATGAAGGCTTTACTCCATAGACGCGCTCTTTTCGAGACAAAGCACTCGCGCTGAAACACTAACGAACAAGAATTCACAACACTCTTTTGCAGGCGTGCTCTTATTATAATGTTATGAAGCTTATGTGACAGATTGGTGCTGCACATGTTGCACTGAACTGTATCTTCCTTTTCAAAGTGAATCCAATCATTCAGAACAATCATGGCGAAGAGCGCGCGTCTCTCAACTGACGTAAATAATATTATTTATCGGCTTTGATATATCGGCCCAATTTTCTTATCGGATCGATAACAATAACATCAAAAAAGACCATTTATTGGCTGATATCGATATGTGGTCGATATATCGTGCATCCCTATTTTATGGTCTTACAAATAGTGAAATTGCAAATAACAAATACACATTATGAGACATGAAATTAAGTGCACTCAAAAAAATGATGTGTTGGCTTTACTTAACTTTTTTATGTAAACAGGTTCCACCGGTTCCACATAACTGGGTTTCGTTAAACAAACATAATTTGTTCATGTAACTTCAACATCATGGAAGTCATTTTAAGCCATCCAATTAAACTCTGAGCTGAGTGTTAAATGAACACTGAAGCAGTGTTAAAGTTAATGAGATAATTAAGTGAATAATTGAGTGATGATTGAGCATTATTGAAGACACCTGATGTTAACAAGCAGAATCACTGAAGGAGAAAACCGGAATTTAAAGTCACCATTATGGAGATGAGTGTTTGTTTTAGTTGGGCTCTTGACCCCCACATTATTAACTTTAGATTATATTTGGCTGCTGTACATGAGTTATAACAGCCAGATGATCAACTAGAAAAGGTCATCTGATGCTTTTGGTTGTGTTTTAACATAATATTATATCAC
Source organism: Chrosomus eos (assembly GCA_036326025.1). Lineage (NCBI taxonomy): Eukaryota > Metazoa > Chordata > Actinopteri > Cypriniformes > Leuciscidae > Chrosomus > Chrosomus eos. Next base: position 32,572,980 of record CM070829.1, on the reverse strand, counting down.
AATCAATTGATCTGAATCACTGAACTCTTATGAGTTAAGTTTACCTTATGGATTACAGCAGCACTGCCATTGTAGAGCATACAATTTTTAGACTTTTCAATGGAATCCAAATGATCAAATCAATAATAAAAAAAAATTGATTTGGGGGGGGGTCTAAAAAACAACTTGCATCACAATAGGTGTAATTGTGATTGTCAAAACATTTGGTAACTAAACAGAATTTTATTAAGTTTAGTGTAACAACATGTTACAATGTTTACATGGTACAGTGAATGGTAGGTTACTGTTTGTATTATTGCTTAACACAATTTTCACGATTTCAGTTCAATTCTTGATTTGATTTCAATCTTAACTCATTTGAATAAATATTAGGTAGGCTACAGTAGATAGCCTACATGTACATTTTTCTAAAGAAAAAATATATCTCACATAATTCTGTAAACATACAGAAAGCCCTATCAACTGGTATTGTTAAAGGTTAAAATTAACAAATTAAATATAATGTGGTTTTCATTATAATAACAATTATGTAGCCTAATAACATAAGTAAAAATATAATAAATATGTAATATAGTGCACATATTTAGCGAAAAATTCTCCTCTCTATTTTTTCTAGTCAACTAACGTGCTGGTAATTAAATGGCTTTCCTGAGGCAAATAACGTTCTGTGACATAAATGTTCTCCTGCAGTTTTATTGACATTTCCGTGATTGAAAAACACTGATTGATCTATTATGTATGAGGCATAGGCCTTGCTATATACCTTTCGGGAAGTTGTATATCTTTAAATAAAAAGTAACAGATGATCGGTTCACTTGAACTAAGGTGCTACAGTGATCTGTCACGTCACATTTACAAGCGCCAAAACGGTATTTATTGTCTGTATTTCGTAATAAAATGGACAGAACCTGAGAGCTGAGAATTTTTTTCATATAAAAAGTAACCTGCTCTCTCTAGTCTGTCGGTGTCAGTGTCCTGCTCCGCGATTTTTCTCTGCGTTAGAAAATGTATGTTTGGCGTGAGAGCATGTGAAAAGTGTTGATTGCATGAGTCTCAAGCTGAATGAAGTTCTCAATTTCACATCTACGTGTTCTCGAGTTTAGCTACTCTTTTACCTTGATAGTTGGCAGTTCTGCTTTTAGAAAGGAGATAAATCGTCGGCAGCGTTCCTCTTTCCGCCATGCTTCTTCTCCATGCGAGGATTGTTTACATTAGACTAGAGCGCGCACTGCGCCGCATGCACACAGTGCTTATGTGGGGATTGTTTACATCAGAGTGCGCACGTGTTTTGCGCAGCATATACGCAGTTGGGTTTTATTAACGGTTGATGGAAAATAAGCTAATGCGCATTCTAAAAATCAAAATTCGGATCTATTATTTTTCACGGTATATTGCATATTCATTACCGCGATTTATCGCATTACCGAATACCGGCACATGTCTAGTTGCCACCAATCAAAACTCATTCATGGCTACCATCATGCATTGCTGCATGAATAAACAATGAGCTTATGTTCAGAGGTGATCTGTTTGTCACCATTGTTGAGATTCATACGCTAATTCTTGATGTCAGTATGTGCCTACCTGAAATACTTTTTTAGAAAGTTTTTTTTTTTTGTAATTGATTTGATCATTTGGATTTTATTGAAAAGGTTAAAAATTGTATGCTTATAAATAATCCCCTTAGTTCCTGTCCCAAGGTCCCGTGCTCTGAGCGTTATGTCATCGGAAAGCTGTTTCAACAGACGCCTTAGGAAATCAGACCAGTTGCGTTATAAGCAGAGTGTACGCGCGATGCGCGTGGTGCTAATCCGCCTATAGGTGCATATTACTAATGCGCTCTTTAAATAACAAAAACAACAAAAAATACTGTGTCATTGGCTTTAGAGGTTTCAGTTGGTCAATGATGCAGTCTATTTCAGTTGTCTCAAAATAGCAACGCACTAACAATGCGCCAGAACACACCTCGATTTTTGACAGCGCTACTCCTTAGCACAATGGTAACTAAATAATTCAATAACAAAATATCCTTTAAACATGACTGAACATTAAACATTAACATAAACTACCAACATCTTTCTCTTTACTGAAAACACACTTAATCCCTACATTTTCTCTCCAAATGCAGTCCCTTGCAAAGAATGCTGGGAACTACAGATCCACTGCCCAGGGCTGCATTTCTCAAAAGCAATGTGAGCTAGGCTCTACGATCATGGCAAATAAGGCTCTACAATCTACTTATGGCCTATGATGCTTTTGGAAATCTCAGTTCTGGGAAGTGGATCTGTAGTTCGCAGCATGCTTTGCAAGGGACTGAATTAGGAGGGTACATTTAGGGATTAAGTGTTATTTTATGTTTTATGTTTTTTTTTCAGTAAAGGAAAATATGTTTTAGTTTATGTTCATGTTAATGTTCATGTTTAATACAATTGTTTCTAGTTCAGTTATCTTTTGAGGCTGCTGAGTCACCTATAGTATTGATTTATTATCGATACAGAGGTATTAAATTCTGTTATTGTACCGAAGCCAAAATTGTGGTATCGAGCCAACACTATCCACCTTATTCCTGACTAGGTTACTGCATTTTGAATTTTGGGTGGCACTTCCGGTTTGGGGAACTTCCATCCAAAAAGGCAACGTTACGTAATATAAATTACCACAGTGATATTTAACCGTCCGATTTTGCTGTGTAAAGATTCAAGCTTTTGGGGTTATTAATGCTCTGTTGAAAGTACCTTGTTGATGCTTTTACATTTTTAAATGTCCTTTTAATGTTCAATGGTTGAAGGGTGAGTAGAATAATGTAATGTCATTGTACAAAGTTTAAACATATATGTATTATTGCGTCCATAGAGCTAGTCTCTCACTGATTGTTTACAGTTTAACGGAAGTTACACCCATAATTCGCGCAAAGCGTCATGAGGCGTAGGAATAATGTGGATAGTCTTTCTAAACTAGATTTACATCCCTAGTCCCTGATGTTAAAGTCTATGTGTTTCCTTTCTAGACTGTTGATCAGTGTTTATCTTTCACAGTAGGATCTTCAAAGTACAGGAGAAAGACAGATAATTGCTGTGGTCAATTGGATTCCTTCACTGCAATCAAATATGCCATTGTGTCCCTTTATATTCTGGTACTGCTCACCATATTTGGCCTCTGCATAGCAGGTAGGCATATTTTCTTTTCTCTCTTTGTCTTTCTCTTTTTTCTGAACCTTGGACTTGTGTTGTGCCAATTTGTTTCACATGTTTTTATACTTTTTTTAAATCATCATTTAATGTAATCAGAGAAAATAAGAAAATGATCTTGCTTTAAGTAATAAACAAAAAATATGAAAGATATATAGTTATTTAAGAGTTAAAAACATGCTCAGTGTATTTTAGGCAATAGAAACAAGGGCTGTTTTTGTTTAAAGGGCTCTTATGCTATTCAAGACCACCAGTTTAACACTGGCACTGAAAACCTACCCTTTCAAAAACTACATGCAAGTCATTATGATTAAATTACATATTTATAAAACAATCCACAATGAAATGTGCTGCATAAACTTTTAAGGTAGAACTGGCGTAATGGATCTTATTAAACATAAGCCTTAGCCGTTTGTATTTAAGTTCGGGGTCTTCAGAACAATATTTGAAGCAGTAGGTGTTTGTCACATGTGCGTTCAGTTTTTGATAAAATTTTCATTGCGTTATTATGTTTCTGTTCACAGTTAGTATCTTAATTAGTTTATATTCTCATCTGGCCTAGTCCACACGTACACAGATATTTTTTTTATAAACAGTGTTTTCCCTCTTTCGTTAAAAAAAAAATATTGTCCAGACAAGTACGGTTTAAAAAAAAATCTCTGTCCACATGTAAACGCAAAAACACACTAAAGCTGTCAAGAGTATGCCAAACAAACAGGTGGTGATATAACCAGGGCTTGACATTAACACCCGCCAACCCGCCAATTGCGGGTGGATTTTGCTCGTGGCGGGTAACGCAGTCACTCCAACTAGCCACTTTGGCGGGTTGAATCATTGTAGTCTTTTCAAAAGGCATCTGAAAAGAGTGCACTGGCTGTGTTGCGTGCGCGTCTCAGCTGCGTGGTGTTTCCGTTTTTATTTCGGCTCCCATGTTAACAGGTTAGAGCTTGCACTGCGTGACACGCGTGTCTCGAGCCGCGCCGAAAACGCGTGCATGAAATAGAACCGACGCCTGTTTTTCATGCGACACGCAAGCGTGTTGGAAGCGTTTCCAGACGAAATAGAATAGGAAAAGATGTCAGTTTGACACGAACACATATTAATAAATGATATTTTTATGTTTGAAAGTCTATAGGTTTTGACAAATGCAGATATAAATATAATTTAAAAAATAAATAGGCTAAAAGGCCTGATTATCGATTTTTAAATATCGCACCTGTCAATACAAATCTGTAGGCTAGCCTACTTTGCCATCTATAGCCTACTGCCGACGTTGTCTTTGCTGTATCAGTAGTAGGTTATATATTTATGTTTATATAAACATGTATAAAATGTATAAACGGCGCCTATGTCCCGAGATTGCCCTCCCTGTACGTCGCCAGCAGCGCCGCGTCAGACACGTTTCTGGTGTGCAAATGGACTGCATTTATAGCGCTTTAAACAGACTTTATAGTGCAAAGACACAGAAAACGCCACGCAGTCAGTGTGTTGCCGGCCTAACGTCGTTGGAGCTATGTGGTGTCCGAACCATGGCATGCATTTTTCGTGAGGTTTCGAGACTGACCTACTTTCCATTGCAACTTGTAACAAAGAATTTCCCATCGGGGCTCAATAAAGTAATAGGCTATATGGGTACACGATCCGTTCCATCTGCACGATCCGTTTCACGCATGCACGTAATGACGTAGTAGAAAACGTCACGGTTTTCCTACACAATCGGTACCACGCATGCGTGGATGAAACACTTGACGGCCAGGCGGCACAACTTGCGGCATACCGGTATTTGTGTAACATAGACATCATATGTTTGTGTAACGTTAGTTGTATTGTGTTTAACATTTCACAGCGGGTCTATTTTGATGCTTTTAAATGTAGCTTACGCTATGCATTACGATGTGTTTACGTGGTTGCCAATCCAAAATAATAAAGGAGTTGTGAGTTATGAACATACATGTTTCCTCCATTCTCTCCTTTGCTATATATTATTAACTTAACTTGCCGTGTTTTGGTCTGAGGACAGTATTGTGAGATGGTTTGTGTCGTTTTTTTAATTAATTTATTAAATACATTATTAATTTATAATCGGCTATTAGTTAACTTTTAAGTTGAGTAATTGTGTATTAGTATGGGTCTATATAGGCCAATATATTATAATCGGCTATTAGTTAACTTTTAAGTTGAGTAATTGTGTATTAGTATGGGTCTATATAGGCCAATATATTATAATCGGCTATTAGTTAACTTTTAAGTTGAGTAATTGTGTATTAGTATGGGTCTATATAGGCCAATATATTATAATCGGCTATTAGTTAACTTTTAAGTTGAGTAATTGTGTATTAGTATGGGTCTATATAGGCCAATATATTATAATCGGCTATTAGTTAACTTTTAAGTTGAGTAATTGTGTATTAGTATGGGTCTATATAGGCCAATATATTATAATCGGCTATTAGTTAACTTTTAAGTTGAGTAATTGTGTATTAGTATGGGTCTATATAGGCTAATATATATATATATATATATATATATATATATATATTTTATATATATATATATATATATATATATATATGGACACAGAAGCGACATGGGACCAGCGGTGGACAGTAGTGTAGTACACTTTTTGAGTATCTTTATTTATCTTTATAAAAACTCACTCACACGGACACTCTTTCTTTTTTTTAACAGCTCTCAATCCACTTCAGACGAACACTCTTTCCTCTGAATCAGCTCTCAGTTCATTTATACGAACACTCTTTCCACTGTAACACTCACACACACAGGAACACTCTTTCCGCTGTAACAGGTCTGTCCACTTCAGACGAACACTCTTTCCGCTGTAACAGGTCTGTCCACTTCAGACGAACACTCTTTCCTCTGAATCAGCTCTCAGTTCATTTATACGAACACTCTTTCCACTGTAACACTCACACACACAGGAACACTCTTTCCGCTGTAACAGGTCTGTCCACTTCAGACGAACACTCTTTCCGCTGTAACAGGTCTGTCCACTTCAGACGAACACTCTTTCCACTGTAACAGGTCTCAGTTCATTTATACGAACACTCTTTCCGCTGTAACACTCACACACACAGGAACACTCTTTCCGCTGTAACAGGTCTGTCCACTTCAGACGAACACTCTTTCCGCTGTAACAGGTCTGTCCACTTCAGACGAACACTCTTTCCTCTGAATCAGCTCTCAGTTCATTTATACGAACACTCTTTCCACTGTAACACTCACACACACAGGAACACTCTTTCCGCTGTAACAGGTCTGTCCACTTCAGACGAACACTCTTTCCGCTGTAACAGGTCTGTCCACTTCAGACGAACACTCTTTCCACTGTAACAGGTCTCAGTTCATTTATACGAACACTCTTTCCGCTGTAACACTCACACACACAGGAACACTCTTTCCGCTGTAACACTCACAGGAACACTCTTTCCGCTTTAACAGGTCTCAGTTCATTTATACGAACACTCTTTCCGCTGTAACACTCACAGGAACACTCTTTCCGCTGTAACAGGTCTCAGTTCATTTATACGAACAGTCTTTCCGCTGTAACACTCACACACACAGGAACACTCTTTCCGCTGTAACACTCACAGGAACACTCTTTCCGCTGTAACAGGTCTCAATCCACTTCAGACGAACACTCTTTCCGCTGTAACATGTCTCAGTTCATTTATACGAACACTCTTTCTGCTGTAACAGGTCTCAGTTCATTTATACGAACACTCTTTCCGCTGTAACACACACACTAACAAAATGTATATGGGTGATTGTGCACCCCAACTCCAGCATTTACTCTCAGGTTGAGGGTGTCTTTGCAAATAATCATGAAGGTTTCCATGTCCTTAATGTTTTCAAAAATGAACGTGAAAGGCTCCTTGGCATAGCACTTCATCGACTCCATCAGCACCCTCCACGCTTTCATTTGGTCATCATGATCCATCAACATGTATGATGGTTCTTGCACCTGGCCAGTGAAAAGCCCATGACTGTTCCTCACGATGTATTCTGCCTGGTACATATGTTTCAATGTGAGGGGCAGCTCCTCCACTTCTACTTGTTCCTCCTATGATAAAGTAAAATACCATAAATTAAGACTACAACATAAGATGTTTTGGTCTTTCAAAAGGGGCCTAAAGACATCTTTTCAGCAAAAAAATTAACAAATGTCTCTTGGAGATGGCTGCAATGTAACAAAGGATGAAACATTGACAACGTTTACATGCACCCTCATAATGCGATTATAATGGGATTTTAGCAATATTGCGATTATACTTTACCTCATGTAAACACAATACTTAAAGGTTGTGTAGGTAAGAAATTTATTAAAAAAAAATTCAAAATTTGTTTAGACTTTCTATATATATATATCAATGCATAATTAAAATCTAAGTACTCTGAAAAAGAAAGTATAAAAATCGAGTGTCTGTAGACCTCTCACGACTGTTTTAAAGACAGCTCATTATTTCCATTCACTTCACCCCCTCCCTTCTGGTCTCCTTCCAAAGCCACACCCCCAAATCACATGAACGAGCAACTCTGACAGCTGAGCTGAAGACGCATTATTTACCTGAGACGAGCGAAGAGTAGAGGAACGAGTGCATGTTGTGACATCATGTCAGACACACATGTAAATAAAAAAATCTAACTTTATCATTATGAAGTTAAACAAATAAGTTGTATTTTATTACTCACTATCAAACTAGCATATTGATATTGGTAAACTTTACAATATATATTTATTGATTCGCTAACGAGCTAGTTATCTATAAGGCAAAGCTAAACACAGGTTGCGTGATACACGTTGTTCCATTGCCATCATTTACACTGTGATGTAGATGAATTTCGTGTAAGATTTATAACACAAAATATTAACACACACATACAACATAGTGTGTACGACACACAAAGATACACGATAAAGACATCAGTAAACATCGGTCTAGAATATAAAAACAAAACAAAGATGAAAAAAATGATAAATCATGGTAAACATGTTAAAAGAGTTAGACAGAGGGTAAATATAATACTAAGAAAAATACCAGGATGCGGAGTAACGTTAGACCTACTATCTGTTAAACCTACATTTAGTTATCTAAACAAAATTATGCACAATTCAACACTACAGCTATCATCTTGAGCTAAGTCTATTATTTACCGTCTCTACTACGGCTCGCTGAGTAATGCTATGTATATTAGGCAGCCACGTGTGCTAATGACGCATGCTTCTTGAAAAGATAAACAAAAAAATCTGTATGATCTAAATACAAAAAGAAAGATTTACCTGTCCAGCAGAAATGAAGCCATCAAGGCGTCACTTTTCAGCCCCTTGAGGTCCCTCAGTTCTCGCCAACGCTGGAAAGCCACGCCGATATTCACCCGAGTTTTATTTCTTTGTTTATCCAACAACTTTTTGTTCATTACCTTTTCTTGTAATGTAAATGACTTCCTTTTTTTTTTTGACTGGGTTGCCTTCGTGAACTGCAAATGTGGACTTAGATTGGTCTTTCTCTGCCATTGTTTTGGTAATCCTAGGTTCCGTGGCTGAATTACACAAACCAAACGAGTGCGCGCAAAAGGGCAGGTCCTGTGTGGCGAAGGGGTGGTTGCCATGGTTGCGAGAGAGTGACAGTCGCCTAGGCCAATCCGTTGTTTCGTCCCGGTTCGAAATAATGAGCTGTGTTTAATGCAGATTAAACGGTCTAGAGTCAATCGATTTTTATACTCTTTTTTTTTCAGAGTACTTAGATTTTAATTATGCATTGATATATATAAAAAGTTTAAACAAATTTGGAAAAAAGTTTTTTTATAAATTTCTACCTACACAACCTTTAATGTATATATAAATATATCACGTGACGATATAACATGTTATAATGTATCAGTTTCAAGTTTTACATTTAATTCAGTAATTCACACACTTTTCCACAATATTCAAATTTTTTTGAGATCTACCTGTATAGAATGCATACGTGAAAATGGTTGTCTGGTTAGTTTGGCCATACCTTGACTATTTGGGGTCGAGAAATCCTATAAATAGGTGGTAGGGTGCCTGCCATCAGCTGTTCTGCCTCCTCTGTCCAGAAGGCAAAGCGCTGCCCGAAGTTCTGCCCATGCCTATTCAAAAGTATGGTACTTTTAATGTAGCATAATTGTAAAGCAGACCAATGTTTTACTGCTTGAAATGTGTCCTACCTTGCGATCGAGAATTTCTCCAGAATCTGGAGACACCACCACTTCCGAATAGATGGTATGTCAGTCTGTAATACACATGTAATATTGGAGTCTTGCATTGTTTGTTTTTTTAACATTCTTTGATACATATACATTCCATGAATTACAACTTACATCCAAAAAGTGAAACATGGCACCAGTACAGATGCAGAGGGCATACTGTTAAAGAGAAAAATAATTATTACGGAGATTTAGGACAAACAGGAAAAATTGAGTAGAAATTGTATAAGTTTACCATAAGCATGAATATCCCACAGCTCTGTCCATCTGACTGAACTGGAAATGGCTGAAAAGTAATATACAGTTACTCAGATGTGATGTTGACAACCATATGTAGTGTCCGCTGAGCAAAATGAAATGGCAAATTTACATAGTAAGTAAACTTACATCAAAATCTTTGCCCGTCTTCTCCACCCACGGTCCATTAGCCACTGCTCCTGCAAGTTGTCTGGAAAAACATTATGCAAAACTGAATCCATAGAACAAGAAGCCTAAGAACAAGAAGCCAATCCTAAAGCCAGAGAACAAGGCTTTTACTCAATCCTAAAGCCAGAGAACAAGGCTTTTTCCTCAATCCTAAAGCCAGAGAACAAGGCTTTTTCCTCAATCCTAAAGCCAGAGAACGAGGCTTTTACTCAATCCTAAAGCCAGAGAACAAGGCTTTTTCCTCAATCCTAAAGCCAGAGAACGAGGCTTTTTCCTCAATCCTAAAGCCAGAGAACAAGGCTTTTACTCAATCCTAAAGCCAGAGAACAAGGCTTTTTACTCAATCCTAAAGCCAGAGAACAAGGCTTTTTCCTCAATCCTAAAGCCAGAGAACGAGGCTTTTTCCTCAATCCTAAAGCCAGAGAACACGGCTTTTACTCAATCCTAAAGCCAGAGAACAAGGCTTTTACTCAATCCTAAAGCCAGAGAACAAGGCTTTTACTCAATCCTAAAGCCAGAGAACAAGGCTTTTACTCAATCCTAAAGCCAGAGAACAAGGCTTTTCCTCAATCCTAAAGCCAGAGAACAAGGCTTTTACTCAATCCTAAAGCCAGAGAACAAGGCTTTTACTCAATCCTAAAGCCAGAGAACAAGGCTTTTACTCAATCCTAAAGCCAGAGAACAAGGCTTTTACACAATCCTAAAGCCAGAGAACAAGGCTTTTACTCAATCCTAAAGCCAGAGAACAAGGCTTTTACTCAATCCTAAAGCCAGAGAACAAGGCTTTGCCTGAACAGGATATCAGTCCATTTCACTCAGTTTGATCTGTATTTGTTAAGTGCTGTTCATGCTTAACTGGATAATTTTTTTATAGAAAACACCCCCTATCATGTATTAACTTTAATTCCCATAGTAGCATGTAACTACATGCACTTTATGTTCTTTGTTAGCCTTAATCGGTCACAGGTCAAACCTTGCTAATGTCCTCTGCTTATGCGTTTCAAACCTAAATATGGTTCGGTATTTCTCATCTCCAAACCCATTTGGACATAATGAGTCCAGAAAAATAGCCTCCTTCTTAGCAACTAATAACACCTGTGAAGAACATACCCTATTAATGTCAGCTATAGGGGCACCAACTGGTTTAAAAATAGAGGAAAAACTAAAAAACAATGTAACTGTACACAAAGCATGTAGTGGCTTGCTGTTTGTGACCCCCTAGACCATGCTGGCAAAATGATGATATCTTTAGATTCCACATTGTCCTATTAAAAAAATATATGTTTAGATCTCCTTGGACATATCTTCACTTAAAGAGGTGTATCTGCTGGACTTGTCAACACATTATGCAACTTACCGGCAAACTAGGTTCCCTTAGTTTCCATTTAGGGACTTCAAATAGGTCAGCAATGTGGACATCCATTCCCTGAATAAAATTGTATGTCTGCATTTCATATACATAAATCTCACAAAAGTGAGTAGTAAAAATGTGAGAGGTGCACTCACTTTTGCACAAACTTATATGCAAGTCATCAAGGTAAATACAAATACATACATGTCTCCTGCCTGCCTCCTCTATCAGCCTGAAGCACGCATTACCAATCTGAAAGCACAGAATGTTTTGCATAATTACAATAAAGGCATTAGAACCATTCAAACTCTTTACAGCAATATCCACTTACATTGCTCTCCACCTGTTCATCTAGCCCCAGGCTCCAAAAGTCTTCCCTTTGAAGACAAACTGGGCCATCCAGAACAACAATTTCTTTTGCTGGACGTGTTCTGTCCAGCACATAGGTCAGCTAGAAATAAAAAATATCTGTGTTAGGAATAAGCAATCATGCATTTATTATTTAAAGCACACCAAGCTGTGCATGTGAACTATCCAGTTTAGTTTGGCACTCACCACTTGTTCTTGCTGAGGACACAACCTCTTGTGCCACAGTGGACCTTTATTGGCATACTGGTGGTCCACCAGTCCAATGTCTTCTGCATTGTTTTGGCTGCCCTCCGATTCATGCCTATGATCTACACAACAGGAAAGTAAATAGTAATCATCATTGTCAAGTGTAATGTTTATATTTGCTATGTCACCAAGTAGGATTATTACAATACCTTGTGGCCGAAAGTAGGGCCTTAGCTGTGCAACATTTACTTTTTGTATTTTCCCTAACATTGCCACACTTGCCACACCCTTCTCTGTCAGGGATGTGAGGGTGAATGGGCCTTGGTGGAGATCCTGTAAGCAATTTCCCTTCTTCACCTTCTTTTTGGGCTCCCCAATTAGGACCTCGTCCCCTGCCTTAACTGAGCACTGGCGAACCCCTTTCCTTTTCTTTGCCTCAAAAGCCTTTTTTTGTTTCCCCTGTGCCTTTTCAATGTTTTTCCGTACCTTGAAGATAAGAATATATTGCTATGCGAACATTCTTATTCAAATTGAACATGCCATTCACACAACTCTGAACAAACCGTTTCATTGAGGGCCTTGACTCCAGCTAGTTTTAGCTCCAGCTCCTCCTCTGGGTCCGCCAATTCAAAGGCAGCGTCTGTCTCACAGACATTTAATGCCTGTGGTAGACGGGGGTGCCTATTGTACATTAAAAAGTACGGGCTGTACTTGGTGGATCTCTAATTTGAAACAAAATGTTTTGCATCAAATCACACAATAAAACTCTTAAAACATGTATGCAACATACATATCTAGTCATTTTGAATAATAACCTGTTTTGCAGTTTTATTCCATAAACTATGGCCTGCAAGTGGATGTCCCAATCATCATGGTTCTTAATTTTGAACATATCTTTCACTGAAGATCCGCTACTTTATATTTTGATTTAGTTCTCTCATCCTTCAACAAGAAAGAATTACTACATGCACTTTTTGTGTTAAGTCCTTTAGTGTTCAAAATCATAATGTTTCTTCAATATTAAAAATCTTATATGACTATCTCACGATACCTTTTTAAATATAACAAAATTGTTTCAGCCAATTTTCGCGAGACTTTCTTTTTCAACGCTGCATCCACCAACCCGTCAACCAAATATTGTTTAACGGCAGCGTAAAGGGCAAACTTCTCGTTTCTTCCGCTGAACTCCATTTTCTTTCGTTGTGAGTGAAGTAAGTTTCGCGCGCGGTACAAATATGCGCATGCGTGGAACAGATCGTGCAGTGTCGTAAATCAAAATCAGCGTCGCAAAACAGAATTATAATTTGCGCATGCGCGTTTTCTACTGCGTCTACTACGCATACGTAGAACGGATCGTGCAGGTGGAACGGATCGTGTACCGACAGGCTACTGGGTCTGATTCTGATATTTAAACAGACAGTGTTTCTAATGCTAAAGTTTTTTTTCAGTTTTTTTTTTAAATCTTTTTCATCAATCTTCTACATCCATGCACCACTTTTATTAAGCAATAGAAGCTATTTTTATGTCTTTATCTTAATATATGGTTTTATTTTTAAAAAAGAGTTGTAAACACAACCTTATCAGAGCTAATGATAATGACCTGTATTGTTATACATTTATGTAGTCTTGATTTGGGTGTGTACAGTGGTTTTACATTTAAAAGGGTTGTAAATCTAGTTCAAGTAAATTTTAGCACACCATAGTCAACTTTAATCAGGTAATTTCACAACAAAAAATGTGGCTAGTAAAAATGCTGTGTGGCTAGTAACTTTGGAAAACCACTAGCCACATTGGCTAGTGAGCAAAAAAGTTAATGTCAAGCACTGGATATAACCCTAACTATGAGGCCATGTTGGCCAATCAGAAGCCTGAAAAAAAGGTTATTACCGATTCCGGTAGGCTAACAATGTGTCATTAGCAGTGACTAGCGTAGTATTGCATTCTGACGCCTCTGTTCTGCAATAAAATGGGACAACTGTGCATGTATCTGTATACATGTTATAAGCCCTGTTAGCACAGTTATTAGCAGCAATATTTTGGCTATGTCTCATGCAAACAAATGAGATAGCGGCTCACAATCTGACATCAAATAAAGGAGATACAGTAACAGCACACATGGTGCGTTCACATGCTATGGAAAATATGATATTTTCCACTTGTGAACTGGTATTTAACAGTGTGTTGCATTCAAGTGCTTTTGTTGTCGTAATTTTGTAAAAAGATGGAGACCCAGACAGGGTCGGCGCCACGAGGGGGCCCCAGGGGGCCTGGCCCGGCCACCTGGGTCACTGTGCCCCCTCACCTCTAGTCAGCGCACCACCCTGCCTCGGAACCTCGGAACGCGATTTCAGCCGCTGAGATTCGGCAACAGGCACGCTACCACTGTGCCCTTTTATTCCTGACATATTACATTATACATGTATTCCTGACATTATAATTAACTTAAGTATATATTTTTTTATATTTTAACTATAACTACATATAACTATTTGTAAATTAATTTTGTTTTACCATGATTAAATCAGCTTTGCAACCCGTAAATGTATCCATCGATCCGCTGATTTTGTTTTGAGTTCTTCAGTGGTCTAGTGGTAGATTAATTGCCAAGCATATCAGAGGCTACGGGTTCTAATCCACCCTCAGTATAGTTTTTTTTCTGTCTCATCAAAAACCGAATATGTTCATCATTGGTTACAGTTTTTATCAAGCAGGGACACGTTTGCGTCCATTTTATATTGTGATCTCACCGAACGAATAGAGTCTCCGTTACTGCGATAGATTGAAGAGCGTGTCCGAGTGAAGACTGCGCGAGCCACAAGAGAAACTGTATCCATGACACTGATAGCAGCGGCAACATGCGCGCAGCTTGAATTCAAAAACAAAACATTTTAGCGCTAGATCTCTTATTTAATAGCGAACTAAATTAATGCTCTGCTAGTTAACTGGAGATGTTTTATGTATTTGTATTTGGTGCATCCGTGCCATGTTTCAAAAAGTGGTGGGGGACAATATATCGATCCTGAGAAAATCCCGCAAATTACGCCTATGAAACACCCCCCCCCCCCCCCCCCCCCCCCCCGCTGGCTTTTTAATCTTACAAAAAAAAAATCATTAATAGTAGGCCCTCCCAGTGACGCATCGAGGCCCCCTCCTTCCGTATGTCCTGGCGCCGACCCTGGACCCAGACCTGTTATTTAGCTAAAATTTTTTAGATTGCTTAAGTCATCTGCTACAGCAAGAAGATGATCAAAACTCAAACGGTAAATAATATGCTGTATAATTTGTAGATCATGAATAGTAGAGATTTTTACCATTCACGACTCTTGCGCTGCTCTCCGCGATTTTGAAAAGGTCCAAGGTTATCTCATTCTCGGCAACTCGTGCATTAAAATATTCTACGAGCTGTCCTGTGGAAAATAAATACCACATGAGGGGGTGTTCATGTACATTTTCCACGTCGGCTTTTGGTATTTACCATAATTATCATAGCACGTGAACGCACCAACACTCGGATGTCACAAGCCAAAATCTACAGTTTCAATGGCTACACGACAACACTGTAACTGTTTTTTCTAAAAATGGTAGGAGTTTTCAAAAAGGTTTGGTTTCAGTTACCTGTTATGCATTTGCATGTGGACGAACAGCAAAACCGCATAGAAAAAGCTTTTACTATGCGGTTTTGAAAATACCCGTGTTCGTGTGGACAGGGCCTCTGTTCTCTGCCTGTTTGTCTCCTAGGTTACAGATGAATTAGTGTTCTCAGTTCAGATGTGCCTTGATAATTAGCTCCTTAGTTTTCTGTGTAGATAAGCCCTCTGTTTCAGTTTGTTCTTGGTCTTTGATGTCGGTGTATTCGTGGTTGTGTCCCTTACGAAACAAAAATATATTGCAGTATATTGGAAAATATCATGTGATATATTAAGCAATATATTTCCATATATGGGATTTAATATTTATATTTTCCAATATATTGCAATGTATGCATAGACCATATATGTATATATATATATTGATACATAGACCATATGTATATATATTGATACATATAAAACAAATATATTGCAATCAAGACCAAAAATGTCACTATATTTTTACATGTAATAGTTTGTCTTTATATGCTTTAATATACTGCAATATATATATATATATTATATATATATATATATATATATATATATATATATATATATATATATATATATATATATATATATATATATATATATAAACTATGTGAGTGATTTGCGCGTAAAGAGATCTTCCCGAAAACTCTTTTCCTGATTCACAAATACTTCGTAAACGTCAGATGTGATAGTGAAACGTGTGTGTTAATGAATTCCAGTCGTAAATGGGACGCGCGTGCACGTTCATTCTCAATTACCATACATCCCGCCCATTAAATCTGACTGACAGCTATGGGCATCATATTATGACATGAATGCGAATGAAAAAGAAACATTTCTCAGATGCAGAAATTGAAGTTTTATTATCAGAAGTTCATTCAAAATGCCACATTTTATATAGTGGCATATCAGGTCCTAAAAAGGAAGCTTGGCAGCATATTACAGATGCAGTTAATGATGCAGTTAATGGAGTTTCATCTGTTAATCGAACAGTCCCAGAAGTGAGAAGAAAATGGTTCGACATTAAGCTTGTTTGCAAAAAACGAATTAGTTCACTTCGGAAAAATCGTATTCAAACTGGAGGAGGACCACCACCGCAGATGCTATTACTGGCTCTAATAATAAAAGTAAAAAGAAAAAACGTATGTAATTACTATATATATTTTTTTCAAAATGCTGTGTAAATATGTACCCGTTTAAGGTGAATTAAAATGCAGCCTTATTAATGAGCAAACCGTTCGGATGGTAAGCGCACTATTTACGCGTGGCTGGGAGCAGGTGTAGATTTCTTGCGTACCAACTAGGGATGCACCGATACCGATACCAGTATCGGTATCGGGCCCGATACTGAGCTCATGTACTTGTACTCGTACTCGTAAAAATGCCCCGATACCAACAACCGATACCAGGCAGCATGTGTACAGTGTCAGAAATTATAATGGGGATAAAAAAGAAGGCTGTATATGAAATAAATGTATCTTATCAGTGGAATATTAAACAGAATATATTAACGCGTCGTCTATTTAACTATATGGTGCGCAAGCTGATAAGAGAAAAACACGGAGAGGATTGAGCGCGCTACGACACAGACGCGCGAGCTGGTCGAGCGCAACCCTTTTTCACAGACGTCAGTGGAAAGTTTGTAGTTCAGTCGGATGTCAATGGCAAATCAAGTAAAACGAGGCATGTAGCTTATTAATAACGTTAACTGACGAGAGAGAGAGAGAGAGAGAGAGAGAGAGAGAGAGAGAGAGAGAGAGAGAGAGCACTTCTGTTGAATGCTGTTGATTGCGGATCATTCACTCAGCACGTGTTATTTGGATTAAAACTAAATCGTATATGTAAGTAAAACATGAACGGTTACCTTACTTATGTTTAACGAGTGGTAGCCTACATTATTACAGGACATTTGCAGGTCAAGAATTTCCACGAACTTCAAACATCCACAGCGCGCGCCCCGAAAACCACCAGACAGCGCGCGAATACTGAATGGAAGTCTTTCACGCATTGCGCTTGTACGGACGAATTCACACAAATCTATGTAAAAACACATTGGCGAGTATCCTAGTAAAAGTCTGTTATATATCTCAAGTGAACGAAGACAGTATAATTCAAATGGCGTCAGTGCGTTCGGCCTTAAAGGGGCGGCACTTTAATAAATCTGCTGCTGTGTTTTAATGTTAATCAAACAAAGGACGAATAAATTACTCTCTGCTCTTGGCTAAATAGGCTACCTCTATCAACTTTACAAAAAGATCCATATATATTTAATTTATGCAGTAATAAATATGCAGTGCATGAAATATATATTTGTTGAACTAATTAAGTTTAAATTTAATAAACAACTAATATGATTGATATTATTTTGGTTTCTCTACCAATACATTTAAAAATTACAAATGCATGAATTGAAAATTAACTGAAAATTAAAAATACAGTTATCGGTTACGGAATCGGTATCGGCGAGTACCAAAAATGAAAGTATCGGTATCGGACTCGGTCTGGAAAAAGTGGTATCGGTGCATCCCTAGTACCAACTAACATTTGGAAAATACGAAAATTTTATTGAATCCGAAAATTTACGCCAGAAGCACTTTACACACGATTTACACAAAAATTCGTTCTACTCGTGTTTCATGAATGAGACCCATTTTCTGAAAGAATGCCTCATATTCTCAGAACTCTACACACAAATCAAAAAAACAGACACACAATGGGCAAAACCCCTCAATTCTCCTGCAAAATGAAACTTTACATTCAAAACAATGTTATTTCTTCTCAAAGTGGTATTTTGTTTTCAAATGACACACACAAACCATCATATGAATAGACATTTATAAGAACCAGTTGAACACTGATGTGCTCAATGTAAAACACTGTGATGAATGGAAAACACTTCTTTCATCATAATGACTCAGGCCTTTTTTGTTCAGTGTTACACTTACTACAGACCGTACATACATAAGTTTGTTGTAAAATATTTGAGAATATTGTTTTTATACCCAGAAAACACAAATACACAGCAACAAATATATTTTATTTTTTCCACAAAAACAATGGGAGATAGATTGCACATTTCGTACATCACAACCAACACAAAGTTGCACATACACTGGTTTACATACAAAACAACAGAAACTTCTCTTCTGCTTCTGTCTTTTATGCTAAAGCTCTGATTGCTAATTGTAAAACTGTGTGACATGTGTTTGCCCATGTGACGAGTCAGTGTGCAGATCTGAATGGCAGTGTGTTCCTTGTGAAAACAAGAGATTTTGTGCATGAAAATTGTGCCAAATCCAGAGAATTGTGTGTAGTGTTTTGAAAAACGTGTGTTTTAGAACTGCAATTTGAGTGTAAAGCAGGAATTGTGCTTGTAGTTTAGCAGAATTGGTTCAGGGGGTTGGTGAATGAGTTACATGTTGTGGTCATTGTGTCTCAAGTACCAGAATTTGTGTGTAAACAAATGAGAAAAAATTTAATAGATAATATACCTTTTACCAGAATGAAAAGAGAGAAAGAAACATGGTTTATGAAATTGATCTGTTAATTAAGATAAGTTTATTCGGTTATATAAGTTTTTTTCCTTGCGTCAAATGCGGAACTTATGCGTGCATATAGCCTATCTCCATCATCGCAAGATCTCATAAGAAATCTTTTAGATTACATACGAAATGCTGATTATTTTATGCTTTACAATCACTGTGCTGCTGTAATCAATACAGTAAATCTAACTCAGATAATGAGTTCTTTCATTCGAGCCAAATGCCGATTATGTCAAAATATAACCAACACCTGATAATCTTTTCTTTTTGATCATCTGTCATCATAATTCAATTACGACAGACAAAACAAATCTAAAGTTATGAATGCAAGGGGCATGAGCCCAACTAAAGCAAACACTGATCACAGTAAGTCGAAATGAATCCTCTGTTCTCAGTTATTGAACATAGTGTCAAAGCAGTTAGCTTAGTTTAGTGCAAGTCATGTATACATTTGGTTGCAGCTATCCAAATGGCTACCGATGGAGAACACCATTCAGGTGCCCAGATAATTGGAGATTGTGCAGTGTGGGATTTGTAACCAGTCATTTTAACCTGTTAACCGTTGCCAGAGCGTCGGCGCACTGAAGCGTTTTTTTTTTTTTAATAATTCAAAGTTACTATCAGATTTAAAGGAACACTCCGTCTTTTTTGGACTTTAGCTTATTCACTGTATCCCCCAGAGTTAGATAAGTCCATACATACCTTTTTCATCTCCGTGCGTGCTGTAACTCTGTTTGACGCACCCACCGCTAGCCTAGCTTAGCACAAAGACTGGATGTAAATGACTACAGTTAGCATACTAATCCCAATAAGAGGCAAAATAATGCAAACATTTTCCTATTTACATGTTGTGATTTGTATAGTCACAGAGTGTACAAATAACAAGGTCATATGAGACACAGACATCTTTTAACCGTATAAATATTGGGAACTAGATTCTCAGAAGGCGAAGCACTGCTACTTGGGCGGAATGATACTGCATGGCAAAAACCATGATAAATGGTTGATGATGGCAAGAATTACACACAAAAAACAACATAAGTGTAACAACAAAACATAATCCAAAGACAAAACAATAAATGTTATTAGTTAAATAAATAAATATATTCCTGTATTGCCTACAAAATGGCATCACGGCTGCGGACACATTTAGTGGATCCAATGTATTCTTGTGATGAAATATGTTAATGAAGCGTGCACCTATACAGTAGCAGGGGCAAAAACGAGTGTATTGCGCTTGTTTTTACATTATCTGACAAAAACCTAGTACCAGCTAATATTTAGTACCAAAACTATGAGTCACCATCAGCTAATTGTACATCGGTCTGGATCAGTTCATTTTGTTTGATAACCAGTACAAATCCCTTAGTTCAACTGTTCCCACAAGTCATGTGCTCACATGGTCATGTGAATCGTAAATGCTGGGAATGTGTGTTTTAAAGAGGAATCTTGAATATGACCTCCTATCCAAGCATTAAAGGCGGAAAGGTGAACTATCGTCCATTTTTAAAACATATAGCCAATCAGATGACCTTGACCAAAAGATAGTGGCCAGTAGTGAGGGAAAGAGGGTAAACATCACCTGATGGAAGTGCATTTGTTGAAAATAAGCCTTTATGAAATAGCATGGTAATACTGTTATCTAACACCCCATGTAAGTGCCATTGTATAGTAGTTTATTAACAGCTGTAGAAATGTTTAATATTTACCATTAACATTAGAGCATACTGGTAAATAATTTGGGTGGGGTATTACAAATATTTAAAAGTAGGCCTAATATACATCAAAGAAGATGGCATCAAATGACTTGCAAATGTTAATGGTTTTGTGAAGTCTTCTTGAAATAAAAATGCCATATCTCATCAAGCACAACATAACTTTTATGGTAAAATATGCCAAATTGTAAAATTTGAAAACTATTGCAAGATAATCCCAAATATATTTTTCAAAATTAATAAATAAATAAATATTTGTAAAAGCCTTTCCATAAAAGTTAAGTGTACCAAAATAAGTACAATAGTCTGCATCATCTGCATCTGACTTGTTTTTAAAAAATATATCTTGTTAATTTAAATACAAATTTTAGGATGAGAGAAGTTGCTTATAGATTTACAAAGCAACAGAAAATTGATGAAAACAAAAATGAATTGTGAGTTCCTGTGTGATACCACTTTAGAGATCAAATTTAGGGAACATATCATAATGTAATCTCAGTGAGCTTTTATTGTGTGCATAAAGTGTCTTAAAGGTGCATTGCGCAACTTTTCATGTTTAAAATACCTGTTTTCTATCCTATACATGCTCAAAGAACTACCTGATGGGCTGAATGAACCCTTCTCTGCTCACTGAGATTGCCTCTATAATCCTGTACAGTAAAATATATAAGAGGGATTCGGGCTCGAATCTGAGACTGGGCGTGACGTCATGCGCGTTCACGCTCACCAGGCTATGTCTCGCAGGTTTGTTATTGTTAGCCGCCATTCTCGTATCAGCGAAGACAACTCGAGCGACAAAACTTTAGTCAACTTTAAACTACTTCAAAAGTAGAAGATGGATTCAAAGAGACCGGCTTGTAGTTCATTCCAAACCCCAACGCAAACTCCACGTAAGACAAAGAAAAGAAAACTTTTGTCTAGTTATTGACCAAAAGGGCCAAATTGGAGTCAGACAGGCGTCGGAATAAGACGAGAGTCAACATCGGGAAGGCTTTCAACAAATGGATAGATCTCCGGTCTGCTCTAGTGCTCAAACTGGACCCTCAGTTGGCTTTTTTCTTGATAAAACGGTAAGATATAGCCCAGTCTCTAATGTCTGATACGGCAAATCTATGACAACAAATGCCGATGCGTAAATGCTTTATTGTAATGCTTTAGCGTAAGCTAGATAAATGTACAATCAGAATTGATTTTACTACCATTGTCAGTGAACAGGTTCATAAACTAGGAATTGTCTTCGGAAGAATCGTACAACATGAAACATAAAACATGCCCCATAAAAGATATAACTATGTTTTTGTGTATGGCCTACTGGTAACGTTAGCCTTGTGTCCTTTGCCTGCGCTCTACTCTTCTTCTTCCATCATATTACTTAAGATTATATTACGCAGGAGCCTTTGTCTTCTGTGTTTCTCTGAACAGAACTCAAGCATAGTCTTTAAACGCCGCCGTTCGTACTCCGTTATTAAGGTCCCGGCAAGGCAGAACAGGAACATTGTGATAGCCTGCGTCACTCCCTTACCCCTCCTGCCAGTTCCTATGGCCACTTGGCCAGTGCGACCGCAAACAGCAAAACCGAGTTTGGGGGAGAGTAGTTCCTATAACTAATTTCCTGTAACTACTTGGTCGGAAAGCGGCTATAGTGTCATTTGATTGTTTATTACCTGGAGACATTTGAGTGTAGGCTACTTTGTTGACCAACTGTATATGGCATGATTATTATTTTGAGCTTTTACAAAGTAATAACTTATATTGTTCATGAACGTGTTTCCATAATAATACAATCATAAGTGGATACAGTAAACACATAAAACAGTTC
Source organism: Chrosomus eos (assembly GCA_036326025.1). Taxonomy (NCBI): domain Eukaryota; kingdom Metazoa; phylum Chordata; class Actinopteri; order Cypriniformes; family Leuciscidae; genus Chrosomus; species Chrosomus eos. The sequence continues at coordinate 32,550,512 of CM070829.1, read as the reverse complement.
AACATGGAGACAAGGTGACCTAGACGAGATACAGCATCATCCACGACTATTAAAGTCCCCATGAACTGGAAGTTGCAAACGGCTTTTCTCCAGTGCTGTGACGTATTTCCGAGAGAAACGGAATACTAAATGAGGCAAAATAGTGAGCGTGGCTTTTTTTTCCAACTAGCACCTGATTGGATCTAGAAAAATGCACCTCCTTGCCATCTCTCCTTTCACACGCTGTGTGCCTGTCTAATGTCAGTTGGAGGGGCGTGATTACGGATGTTAAGCAGACACCCAAACCATCAAGCCTACGTCATCGGGCAAGGTTCTCCAAGGCAGAGGGGAGGGGCATTTTCAGAATTTGATTAAAGATTACGAAGCCAAACATTTTTTTTGTGTGGATTGGCTTGCATGGATGAATTGTTCACCACAAAACGATCAATTTAGGCAAACAAAGTAAGTATGGTCAATTTTGATTTCATGGGGACTTTAAAGGGTACCTATTATGGCATTTAAAATATTCCTAATAATGTTCTGGGAGTCCCCAACAACAGTTTTACATGCATGCAATGACAAAAAACACTTTTGTTGTCTTATAATATGCATTTATTTTTAACTGATTTGCTCACCGACTCCCTAATGATTCGTTTGACGACTCGTTTGTCCAAACCCCTCCTTTGGGGTTAAACATATTGATAAAGCACTGCAGTACTACAATAAGCTTCACATAATTTCACATATTTCAAAAAAACTAAAAAAATGACATTGGAGACCTAGAAGCTGCTGAGCGTAACTCTCACTCTCTCACACACACACACACGCACGCACGCATGCACGCACACACACACACACATAAAAGCAACAATTATTAATAGTACTTACAGGTTGTGATTCGGAGGAGGAAGCTGATCTAAATAAACTTGGTATTGAACCTTCCTATATCAGCCGACTCGCGAATCCACACTTGAAAGCATTTGTGTTTGTGAAGCGATCGTCATTAAAGGTGCAGTGTGTAACATTTTTGACTATTTATTAACAGAAATGCAATATGAAATCCATAACTATGTGTTCAGTTGTGTATAAAGAACTTACTAAATAAACCGTAATGTTTTTATTACCTTAGAATTAGGCATTTATATCTACATAAGCGCGGGAATCCCCTTCTATGAAGGCCGCCATATTATGACGTCATATTTCTACCGTAGCCGACAGCGAACAAACAGCGTTACAGAGCGCGTTTCGTCACTACCTTGAAAGAGAAGCCGCAGAAAGCTAGTCATAAACAACGTGAGTGTTTTCCCTTGTCAGTGGTGTAAATATGTAGTTGGATTGTTTCATGTAACTTAATTCTTCACCCTCGCTGTGTTATGGGTTTGCTATGTGGGGATAAATGTGCTGGTTACGTTCGTGAGATGGCTGATTAGTAGGCTACTCTTGTCATTGACCGGAAAACAGTTACAGGAATCACCAACCCGTCGATCTTGGAAGCATTTTAAGTCGATCGAGTTTCCAAAATCAGAGAAAAAAGGCTATTGTGTGTAATAAGTGGTGTCTATTGGGATGCGGAGGCACGCGTGCTGTTATTACAATCACATAATTTTTGCCGCATGCACCTTTGGGCTCATGCGGACGCGTCGAGTATAAACAAGGCTTTAACCAGCTCAGCCACAGTAACAGCTCATATTAGCCAGCTAAACTTTTACTACCCTGTTAGAAAAAATCTATAGTTGCATAGTTTCATGTGGTTCTTCTCCCTCGCTGTATTATGGGTTTGCTATGTGGGGAGAATGTGCTGGTTACGTTCGTGAGACAATCAGCTGATTACTATTATTTACAACAACTGTGACGAGATCTGTCGTGTCGACAGCTCAGACCAATATTATTATATTATGTATTAAGACCCTTGATCCTCACCTGACTATGGCTTTGTAAACTTTATCCATGATGTGGTTTATAATGGACTGTGGTACTCCATGTTAGCTGTGGCTTGTTTTACTCTGGCTCACTACGACGATGTTTGTCCCGTTTTAGCCACCGTAGCTTCTTCGAAAGGGAGGGGTGAGCAGTGGGCTGAGCCCTTAGTGTAAACTCGCAAACGAACCGCTAGATGTCGCCAAAAAGCTACACACTGCACCTTTAAAATCACGCGAACACAGCACAAGGTGGCTATACTTGTGTGGTATAGTTGTAAATATAAACTCTAGCCACTGAGTCTTCACATGCTTGTCCCTGGGCAGTGAAAAAAAAAAGTTTGCTTTTGATTCGCACTTCAGAACAGAGTCTCGTCGACATGATGTTGTCAGGTTTCTCTGTCTGCTCGGCGCGCGCACTGAGTGGGCGTGTTGAATTCAAAAACTTGTACAAGTGACGTACGAAAGCTAGAGAGAAAGCATCGTTTGTCTATCGATTCATATCAGCGACTCAGAGACGATTCTTACTTTTGAGAGACAATAACTTTGTATACGGTGAACTTTCATATTTAAAACTTTGCAGGATGTTTTTGTTCACTTAGATCTATGTTACACACTACATGAAAGGTAATTTTCAAAATTCCATGATAGGTACCCTTTAAGCCATTGTATATAATGCTGCAGAAAAGATTGAATGTCTAACAAATGTCCAACATAAAACCTACTTAACCCCACCGTCAAACAGAGTTACAGCACGCACAGAGATGAAAAGGGTATGTATGGACTTATCTAACTCTGGGGGATACCGTGAATAAGCTAAAGTCCAAAAAAGTCGGAGTGTTTCTATAATGTTATTACCTTGACAAACTATACATCATTAAAAAGATATAAGACTCAAGGTTTAGTATTTGACCACTATTGTATTCTGAGAAACTTATAGTGACAGTTATGTGTTAATTTGTGTGTGGAGTTATGTAATGAAACAATGAGTCGATACCTTTAAAGGTGCCCTAGAATGGGGTTATTTTATTATTTTATAATGTTTCCTGTGTTGCCCTTATAATGTTAGTATGTTTTTTAGATCAAAAATAGTCATAATTTAGAAATGAAAGGCATTTTTCCTAGCCTGATTTTAGTCTCTGATTTGAACACTCTGTTTGAAGGGGCGTGTCTGCTGTGAGATCCGGCCACTGCTGTGATTGGCTGACCTGCTTGCATATGAAATATGTATTACATGTGAAACTGTCTCGAATACTTTTACTACAGCTGTTATACGTTTTAACTATTACAGCTATCGAGATTAACGAATCGTGAGATGTTTTTAAAGGGACTATATGCAACGTTTTCCCCAAAATAAACGTAACAATATCCTTTTTATTTTACCATTTATGACTCAAACATCTCCTGTTGAGCATACTGACACCTTGTCCGCTCACAGTGGGTGCACCTATAAGCCTGTATCCTATTTTTCCTATTTTCTGTCGGGTCGGATTTTTCCCGCGCTGTCTGCGGATGTGACGTCAAGCGCATTCATGTTAAACGTTTCAGATCACTCTGCCACCAACGCTAGTCAGCAAGTAGCATGCACTCGCAAACTTATCTCAAACAATATTATGTATTTGACTGTTCTTATCTCTGTAAACATAATGTTGACCTCCTTGCAGCAGATGACTTGTGAAGTGTGCACATATGAGCGTGCGCGCCGCTCTGCGAGAGCGCGCAGAAAGGAAGAGCAGTTCTGTTTTTTGGCCACAGGTGTCAGTCGCGAGTTTAAATTTCAGAAAAACGCATATAGGCTATTTAAAGTATTTAAATCTATTTCCATCACATAAAATGTTGCTGTGATGAGCGTTGAGCAAGCAGATGACAGTCTGTTGATCGCAAGACAACGCAGTTTCTGCACTCTCTCTAATGCTTTCACCAATGCAAACACGATGATGTACATACAGTAAGAGCTTCGTTGTGCAGTGTGACAGCGTCATTGATTTCATAACGAGTTTGGCAAGAGTCCAGATAAACTCGCACTGTGTGGATTGTTCTTTGATCGCTTTCTGTATAGTTTATTCACTGAGAATTATTTAACATTAGTGATGTATGCTCGTTACTTGGAGTTTGCTATTTGTTACTGTACTAGGATCTTGCCCTGGATCTAACACAGTGTAAATTATCGTTAATAAAATCACTACTTACCGGTTGCGGGAATATAGTTGGAATTACCCCCTTCTTCAGTTTGAGACGCTGAGAGAAGCTTGACATTGTCCCAGGTTCGAAAATACGTCTGTGGTGAAATGGGCAGAGAAAACTAACAACTTCGAATTAAACTGTTGCAGTATCCGATTATATATAAACATCAACCACGCCTGTTGACATTTCTTTTCTGTGGGAAGGGTATGAAAAGTCCTCACATCCCCTGCACAGCCTGGAACATTGCATTTATTTCCATGATCTGCCATTTTCCCTCTGATCCTCGCTTGTTCCGATGGTTCGGCTGCGCAGTGCCTGGCATTGAGGGCTGGCATATGCAAATCTTTGGAGGCGTACATATTAATGATCCCGACTATTGCGTCATAGTCTGTGTTATGTGGAGATTCACCTGTTTTTCAGGTGTGTTTTTTAAAAATGAGATTTAAATAAGAAGGAGAAAACAATGGTGTTTGAAACTCACTGTATGTCATGTCCATGTACTGAACTCTTGTTATTTAACTATGCCAACATAAATTCAATTTCATATTCTAGGGTACCTTTAATATGAATTATGAGCGTCAGCCGCTCTCATTCAGAAAAAAAAACTTCTGCGAGATCGTCATGACAGCGCTTGACAAAACAACGTCCATCAGGGCTTTTAGCTCAAAAAAGATTTGGAGAAATATTAATAGATTCACATATTCACATCAGGGCTTTTAGCTCAAAAAAGATTTGGAGAAATATTAATAGATTCACATAGGTTTACATCAGATTTATATAGACAGGAATCATATTTATTGAATATATACCCAAATGCGTCGATGTAATCATTATGAGCGCTGTAGACTCTGATGTACTTTGTTTTCAATCCATACTGGCAGCCTGAGGGCGCCGGCGCCCTGTGCACAGTATAGTAGTCCATATATAGAACACACGAAGAAGTGCCATCATCATGTGACATTCCACTAACTCCATGACACAAACAAAGCTAACAGAGATCGCTGTAACATGCAGATAAAGATGTTTTGAAGACAATAAACATGATTGCAATGATATTTGATTTACCTGTGTTCTTCAAACCATGTCAGGTATTTTCATAATAATAGATTATATGTATAATGTAACTTAATGCAAATCGATATAGACTTTATCATCGTGCAGAGTACTATAACATAATATATTTTCTGTCAGTTTTTATTATCTGAAGCCAAATCAGAGCACAGAAGGTTATTTAAAACACCCGACTTGTGCTATAAAGGAAGTTTTAGAGCACAAACATGGTTTTAATCTCATAAATTGTCGTGTATTGATGGTGTGCTAAGCTAACATGCTAGCTAGCCCTTGGTGCACCTGCTATACCTAGCTGTTGTTTTTATGAATATTTCTAAGTAGGACTGCTTGCTGAAATGTTTCTTTTTTCAAGAAGGTCATTTTATATAGTTTCAAATGTAACATGAGAACTTTGAGAACTTTCCCTAAAATAGATTAGGGATTGAAACAGTGTGAATAGCCAGTCGTTAGTAATTATAATTTAGACAAAAGAAAAGCATATTTAGAGCCATAACCAGGCCGGAGAGGTATGAATGTGTGCAGGGGGGAATGACACTGAATGAGTCTAGTCTAAATAAAGTACTAAATAAAGAGTTTTAGACTTATCATCTTCAGATTTTAAATATAACATGGTCAGACATGTGGCTTTAGCTGCAATGCATTTCTTGATTGATACAATGCCAACTTCAATTTTATTTTCATGAAAATATTTCATAAAAATAAATCTCTAATAACTTGACAAAACTTTTAAGCTATTTATAACTATTTTTTTTCATTATGACAATAATTCTACATTTACAATAAACTGCAAGGTGTCAGCTTTCAAATGAGATCATACTTGTGCTTTTAGAACAAATAGTTCATGAATTGTATCTGTTTAGGTATGCCATTTCTGGGGATTTTTCAAAAGTGGGGTTGCAGTTTAACAGGCTAAAATAACTTTTTTTTCAACGTGTATCCCTTTCCAGTATCAAAATCCCATGCATCTTCACAGCGGGAGGAAGCACTGCTGGAGAATGTGACTCGTCTGGGAGAGCACACTGAGACCTTGCAGAGATCTATTAGCCAACTCCCCTCCCAAAGCGACCTTCTGGAGAACATATGGAAGCTTGAGAGCCTTTTCCATAATCATAGCGAACAGCTGCAACAGCTAGGTAACCGCCACAATGCAAAGCACAAGAGTCTAGAAAGTTATTTATACCTACTTGGTAGTCAAACACATTTTTAATAACCATATTAATACCCATCAATGTACTTGCATATTTTTTTCATTAATTTTGTAGAGGAATTGACACCATATTCTTATTTAATTTTGATATATAGAAATGACAAAGTATGATAAAAACTAAGGGCCATATCATACACCTGGCAAAATGCAGCACCAGGCACGACGTGAGTGGTTTTTGCTAGTTTCAGTCCGATGCAGTTATCTTTTTCACGTCCTGCACCACATTGTTTAAATAGCAAATGCTATTTTGCACCCATGGGCGTGCTGGTCTGAAAACGAGGTGTGTTCAGGCGCATTGTTGTTGTGTTGCTATTTTGAAGCAACTGAAATAGACTGTGCAATTGACCAACTGAAACCTGCTCTAAAGTCAATGATGCAATATTTTTTTTTCAAATTTTATTTAAAGAGTGCGTTAATAATGTGTGCCTATAGGCGGGTACAACATGCGCATACACTCTGCTTATTACACACACACACACAGCAGCACACAGACAAGCCAAATATTAAACAAATAAAAGGATTACAATGTAAAATTATTATTGTGTACATAAAAATAGGGTGGAATCCGGCTTGTCCCGTAGATGGTCTGCTCGCACACTTCAACCTCGCACACAATCAAATCTGTTTCCTCTCTGGAGTTTTTTCAGAATCACATTCCGTCATGTAAATAACGAATCTGCCATGGCGCGAACTCAACTGGCTTTTACAGGGAGTGGGAGATGAGACTCTGACTTGTTTATTGCATGTAACGCCCAAAAACACACCCATTACTCATTAAGAGTATAGGGACAACCCTTTTAGACCATGCCCTTGGAGCACCAACCATTTTCCCCATCGTTAAACTAGCAAAAGTGGATTCGGACACGCCCTAAGTGTACTCGGTTGTCGTCGCAAAAACAACAAGGAAGGGGACTCTCTTGTCGTCAGATGTGGTGTGTTGCGGTTCATCAGCAAGAATGTTTCCAGCCATCTCTGAAGAGTAGAAGAGCCCTTAGACGTCTTTAGTGCTTGTGTTAGCGACTGAAAAAAACTTTCAGCTTGCCCATTGGTTGCTGGGTGATATGGGGCGGAACGGATATGTTTCACATGGTTGGCCTTCAGGAAAGTTACAAACTCCTGAGAGACAAATTGTGGTCCATTATAACTCACCAGGACTCCAGATTCCGCAAAACTTCAATTGTTCTTCCTGTCATCAACTGCACCTCAGGCCACTTCCAATGTGTGTCAACTAGGGCTGCACGATATTGGGGAAAACTGATATTGCTATATTTTTTTTCCCTGCGATATATATTGCGATATGGAAACAATTTCACCAGATAATTTGAATAGCTCTATTTGTAAAGAATTGATAATCCTAGGATGATTGGGGTGATTTCTATGGGGAGTGCATCTGCGTAGTAGCATAGATAAATGAAATAAAAATGCTTTATGTTTTTCAGGTAAATATAACAGTATTCAGGACATGTACAGATATTGAATAATCAAATGTAAAATAACCAATATAATCAATATAATTCATTTATTTATACAATTTATCTCTCAGGTCTCAGTGTGCTCTCCCAGACGAGTCACATTCTCCAGCGGTCTGCACGGCTCTGTGTGCGTGCATAGAAAACAGCGTTTGAGTTCCTGGCTTTTTGCGTTGGTGATTAAACTGACAAGACTTAAAACGTATGCAAATATTAAACATTCACTCTATGATGGTTAAACTTTGCAATTAATCCGCGAATCTTGCATTCCGATCCGGGGATCAGGTGGCTCGTACTGACCACGGATCAACTACGACATCGCACATCCTGTGATGTGACTATCGCGGATGCACACATTGCGATATTGATGCTAAAATGATATATCGTGCAGCCCTAGCGTCAACCACGACAAGGTACATGTGACCCTCAAACGGCTCAGCAAAATCTACATGTATGCGCTCCCATGGTTTGCTTGGCCACTCCCATGGGTGGAGGGGTGCTTGGGATGGCATTTTCTGTATTTGTTGACATGACTGACACATTTTTACACACAGTTCAATGTCAGCATCAATCCCAGGCCACCACACATAACTTCGAGCAATGGCTTTCATTCAGACAATTCCTGGATGGCCATGTGCAGTTCCTCCAGTACTCTTTTCTGCAGTTTGAGGGGAACAACGATTCTCATGCCTCACATTAAGCACCGGTGTTGGATGGACAGCTCATTGCATCTGGAGATGAAAGGTGAGAATTCATTATTACCTGTCAGGTTGACAGCTTGAGTCCCTTTTATGACCATTTCCATAACTGTAGGCAAGGTTGGATCACTCATAATCTCACGTCGGATATCAGTGGCACTGACAGGGAGTTTCTCCATCTGTCCGAGGAAAAAATCCTTTTTCTCACTGTGCTCTACTTGTAACGGCAGACGGGAAAGACCATTGGCATTTGCATGATGCTCAGCTCTTTTGTACTCTATTGTATAGTTGTGGCCAGACAAAAGTAATGCCCACCTTTGCATCCACGCTGCCGCCATAGACGGAATTCCTTTTTGCGGCCCAAATATCGTAGTAAGAGGGCGGTGATCTGTGAAAAGCGTGAATTTCCATCCGTAGAGATACTGGTGACAATACTCTACCAACGACAATGCATCAATTTCAGTGAGACGGTTCAGATCCGCTTTCGACTTTTGGACGAGAAGCATACTAATAATAAGCATACTAATTCGTTCGAATGTGGGCTGGCAAAACTTGGGTTTGTATCCAGGTTTCAATCTTATTTTAGCTTTGATGTTCTTCATTACTCCCAACTGTTTCGAGAAAATAATGGCATGTTTCTGCAGCACAGCTTTTAGAGTCTTCAATTTGACTGTTTTTATTTCTTTCCAGTTCAGTTTGATCTGACGCAACCACTCTCAAGCCATAGAGTGATGGATAGTCCCCCTGCACAACATACAATGGAAGAACAGCTGGTTGTCTGCTTGCCCATTTTCACATGCACATCAATTACACCTTCAGGCTGCAATGCTTAAGGCCAATTTATACTTCTGCGTCGAGTGTACGCCGTAGTGGACAGCGTAGGCTACACACGTAGGCGATGCCGTCGTGAGCATTTATACTTCTGCGTTTAGGTCTGTGTTGCTCTGCAGTACAGCGCCGAAACGCTAGTTGGCGGCGGAGGGTTTTAATGTTCCACTGTGTTTAGATTCCGTGCGGTTCCTAGAGAAGAAGATTCCTCGCAACTGTTTTGAGTTTAGGTTACTACAAGCAGTGGCGATTGAAAGAGAGCGGATCACGTTGGAGTTGGAGCTTATAGAGGTGGAAAAGCAGTAAGTTTTTTTAACAGTTTTGCTGTACTTAGAATTTAAAAATGGCGGGCGGTGCAGAAGAACACACCGGAAATGCGTAGGAGGAAACTCGATGCTACCAAGCCGACCAATCACAGATCTTGCGGTCCGCGTCGCCGCGACGTGTAGTTACATTTTTGAGGAGGTGCACGTCAGGTTACGGCGAAGGGTACGGCGTATGGAACGCGCCTGTGCGTATGCCACGCCGTACATACCGCGCGCACCCGACGCAGAAGTATAAATTGGCCTTTACCCAATGTATGTTCGAAGAACAATGTCCGTTGAGCATAGGGGCAGGTGTTTCAATATTCGGTCATAAGTTTCTGTCGAAATTAATGACACTGCTGCGCCCGTGTCCAGTTCCATTTCCAGTGGCATACTTTCAATTTCTGGTTTCACTGTGATACTGGACTTTTCTCCTGGCTGTGACAGTTTATACAGAGCTAAATCAGAGTCTGTGTCATCATCATTGGACACTGCATCAGCATCAAGGCGGTGTACATTTCCGTTTTTTTCATAGCCTTTCTGCTTAAATGCTTTCATGGCCGTGCAGCTTTTTCTGTGTTTACACTCTTTGTTTTTCTGTCATCATTAACGTAACTTTTCCTGCAAACGCGACTGATACGCCCCTTTTTTCCACAAACATTACAGTTTTTGTCTTTAAACCAACAGTCATCGTCACTGTTTATTCTTTCCACATCGTTTGCATTTGTTTGCAGTCTTACTCTTTGATAAAGACAGTGCATTTACTGTCGGTGATCCGCTGAGTTGGTGTGCTTCACGTGACGCTGTTTCCATGGAGACCTGCAACTCTACCGCGGCGCTCTCTGAAACGTCAGCGCAGACTCAGTCAACGAGCGCTTTTGAGTAGCCTCACTCTTCAAGCCACACACAAATCTATCGCGAAGTGCATCATCCAAATGCCCCCCAAATTCACAGTGTTCTGACAATCCTCTAAACACTGCAACATACTGTCACCGACTCTCTCTCCTCCTGATTCTGCCGGCCAAAACGAAAACGCTCCGCAATGACCAGGGGCTTCGGAGAGATGTGCTGCTGTAGCGTGTCTGTGATGTGCTTGAAGCTTTTCTCTCCTGGTTTGTCCGGCGCGATAAGACTTCGTAGAAGTCCATATGTTTTTTCCTCTGATCACACTGAGTAGCACAGGGACTTTCTTGTTTCTCAATACTGTTAGCTTCTATGTAGTATTCAAATCTTTCAATGTAAGTGGTACCCGGTTCAACGCTTTCATCAAAACCTTCCATGTGACCAATTCTTGCTAACTTAGATCACTTTAGTTACGCAGAGAAAATTAAATAAAAGTTGTAGTAACATTACGCCTAACTACTCACTGTAGTAGCTTTGTGGTAATTTAAAGGGCGCAAAAAAAGTCTGCATAGATCTTTTTTTTTCTCACAGACCGGCCTATGACACGTAGATCACCGTCCTATTGGTTATTTTCTTGATTGACACTGGGCTGGCCCAATCACATATTTAAACACCTCCTCTTTTGGGCGCTGAGCGATAAGCATACCACCAAACCTGCCCCCAATATTAACGATCAGTAAATAGTCATTAAAGCATAAATTGGGACCATGCATTTACATTTATTTAAATTATTCCCTGTGCCCTTCCTATAGGCTCCTTGCACATAGCAACCTAACGTCATATCCGCAACGGGTAAATACGGCTCGCTCTCTTCCTGTCTGAAGGCGTACATACACAACGTAGACATTTTCCGCCTAATACTAGAAAACAGTACAGCATTATAACACACATATTCTGTCAGCCCGGGATTGTTTATTAGCCTAATGTAAGCTAGCAAACTAACGTAAGCCATAAAGTTTGAGATATATAGACTTACCTTCATATCCGTGGATATATGAAGAGGCATACATTTTAAAGCCATTCTCTCTAATTTGCTGGTAGGTGATTTGGAGGAAGACTTACAAAGGCGATATACGTCCGTTATTGTAAGTTTCGGCAACTCTTGTAAACATCTCATCTCATAGTGTAGAATAGCGCCGGAAAAGACGAGGCCGCATTTCCGGTAAGGAAGTAGTTACGTGCAAGGAGCCCATTAATATCCCCGTTGTCTATTGTTTGAGCCACATGAATACTCATTTGAGTCTAATATGACTATACTTGTATTTGAGCTGCCAGTGTGAACACACTACATCACATCAACATAAAAAATAATTTACGTGTGCAAGTGTGACTAATACATGCTCTACGTTTCTGTTACTAATACGACCAGGGCGACTAGCGCAGGGCTTGGAGCGTGACATCAAAGATCTTCAGGCTTTCTCCGAGCACACCACAGACTCTGTGGCTCAACTCTGGGAGCATCTAGCCATGATCAGTCATTCTAGTCAAAGGAACAGCAGCAGTCTGGGAGAGGAGTTAGCCTTCGCAGCTGGCTCTATCCGAACACAGGATGCAGTTTTAAAGACAATGGAGGTAAACGTAGAGACTCTACAGGAGTATCTGAAGGAGGTGGGATGGACAGTGCAGACATTAAACCATTCACTTAGTGGAGATGTGAGTCTGCACCAGGTGAAAATCTGTGAACTACAGGAGAAGATTGGAAATGTGTCCCATGATGCCACAAGCATGAGGATCACACAAATACACATTGAGGAACAGATCAGGAATGAGATTGAAATCCTAAACGTCATCACTGCAGATCTGAGGCTAAAGGAATGGGAGCACTCCATGGCACTCAAAAATTTAACTGTATTACAAGGTAAGAGCTTGTCCCTTTTCTATCAGCATCTCAATATGGACAATGTTACTGAGATTTTTTTGTTTTTGTTTGTTTAAACTGTTTAGTGTTTGATGTTTTTTCTAACAGTCTTTTCTTAATTTAGGTACAATTCTAAACATGGTACAATTTTAATAAATATATTAATAAGAATGCACATTGCTTGATTATAACATGCATAAGGTGTATGCACTTCTGAGTAGTTATTGTAATTTTAATATAATTTGTATTAGAGATATTTATCAAAACTCAACCTGTGTGGTTTGTTGTCCTCTGAATCCTGCACTGGAGTTTTTCCTTCAGTGATTTAAATATTACTGATAGTGTTTGCTTGAAAGTTCTGCCCATTGTGCTTTAAATATGGCCATTACGTTCAAGTTCATGCATTAAAATGTTAAAACAGAGATCTCTGTAAGGACCAAAACATTTCATAGTCTTTTCATCAGAGTAAAGAAAAATTGTGTCTGCATTATAAAAATGACCCGAGATCAGGTAAAAACATATTAACGTATAGACACTGGTTCATGGGTTAACTGAAATCGTCCTCTAGAGGTGAACCATTGAAATTTAAAAATAGCTATGAATTAGATGTGAAATAGTTATTCCCAGCCTTATTTACTGAAGTCATGTGACTTTGGCAGTTCGATACACCCTCCGAATAATCACTGGTTCGAAACAGAACATTTGTGAAGGAAGATTTAATTGATTGTATTTGCAGTTGATTTCCAGCTCTGTGGCTGCAAGTCACTTGTAATACGCTTTATGCTGAGCGTCACGTGACCAAACCGGAAAACAGATCGCATCGCTTCCGATTCAGGTCTTTTGTATGTGCTTCATGAAAATTTTTGCGGTTTTACTCAAGATAACTTAAAAGGAGCAAGCAAAAATGAGCATAACCGATGTCCCTCGCATGTGCATATTGATATTAAAAAGATTTTAATTTTTCTTCTTCACACTAACGTTTAGATATTTAAATAGCATAAAACACCAATAACAAAGTGAACTTAGTAGGTTAGCTGATTACCTTAAAAATCCATAGATATCGTAGTTAGTTCTTATGGCCGTTAACACTTTCTCTGACAAGTGGATGCAATGAGACCCGTTTCCCGGTTTGGTCACGTGACGCTCGGCATAAAGCCTATTGTTGTGCATCTTCTCTTTGTTAGATCTTTTTGTACGTTTCCTTTGTTCTAGTTTGATTACTGATTGGAGTAGCACTCATTCTGAGTTTCTTTGATTATCTTCTTTGTTTGTCTTTAGTATTTATATAGCCTAATTAGGGAACGGAGACGTTACGTCGAGTGACGTCGAAATGGGGGTTTCGCTTAGAAGCATATCACCTTGAGTATTAAAAAACGAGCCAATGGCAAAGAAATGCCATGGGTCTGCGTAATTTGCATAGCGTAGCTCCGCCCCACCTTATCAGATACATCGGCGGCGGACCGATTATAATGGAGCACCAACTAGCGTTCATGATAAGAGCATGGTTGTGTGCAAGCTATGCAACAAGGAATTCGCTATTGCTACACTTAATGGCAAAAATTGCACTGGTCTGCTGGACTTGGTTGAACAAAAATAAATAATATGTTGTTGCTTAAGCTTATGTATTCAGTCATTATTCAATGGTATACTAAAAATCCATGTGAAAAAAATTACTTCTCACTGTTCTCAGGTCAAATATTTATGCGATTAAAATGCGATTAATTTCGATTAATTAATTACAAAGCCTCTAATTAATTAGATTAGTTTTTTTAATCGATTCCCGGCCCTAATATATATATATATATATATATATATATATATATATATATATATATATATATATTATATATATATATATATATATATATATATTATTTATATATTTATATATTTTGTATATTTTTTTATTTTTTTTTATTTTCATTTTATTTTTTTTATTTATGAGTTTTGGTTTGGAACTCTAACCCCGAATAAAACCTGCACCGGTCTCTCAGGTTAGCCGTGTAACGTAAGATACCATAGCAATGAAACCAGCTAAAAAACAATCTATATTATTGAGCCCGCAAAACCAGAGTTTGCTCAAACTAGTCTCAAACTTACCTGGGTAGCAAGTTCTAGCAACTAAAACCGGCTTCATGCAACAGGCCACAGAAAACATTGTTAATTGTCAGTCCTCACTTGTAGACAGATCCTACTTTAATTAACTCCATTACTACATCAGTGTTACTCTCTAAACATATAAACATTGAGCAGTGTTGTTTTAACACTGAGGATTTGGCAGTGACAATTCCCCCATTTGCCATTGGTTGGACAAACAAATACTGTAGTCCCAACCCAAACTCACACGATTGGTTGAATCAGTATTCCTGTGCCAGGGCTGCTTGTGATGCCTAAACAAACAGAACAGTGATTTGAAGGCATCGCAGAGTCACAATATTAAACTTTTGGGGGAATGAACCTATGAAGAGATTACTTATAATTATAAGAGAGTTTTGTAAAAAATAATAATTATAATAATAATTACACTCATACATTTTAAAGAACTGAGTAAAAGTTGTTTCACCCAAAGGTCTACAGAAAACATGTCCTATCCTTCATAGTCCACATACACACACAGTCCAAAGAGCAGGGTAAACATTTGTTCTCCATTGTACAAATTGGACTGAACAAAGAAACAGAGCCTGCTAGTCTAGGTAATAGGAAATCTGTTGTTAGGTGACTCTGGAGCCAGTAATTAATCAATTTTTTATACTTCTGTTTTAATTGTGCAAATGTTGATGTTCTGTTTTTAGGACCCCCAGGACCAAAGGGTGAGAAGGGTGATGTGGGGCCCCTGGGACCAGTTGGACTTCCTGGTTTGACGGGAATAAGAGGTGTAGTACCACACTCACACAACACTTAGTGAAGCACAGCCAAAACAAATCATCACCAGCAACTGACTGACCAGCTATAGCCTCTAAATCATCAACATGTATGAACACAACCCAATGACAGCCAGGGCTGGACTGGGACGAAAAATCGGCCCGGGCATTTTGGCCCAGAACGGCCCAGGCACACTACAAGATCTTAAACACAACCGATCTTTGCACGTCCTTGAATATGTATATCATCTCCTATTCCTTAAAACCAATAATGCCATAATGAGTGAGTAAGAATGAGTGAGATTTAACAGATGAAATAACTACTGTTTGTAAAATACAATTGAAGTAGGCTACACTACACAGTGATAAATACTAAAACAAGCTACAGTATAAGTTGCATTGGCATAGCAATACCAGTGTTTCATACAGGATTTTTGGTAAATCTGTGGTGGGTGTACCTTGATCTGTCTAGGGGGGTTCGGAGGCATGCTCCCCCGAAAGAAAATTTTGTGCTTTTTAATATTAAATTCAGCCATCTGGTCCACTTTTAGAGTAAAAAATTAAGACCTCCAACCCATATTCAGTGTGCAAATTGAACAAAGAAAAACTCAAACCTCTTTTATTTGTGATATAGTGTCTGTCTACATTACACTACTACATAATAATAGTTATAATATTAATCCCATGACAGTAATATACATGTATTGTAAAACAAATGCACTGAAAAAAAAAAACTTTCAGAATTAATTTCGTACTAATTTCTATACTTAGAGAAACACGTGATCTTTTATTTTGACAGAAACTGCATCAAACTTTTATTTTGGCGGAAAACATGGTTTCCAAACGTGTGGAAATAATGTAATGGGTTCTACACAGCCTATATGTGTTAAAGTAGCCTAGTTCTGCTCACCACAGTCCTCTACACTCACTCATTTCTCTCCTGATCCTCCTCACTCCTCATCAGCCACTTGAATAGCCTGATTCTTTTTTCACGCTATTTCCCTGCACTTTTCTTGCGTTTCTTCTCCATCGCTCTGACGATTTAAACAGATACTGCCGGCTCGCGCTCACTCAGAGCCCAAAGGGTGAGGTGTTTCAAGATGTGATTGAACCATCCCAGTGTCAATCAAGAAAATAACCAATGGGCCGCTGATCTACGCGTTTCATGGGCCGGTCTGAGAGAAAAACAAAACCTTCTGACTTTTTTTGTCCAATGCATTACACCGGTACAAAGATCCCAGCGCCGCCAATTATTCAAAACTAAACGAATGGGCCGCCGATGTACGAGTTTGATGGGCCGGTCAGATAAAAAAAAAAAAAAAAATTAAGTTTGAGATGTATCGGCCCAAATAGCACGTCGGCCCACCGGGCAAATGCCCGAATTGCCCGATGGCCAGTCCAGCCCTGATGACAGCTCATGTGTATGTCATTTGTCTTGAGTATATATCCTAAAGAAACTTTTCTTTTTATTTTTTTTGTCAGGCTTTTCAGGAGAAAAGGGCATTCAGGGACCTCGTGGACTGGCAGGACGAGGTGGGCAGGATGGACACAACGGAGAAAAAGGAGATATTGGGCCTGAGGGACCAAAAGGTTAGACATTTATGCTGACAAATACACACACACATGTCTGGTTCACTATCTTTGTGGGGACATTCATAGAAAACAATGCACTCTGGGTAATATTTGTAGTTTTCGAGAAAATAGCCTACAGGAATATACTGTGAATTAACAGCGCTCAAAGTCGACACTCAGAGGCTGTGTTCAAAATCACACACTATACCCTCATTCACTATTCCCTACATTAGTTCACTAATGACAAAGTGAACTAATCTACTTCATACTACTTCATAGTCCACTTGACAAAGGGAATGAAAAGAAGTGAGTGAATTCAGACACTGATTCAGACATATAAGTTTCTATGTCTGTGGTATTCTTTTTAGGGAGTTCCTAAAAGCGTACAATTGAGTAATATTTTTCCATGTAGAGGGTGCATTATGTCACAATTTAGTATATAAACAAGTGAAGGGGGACTGTGTGTGTTCTTGGAGTTTCAAACATGATGTCATGATGTAATTTTCCTTAAGTTCTGAAATTATAAGTTTCATGACCTTCAGGTTCAGGTGTTTGACTAAAAACAATTAGCAAACAGATAATAGGTAGATTTTAGATTGCAAACTCCCACTGAGATTACTGAGAATGCTAACTGTAAAAAAAATCCCGGAAAAAAAACAGTAATATTCCGGCAGCTGGGGTGCCAGAAAAAAAATGTAAAATTACAGAAAATAACCAATGCGTAAAATTACAGTAATTTTCCTTTATTTAAATCCCCGTAAAAAAATGGTAAAATTCCGGCAGCTGGGGTTGCCAGCAATGTACTGCTAATTTACAGCCCTCTACCGGTAATATACTGTTCTCCTTTTTTTACAGTATGTTACCGTAAAAATACCATGGAAGGTAACTCATATAATTTGGGAAACCGATTGCTTCAAACAGTTCGAGTTTAAAAACTACTGATAGCACTGTAACGGAGGTGGCACGTGTGAAGTTACTTCATTTGAGTCCACTGAAAATGTATATCTCTTAAAGGGTACCTATTATGGCATTTAAAATGTTCCTAATAATGTTCTGGGAGTCCCCAACAACAGTTTTACATGCATGCAATGACAAAAAACACTTTTGTTGTCTTATAATATGCATTTATTTTTACCTGATTTGCTCACCGACTCCCTAATGATTCGTTTGACGACGCATTTGTCCAAACCCCTCCTTTGCGTGACGCTAATCGGCGGTGATTGGTCAGATGACGCAGTCAGTTATATTTTGCGTTAGCCCAAAGCTTAAACATATTGATAAAGCACTGCAGTACTACAATACGCTTCACATAATTTCACATATTTCAAAAAACAAAAAAAATGACATTGGAGACCTAGAAGCTGCTGAGCGTAACTCTCACTCTCTCACACACACACACACGCACACACACACACACACACACACACACACACACACACACACACACACACACACACACACACACACACACACATAAAAGCAACAATTATTAATAGTACTTACAGGTTGTGATTCGGAGGAGGAAGCTGATCCAAATAAACTTGGTATTGAACGTTCCTTCAGTATCAGGCGACCCGCGAATCCACACTTGAAAGCATTTGTGTTTGTGAAGCGATCGTCATTAAAATAACGCGAACACAGCTCAAGGTGGCTATACTTGTGTGGTATAGTTGTAAATATAAACTCTAGCCACTGAGTCTTCACATGCTTGTCCCTGGGCAGTGAAAAAAAAATTTGCTTTTGATTCGCACTTCAGAACAGAGTCTCGTCCACATGTTGTTGTCAGGTTTCTCTGTCTGCTCGGCGCGCGCACTGAGTGGGCGTGTGGAATTCAAATAACTTGTACAAGTGACGTACGAAAGTTAGAGAAAATGCATCGTTCGTCTATCGATTCATATCAGCGACTCAGAGTTGACTCTTACTTTTGAGAGACAATAACTTTGTATACGGTGAACTTTCATATTTAAAACTTTGCAGGATGTTTTTGTTCACTTAGATCTATGTTACACACTACATGAAAGGTAATTTTCAAAATTCCATGATAGGTACCCTTTAATATTAAACTGAAACACCTTATGTGTAATAGTGGATTAATTAAAAACATGACTTTAACTCAAATCTTTGCAGTTCGCATTTAATGAACATTAGCATACATGTATGTGCTAAAGTACTTAGCAAGGAGATTGTCACTGGATCAGCAATACACAATCACTGCTTTTAAATAAAGCAACAGGCAGCAGAACATCAGTGTTTCTCTGCTTATCTCTGAATGAAGAACCGACTCTACTCTCCAGCACAATGGTGACTCACAAAACTAATTAATTAAACTAACAGATCTCTCCTATATCATCCTGTGCAAAACACATAAAACACTTCAGTTTAATATTTACTCTCCTTATTAGTTATTGACTTTGCATAACTTTTTTCTTTAAACGTTTACTAATATTCCAGTGAAATTAACTTCTTTGTTTATTAAATCTGACAGTTAGGTTTTACAGAATGTTACTGGTTTTCCTTGATTTTACGGTAATCTACTGGCAGCTGGGTTGCCAGTAAATTGCTGTTTTTCTACAGTTTTATGTCGTAAATTAATGTACAGTTGATTACCGTTAAATTACGCTTCACTCAGTTTTTTATTTATTTAACACATTTAACCCTTTCAACCCCACTTCAGTTTTAACCCTCTGAGGTCTGAGCTGTTTTGGGGCTCTTTCGGTGTTTTGGTATGCCCTGACATTTGTGCTTATTTCAGCTACTTAAAACATACCATTTGCCAACATATAAATTTGCTGTATTCAGCACAAACTCTGCTACAATAATATGTGAGCAAAATTGATGTACTTGTTTGCATTTTATAGAAAAAAAATAATATGCGTGGTTAGTACGTTTTGGAAAAAAAAATGTCACTGCAATAAGGCCATTTAACACATAATGAATAGTTGTCCACAATACTTTTGAGTTACTATTCTTGTAGGCTAGAATTTTTACTTCAAAATGAAGTGAAAATCATTCTGACCACTCTTTCAGAAACATCAATATAACGATTTGAATTTCTTACATCAGTTTTTGGGTCAGCAGTGCTGTATGCGTGGGAGTGTTAATGCCCATGAATATTAATGTGATTTACACCTGGGAAGACTAAAGACACTCCCCCAATGGCTAATGGGCCATCAAGGTGCTTTGAGGCAGCCTGAACAAAGAATGATTCACTGGTGAACAAAAAGTTAAAAAGAACAGCATTTATTCAAAATAGAATTTACGTTCTTTCCTAAGAATGTAAAGACTTAAAGTCATTACTATCACTTAACACATCCTTTCAAAAAAACAAACATAAAAATACTACCGCAGGTTTAAAAAACTGTTTGAATAGACTCATGGGCGAATGCGAGTCTACAGAGCTCAGTTGCGGTCCAGTTTCCCGTGCAGGAAGAAATCGCAGTGTCTGTGGAACCATGTCAACATCGGTCTCTGTTTTCCATGACAGCGTGGACTGCATGTTGCTCGTCTGCTTGTTTGCCTTGGCTCTCTTCGGAACTGGTGCTTGGACATTGTCACATCTGTTATAAAAAAAGAAGAAAGAAAAAGTGTGAGCATGCTGATAAGACAATCAAAGAAACTGTATTATTATCATTATCAATCACTAATTACCATGGATTTAAAAAAGACATATTTGTAATTTCACACAAGAATGGGAACTTTTACATTATGACGATGTAAACACAATTAGGCTACATTTCATCTGTAAAATATTACGTCTATGCACTTACTCAGTATTATTCTCGATCGCACTGAGAACTGAACGACACCTGCGTGTCCCTCTGCGAGGTGCTGGAGAAGGAGAACGTGATGCAGCCAATTTCCTAAAAAACAAAACAAAATAACTGTTAGCATACATTATGTATGCAACAGAGTTATTGAATATTCTGTACTGAATATGCATCTGTTACTGAATATTCTATATAGGTATTATTGTTTTTTTTGTATTATGTTTTGTTATTGAGTGTTAAAGCTGCCGTGACAATATAATTTCCTGCAAAGGATCAATAAAGTATCAACAACAACAACAACATCTGTTGATGGCCCATATAGAATGCATGCTGATAACACAATCAAAGAAACTGTATTATTATTACGCTTATCAATCACTAATTACCATGGATTAATTTCACACAATAATAGGAACTTTTACATTATGACGATGTAAACGATATTACGTCTATGCACTTACTCAGTATTATTCTCGATCGCACTGAGAACTCAACGAGACCTGCGTGTCCCTCTGCGAGGTGCTGGAGAAGGAGAACGTGATGCAGCCAATTTCCTAAAAAACAAAACAAAATAACTGTTAGCATACATTATGTATGCAACAGAGTTATTGAATATTCTGTACTGAATATGCATCTGTTACTGAATATTCTATATAGGTATTATTGTTTTTTTTGTATTATGTTTTGTTATTGAGTGTTAAAGCTGCCGTGACAATATAATTTCCTGCAAAGGATCAATAAAGTATCAACAACAACAACAACATCTGTTGATGGCCCATATAGAATGCATGCTGATAACACAATCAAAGAAACTGTATTATTATTACGCTTATCAATCACTAATTACCATGGATTAATTTCACACAATAATAGGAACTTTTACATTATGACGATGTAAACGATATTACGTCTATGCACTTACTCAGTATTATTCTCGATCGCACTGAGAACTCAACGAGACCTGCGTGTCCCTCTGCGAGGTGCTGGAGAAGGAGAGCATGATGCCACATTCCTAAAAACAAAACAAAATAACTGTAAGCATACATTATGTATACAACAGAGTATCTGTTGATGGCCCATATAGAACGCACGCATTTATTATGTAGCCTACACTCAATGAACGGATCGTTCGCGATCGACACATCGCTACATTTCAAACATTTACACCTGTATTCACAGTGCATAAGGCAGTAAGCATGATAATTAGTGTCATAGGCTAACTAAAACTGAACATTTGCGAGTATCTATGGCCCATATAGACAGCACGCATTTAGGGATAGGCTACACAATGAACGGATTGTTCGCGAACGAACGACACATCACTAACTTACATTTCAAACATTACACCTGTATTCACAAACAAGTATTTACGCATGATAAAGTGTCATAGGCTAAACAAAACTGAACATTTATATATAACATATTGTATTTAGACAGAATCTATCACGTTTTTACCAGAGTCTGAAATATCACATATAACCTAGCAGTTATTCCCCAAAAAATGCATTACACATAGGCTAAGGCAGTAGGCTATTTTAGCATGATAAGTCATGGGCTAACCAAAACTGAACATTTATATATAAAATATATTGTATTTAGACAGTATCACGTATTTTACCGGAGTCTGAAATATATTTATCTCAATCACATAACCTAGAAGTTATTCTCGAACAAAATGCACTACACATAAGGCAGTAGGCTATTTAGCATGATAATCAGTGTCATAAACTAATCAAAACTGAGTGAAAAATATGTATGCTATATACAAATATGTTCAGAGAATATCACATTTAAAAAGTTTACACGAGCATACAATGTTAGGGATATTGTGAGGTATTTCCTATGTCAAAAGCTAGCCAAAACTAGGCAAAATATAAAATTCATTTGAGCTCTATATGATAAGAAAACGAATTATAACAATAAAAAACTTACTCCGAACTTCTATCCTCGGTTGGATCAATTCGTTCTTGAAAATGCAGCCTTTTCGTCGTCCGAATTGCAATCTTCCTCTGAAGAAAATGTGAATTCGTCATCACTGTCCAGAATCATCTGAAGGGCCTCTCTGTCGGAGTAGCGTGCTGCTGCCATCCTCAAAACGCGATGAACTAACAGTGAATGATCTGATGAAGAAGCTTCATGTTTTTGTGTCTTGATCGCGGGGCGTGCCGCGTGTGCGATGCATAGATCACCTATTTTACCATGTGAAAAGCGCTGGGGGCGTGGCGATCTGAGCTGATTAATGATAATGAGGGGAGAACGAAACAACTGTAACTCTCCTTGGTTTCAAACGGATTACATAAACTGGAAATATAATTTTTTTTAGTAGCTTACTTCATTTAAAAAAGAGAATCTCAGCTTCATAAAGAGACATCTCTCGTATCTCTGTGACAAGTATTAACAGAGTTACAGTTATTTTTTCGGACGCGTTTCAGAATGGACTTCACTGACGGAGAGAAGGTAAAACGCGCATCATGTTTATTATTCTTTATTTGACGAAAAGCACAACACTTTGTTTTTATTGTGAGTACCCTAAAAAAAATAGAAACTAAACAGGATCTAATGGTGTACAACACTTAAATGTAAGATAAAAATCAACAGAGTAATTTGAGTCTCTTTTGCACTGATAAGGAAAAAAGTGAGCTCATCACGCCCCCGTGACGGCCGACCTCAGAGGGTTAAATGAACACTTGTGTGTCCACACTACAGAGTGTTGGAGTAATACTGAAGCAGTGTTGAAGATAAATTATATAATTCAGTGATTAATTAACTGATGATTGAGCATTAGTGATGCACACCTGATGTTAACAAGCAGAATCACTGAAGGACAGAGAAACAACAAGAAGATAAAAAAGTGAAACACAGGAACTACAACTGACTTCAGTCACAGAATACATTAAATCTGAAGATCTCAGCAGAGGATTAAACAACTCCACAAACAGCATTACCAGCTTCACTTATTACTAACCAGACTGACAAATTGACAGATACGTCTACATAAATTCCTATTGAGTATTAACAGGGGTTTAGATGTTGTTTTGTTTCATTTGACGTTACCATTATGAAGATCGGTGTTTGCTTTATTTGGGCTCTTGACCCTTGACTTTAACCTTAATTTCACTTTGACTGTTCTAACTGTGTGTTTTTAAGACACATTTGTGTTGGGAAAAACAAAGCCAACAAAAATGAGATCAGGGGCCTGTTTCAATAAGGAGGTTCAACCAACTCTGAGTTAAAACTTGAACTCTGAGTTGACTTACCCTGAGATGGGAAACTCTGAGTTTTCGGTTACAGAACAGCTGAAATGAGTAAGTTCAATCAACTCTGAGTTGACTGACTCTGAGTTAAGCGCGTGCACCACAACTATAAAAAGCCATTATCAATGGAGCGCAGATATTATGAGTCACCATGGCAACAGCGCCAGAAAAAAAGAGGTGTTGGGTGTAATTAATTACCAAGTAATCTAAATATTGTAATTTAATTAAAGGATTACTCTTAATTCTTCTGTAATTTAAAATAAAATATGATGCAATTACATTAAATATGCTACTGCATAGACTATAGACCAATTCAGTATAAAACAATAGTGGATTTAACATAAATTTCTCCCATGTAGGGTTGTAACGTATGAGAGTTTCACAGTATGATAACGTCTCAGAAAATATCACGGTTTATGGTATTAAACAATTATTAAATATATAAACTGCATTATTAAATTATGGTTATTATTATCATCAGTTAAAATGACAGTTAAATAAATTAAACATTTGTTCAATAAAACATCTAATCAACTAATTTCAATAATTGATTATGAATTAGATTAACATCTTATTTTTTATCAATAATAACTTATTAAATTATGTTAAAAAAATTATTGAGTATTATGAAATGTTTTTTATTCCGATTTTTTTTAATGATTTAATACAAATATATTATCAAAAACGGTGGTAATCAAATAAAAGTTTAGCAAACGTTTTAATCCTTTTATTTTTTTGCAAAGTGCTGCAAAACAGATTTAGTCAATTAAACCAAGGACAAACAATATTCCTTAAAGAATGTGTAAATACATTTTAGTATTATTGTTGGTGTTTAAACACTACTTCCTCTTTAAAAAAAGGGGAGGAGACGGCAAGAAACTCTGAATCTACTGAAGAAAACCTGCTCCCGACCAGGTTAGGTTCACAGAGTAAGTTACCATGGTAACTGACTCTGAGTATAAGTAACCTCTCTTTCAGAAACGGGCTTGACTTACTCTGCTTTCTCAGGTTTGACTTACCTCCCTTTCTGAAACGGAAAACCCAGAGTTTCCCTCATTTCAGGGTTAACATACTCAGAGTTTTCACTTAACCTCCTTTCTGAAACAGGCCCCTGAAAGAACATAATGTCGTTATATAATGTTTGGATCACAGCCTGTGTCTATTCCTTATTAATAATGTGTAGATTATATTACTAGTAGGGGTGGAGCCGAACCCGAATACGGTATTCGGAAAGGCACAAATAACGTGTTTTTTACGAATACTTATTTCGAACAAATACTTCGAAAATACTAAATATTTGTATTCGGGAACAAGAAAAGATATAAAAAAATTATATCAAAAAGATGCGTCTTCTCACGAGACCGCATGCCCGGATGAGCGAGTTAGAGTGAGTGAGTAACGTTCAGGAAGAGGTGACTGACAGCTGCACACAGTAACAGAGAGGGCTCGGCTGCAGCGAAAAAACACTTAACTGCTTCACTATTTTTGTTGAATAGATTTGTGTACCTTAACTGGGTTCCGGAGGCAGTTTATAACGGGAAGCGGAGTTTGATCGGAAGATTATTCCATTACGCTGCATTATTGACGTCTGCAGTCGGATGCTCTCATGTTCGCTCTACGTAGCTCTGTTAGCTCGGTAATTTAGACAATGAACAGGCAGTTGACAGAGTAACGTTAACGTTCGGTTTTAAAAGGTTAAAAAAATGCTTGTGTAGGTGTGTCGAATTGTATGCACTTGTGGGAGTTATATGGCACGCAGACATCCCAAGACTCCCGGAAGTTCAGGGAATCTCCCGCATATTGATAGCGGCTCCCTGATGCCCGCAAATTAGTTCAAATCTCCCGTAAATCTAGAGAGCGCATGCGAGACAGAACTGCTTCAAACCGTGTAGCGCGCGCACGGCAGTAAGGGAGAGAGCGAGAGACCTTGCGTGTGTGGGTCATGAAAGCTAGTCACCCCCCCCCCTACATTTTACCCGAATACAAATACGAATACTTTTCCCCCCTCAACAAATACAAATACAGATACAAATACCGGCTACTTTGCAAATCCCTAATTACTAGACTGTGAAACTACAGCAAAAGAACAAGCAGTGCATGAGTAATCAGTTATGAAGGATTCCTATACTCATCATTCACTAAAAAATCTCAACAATGGTGACAACAAAAAAGATAACATCAAATCTGAACATCACAAAACACACTATTTAAGGTAAACACAAAACCAACAGCACAAATAAAAGCAAAAAGTAAAAATTAAAGCAAATAACCAGACAATTCAGCTGCATAATTTATTCATGCTGCAATGCATGCTGGGAGTCATGGCTGTTTGTTGGTACCCAACATGCATTGCAGCATACAACTTATGATTGTCACCATTGTTGAGATTCATATGCCGATTCTTGAACCAAGTGTTTGTCTGGCCGATCAAAAAGTACAAAATGTTTTGAGTGTAAACTTCTTAAAATCATTAACATTTTCAGAACATCAAATCCCCGATAAATCTCAATCTATAAAACCACAATGACATCAAAATCAAAAATACAAATAATCAATCATTATCAATGTCAGGCAATAAATGAGATCAGTGAGTAAATCAGGCTATTAACCCTCTGAGGTCGGCCGTCACGCGGGCTTTTCATTATCTTTTTTCATTATCAGTGCAAAAGAGACTCAAATTACTCTGTTGATTTTTATCTTACATTTAAGTGTTGTACATCATTAGATCCTGTTTAGTTTCTATTTTTTTTGTGGGTACTCACAATAAAAACAAAGTGTTGTACTTTTCGTCAAATAAAGAAATATAAACATGATGCGCGTTTTACCTTCTCTCCGTCAGTGAAGTCCATTCTGAAACGCGTCCGAAAAAATAACTGTTACTCTGTCAATACTTGTCACAGAGATACGAGATATGTCTCTTTATGAAGCTGAGATTCTCTTCTTTTAAATTAAGTAAGCTACTAAAAAAAATATTATTTCCAGTTTATGTAATCCGTTTGAAACCAAGGAGAGTTACAGTTTTTTCACTCTCCCTTCATTATAGATAATTAGGTGAGCCCGCCACACCCCCAGCGCTTTTGACATGGTAAATAGGCGATATGCATCGCACACGCGGCACGCCCCCCCCCAATAAATGCCATAACAACAGAAGATTCTTCATCAGAGATTCACTGATAGTTCATCGCGTTTTAGGGATGGAAGCACGCTACTCCTTCAGAGGATTATGGACAGCGGGGAATAATTAACCTTTTCCTCAGTGGAATTTGAAACTCAGACGACAAACGGCTGCATTTTGAAGAACGAACGGTTGCATTTTGAAGAACGAATTGACCCCGAGGATAAGTTCGGAGTAAGTTGTTTAGTGTTTTTTTATTTCCTTTTCTGATCATAGAGCTCAAATGCATTTTCAGACTATATTTTGCCTAGTAAATATTACCTCACAACATTCAGTTTTAAATAGCTGCTTAGGTTATAATGATTTAGTGAAATATATCGATCTGCAAGTTTTGCAGTGAAGACTGCGCGCGCGTCGCCACAAGAGACTGTATCCATGACACTGATAGCAGCGGACACGAGCGCTCAGCTTGAGTTAAAAAACAAAACATTTTAACGCTAGATCTCTTATTTAAGAGCGGACTAAATGAATGCTCTACTAGTTAACTGGAGATGTTTTATTTGTACTACAGCCGTTCATTGGCCCTCATTTATCAAAAGTGCGTACACCAAATTTCGAGCGTACACCTGGCGTACACCCAAAACCACGGTGACTTTGAGATTTATCAATATGGACGTTGGCGTACGGCACGCTCAAATCCCACGCCAGCTCAGGAGGTGGTGTACGCACGTTTGAGTTAGTGCGGAAATGCGCAGAAAAACAATTCCTAACACCACAAAATGCGCTGACAAACTAAAACATATGACAAAAAAAACAACAACAACAACATAGGCTAATTATAAACTTCAGTGTAAAAATCTGTCACAAAGAACCGGCAAAAGTAATGATTATGAATATGTAAAATATAGCAAGGAGATATTTTAATTGTTTATTAATAAAGAAGTGTTTTCTTTGTGTCGGCTGCAAAGATGAAGTTGAGATGCTGAATCGCGATCTTCGCAGTAGGCTAGTGAACGCGCCAGAGAGAAATGCACATTTCAGATTACATAAGCGGAGAGCAGTCTGCAGTCTGTTTTCTTTCGTTTTGAATTGTTCTGTTTAAAAGTAGACATGTCTGAGGCACCTTATACGCTGAGTTTCGGTTTATTTATGAGATGAGCTCAGTTCACGCGTCCTCCGTTTCATATCATCTGCTATTTACTTTCCTATTTGTTAAATCCAGGTAGGCCTAATTGGTTGACGAAACATTGATTAAAATTAAGATACAATTAATACAAAACGAATTTCAGTTTAAAGAAAGGTTTTGTGCTTTATGTTTGATGTCTCTGTGAAAGTTTTAAAATATATTTTAGTGCCGCTTTTAGAGCGCTCATGTCCGTATCATTGTTTTTTTCTCATAAATGCTAACACGAATAATAATAAGAATAAGAATATTACAAATGGACATGCAATTATTAATGTGAATGAATGGTAGGCTACTCCACATCACATCATCATCACTATTGTACATGATACGATATTAAATGCTAATTGTTTCAAAACACGTGCTGTAAAATAATGCATTGTGATAGGTCATTTGATCTCCACGTCGGAGAAGTTTCTCTTCTTTGCCGTCTTCTGTGTGTCCATGGCGTAAAATGAGGGCGTGGGGGAAGCGGAGACTTGAATATTTAGAGGCGTGTTATTCTAATGACGATCGTTTTCAGCCGCTGCATTTATCAAGGGCAGGTATTGCGTACACCAGGATTTCAAAGGTACGCACAGCTTCATACATCAGGCGGTGAGAGGAGTGTAAGCATAATGTTACGCCAACATATACGCCCGTTTCTACGCAAGAATGATAAATGAGGGCCATTGAGTGTATCAGTAAATGCGTGCGGTCTATGGCCATAAACAGATACTCGCGGTTACGCTGTCTACCCATCAATAGATGTTTCTCTGTCCATCAACAAATACATTGTGCATCTATAATCATAATTGTCCATCAGTTTACTTTGGATAATGTGCTAACAGTTTTTTGCTTTTGTTTTGTTGTGTTTACATCATCACCATCATACTTCAGAAATCATTCTGATATAATTTTTTTTTTAAATCAATGTTGTAAACAGTTGTGCTGCTTAATTTTTTTTAACCTGTGATAGTTTTTTAGGATTCTTTGAATGCACTTTTATATATATATATATATATATATATATATATATATATATATATATATATATATATATATATATATATATATATATATATATATATATATATAATAAGCACTATATAAGCAATATTTTATATATATATTTATCTAAAAAAAACAAGTTTGGTCTTTTTATGTTTTTTTTTTTTTTTTTGAAAGGATGTGTTAAGTGATATGAATGACTTTAAGTCTTTATGTTCTTAGGAAAGATTTCTATTTTGAATAAATGCAGTTCTTTTTAACTTTTTATTCATCAGTGAATCATTAGTTCAGGCTGCCTCACAGCACCTTGATGGGCCATTAGACATTGGGGGAGTGTCTTTAGTCTTCCCAGGTGTAAATCACATTAATATTCATGGGCATTAACACTCCCACGCATACAGCACTGCTGACCCAAAAACTGATGTAAGAAATTCAAATCGTTATATTGATCTTTCTGAAAGAGTGGTCAGAATGATTGTCACTTCATTTTGAAGTAAAAATTCTAGCCTACAAGAATAGTAACTCAAAAGTATTGTGGACAACTATTCAGTATGTGTTAAATGGCCTTATTGCGGTGACATTTTTTTTCCCAAAACGTACTAACCACGCATATTATTTTTTTTCTATAAAATGCAAACATGTACATCCATTTTGCTCACATATTATTGTAGCAGAGTTTGTGCTGAATACAGCAAATGTATATGTTGGCAAATAGTATGTTTTAAGTAGCTGAAATAAGCACAAATGTCAGGGCATATCAAAACACCTCAAGGGCCCCAAAACAGCTCAGACCTCTTATGATTGTGACTGGAGACAAACAGCCATTGTCATCCTGGTTTCTTCAGCTTTGTGCCATAGCTAACGTATTTTAAAAATCACAGCTACAGCAGCCAAAGAAAGACTTATGTTCAAAAGTCAAGGGTCAAGAGCACAACTAAAGCAATCACTGATCACCATTATGGTAACATCAAATGAAAATAAAATGACATCTAAACCTATGTCAGCTTTTAATAAGAATGTCTGAAGACATCTGACTTAGGCTGCGTTTACACTTGGCATTAACGTGCGACCTGTATCTGATGTTGTCCACATACACATTGAAAAGACAAGTGTAAACGCACATCTGATCGGAATGTTATCCGATCAGCGTGTCCCAGTTCGGAGGTAGTCGAGGACCCATTGTGATCGGATCTCAGTGTATTGTAAACGCAATCCAGCCAACGCGTCTGCATTCACAGGTGAACGTAATTTAAATCTCCGCCCAGTCTCCCCGCGAGGCTGTCAGAAAGTAATGGCCAGACGCAGTTTAGACACGAAATTAAACTTATTTGAACAATAAACGTCAATCTTTAAAACAGTTTATTTAGACTTACGTGATATAGTGTGTCATTTTTCATTTTATTTGTGCCATTATCTGAACGAGGCGATCGCCAGTACAATCACAGCTGTGAGTCATGAGATCTTAATGAAGGAATACACTTTTTATTTTTTAATGTTTTAAATGTTGAATGTTTTTGTTGTTTCAACATGTTTATATAGCCATTGCACGCTATAACCTTACCCGATGGTCGATGATGTGACTTGTTTAACATGATCAACCAGTTATTTTTGTATGATCAGCACTGAAATATTCCTTCATTCCAAAAACCTAATTTGATATAAGACTGGAGATTGCATAGGAAAGTAGTGTACATTGGGACATTGCTTAATTTGTATCATCTTTACTCTTAATTTGGCTACTGACCTAATTTAAATATTATGCAAAAACAGAAATCCGATCGTTTATCCAGATACAGAGGCTACTTAATATGAACAAATATAAACGCACCGTGTCCTGATTGGCTAATGATCCGATCTGCTTGATCGGATTACGGTGATCGCATTTTAATGCAAAGTGTAAACGCAGCCAGAAATAAAGTCAGTCTGGTTAGTAATAAGTGAAGCTGGTAATGCTGTTTGTGGAGTTGTTTAATCATCCTCTTGTGATATCTTCAGATTTAATGTCTTTTATCTTGATTTCATCTTTTTTTCTGTTCTTCTTGTTCCTCTCTCCTTTAGTGATTCTGATTGTTAACAGTAGGTGTTCAGGGTCTCAATTAACTTAAAAAATTAACTGAATTATTCACTCAGTCAAGTGGACTATATGTAGGGAATAGTGAATGAAGGTTTGATTTGGAACACAGCCTCTGAGTGTCGACTTTGAGCACTGTTAATTCACATACTACTATAGGCTTCTTTCTCGAAAACGACAAACATCACCCCGAATGCATTTTTTCTACGATATATTACTGTTTTAATGGAAAACAGCATATTACTGTAAAATTTGGCTGTTTTTTTACAGAATTTTTTTACAGTGTAGATTGTATAGCTTTCGCTTGGTATTATATAGACATCCTTTACTCTACATAAAGCATTAAATATGTTCTCATTTACTATGAATAATATATCATGCCACACAACAGTTTTGTGTTCATTGTGAACAGACAATTCACTTGTCACTAGAAACTTGGTTTGGACAGGGTGTGAGGTTCTAGGCTGGTAAAAGAGCTAGCCGACTTCAGGCTTTACTTACTTATTGGTTTCTATTTTCACTCTGTATTTAAATTTCAGTCTGATCTCAAACTCCAACTCACTGATCTCATTCTCCAGACATGTGCTTAAACACCTTCCAAAACATATAATGAGTCCCCCTAATGTTCTCCAGAGCACCACACCATCCTCCACTCGCTCTTCATCTTTCCTCAACTTCCACCAAAACAATCCACCCATTTCTCCTATTTTCATTGCCTCATTCTGGTGTTTATTGGACCTCAGAACCTTGTTTTTGTAATAGAATCATCCACTACGATCTTAGGCCTCACAATATATGTGACCACACTGGTTGTGGTCCGTTGCAATAGATGCGTCATGTTTTTAAAGCATGTGACAAACAGCTGGGAAAGATCAGTGTGAATTGGCCGAGATTGCTGCTGACTACTACAGACCAGAAGAGTGAGAATGTGGCTGTGTATGACTGACATATATTCTAAATATCATTTTTAAATTGCTAGTTTTTCATGCTATTAAGAGGCTACTTACTTGTCAGGAGTGACAAACACATTTGCAAAATGCAAAATTAAAATCACACAGGCTAATATTCACGCTACTGGATGCGGGACTGCCTTTTGAGTACCCCTGATCTATATTGAATCTGCGCCCACAGATGATATATAAATGATTATAGTTACAAGAAAATTGGACTGAATCTTAAAATCTGTGTTTCTGGGTGTGTTTCTGGGTTTCCTATGATGGTTACGATCTCTGCCTTTTGTGTTTGGCTCTGACCCAGTGTTCGTTTTTGGTTAATGTTCCCATTGTGAGAACATGGCCATGGCAATGTAGATTTCACAACTCTCTTTTCTGGCTACAGAGATATGTTACACATATGTTGTGCAGTTAGGGAGAACAAAGAACAGGTCCTATTGGTAGCGCCATATTGACCCACCAGGACTCATGCTCATGCGACTTGCGATTTGCAAATTGTATACATTTCATCATTCCCCTGATCACAAAAGAATGAATTTTGAATGAAACTTTCTGCTTTACCTGCAGGTATGAGAGGAGAAAGAGGACAGAAAGGAGAGAAGGGAGAGCATGGAGACAAAGGAGGAAAAACAGGTGAACATTTGATTCATGCAGAAAATAAACATGCTACATTATAACATTGTATTTTTTGTTTTTACTACAAATTATGCTTTGTGAAAGTATTTTGTTTATGTATGTTAAAGTCAAGTCATACATTTTTTAATGATTACATCCTTTGAGATTCTCTTATAATTTATATAAAGTTTTGTATTCAAAAGATAACATACACTGCACATAAACTGTGAATATTGACTCACATAAACTGTGAATATTGACTCACATTGGCTGAATGTTCAGTGGCGTTTGGTAGTGGGGGAAAATTGTTAAATTGTTTTTTTAATAATACTACTTTATTTGTGATATTAGACATTTAGGGGCAAATGATATTGTGTAAACAGACACTTTATATGATCATCAAAGGTATACAGATATATTTGACAGAGGTTTAGAAGGGAGGGCCATTTTTCCAAACAAGGTCCATTCTTTCTATATTGCATTTGAAAGCTGAAAACCTTTATGATGATTTATTGAACAATTGATGAAAAACAAATGATTTCCCGCCAGCAGTGTTCTGTTCTGTTGTTCTATGTTTTGTTGCTTTTATATATATAAAAAAATGAATATGATGAACACAGACACCCAAAGTGCTTCATTTGCCCTGAAAGGGGGAATAAATATGACAACAGTCACCTATCCCAGACAGAAATTGCATTGTCAGAGTATTTGGGAATATTCAAAAATAATTTATACACACAAAATAAATTTTCAGAGTTACAAAATCACACATTTTAGATGAGAACAAAGCATCACAGTTGTTTAAACCAATAAGCATTTAGTTGTGTCATCAGCAAGTCCTTTCCCATCCATCAGCGCAGTCGCTGGAGAGCAACTTCTCCACCAGCCGTGGCCGGAGCAGCAGTTTTTTTGGCATATCGTGAGTTTGTTGGCATATATCAGCATGACATCAGAGCATGCATCTCACTGTGATCGCTGGTGATTGGGTCAGCACAGATTACTCATCTCATAAACAGTTTATTGACAGACTCTGCAATGCAGTGAGCAATTACTGTGACAGTTTTAATAAATGTATCGCCTACTATTAAGCAGTTGTCCACTTTCTTTACCATTAACTTTTTGATTTTAATGCAATCATTCTCTATACTTATTTTCTTAAACTCTCTTAAAGAGCTCTGAGCACACCCTTCTAATGGTCCATGCATATGGCTTTAATCAGCTGTGTGGGTGTGTGTTTGCTGCTAGGAGTCACACAGCTGTTACATATTTACGAGATATTTTCTGACTATACCATCTCATTGATCTACAGTACTCAGTGTGTTCTGCATTAATGTCATGAAAGGTTAAACTTTGAACATTAAAATCTCTCTGCATGAACTTGCTCTTATCATCTGACCCCGACACCAGGGACTAAAACAACTGTGTGAAATCTGCATCAGTCTGACAATGAAATCAAAATCATCTTCTCTGATCACTGTTGCAGGTTAAGGTAGAGTTTAGGATTTTGAACTTTTAGAATAATATGTCTCAAACCCTGCATATGGGACCACAGTCGTGTGTCTTGAATAGCAGTCAAAAGCAGTGAGATAAAGCCATGGATCATATTGAAACGCTGGAGAGTACAAAACATGGGGCCCTATTTTAACGATCTAAGCTCATGGTCTAAAGCGCACGGCGCAAGTGCACTTAGCGTGTATCCGAATTCCAGAGAGGAAACGGATCTGCTTGTGCTCGTGGCTAAAGCGCGCAAGCAGACCATATACGAGACAAGCCGGATTCCACCATATCTTTATGTACACAATATTAATCTTTTACATTGTAATCCTTTTATTTTTAGTATTTGGCTAGATTTGTGTGCTGCTGCCCTGTGTGTGTAATAAGCTGAGTGTATGCGTGTTGTGCACCTGTCTGTAGGCTCATATTACTAATGCACCCTTTAAAGTGTTCACGAACTGAGAATTAAAATTTGCCTTGATCTTTTGACAGTTAAGAGTTTGTTATAATATAAACACGCGTCCCTGTGTGTAATAAGCACAGTGTACATGGGTTGTGCACTCACCTATTCATAGATGCCACCTTCGTCACTACCAAATAGAACGCCGCCATATTTACGACCGATCTCGTCCGGTATGGCCGCCCAAACTGCCCATTTGAATGAGAGAGGGAGTGAGACAGAGATACATGAATTATTTTTTTATTTTAGGCTCCGATCCTTATTTGTTACCCCCAGTTTTCTTTTGTCCATTATTATCTGCCCCAGACTTGCCTTCCATGATATATATATATATATATCTTGTGCATAACCCCTCCCCATACAGTGGGGAATGGGGATCGCTTGAAGGCTTGAAGGCTGGATGGGTAAAAGATGTAAAAGTGCGGCACCTGCCCACCAAGGATTTATATTTAATCATGGGAAATGTAGGTATTGTAAAAAAAAATTCAAATGTATGATTTTGGTGGTAGTTTGCTCTGACTAGGTAGCGAGTTGTTAGCTAGCTAAGTGCCACGGCTCACGGCTAGCTGTCATTAATCTGGATTAGGTCTGCCGCGATAGTCAATAAATCAATTAATCGCATATGATTAAAAAAAGGAGCTCGATAATTTTTTTGCCCGCAATAATTTCCATTTGCATGCTTGTTTGTCTCTCTCTCTCTCTCTCTCTCTCTCTCTCTCTTCTCTCCTCTCTCTCTCTCTCTCTCTCTCTCTCTCTCTCTCTCTCTCTCCTCTCTCTCTCTCTCTCTCTCTCTCTCTCTCTCCTCTCTCTCTCTCTCCTCTCTCTCTCTCTCTCTCTCTCTCTCTCTCTCTCTCCTCTCTCCCTCTCTCTCTCTCTCTCTACCAAAGAGATGACAACTCTGTTTAAGACATAACCGACATATTTTACGTGAATACTCTCCAAAATGGACATTTAAACATAATGTTGTGTGTATTTGTCCATTCAGACACGAAACAGAGCTCTATTCATTACTCGCGCGCTGTATAGGGGTCTATGGCTGCACGCTTTGGCTCAGCTGTGTGCGCACAGAAAGATGAGACATTATACAATATGAGACATGCAGCGATGATCTCTTCGAACGACAGCTAACCACTTCTTTCTTCTATCCTTTTTTTCTTTTGGTATAGAATGCACAACACGTGTTTATTTCAGTTGCCTGAAAATGCGCCAACAATGTGCCTGAACACACTTCGTTTTCAGATCAGCACGCCCATGGGTGCAAAAATAGGCGCAAATACATAACCAGAAAATATGAACATATCACACCAGTCCTCTGTTCTTTACACTGGTGTTACATTTAGGATTGATGTCCTAAATGTATCATTTTTCTCTTGGCTTTTTCTTGCCCTAAAAAAAAATTACTTTTTAAACTCAGTTACAGCAGCCACTGTAAAACTAATGTTATAAAGTGAAGGGTCAAGACACCAACTAAAGCAAGTACTGATCTCCATCATGGTGACTACAAACTTTATTATATTCAATCAAACATCATCAACAACAACAAAATATCTGTTAAATCTCAACAAGTACTTTAGTACATGTATGAAAAAAATAATGTTAAACTGGTTTGTAAACTGTTTTCACACTCAGTGTGGCTGGAAGTCAGTTGTAGTTCTTGTGTTTCTCTTTTTTCTGTTCTTGTTTCTCTGTCCTTCAGTGATTCTGCTTGTCAGGTCTTCATCAGTGTCTGAATTCACTTTCTTCTTTTCATTCACTCTGTCAAGTGGACTGTATTAGTGAACTAATGTAGGGAATAGTGAATGACGGTATAGGATGCGATTTGGAACACAGCCTCTGAGTGTCGACTTTGAGCGCTGTTAATTCACATTATATTCCTGTAGCCTACTTTCTCGAAAATTACAAATATAACCCAGAATGCATTGTTTTCTATGGTATATTACTGTTTTACAGTGTTGATCATTTGGAAATTGAATGTAAAGCAGTGAGTTGTGTTTACAGTTCCACAAAAAGAGTGCTGTGCAGTGGATTATACCTACAGTTTTGCAAAGTGTGTGTTACAAAATTGCAAACTGAGTGGAAAGCAGTGTTTGTGCTTTTAGTTTTGCAATCTCAGTGAGTGGTTTTGCTATAAGTATTAATAGTTTTAGAAATTGTGCTATAAGAATCACGGTTAGGGTTTAAGCATTCCGAAAAAAACTGTAATAGTTAACTTATCGTTAGTCGACTAGAAGAGGCTTAGTCGATCAATAATTGTATTAGTCAGTTAATCGAAAAAAATACATTCCTGGTGAAGTTACTCAGTCCTTGGGGGACAGATTGTTACCGGCGGGTCCTTGTGGTAATTACAGTATGTGCAGGAAATATATCTACCTAAAAAATGGCTTATCATTTGAAACATAATAGCAACTTTGCATGGCTTCTGGCTCTAATGTTAACATAAATGTGCGTTGTTATTATTAGGCCCATATTCAAGTGTGGAGTGTGGAAGTTATTAGAGCGCTTTCTGCATGACATGTAGACGCAGGCGCGGTCACTTTTTTCGCTATCACATTATTTTTAGTCTTACATCAAGGGTAGCCTAATAGAAGTCATTCGAAACTGACAGATTTTTTTTGTGTGCACTCACAATAATTAGGGGCCAAGCCCAATGGGCTTAAGCCCCTATTGTATCTGTTAGTTTTCTTATTATTAGGGGCCAAGCCCTGAAGGGGCTAGCCCCTATTGTTTTTGTAAGTTTTTTCTTCTTCTTCTTCCGCCAATGGGAGTCTATGGCAGCCCTATGAAGCGCCACCACCAGTTCAAAATTTTAACATTGAAATGGTTATAACATTTGAACCCTTTGATCTAGAGACATGAAACTTAGTACACCTGATTCCTCTGATCATGCTGATCACAACCAATACCTTACATTAAGACCGTAGTGGACCGTACAGTAGTGGCCATTTTGAAATGTACAGTATTCAGTTTTTTCCCTACTCCTCCTTCAAATTTTGTCCAATTTTCTCCAAACATGTGTTCAAATGATCTTCGAACTGAGCCGCATAGAAATGACTAAACATATTTTTTTGGTTTTATGGGGGAAAAAAAAAGTTATGGTGTCGCAAACTTAACGAGGTCCACCCAAAATTGGCTAAGAGGCTGTATCTTGGCCAATGCTTGATCAATCGAAACGAAAATTGGTATACTTCGTCGGAAGCATGTTCTGAGGTTTCATGCCAATGCTGGTAATAGCGCCAGGTCATGAGATATCACAAATTGCTATTTTGGCCAATAACTTTTGAACAGTTTGTCAGAAAATCATAAATGTGGTATCTTTGGATTCCTTGCATCATGCCGAATCCGTGGATATCGATTGTGCCATGATGGGATGTACCTCGTGTCACAGTGTCTGGTTGTGTTTCCCTTGTTTGTCACTAGAGGTCCTCGTGTTCACGGTGTCCTTCACGATTGACTTCATTTCCCAGCATTCTGTCTGTCACTGTCACTCATCAGTTCATTACACTCAGCTGTTCCCCGTCATCATTGTTCCCAGCTGTTCATTGTTAGTCTTGTTAGATCTGTGTATATATTCCCTGTCTGTGTTAGTATGTGGACGGATTCGTTGCTAAATGTCACTTACACTTCTGAAGTCTGTTTCCTTGCCTGTTCTTGTTTTGGTTCTTGTTTATTTGTTTACTGGACTGCTAAAATGGATTTTGACCCCTGCATGGATGACTATGAGTTGGATTGCCCTGACAATAAATATGCTACATTTGGATCCACCTGTTTCTCCGTGTGTTCCCGTAACAGAACAAATCCGTCAACAAATGGATCCAGTAGCATGAACATTTTGCAGGGCTTTGCTTTATGGGCCCGGCAGACTGAGGCCATGGTGGTCAATTCCCCTGAACACCCTTCCACCGATGACCGAGAATCTTTTAGGGGAACCCGTCTGGCCAAGTTTTCAGGGGCTCGTGGAGGCCGCAGGAGTGGAGGTCCTAGAAGTGAGCCCCGGAATCACTTTCCACTTTGGTCTTTCTCCGACCATGAGCCGGTGATGCTCAGCCCAGAGCTCCCTTCACCGCTGGTCCCGTCCAGCCCGGAGCCTGCACCTCGCCATAAGAAACGGCGGAGGGGGAGGAAGACTTCCTGCCTCCCCAGTGAACCAGAGGCCATCCCGGTGGCAGTCCCCGTGCAGCCGGCTGTCAGTCCAGAGATCGTCCCGTCTGCCCAGTCAGAGACTGTTCACGTCACGTCTGCCCATTCAGAGACTGTTCACGTCCCGTCTGCCCAGTCAGAGACTGTTCACTCCCGTCTGCCCAGTCAGAGACTGTTCACGTTCCATCTGCCTTCATGGACCTGGACTATCTGGAGCGTCTGGCTCGGATCCTGGACATGCCTGTGTCTGCTTTTCCAGGGCCGGAGGCAGAGCCAGTGCCCGTTCCAGAGCCGGAGGCAGAGCCAGTGCCCGTTCCAGAGCCGGAGGCAGAGCCAGTGCCCATTCCAGAGCCGGAGGCAGAGCCAGTGCCCGTTCCAGAGCCGGAGGCAGAGCCAGTGCCCGTTCCAGTGCCCGTTCCAGAGCCGGAGGCAGAGCCAGTGCCTGTTCCAGAGCCGGAGGCAGAGCCAGTCCCCGTTCCAGAGCCGGAGTCAGTTCCAGTGTCTGCTGTTCCTGAGGCGGGGGCAGAGCCAGTGCCCGTTCCAGAGCCGGAGGCAGAGCCAGTGCCCGTTCCAGAGCCGGAGGCAGAGCCAGTCCCCATTCCAGAGCCGGAGCCAGTTCCAGTGTCTGCTGTTCCTGAGCCGGGGGCAGAGCCAGTGCCCGTTCCAGAGCCGGAGGCAGAGCCAGTGCCCGTTCCAGAGCCTGAGGCAGAGCCAGTCCCCGTTCCAGAGCCGGAGCCAGTCCCAGTGTCTGCTGTTCCTGAGCCGGGGGCAGAGCCAGTGCCTGATCCAGAGCTGGAGCCAATGTCTGTACCAGACCCAGTATTTGTTTCTGTGTTTGTGTCTGTCCTTGTGACCATTTCTGTTCTAGTGGCAGTTCCTGAGCCGGTGGCTGTTGCTCCAGAGCCGGAGGCAGTGTCTGGTCCCGAGCCGGTGTCTGGTAATGAGAGGGCATCACCGCCTTGGCCGCCCGAGGGGTCTGCTCCGCCCTGGCCGCCCGAGGGGTCTGCTCCGCCCTGGCCGCCCGAGGGGTCTGCTCCGCCCTGGCCGCCCGAGGGGTCTTCACCGCCCTGGCCGCCCGAGGGGTCTTCACCGCCCTGGCCGCCCGAGGGGTCTTCACCGCCCTGGCCGCCCGAGGGGTCTTCACCGCCCTGGCCGCCCGATGGACTCTGTCTGTCGCCCAGGCCGCCCGAGGGGTCTTCACTGCCCTGGCCGCCCGATGGACTCTGTGTTTCGCCCTGGCCGCCCGAGGGGTCTTCACCGCCCTGGCCGCCCGAGGGGTCTTCACCGCCCTGGCCGCCCGAGGGGTCTTCACCGCCCTGGCCGCCCGATGCCCTCTGTGTTTCGCCCTGGCCGCCCGAGGGGTCTTCACCGCCCTGGCCGCCCGAGGGGTCTGCTCCGCCCTGGCCGCCCGAGGGGTCTTCACCGCCCTGGCCGCCCGAGGGGTCTTCACCGCCCTGGCCACCCGAGGGGTCTTCACCGCCCTGGCCGCCCGAGGGGTCTTCACCGCCCTGGCCGCCCGAGGGGTCTTCACCCCCCTGGCCGCCCGATGGACTCTGTGTTTCGCCCTGGCCGCCCGAGGGGTCTTCACCGCCCTCGCCGCCCGAGGGGTCTTCACCGCCCTGACCGCCCCCAAGGGATCTTCACCGCCCGGGCCGCCCGAGGGGTCTTCACCGCCCTGGCCGCCCGATGGACTCTGTGTTTTGCCCTGGTCCCCGGTTAAGCCCTCACCTCTTGTTCCTGTCTCCCTTCATGGACCTGCCCCACCATCCCTCCCCCTGATCCTCCACCGTTCCACCTCCCTCCTGAACTCTTGTGTTGTGTTTTAGTGTTGTCGTGGAGCGTCTGGTAGCCGCTCCGTAGAGGTGGGGTTATGTCACAGTGTCTGGTTGTGTTTCCCTTGTTTGTCACTAGAGGTCCTCGTGTTCACGGTGTCCTTCACGATTGACTTCATTTCCCAGCATTCTGTCTGTCACTGTCACTCATCAGTTCATTACACTCAGCTGTTCCCTGTCATCATTGTTCCCAGCTGTTCATTGTTAGTCTTGTTAGATCTGTGTATATATTCCCTGTCTGTGTTAGTATGTGGACGGATTCGTTGCTAAATGTCACTTACACTTCTGAAGTCTGTTTCCTTGCCTGTTCTTGTTTTGGTTCTTGTTTATTTGTTTACTGGACTGCTAAAATGGATTTTGACCCCTGCATGGATGACTATGAGTTGGATTGCCCTGACAATAAATATGCTACATTTGGATCCACCTGTTTCACCGTGTGTTCCCGTGACACCTCGTGTCCGCCATTTTGAATTTTGTCATAATTTGCAATATCTTTTAAACTATTTGAAATTTCTTCACCAAATTTGGTATGGATCATCACTATCATGGCCCGAAGGTACCTGGGAAGCTTGATCACAGCGCCTCCTAGTGTTCCAAAGGTATAAGGTTTTTTGTAAAAACTCTTATAACTTTTGCAAATATAGTTCAAAATTTGATTTCTTTATGTCATTATTTTCCTTGGCTTCTACTGATTCCAACAATATCTCGTTGTTCATTTTTTAACAATGTGCCTGTCCACCATATTGGAGCAAATGAAAAACTGTTTTTTCGCTAATCCTCCTTCAAATCTTGCTCAATTTTGTCCAAAATTTGATCAGGTGTTAGTTGGACCGAGCCGCACAGAAATGAATGAACAGATTTTTTATATTCGCTACCATTTTTGAGATATTCGTTTCCAAAGTTGACCTAGCCTGTGTTTGTTGCCTTATGCTAGTTAGCTTAGCATAATAATTGGTTAGCATGCTAACTAGATGCCATTCTTTCTAATGCAGCTCTTCAGCTATCAGGATAACCATAAGCTACATTAGCATTAAGCTAGCTTAGCATGCTAGTCTCGTTAACATGATTTTGTGTGCTTATTCCTACACTGAAGCCTCTCCTCTGCAGCTTTGTAGTTTACGTCCTCTGAGTGGCGCTAAAGTTGCTAAACCACGTGTCATTAATCCAGAACCATTGTGGTTGTGGGTTCGAATCCTGTGTGGCACATGCCCAGACCGCAAGAGGTACTGTGGCCTTAAGTGGTGGAAATGTTGTTTCAGTTCCAGACATGGTCTCTATCTGAGACAAGAAACTATAACATGCAGCAACTTTATATTAAAAAATCTTCATTTTGATTTAATTTTCACTTGTACTACTGATACAGCTGTTTTTTTAAATGTTCAAATTTGGCACACTTGTAGTGATTGTAATGAATAGTAATTGGAGTGCAGGGGAGAGCAGAGGAAAAGGGAAGGGGAGGGCAGGGGAGGGGAGGGGAGGACAGGGGAGGGCAGAAGAGGGTTGCTGCTGCTTCATGGCTTGGCCCCTGTATCGCTGCTTGCAGCTATATTTATTATTATTATTCTTCCCGGTGGAAGTCTATGGCAACCCTATGAACCGTAAGTAGGAAAATTATGAAATTTGGCACACTTATAGATATGGTTGTAAGGGGTTTACAGTCAAAGACCCAGAACCAGATATGAAGAATGAAGTCCCGGAGTCAGAATTATAAAAAATTAAAGAAAAGTTTTACTGAAGATAGTTTGCAGTTTAATCAGCAGAAGTCAGCTTCAATACTCACACAGGAGTTCGTAGGCCGCCCCGCTTACAGTTACAAAGATCACAGCAGTTATACCATTTTCAAGGTCTAAGCTACGTCATTGCTTACAGGTTGAATGGTTCTCATTGGCTAAGAAATAGATAAACACAGTAATTTTCCACACGTATACAGACAGACGGAAGCATATCTCCATCGATTATGCATCTGACACATTCGGACTCACGTCATGACCTTCCAGGTCGCAGATTTGGGTTGTTGAGCGCCAGCATGTCTCGAACAACAATTCACTCAATCTCCAATAATGCCAGTGATTCCTTAACCTGTAACCAAGAAGACTAACACACACACCACCACACAGCTTTTCCAAGGTTGGATTTGGCCAGGCTCTAACTATAAACATGAGAGTCCTCTCAAAACATCAAGATAATGCGTTCTTTCTCTCAACTTTAGTCTAACTGGAAAGTAAGGCTTTAACAAAGAAATGGTCCATTAAAATATTGGCTTCAATGACCCCTGTATGTTTTAACACGTTGAAGACCATTCTCAAACACAAAACAAGTCCCTATTTCATTTCTGGAAGCTGGGATAAATAAGCAAGCACTGTTACTGCATTCAGATATCAAATCAAATACAGACATTGAAAAATACATGAAAAGAACATTTCAGTAATCACACTGGCAACTTCTATAACAAAGTAAAATCTCACAAGCCTAGAGAAATCATTCAACTCATTGAATATCTAGAAAGAATAATATTGACAAATATCTTGATAATAATTACTCATCATTACATATACATTGAAGCAGCAGTGGATTCCAATCCACCCCCTTCATGGTCATGAAAAGTAACTGAGCCAAATTTTGAGACTCTAGATCCAACTCTATAGCGCCACCACCAGTTCAAAAATTCAACATTGAAATGGTTATAACTTTTGAACCCTTAGATCTAGAAAAATTAAACTTAATACACCTGAATCCACTCATTATGATGATTGCAATCAATATCGAACATTAAGACTCCGCCCATTACAGTAGTGGCCATTTTGAAAAGTACAGTACTCAGTTTTTTCGCTACTACTAATTCAAATTTTCGGACTGAGCCGCATAAAAGTACTGTTCCCGGTTTTTTTGTTATACTGGAAAAGAAAAAGTTATAATGATGCAAACTTAACAAGGTCCACCCAAAATTGGCTAAGAGGCTGTATCTCGGCCAAAGTTTGATCAATCGAAACGAAAATTGGTACACTTCATCGGAAGCATGGTCTGAGGGTCCATGCCAAAGTTGGGAACAGCGCCACCTATGGGTCATGAGATATGAAAAATAGCTATTTTGGCCAATAACTTTGGAACAGTTTGTTAGAAAATCATAAATGTGGTATCTATAGATTCCTTGTGTCATGTCGAATCCGTGGATACCAATTTTGTCAAGATCGGATGAACCATGTGTCCGCCATTTTGAATTGTGTCATAAATTGCAATAACTTTTAAACCATTTGACATATCAGCAGAAAATTTGGTAGGAATGATCGACACCATGTCCTGAAGGGACATGATAAGTTTGATCACAGCACCACCTAGTGTTTCAGAGATATCATTGTTTTTTGAAAAAACACTTATAACTTTTGCTAACATTGCTTAAAAATTGATTTCTTTATGTCAATATATTCCTTGGCTTATGCCGATTTCAACGGTATCTCACATGCTATTTTTCAACAATGTGACTGGCTGCCATATTGGAGCGAATGTGAAACAGTTTTTTCGCTACTCCTCCTTCAAAATTTGTCCAAAATTGTCCAAAATTTGCATGACAGTGAGGAAGCTGAAGCTTGGGCATCATTGGACCTTCCAACAGGACAATGATCCCAAGCATACCTCAAATTCCACCAAGGCTTTGGTTGCAGAAGAAGTCCTGGCAGATTCTACAGTGGCCATCACAATCACCTGGC
The DNA here is from genome assembly GCA_036326025.1 of Chrosomus eos. NCBI lineage: Eukaryota > Metazoa > Chordata > Actinopteri > Cypriniformes > Leuciscidae > Chrosomus > Chrosomus eos. Next base: position 32,506,086 of record CM070829.1, on the reverse strand, counting down.
TTCAACCCCATAGAAAATATCTAGTGGGATTTGAAGAAGGTGGTTGCAGCACACAAACCCAAGAATATTACCGAACTGGAGGCCATTGCTCATGAGGAATGGGCTGAGATTCCTCAGAAACGCTACCAGAAGCTGGTGTCTGGTTGTACATCTCATTTGCAACAGTTCAATGCATCAAAGGTGTGTTCTACTAAGTACTAAGGATTCTTGCCATGAAAGGGTTGAATCATTTTGAGACTGCATAAGTCATTAAAAGTTGCATTTTCAGTTGAATTTGGGGACTGTATATACAGTACATACATGCGTGTATATACCGTTTTTTCCGCACTATAAGGCGCACCGGATTATAAGGCGCACCTTCAATGAATGACCTATTTTAGAAAATGTTTCATATATAGGGCGCACCGGATTATAAGGCGCATAAGATACAGCAGTCAAACCGTTTGACTGGGTTTGCGTTATGCATCCACTAGATGTGCTAAAGGGAATGTAGCGAGTGCGCGGCGCTGGAGGCGAGGCGTTTATTAGTAAGCGTGAGCGCGCTGGGGCGGACACGTAACTTACATTCGCAGCCTGACTCATATGAGTATTCATGTGCGGCGGCTCGCTGACAGCAACAGTTGGCTGTTTTGAATGAGACGACCCGGTTACTGTGAACGGGGAGAGCTTTATGAACATTCTGTGACGCGCGAGCAGCGCCGGGGACATTGTGTCTGTTCGTGTGTCTGTTAGTAAAGGCCTCATTATGCTTCTGCGTCAACTCCACGGCGTAGCTACGGCGTCACTCCTACGGCGTCGTGGCCGTTTTATGGTACTGCTTCAGGTTGCGTTGCATTGGGGTACATCTGACCAATCACAGCCCTTGTGGTCTGCGTTGCCTCGACGCGTAGTTACAATTTTTTGGAGGTGCACGTCGAGCTGCGGCGTAGGGGTCGGAGAGGGGTTCGCGGCGACGCAGAGGGGTCTGCGGGGGTTACGCCGTTGATTCGACGCAGAAGCATAAAACAGGCTTAAGAGTGAGCGCTTGTTAGCGGGCACGTGACTTACACACATAACCTGATTTATACGAGGTTGAACTGGCCGTATGACAGAGCGGGCATAAGATGGACACGAGCGTGAGTTTGTGGGCAAATTTAATAACGCGGAGCGTTATTAACCAATTGATCCATATATAAGGCGCTCCGGATTATAAGGCGCACTGTCGTTTTTTGAGAAAATTAAAGGCTTTTAAGTGCACCTTATAGTGCGGAAAATACGGTATGTAAATATATATGCATATATATTTACACTATAAACAGAAATTCAAGAGGGTAAATAAATTCTTTCTTTCTCAAAACTGAGTTTTGATTTCTCTGTGATCAATTTATGGATAAGTGTTTTCACACATTATAATTTGGTGTGGGTCATCAGTAAATGAGTGTGGCATGTTTAGAGTTTTGCAAAAAGTTTGTTTTTCAATTTCATGTTTTCTTCATATTCAATTTTCATTTATTATGTGCTATTGTGCTTGCAGTTTTGCAGACTTGGCCTGAAGATTAGGTACATGGGTGAAAGGTTTCAATGAGTGAGCCTCAAGTTCCACTTTTAGTGTGTAAGCAATTTGAAAAAACTGTAATATGCTCGTATGATTAGTTGACAAATCGCTTAAATTAATGACTAATAGCAACTAGATAAATCTTTAATCGAGGGCATCCCTAGAGATAAAGACACCTAATATAAAGTGGGACTGATATTTAAATGGGGTTATGTATCTGTTTCTCTGTAAGATTTAATTTGTAATAGTCATTCTGCAATGAATGTATATATTTCAGTTGAAGAAACTCTGGTAAGGCTGGTCAATGGCTCGGGGCCTCATGAGGGTCGAGTGGAAGTGTTCCATGAGCTGCGATGGGGGACAGTGTGCGATGACGTTTGGGACATAAAAGATGGAGACGTTGTGTGCAGGATGCTGGGGTACCGTGGTGCCAAAGAAATCCATAAAACAGGCCGGTTTGGACAAGGTCAGATTTATTACAAGGTTAAGGTAGCAAAAGATATGCTTGCAAATATTTACTGCACTATACAGTACTGTCATGAAAAGCATTTGTCAAATGTGTAAAATGCATTGCCATTGTTCTATGATAATAAACCATACAAATTAAAAAGATGAATGAGATTCATTTTTGACAGTTTTCTTTCTCTTTTAGGCACTGGGTTAATCTGGATGGATGATGTTGCTTGTGTTGGTACTGAAGACTCTATTCACCAGTGTAAGTTCTCTGGATGGGCGAAAACCAACTGTGGTCACGTAGAAGATGCAGGAGTGACCTGTAACATATAGCCTGTTTCAAGTCGTAAAATGGACAATTAACCTCGAAGTGTGGATGATTTACTGCAAGCTCAGAGGAAGCAGTACTGTGTCACTCTACACAGCAGAAGACTAATGAACTTGACTGTGGGAGAGTAAAAGGCCCTAGAGATCAGACACAGGGTCAACATACTGTACCAGCAATGAACTACTACCCAAATACTCCAGCCATATCCATCAGACAGGGATAAAAACAATATACCACATCTAATAGAAAAGTGTGAATGTATGTGTGTGTGCTCTGCTGCTGCTTGTGTTTGTGTGTTTATATATATATATATATATATATATATATATATATATATATATATATATATATATATATATATAATAAAGTTTTAATGAAAGCTGCAGTTTACATTCTGTACATATGATGCATTTAACTTTCCAAAGACTTTTATGAACACATTTTTGAATGCTAGTATATATATTTATAACATTTAACTCATTAAGGATTTAAAAGGCTTGTGTAGTAGCAAATGTGCCTTTAAACTATAACTTTGACCATAACATGTCATGAAATGGTCAGCAATTGTATACCTCAGTTAATGGTGAGTACCAATTACAGCCATTCATTGTTCAGTAGCTTCATTATAATACTAAACTATCAGTATTGGTAATCGTGATTGTACAACAATAAATTATTTACCTATTTTAGGGGGCGAGAAACGCATTGACATGAAATAAAATCATCATAATGTTTTAATGCTTTGGTTTGATTAAAGTGGTGGAAATAACGGTTGATGGACACAGAACGGTAACAATTACACACCCACCCGCGTGGAAATTCAAAATACACCATTAGTTTAAATAGATGTTTTTCAGGGATGGTTAGATTATAAAAGAGTTCACATTCACTTTTCTTGAAAATATTTAGCTATTAGATCTATTTAAATGCTTCAGTTTGTTTTCATATTATAATAATATAATATGTAAACAAATTGAAGCATTTAAACTGATATATTATATCACTTCGAATACTTCAATTCGTTTTTTATATTATATTATATTAGGCCTATATTTTATTATATTATAAGCCTAAATAAAGAATCTCACAAGGGTATTGTTTAGGGCTCCTTGCCATTAAAAAGTTTGAAACCCCTGCTAAAGAAAATATTGGAAATTCATAAGCAATAAAGAATCATTTAACTTTGATGGTTTAATGCTTCCTGTACACCATTAATTGACTGTACAAAAACACTTTATGGTTTTCCCAAACCATCTCAGTGTAACAGCTTACTTTTCTTTCATACTATATTCTATTATTGTAAATAATTGAACTGTCCTACAGAAGATTTTGTAAATCATTTTTCATAGGATTTCTTGATAAAGACTGTGCAACAGCACTGTAAAAAAATATCAGGTAACCTAAAATGTGCTTCATTTAGTGACTTCTCAATTTGTTAATAAGCTTGTTTTTCGAACATATGATTTAATACCAACATCAAGGGTCAAATAAAATAGAAATGGCACATTCAAGTTACAGTTTTTTTCAATTGTTTACACGCAATTTTGAAAACCGGGTTCTTTTTTTCAAAATATAATCACAATTATTAAAACACCACACTCAATTGGCATAATTCCTAGATTGTTTGCAAAATGACACACTTCTGTCAAAACATACACACTTCAGTCAAAAGATATACACATATTTGTGAAAATGCTATTAGTTTTCATGTAACCAACACAGTCCTCAATGATCAGACACTATTGCAGCCAGTTTCACACTGCTGTGATAAATAAAAAACACATTTGTAAAAAAAACTATTTTTAGGAAATAGCATGTGCTAGATTTTTGGCCAGACATTGTTATGTAAGGGATAATTTAGATAAAAAAAAATAGTGACAAACCCACAACATTCTTCATGATTAGTTTGAGATATAGGGAGAATGTACACAAATAGGCCTATATAAACTTACCAAGCACTGCACAACACTGATTTCTGCAGACTCATATTTCAAGTACCTGTATATATTTACAGTATTTCTTACCATAATCAGTATATAGTAATCAACCAACAATGAAATCAATGAAAAAAATAAAATCTGTAGACAAATAAAAATTACTGCATGAAGTACATACAGTTTGACTCTGAAGGAAAAACTACTGTAAAAGCAACAAGAATACTGTAACTATTCAGTTACAGTCAGCGCTTGACATTAACTTTTTTGCTCACTAGCCAATGTGGCTAGTGGTTTTCCAAAGTTACTAGCCACACAGCATTTTTACTAGCCACATTTTTGTTGTTGTGAAATTACCTGATTAAAGTTAACTATGGTGTGCTAAAATTGACTTGAACTAGATTTACGACCCTTTTAAATGTAAAACCACTGTACACACCCAAATCAAGACTACATAAATGTATAACAATACAGGTCATTATCATTAGCTCTGATAAGGTTGTGTGTACAGCTCATTTAAAAATAAAATAAAACCATGTATTAAGATAAAGACATAAAGTAGCTTAATAAAATTTCTTAATAAAAGATTAAGATGTATAAGATTAATGAAAAAGATTAAAAAAACTAAACTGAAAAAAAAAAAAACTTTAGCATTAGAAACACTGTCTGTTTAAATATCAGAATCAGACCCAGTATTACTTTATTGAGCACCGATGGGAAATTCTTTGTTACAAGTTGCAATGGAAAGTAGGTCGAAACCTCACGAAAAATGCATGCCATGGTTCGGACACTCGACCAGAATCCAACGACGTTAGGCTGGCGACACACTGGCTGCGTGGCGTTTCTGTTGCGTGTCAGCTGCGTGGCATTTTTTGTGTCTTTGCACTATAAAGTCTGTTTAAAGCGCTATATGAATGCAGTCCATTTACCATTTGCACACCAGAAACGTGTCTGACGCGGCGCTGCCGGTGACGTACAGGGAGGGCTATCTCGGGACATAGGCGCCGTTTATACATTTTATACATGTTTATATAAACATAAATATATAACCTACTACTGATACAGCAAAGACAACGTCGGCAGTATAGACGGCAAAGTAGGCTAGCCTAGAGATTATTTCGTTCTGTATTGACAGGTGTGATAAAAATCGAGCCTAATTATTATTTATTTTTTAAATTATAGTTATATCTGCATTTGTCAAAACCTATAGACTTTCAAAAATAAAAATGTCATTTATTAATATGTGTTCGTGTCAAAATGACATATTTTCCTATTCTATTTTGTCTGGACACGCTTCCAAAACGCTTGCGTGTAGCGCGAAAAATAGGCGTCGGTTCTATTTCTAGCATGCACGCGTTTTCTGCGCGGCTCGAGACGCGCGTGTCATGCAGTGCAAGCTCTAACCTGTTAACATGGGAGCAAAAATAAAAACGGACACACCATGCAGCTGAGACGCGCCGCACGCCACACAGCCAGTGTGCTTACCGGTATTTCAGATGCCTTTTGAAAAGATTATTCAACCCGCCAAAGTGGCTAGTTGGAGTGACTGTGTTACCCGCCACGAGCAATATCCACCCGCATTTGGCGGGTTGGCGGGTGTTAATGTCAAGCCCCTTACAGTATCAACCAGAGATTTGGTTGATCTCTTTGTCTAGCTTCCATCAGTGTCAGTCCATGGTTGATAACATGGTCAATAAGTGTTATACGGATTTCTTGAGTCAAATTTGGTCCTCGTCTTCTTTGTTCAGGTTCTATCAACTCTTCAAGTCCTTCTCTACCTCTTCCTCTACCTCTTCCTCTATCTCCTTCTCCTCTTCCTCTATCTCCTTCTTCTCCTCTTCCTCTATCACCTTCTCCTCTTCCTCTATCACCTTCTCCTCTTCCTCTATCTCCTTCTCCTCTTCCTCTCTTCCTCTATCTCCTTCTCCTCTTCCTCTATCTCCTTCTTCTCCTCTTCCTCTACTCCTTCTTCTCCTCTTCCTCTACCTGGCCTCCTCCTCTACCTCCTTCTTCTCCCCTTCCTCTACCTGGGCCTCCTCCTCTACCCCCTTCTTCTCCCTTCCTCTACCTAGGCCTCTTCCTCTATCTCCTTCTCCTCTTCCTCCTCCTCCTCTTCCTCTACCTAGGCCTCTTCCTCTATCTCCTTCTTTCCTCCTCCTCCTCTTGGCAGCCTACCCAATCCACTGAGAATTGAGGAAAAAACATTTTTTTTTCACATTAAAAAATAGATGGTGCATACACTAAAATGGCCACAATTTTTTTTCGCGATATTTCCGGCAGAGCAGACCCTCCAATTATTGGTTCTTAGGGCCAAAGTTAACAGAAAAAAAACACAAATAAAAAGTATGGCAGACCATGTCAGGTTCAACCCATTTTTGACTATAGGGACAAATAGGCCTATTATAAATTTACCATGAGCGCCGAGCGCCCGGTGATCGCCAGGAATGGATCAAATTATCATAAATCATTATAAATAAACCACAGATTTGAGCTTTAAACAATTACATTCTCGCCTGAAAAACTCTTAAAACTACATTTCGTGAAAGAATAACCGTAGTATTTTATTCCAACTGTATATTAAAAAATGGCGCTTCTAATGTTGTCATTCCCCTTGTAGCACGTGCAAGTGACGATACTCTGTCAACCAATCAACGTTCTGCAGTGAGTCTAGCTCCACCCTTTAGTACCGTACCACTGTGCTAGGTACCCCAACGGAAGGGTACCCAAAAAGTAGAACGGTACAGTTCGGCTTTTTGGTACCATTCACAACTTTTGACAGTGGAAACGCAAATAATTGCATACCGTACCGAACTGTACTGTACCGTACCGCACCGCTCAGTGGAAACGAGGCATAAGTGTTGCACAGATTTCTTGAGTCAAATTTAGTCCTAGTCTTCTTTGTTCAGTTTCTATCAACTCTTCAAGTCCTTCTCTACCTCCATACCATGACAGATGTTTGCTTCTGATGAAAGTCTGGAGGGCCCCTTTCATCCCTTTCATTTCAAAACAAGCTGAACCGTGGACTCATCTGACCACAGCACACATTTCCACAGTCTTTTAGACCATCTGAAATGAGTTTGGTCCCATAGAACTCGGCAGCATCTCTGCATTGATCAGATGAATAGCTTTCTTGATGCAGTGTCAGACTGTGTTAAGTGGTTTTCCAAAGTACTCCTGAGCACATGTGGCTGCATTTAACACAGAAGCATGACAGTTTCTCATGCAGTGCCGTCTGAGGGCTCAAAGGTCACACACATTCAACTGTCTCCTGCCTTGCCCTACACAGACTGAGATTTCTCAGGATTCCCTGAATCTTTTCACAATATTAGGTGCTATAGTGGATGGAAAATTATGCATATATGAAAATATGCAATACATTTTGCAATCCTGCATTGAGAAATGTGATTTTTTAATTGTTTGGGCCGTTTACACAACACACGTTCTGGCCGTTCATTTACAGGTCAACAGTGTTTGCTGGCCTGAGAACGCAAACTTTGAAGTGGAAGTTTTTGAAAATGAGTTCTGAAAGCGATACCGTTATCATCTCCATATAAAATTAAAAAACGCATTCGTACGAATTCGTACGAGTGATTAAAAAGTGGCTAATTCGTACGAATTAGTACGACTTCACTCGTACGATTTGTCTAAACCCACGTGATGGGTAGGTTTAAGGGCGGGGTCAGGGGTAGGTAATTCGTACGAATTGGGCCACACGTAAAATATGTACGATTTAGCCCAAATCGTACTAATTCGTACGAGGGAGGTCGTATGAATTCGTACGAATTAGCCACCTTGTAGAATTGGGTTGTATAGGCCTACACTGTAAAAAATATTTTAGCAATTTAGTTATTTCAACTTATTTTTTAACTAGATTGTCCAGACAACAAGAAATTTTAAGTTTTCTTGTCCTCAACTTATCGAAATAAGTTAGTTAAACTAAAAAAAACCCATGCAAAAAGATAACTCAAAATAATGAGTTAACTTTTTTTACAGTGTATGTTGCTGCGTGTCATGCAAACAAGGAGGATGAGGAAGAAAAACAGGATAAAGAGGAAGAAAACTAAAGATATAAATATAATTTGTTAGTTCGTTTTTGTAGGTTTGTGAGAGCTATTTTTGTTCAATTTGGAGGTATTTTTTTAGTTATTTATTGGGCTATTTATATATTTATTTTTCTAATACAGAAGAGACATTATTTCTATCATTATTTCATTCATTATTTTTTAAACCTGTCATAATGAAACATGTTGAGTAACCTCTGAGAAGCCGATCTGAATTTGTGTCTTGTAATATAACATTTTCTATCCATACAGAGGAGGCATAGCCTACTTTAAATGTATTGAAATTAATAAGGCATCTTTGAGTAAACTTCGAGTATAATTTGAGTATCTGTTTGCCGGGCCTGGTTTTTGATAATCAAAATATGGTCACCCTAGATAAAAACCAAAATCTCATCCAAACGTACAAAGTTTGTATGTAGTCCAGGTGACTAAAACACAGGTAAACACAGATGAACCAAACAGATAATCTAAAAACTAAAATCGTTAAATCTTCCACAGAACAGCGGCTGCTAACTGTGCCAGCGTTCGCCCGGCAGAAAGTTCTATAACGCTTTATTCAATACAAATTGTTTCAAAGCAGCTTTACAAGGATAAACAGGAAACTAATGATTCAATTCAGCAATAAAACAGCTCTGCAGAAAGCAGAAAACAGTTTAGTTCTCATGATTAACAAACTACAGGTTTTTGCTCATACGTAATAATCTAAAGATAAGATGTTGGCTCCAGCTACTTTATCTTTGAAGCCATTTGTGTACAAATTAAATATTTTTAAAAATTTGCAGGAAGGTAATTTATTTTGTAAGCTGCATTGAAAATGTAAGTTCCAAGCAATGTCTTTTTCATGTTAAAAGTCACTGTTGAATACAGTATGCATTGCAAGCAATACATGGTCTAGGGAGGAAAATACCTAAAAAGTCCACTATGGCATTGTTGTGAACCAAATAAAAAAAAGTTTTCATTACCTGAAATAGAGATAATTTATGAGAGGATGTTTAGGTTATTTTATTTTATTTTAATTGCAAATAAACACAAAATGTGCACACACATGCAAAAGACTGAAATGCAGACAAAATGCAGACAGATACATGGCTTTCACCTCTCATGTACACAAAATGCTTTCCAATACACATAAACTCTCTCACATTCACTAGCTGTTTCTGTCTTAAAGTTGCAAACACTCACCTCATTAACTTTGTTAATGAAATTAAAATGGGAGGCCTTTTGAATTTTTGTCTTTATTCCCTGATGATATGAATGAAGAATTAAAATTGTCCTGTTTTTCTTTTTTTTAAACCATTGTGTTTCTCTTCATTGTTTGTAGCATTTGCATACATTTATATTATTTGCTGCAGTTGTATATTTGTAGTCAGTGTTGGGAATATATAACCAGACCATTTCGCCATAGAGTCCGATTTAATCTCCGGTCAACCAAAGTGGCCCAGATCTCATTCGTAATTGTTCTCCTCTGTCCTTTTCCTTGTCATACTCCTCATCCTTGTCCTCTTCCCCCTTTTACTCTCACTCCTCTTCCTCTAACTTCCTCCAAAATTGGCCTCTATTTTTGTCCAAAACCAAGAAAGCCATCCTAAAGCCTATATAGTGCTCAAGCTCTGATTTCTAAGTGAACAAATTAGCTATAAGTGTTTTCACACGAGCATTGGGTGTAGGTAATCGGTAAATGAGTGAGACATTTGGAATGGCAGTGTTTTCTAAATTAAACACAAGAGCTGTTAGTTTTGAGTAATGTGTTTAACCCTTTCACGCATAGTGGTCACTACAGTGGACAGCTATTTAAAAAGCATTTTCTTGAATTTGCAAGGTTTTTGATGGCAAAGTTGCACATCAATCTCTTCAGTGGACCCTGGTGCATCATCCTATACATTGCAACCAAGTTGTAAGCCGTTGTGTTTCGAGTTTTTCCCCCTCCAAACCAAGATGGCCAATGGTCAGTCAGACATGCCAAGTTGCTCCGGAATATCCAGCCATTCCTTCTATCCTAGGAGACTCTTGTAGGTAAAAAAAAATATTGCAGCGTCAAGCAATATCTAATGAGTCATATGACAGTAAAAATTTCCAAGTTTTGATTTTAGATTGGGAGAAAAATCAGATTTAATACCTGTCCACTATTAGTGGACCTCATGCATCAATGGCTATATTTCAGCTACAATTCATATTGAATATACAATTCATATGTGAAAATTGTTTTTGAAAATACTTAATCTGCAGTGACTTTTTTTGACTGTAAATAAATGTATTTGTATTATTAGAATGTTAATTTCATTGACATCGAAAAAAGTTAATGTGATTACATAATTTATGTGACTTATGTATTACTTTACTCATTTCATCAAAAAAGTAATCTAATTATGTAATACATTACTTCTTAGATAAAAAAGTTATCTGTTTACGTAATTAATGTTGCTTGTAATGCATTTATTTACTCGTAACATCAAAAAGTAATCTGATTACGTAATGCATGTTACTTGTAATGCATTACTTGTTAGATCAAAAAGTAATCTGATTTCGTAATGTACGATATTGTAATGATTTTCTTTACTCGTAACACCAAAAAGTAATCTGATTACGTAATGCACATTACTTGTAATTAACTACTTTACTTGTTAGATCAAAAAGTAATCTGATTAGGTAATACATGTTACTTGTAATACATTACTTTACTCGTAACATTAAAACAAATCTGATTATGTAATGCATGTTACTTGTAACACATTACTTTACTTGTAACATAAAAAAGTAATCTGAATGCGTTATGCATGCCCCAACACTGGTAATTTCAGATGAGATTGAAAAATACGTATCGCTAGGTTTTCTCAGAAGAGGCCTATGCTAGAAATGTGTCTATCTTGAACATAATCAGAATTATCAGCTAATAAGGGTAAATTGACACACTCTGGTACACTTGAGGAGCATCTGAGTGGTTTCCACTGTTGTACCTTGACAGGCAGTAGAAATGTCTGATGGAATCATGTCCTCATGTTCTGACATCAAATATACATGAAGTGCAACTTGTATGAAGTTCAATTGCTTTTGCAATATTTCGGATTTATATTTTTTGTATATATTTTATAGTTTTCACATGATTTGATATAATTGTATTGATTAGTTTGTTAAATACACATACTTTATCTGTTTGATTATTATATTATGTTTAATATAGTATCTATTCAGTTTAAACCATAAATGCATGCTGTCCACTCAAGTGGACACCTGAAAATCTCTTTGGAAAATTTGTTTAAAAAAAAATTAAAAATCAAATCTTGTTTTTCATGCCCTAAGAGCAATAAAAACACATAGGAAAAAAAATCCTGACTGAGGTAATCATAATTCATGCATGAAAGGGCTAATGTAGAGAACAGTACAGAGTTTTGCAAAAAGTTTATTTTTCAATTGCAAACTGAGTGTAAAGAGTATAATGTGCCTGTAATTTTGCAGATTTGGTCTGAAGATTATACATGAGTGAATGGTTTCACTGAGAGAGAATTCTTTTTATGTTAAGTTATAGGCTACTCGGCTGGAACAATTATTGTTACAAGGCGATTACTATTATTGCCCTAATCGTAACAGCATGGCTTAACGGCTCTTCCCTCCATCATACTATCAAATGGGGTTGTTCACTTCGCAATAAAATGGATTTGTTACACTGGGGAGGGCCTTCAGGGATATTTGTATCATCTCCCTGTCAGAAACATGGCTAGACCAGTCAGTCTCGGATGCTGAAGTCAGTCTGGACAATTTCACAATAATCAGGGCAGACAGAACCGAGCAATCGAGGAAGACCAAGACGCGCGGCGGTTATGCTTGTAAATTAACAACAGGTGGAGTAATAACATCAAAGTACACAAGTCATGCACAGCCAACCTGGATATACTATACTTTTTATATATTGACTTAATGAAAACATAACATTGCTGCCTTTGATCAACAACAAATCTAACATGGCCTTTGGTTACTATGGAAGCTATGTCCCGCCATTAATAAGAAATGAGTTATTGTGAGTTTTATCTCGAAATTCAGACTTTTTCTCTCTGCTAAAAGAAAAACACCAGACAAAAGGCAGAATGTGAGAACGCTTAAAGGAGCATTTCACCCATTTCAACATGAATCTTTATTGAAAGTGGATCATATATGTAGTCGAAATGTAAAATAATTTTTGAATTTGTTGCCCTCTTGACCGAGAAAAGACAGAAAATAACCGAAGGGTGCATTTGTATGAAAGACTACAACACCCACAATGCACCACATTGCACAGCTCCGCAAGCCACACCCACTAATCCGGAACTGCGCGCACATCAAAGAAATCATTCTTTCGTCAACAAGGCTAACGTTAGCTGCCACCAGAGTTTGAAATTCATTTCACGCAAAATTTCTAGTAAGTGATAATGAAAGTAAAGAGACGCACCGACCGGTCTCGTATCTCTCACAGAGGAGCGGAAGCATAAACGGCAGATCGAGAGAGGAACAGGCCTGATTTTATGTTGTATGTGGACTTAGTCTTAAATGAGGGGCTGTTGGCTTATACTTTCGTTGTGTATTTGTTCATTTTACTATTAAAATATTTAAATGTTCGCCGATTCCAGCCTCCTTCTTCCACAACAACAAACCCCGTTAACGTTAAGTTACATAGGCAAATTCATTAGTGAATTACTCCTCGTTTGTATTTCTTTCTGAATATGGTGTATTACTGCATGATACCTGGATGTTCAGTCAGGCGAAACTATGGTGGTTCACATCACAACACAAACGTCCCTTCGTTGAAATTCTCTGCAGCAGACGGACTCTATCTGTGTCCGTAGCGCACAGCGAGAGCACAGGCACAGCAGTCCGCCTCAGCTCGAGCCAGTCCGGGCTCCTCGACCGCGACAGGCAGCCGCCTCCTGTTCCTCCATCAGCCTCAGCTGCTCTTCACTATATTGCGGCTCGTAAAGATAGCCACGAACATCGGATTCGAGCAGCAGACTTTCAAAATCCTCTTCTTCCATATCATGTATAGTTTCTTCAGTCATTGTCATACTTCCTATCTCCACAGCGCTTGTTAGCTTAGCTTCCAAAAACAAGATGGCGGATATTGATTTCGGTTTCTGCAAGTGAAGTCCCACCCACTGATCTGTAATAGGCCTGTAGGGTGAGTGGGTCCCACACCCTTGAATAATAATGAGCTAATGTTTGTAGTCTATACACTTTTCAATGAAATTTATCTTCCGTCCTATCGTGACGCAAAATGACGATATTTACGTCACGATAGGACGGAAGTAAAACACTTAAATCCTTTTTTCTCCCATCTCATAAAAAAAACAAGCAAAATTCCACCATCATTATAATATATGACTGGGTTTCTAACAATACAAACCTTAATGCAAATGGGTGAAGTGACCCTTTAACAAAAGCTGTTTTTTTTGTGTGTGTATGTCCAAGTAAGAACTTCAACATGTCTACGACTGAGAGTGGGATCAGCTATTTCTCAATATTTCACTGATCTGTTATCTAAAACTGCTTATCAGGTGTCTCAATATTTTAAGCATTTTTATTTTCAGTACTTCCGAGCTACTGTTGTTGCTAAAGTAGAGGCTTTATACTATATTTACAGTCTTGAACATAGGTAGGCTATTCATTTCTGACACGCTGTGTTTAATTTTGTAATTGTGTGAAAAGACAATTTTAGCATTTTTGAAACTTGTTAATCCACTGAATTTTCGGTCAAAACAACATTAGCCTAACTGTGTTAAGGGTGGTACCCCTTGAAAAATGTAAATGACTAAAGGGTCATATGGTTTGATCATACATTTACAAAAAAGACACACTGTGGACAGTAATGAATCAGTGGTAATGTAAGGAAGGACGCCCCATAATAACCAGTAAGTCTAGGCTTTTTTTTTTTTAAATTTTACAAATTAAAGCATTGACATAAATATATATTTGGAACTGTTTTATTTTTGTGGTGTCAGTTTCTTGTACAAACCCATTGTATTTTGTAGAGACACATACACATTTTGTGGAGCATTGACTGAAAATGTTGGTAAATGTGACCATTACCTATGAAGCCTCTAAGTTCGTCAAACTTTTTAATCACGCTCCTATGTATAGGTTTCTAAGTCCAGACATTTGTAAATGGGCTGAGGCTGGGATATAGTGAGTTTGAAGTGAAAGCATTTGATAAACGCATAGCAGTTGTTATACAACTGTAGTAGCCACAAATGTACCATTGTCTGACAACAGAGTGCATGTAATGTGCTTTGAAATCATAAATCATGTAGTAGCCTTCACATTTTCTGAAATAACGCCATGGTGAGTTTTTGTAATAAACACACAGAGGTCACAAGTTAACATGGGCACATTGTTTTGATTCAGACAGCTGCATAACATGACACCGAGAATGAAATCGCGAATTGACTCTAACGTTCCTTAGGTAACAAGTAGTAGTGAGTTAGCTCAACATGTTACGGTGATCGCACGGAGTGATATCTTTTCTGTGCGCGTTCGAAACCCGTGGAAAGATGACTTCTTTTTTTTCTTCTTTTTTTTTTTTTTTACATCACAGCAATACTTTGTCATCTTTACAAGAATGCGAAAGGCAGGTAACGAGCAAGTCTGCGTTTATTAGACAGCTTAATATCGCGTCAGTTTGTGCTTTCAGAATCGACGAATCTGCGTCTGCAGCGCAGTTTTCCAGCCTGTCCCAGTTGGTCACCAGTTAACACGGTCACCAGATAAACCGTAACACCTGTTCTCCGCTGTTCATTCTGGGGGACTTAAACAACTGCACACTGGACTGTGTATTGCCATCTTTCCAACAGTATGTGGACATCCCCACTAGGCGGGCAAACATCTTGGATGTGTTATGGCAATGTAACCGATGCATTTCGTACGTGTTCCTATCCACCGCTGGTAGCTGCTAATCACAACATCGTCTTCCTACTCCCGCGGTACAAACCATAGATGTATATATCTATGGGTACAAACAACAACTGAAACGACATAGTCCACAACACTACAGCGCCCCACAGTGGTCAGGGGATGCCATCACCTGCTTACAGGATTCCTTGGGATGTACCGATTGGGACATTTTTGATGGGAATCTGAATGACAAAGTTGTTATTACTGATTATCTAAACTTTTGTATTAGCACGTGTATCCCTGTCAAAACAGTAAGAGATATCCCAACTTCAAGCCATGGATTAACCCCCAAATAAAACAAAATGTCTTAAAGAAAATCATTAAGCCTTCAGAAAGAAGATTTGGGTTAGCCTGAAACTGGCAACCCATAATATCAAGAATGAGATATTCAGGGAAAAACTAAAATTCAAGGACAGGCTGGAAAATTAATTTTCCAATATGAACACAAAACAAGCATTTCAGAAAATTTGGACACTAACAGGATGTGAACTCAGAAATACTTCATGTGCAAATACTCCAGTGGATCCAGCACTAGTTGTAAAAGGACTCAAGGCTTTCTATGCTCATTTTGATAAGCAGGATTTCTCAACTAAATGTGACATTTTTTGAGAACCCTCCCTCCTCCAGACCCTGATGAATCACCACCCTTCAATGTGGAAGATGTGAGGTGTCAGCTCAGCAGATGTAAGCTGGGCAAGGCCCCGGGTCACGACGGCATCTCAGCACAGGTACTGAAGAATTGCACTCAGGAGCTCTTATCTATTTTTTACTTACTTTTCAGTGAGGTTTATTTCACTGCCACCATACCTTCCATATGGAAAATGTCCATTATAATCCCTGTCTCCAAAAGGCCACATCCCACGGAGCTTAACCACCACCGACCTGTTGCCCTTACATCTATAATTGTGAAATGCCTGGAGAGGCTGTTGCTGAAAACCATCTTACGAGCTGTTAATCCACAACTGGAACCCCTTCAATTTGCCTACAAGGCTAAAAGGGGCAGCAGACGCTGTAGCCTGTCTGCTGGATCTCCTCCTTCAGCACCTGGATCCCCCTGGCAACTTTTCCTGGATACTTTTTGTGGACTTCAGCTCTGCTTTTAATTCCATCCAAAGACATATGATGATTTAGAAGTTGTATCACCTCAATATCTCCATTCATCTTAAACACAATTTCCAACAGGCAGCAGGTAGTATGGATAACCACCTGAATCTTAATATTAGCAAGATAAAAGAGCAGATAGTCAGCCCCCCTTCACCCCCCCTTCACCCCAGCATCATATTATTATTCATAATCAAAGAGTTGAAATAGTAGACAGTTTCAAATATCTCGGAGTAACATTGGACAACACACTTACTTTTGATCAGCACATTATGGACATTCAGAAAAGAAGTCATCAAAAAATGTCAGTCATTCAAAAACTCAAAGGACTTAACATTGCTCCTCAATTATTATTGCTTATCAAAGCATCATTCAGGCAATTGTATTGTATTGTATTGTATAGTGTCTGTTTTTTTTAAACATGCTTTCTATTACAAAACGGACCAAACTTACAAAGTTGTAGGTCTTCCAACACTCAACCTCATAGAACTTAATAACAGAGCTAGCAGACGCATTGCAATTTCAATAGAACTCCACACATCCACTTAATGAGTATCTAGCCCAGGGTGTAGGTGCAGGGATCTGAGGTGCAGGAGGCTCGCTTTGGAAGCCGCCTGAATCCCTCAGCCATCACGTACCTTACCAACAGACATCGCCGAGTGTTATTTAACTGTTTTTTTTTTATTTCTGTATTATGTCTAATTGTATTATATCGGTTATGTTGTGTGTGTTAAACAAGTGCAGTGCTGTGGAAAATAATTTCCCCCTGGGGATAAAGATGAAACTTCTGTTGACTCTAAATAGTCTCATTCATTCCATGGGGAGTGAGGCAGAGAACGTTTACTTGCACGTTTCCGTCCTCTTATCAAGCTTAGTAGCTGCCCAGAATCACTGCAATCTCTCGTCTCCAATCCATCGTCTTATCAAAGGTGGATTAAACTTTGCCATTGTCCGTCACTTATGACCCCATGTAAAATGACAGATAGTAGGCAGTTTCCTCGTAGAAACCTCCCGTTTAGACAACTCGCTACACCACTACAGTCGCCATGCTGACACCTTGCATTTTCTTTAAGTTATCAGTAACAGTGTTGAAATGATAAACAATATCGTATCATCAGGGGTGCCGCCAGAAATTCTGGGCCCTATGGAAACCAAAGTTTCTGGGCCCCCTACATTTTTTACAGATAAAATTTAACCCAATAAACATGCCCAGTATACTTTAAAAATTATACTTAGCACATTGCATAGTTAAAATGTCTAAAGATGAGTACAAAAAAACAAGATTTTTTTTTTAGAAATATGTAGCCTACTTGTTTACATAAAAGGGAGAACATTTATTATCTCAATTGCTGACTCTGCATCTGTATAAGTCAAACACACACACACACACACACACACACACACACACACACACACACACACACACACACACACACACACGTAATAATAACCATATTATTTTTATTGCCCTATTTAGTTTTCTTAATATAAAATATTAAAATATCTATTTTGTAAACTTATAGCCAATGGTTACTACAGACACATGTTTTATTCAATTTTATATTATTTTTTTCTGGGGCATTTTATTCACATAAAGAACGTCAAGTTTGACAGCATCGATCGGAGCAGCAGCACTGTGACTTCACAGAACCCAGAGACCGATCTCATGAAAGTGCGTATCAATACCACGAATGTTATTTCTCGCGACATTTATACGCCAAAAATAGTTTGTGCGTGTATATTCGCGTGCATATGATACGCACTTTATGGGCCGTTACATAGTCAACGCATCGGTACGCATACGCGTCCGCAAGGCTACGCATCGCTACGCTTCGGCCGCCATTAGGGCCATTACATAGTCAACGCATCGGTACGCATACGCGTCCGCAAGGCTACGCATCGCTACGCTTCGGCCGCCATTATGCGTCGATGCGTAGCCAAATGTGTCGTCCTAGTTTTTGATACGCGACGCACCGATGCACGCAATACTATGCGTTGTCTGTGGGGGCGACATTGCAAGTATTGTACATTAATTCAAGTATATTTTGTTTACAGAAGAAGGTTTGAATACAATGGCGGGCGAAGAGGACAAATTATGCGAGCGTATACATCCGCATTTATATTGTATAATAAAATGTTTTTTCAGACAATACAATGACAAACAAACATCTGTGAAGAGCCTCTTACCAACGGTAAATACACCCGAGTGTCATCTGCTGTCATATATGACAGTTCCTCGTAATTACACTCCAATTAAATAGAGTTGGAAAATGCCTGGAGAGGTTGCAACCGCGATGGGAAAGCAGATTGGAAAAGTGCCTGTGACAAATTTACTCTACTACCCCCTGTTGCGTGAGCGGTGTACTGCATTTCACGCATCGCCCGTGATGCCTGCGTCTGCTTGCGTCCACTGTTTTGACTATGAAAGGGAGCGCGTCGCTCGCGTCGTTCGCGTTGCTTGCTCGCGTAGCTCGCGTTGACTATGTAACGGCCCTTAAGGCCAATTTATACTTCTGCGTCGAGTGTACGCCGTAGTGTAGGGCGTAGGCTACGCACGTAGGCGATGCCATCGTGAGCATTTATACTTCTGCGTTTAGGTCTGCGTTGCTCTGCAGTACAGCGCCGAAACACTAGTTGGCAGCGGAGGGTTTTAATGTTCCACTGTGTTTAGATTCCGCGCGGTTCCTAGAGAAGAAGAAGATTCCTCGCGACTGTTTTGAGTTTAGGCTACTACAAGCAATGGCGATTGAAAGAGAGCGGATCACATTGG
This sequence comes from Chrosomus eos, assembly GCA_036326025.1. Classification (NCBI taxonomy): domain Eukaryota; kingdom Metazoa; phylum Chordata; class Actinopteri; order Cypriniformes; family Leuciscidae; genus Chrosomus; species Chrosomus eos. The sequence continues at coordinate 32,486,993 of CM070829.1, read as the reverse complement.
AGTTGGAGCTTATCGAGGTGGAAAAGCAGTAAGTTTTTAGTTTTTTTTAACAGTTTCGCTGTACTTAGAATTTAAAAATGGCGGGCGGTGCAGAAAAACACGCCGGAAATGCGTAGGAGGAAACGCGATGCTACCAAGCCGACCAATCACAGATCTTGCGGTCCGCGTCGCCGCGACGCGTAGTTACATTTTTGAGGAGGTGCGCGTCAGGTTACGGCGAAGGGTACTGCGAAGGGCACGCGTCTGTGCGTGTGCTACGCCGTACCTACCGCGCGCACCCGACGCAGAAGTATAAATTGGCCTTTATGCGTCGATGCGTAGCCAAATGTGTCGTCCTAGTTTTTGATACGCGACGCACCGATGCACGCAATACTATGCGTTGTCTGTGGGGGCGACATTGCAAGTATTGTACATTAATTCAAGTATATTATGTTTACAGAAGAAGGTTTGAATACAATGGCGGGCGAAGAGGACAAATTATGCGAGCGTATACATCCGCATTTATATTGTATAATAAAATGTTTTTTTCAGACAATACAATGACAAACAAACATCTGTGAAGAGCCTCTTACCAACGGTAAATACACCCGAGTGTCATCTGCTGTCATATATGACAGTTCATCGTAATTACACTCCAATAAAATAGAGTTGGAAAATGCCTGGAGAGAGGTTGCAACCGCGATGGGAAAGACCGTAGATAAGGTGAAAACCATGGTGAAAACGGACTGGAAAAGTGCCTGTGACAAATTTACTCTACTACCCCCTGTTGCGTGAGCGGTGTATTGCATTTCACGCATCGCCCGTGATGCTTGCGTCTGCTTGCGTCCACTGTTTAGACTATGAAAGGGAGCGCGTCGCTCGCGTCGTTCGCGTTGCTTGCTCGCGTAGCTCGCGTTGACTATGTAACGGCCCTATGGCGTGTAATACGCACGCACCCTCCTCCCCCTAATCCTAGTGCGTAGTGCGTAGCATGCACGCAAAAACCATTTTTGGCGTATCAATGGCACGAGAAATAACATTCGTGATATTGATACGCACTTTCATCATGAGACTGCGTTGGGAACCTGTTGGGAACACACGACACATACACGGCAAACTGATTTTGTAATTTTTGAAGCGTGTAGATAACTTTTTGTTTTGTAAAGTTATCATCATGTGGCGAACACAGTAGATAAGACGTGTTTAGAGGCTTCAATCTTCGTGAAGTTTCGCGCTCAGGCTCACCTTGTTCGGCTGAGACGGGGACGGGGGACGTGGGGGGAGGAGGACGTGTGCAGCAGCCGCTGAATCTGTTTCATAATTCAGTAATTATTTTTGTTGCTACATGACCCGCTTTTATCTAGCTAGCTTAGTAATTACTAAGCTAGCTAGATAAAAGCGGGTCATGTAGCAACAAAAATAAGTAATAACTCTGAAAGTTTTGGAATACAGGAATAGGGCAAGCTACCTTTCTTTTTGAAAAACTGTGACACATACTGTCGACTTCGGCGTTCTCTGTCTTCTCTTTCCTTCATTTCTTTCCGTTTTTGATGCCCTGACTTTTGATGTGACGTGCCTGCGTGTGTCACTGTCTGCACTACATCATAGCAAGTGCAATAAGCAAGAGACGCTACACTAGCGATCGTAGCTCGGACAGCGCAGGTGGAATGAACCATTGTGATGGGGAGGGGTGTGACTGAAAACAGTAAATACATTATTTGTTTTTTAAATATTAAATCTATGGTCAAAACGGACAAAATACACATTTAGTGCATGAGGGGCCCTAGCACATTTAATGTATGTATAAAAAATAGAAAAGAAATAAGAAAAAAAAAGGGGGTCTGCTCTTCTGGGCCCTAAATCAGCCTGGGCCCTTAGAATCGTCCTAACCTTCCACCCCTTTACGGCGCCCTTGCGTATCATATGACAAACATACCCTAAAGTTTTTATAATTTTTATAAAAATTTCATGGCCCCTAGCATATTTTGTTTCATGATCATGCAATATTTGAAAAGAAAGAACAGAGCCTCTGGATTTAATAACAAAACAAAAAATATTCTAGCTTCTAGCTAAAAAATAATCTTGTCAATGGCGGGGAAAGAGTTAAATAAACATAAGATAAAAAGAAAAACTCCAGCAAAGCAGACAGTTTATTTTTGTTTTAATTTTGTTCCTTTTTTATTTTATTTATTTTTTTTACAAATAACTTATCTATTACAAAGACAGTTTTCCCAGCTAAGATCAAAAACATTGGATATCCAAATAATTTTTCTCCCCCTTTTCTTTTAAAATCCATAAACATGACAGATAGATCTGATTATTTCTTTGGGTTTTTCAAAAGTAAGTTAAACTACCACAGAAAGTAATGTTTTTGGAGCCAAAAAATAGTCTCATCTCAGAAACAAAGCATAGAATGAATACATTTTCTCCACAGCAAAGTTATTTTTAGCCTGGATACCAGAAACCAGCATTTGGAAATTGTGTATTCATTTGTTTCATAAATAACGACCTCATTCAACTTTTCAATCCACAACGTATGCATTAAGCACTCTTGTAAGAATGAATGGCAAACCATTCATTTTCTGAAATAAACTTTAGGTTAATCAACTAAAAGTTACAAAACATTTCCAAGGACCTGTTTCAATTCTGTAACATCAGCAAGCGAAGGCACTGTGCACATGATCCGTAACAGAGAACCATGTAAAGACTGAAGGCACATTGTGAAATATTGAGATACACTCAGGGACACGATGATCTGTGCTTCCTGTGCTTTGGCACTTTATAAAACCTGAGCCATAGAGGCTTAGCGGTGAGTACTCCGTGTTTTAAAAAGCCCTTGTGAATACTCATCCGCTGTTAGGAGGGCACCCATACATTATGGGACAAAGTCTTTTCTCTCAAACCCACATTACTGAACATAATCTGAAAAGCGTTATCAATGCATAGCAACGAAACATTCCTTTCTTGGCACAAAGGTATAAATTCTCCTAATAGTAAACCTACATTCCAGTTGTCACATAGGAAAGCATGTGTTATCTGAGGGCTTTATGGATTTCCTGTGAAGTCCTTTGACCGCTCTGAGGTCAAGTACCTTATTAATAAAATCTAGATCTTTTTCAGTTTTGCTGCATCTGCAGCTCGTACACTGGATAGAGTGCTTGACAAAGAGCATTGTTTTGTCGTTTTATCATCCCTTTAACTTCTCACAAAAGCTCACGATGGGAAACCATTCTCATCTGAGAAACAAAAAAACACCACCACATAGAAATAAATGAAGTCTATAAAGATATACTTACAGGAAATACATGTGAAATCTTGAGAAAGAAAATAGGCATCAAAAAGCTCATTCTAAAACTATGTACAGTAAAATCTGTGTGGCGGGGACTCCTCTGTAAACTGTACATCTAAAGCATGCATTTTTTTTAGTTTTTTTTTTTTTTTCATTTTATTTACCAAACAAAAGAATTGCGAGTTTAGCAGATTCCACTCATGATCCTTTGGGAACAGCATTCATAAAGCAGTCAAAAACTGTTCCCATGAAAAAAAGGCACACTGGCATTTGTAGCCACACATGTAAACCGTGTGGATGTAATAACGTGTTCATATCACTGGCAGCACTGAGCCTCTTCATGGATCAAGCGGGTGAAATTTACCTTGATCTCCCACGCGACACATAAAACTCCCTCTCAACACAGAAGCACACATTTTGTACAGAGACAAAAGAGCTGTAAACATCATCCAGTCTTCAGTGGACATCACAAGACAAACAGACACACAATGACACTGTGGGGGAAAGAGGAAGCTTTATAGAAATCCTCCAACAGGTGTGTCCATGATTTCCTGGAGGAGGCGAAACGGTGGCTGTCGACACGTTGTGTTGTGTTGCATGTATTGTGTGTGGCTCAGAAATGCCGTGGAAATTCACACTCTTCACAGCGGTTGAGGGCAGGGTGGTTGAGGAAGGTGCAGGCAGTACAGCTCCACTGAACTCCATCATCCTCCTCAGGCTCTGACATGACCCTTACATTCCTACTGCCCTCTGAAACAAAACACATCAAAATCGTTATCGAAGCCTGTGCAGATCCGAGTTAGAAGGAAAGAGAGGGAAATGGCAGAAGTGCGGAGAAAGGGAGAGACAGAGACCCACCCATGGATACAGCCATAGAAGGTGGTACAGGAGGTAGAGACGGATCTCTCTTTAACTTGGAGCTGACGTTTATTTTGCGCCCTCTCCTGTCTAGAGAACCTGTGAGTTCTAGTTCTAATCGACACCACACCACAATGGGCCGATTGGCAACAGAGAAATAAAGACAAAGAAAGAAAATGAGGATGAGAATGAAATGTAGAGGCAGTAAAAAAAATAAAAATAAACTTAAAATAAAGTCTTTCAAGGGTTCATTGACAGAAAAATAAGATACACAACAGCAAAGATCATATTGTAAAGTGTAGAAGAGATGAGATTAAAAGTTTCTTAACTACTGACCTGGTTTTGTAGGACCTTTAAGCGGTTTAGGAGCTACAGGACCCAAGAATCCAAGGTTGTCATAAAAATTGTGAATTGCAATGGGATTAAAGTCTGGTCCTAAAAATCAGAAGAACAAGCAGTCAAAAACACATTTGCATAAAATGGGACCAATAAGAGAAGCTGAACTAAGCAGCAATACTTTAGGGGAGATTATACATAAAAAAATGGTGTCATCCCTCTTGATTTTTTTCTCATAATGCACACACGCAACAGGCAAAAAGATCATAAAATACAAAATTAAGCTCCTGAATGTATTCCTTAATGTCATCCACAATGCTTTTTAAGTTATATCAAACTAGTAAAAAGAAACAACAGACACGGAAGATAAAGTCATTTTTCGGTTAGGTCCAATTCAAACCATTACTGAGATGTGTACTTTTGTACAAGTTTGTGAGATTTACATTAGTCTATTTTTGGAACGGTTATATGAAACGTAATTAAATATACATAAATATCTGAATAAATCATTTACACAGAACTTCTCTCACAGATAATTGATTTCAACATAGATTAAATTATTTAGATGTTTAATAATAGCAAAATAAAGATTATATAGTAAATGTTAACATAATTTAAGGAGTTTTAAACGAGCGGATCGTGTTAAAAGCTGCATGCGGTGGCCATGCTGGAGCATCAATCCGGCGGGGAGTGGACAAGACTATGAATATGACTACGAGACTAATGATAAGCATAGACAACAGAAAAAGAGAATTCAATTCAGCGGTTTTATTTCCAACATGCACTCATTCATGGCTGTTTTATTTAATTCATGTAAAGTCTCAAAACATCCACAAGATGGCGCCATTTATTGATGACTTTGATATTACAAAATCGATACCGTTTATGGAAAAATCAATTATCAGAAGAATCTCTAGTACTAAAACACCCATTCATCCCAGCCCACAAAAGTGACAAAATAAAGCAAAGTTGATGAACGAACGACATGCACAAGAGTAAAAACAAACAAGACTTTGTTGTTAGTTGTCAACAGCACAGGAGCTCCAGACAAATGACCCTCAAACCCAGTGTTACTCACATGTGGAGCGAATCAAATCAACCTCTGTGTCTGTTTTCAGGCCTTCCCGCTTAGCTCTCTCCAGCGCTGGAAAGCTTTGCTAATATTAACAAGGGTCCTAAAGCTCTTTCCTGATCATAACCCTTAATTTTACAGTGAAATATTCTTATGCTCATATTCTGAAAAGCTTATAAGAATGAGTATAAGAATATGAGCTTATGAGTAATGTCTCTCGGCCATCTCTCTTTCTACAGTCTACATTCTCTCTCCTCCACCATCATACGCCCCCTAATGCTGATTGGCTACACATTTGTTGTGTCTTGTTGTGTCAGACCAACCAACTTTCAAAAAGCATTTTTCAAATTTCGCTTACCACTAGGGTTGGGTATCGTTTTTCTTTTTAATTTCGGTCGATACGATATAATTCCGATGTCGATATGAACAATATAAAAGCCTCAGAAAAACTGCCAAGAACGCCCACAACAGATGTCTGTACCAACAATATTCTGGAAAAATTAATTTGCCAAGTCTATGAAACCGGCTGGAGTCATTCGGTACTGCACCATAACAAACTACATAAACCAATGAAATAACCCATCATAACAATAATATTATCTTCTCAATACCTGCTACAAGACTATGGAAGCAAATGGGTAGCAATATTCAATTTGAAATGTAATATGCAAACTAAAATGACAATGCAATATGTAAAATGGCAATGCATTTCCGTTTTTAAATTTACATTTGTGCAACGTTTGGTGCAAAATTAAAATTAAATTATATAATTTACATTTGCCATTTCATACACTAGTTTTAATATGTAAATTGAATACATTTTTTAATGCTTTATAAGTTAAAAAATTAAAATGTATTACAGAAATGAGCAAAAACAATAGAAAAATTATCATTTAAAATGTTATTTTTCTTAATTGCATTTACACTTAAGACACTTGCGATTCCATTTCCGTTAAACGTCCCGCAATGAATGTAGCAAAATTCAATGTGCAAATTGAAAATGCATTCCAAGTCGATCACGCCCCCTCCCGCCCTGTCAATCATCGTTTGTTTGTGCCGGTTTAAGCTTTGTTTGTGCTGCTTCGATCGGGTGGAACTGCTTCAGATGCTGGAACAGATTTGATGAAACCTGAAGTTTATCAGATCTCAGATAGCCGAACCAATTCCATACCACTGAATTAGGCTGAATCCCAATTCTCTGTCTTACCCCTTCCCCTTAGTTTTGCGTGTTCACGTGAGAGGAAGGGCTATCCCAATTCTCATTTTGATCTAGGGGTAGGGGTAAGGGGAAGGGGTAGATACCCCTTAAGACCAAGAATTTTCCAGAATGGGGTACCCAGAATGCACTGCGCAACCGGCAACAATGGCGGGCATACCATCCTGAGTGTTCCATAAATGTAGTATTTTCGGCTTAAATGATTGATAAAAAAATTATGACAGTCTTGTTTTGTGCTCTACATAGTTACATATATATTTGCAACTATGTTGTTTATTGAAACGTTTTTGACGTTTTTTAAAAATCGTTACATTGCCGATTTGCACAATCAGTCCCACATTTCGAGATCACCCAAAATGTTCGGGATTCAGCTTTTGCTTTCTACAGTCGCCATTCATTATGTGTACATGCACAAAGTGTTGTTTCAATCGGACTGAATTCATTCATTTAAATCTGTGAATCTGAATGTACTGTTTATCTAATATTCCAGTGTTTTCGTCTCAGTCGGGATCCGTTTGAAGCTGAACGCATCACCTGAAAATCGATCTAATTTTACTTGCCCGACCTGATTAGAACAATTATAAAAATAAAATAAAAAAATAACTAGGGATCACTAAAACGAGAGAATGATTCTGATTTTATGACATTTATTGTAAGCTGAGATTGATAATAGATAATAAATACATTAATATTGGTAACAATGTTGTGCTGTTGAGGCTAGAGGACAAATCTAAACAGTTAACAACATGCTGCCTATAAAAATTCTAAATGTGGAGTTTTTATATTTTCAACATGATACAGTTAAGTAACCCACTCAAGCCGAGTGCCGTTTTCCTGAATACCATCACGATTGAAATGGTGACATTGCTTTCATACAGTTCAATAAACAGTCAATATTGCATTTAAAATGTAAGTGACTTAATTGTGACCGTTTCAGCAGTGAAAATAGTTCAACAAAGATTACAGCAGAACCATTGCACATCTTAGAGCGACATGTTTTCTCATTACTGAATGATTCAGCATTTTGAACAAATCAGTTGACTCAAAGATTCAATGATCCATTCATAAAAATCTGTCTCATTCATGAATGACTCAGTAGTTCGAAAGAATTGAACGAATGAATCACCGACTCGCTCATTAAGACGGACACCTGGCGACACCTAATGGCGGTTTAGTGTTAGGTTCAAAAGTATAATTCTTTCCAACGATTGTAAATTAACTTATATTTAAAACAATCTCATTACTTTATTTAATGCAATTGTTATTTTTCAGTGTAAAATATTTAATTTGATCAGCCCTACCTAGGGAAACAGCCCTATAGTGTCTTATTATTCTAAATAATTGAATTTATTGATCAAATTTCTAAATTAAAAATGAAAGATGAAGCATATATTTAATAAGACTAGATGGGTGCCCTTTAAAGGTGCAGATATTACAATATGCACATTTAAATATATCACCTGCCCCCACTGTCGATTTGATTTGTGTGTGTGTAATAAAATCATTTATTTCAGTTAAAGAACAGACACTACAATTAAAACCTGAATGTGTCTGCTTAATAAATCGTGAGCTGAACGGGAGTCACAGCACAGATGAGCAGCAGGAGTCAGATTTGACTGAAAAGAAGATGGAATATTTTGTGTAAAAGTGCCAATTTAAGCAAATTTGTCATTGTACTGTTTTGTTGTTTTCTCCATTAAGAATAATAGGCTATTGAACTCACAATTCAAGCAACCCCGCCCCCCCCCCCCCCACTCCACTCACCCTAGCACCAAATCGAAAGTGAAACTAAGGGTGCTTTCACACCTGCCTCATTTAGTTCGGTTGAATCGCACTAGAGTTCGTTTTCCCCTTTGGTGCGGTTCGTTTGGGCAGGTGTGAAAGCTGCAATCGCACTCGGGAAAAGCGCACCAAAAGCGGACCGGTACGCTTTCAAACAAACTCCGGAGCGGTTCGTTTGTGGTGAGAACGTGATCCGACCTTAAACCGACCCAACTGCTAAATAACTGCGCATTTTTGGACTAAACCAGCTGCCGTAGTCAAACAAAACTATTATTTAGATTGTCAATATCGCTCCGTTTAAGCTATGACAGACTTACCGCGTTCTGCACTCTCACTAAAACTCTCATCATAAACACTGAAGTTGTCCACACTGCACAGTTAATCTATTATTTATATCGCGTCTAGACTTTGTTTATGAGGGGATTTGCGAAAGGATAAAGCTCGTGCTGATTCTGAACATACATTGTGAGCGAATTCTCCGCATGTCTGCCGGATTTTCATCCTCTTTGTTTACTTCCGGGAGTTCTGTTGGAATTTTCCAGCACGTTAATTCTGATCAATCGAAATGCAGTGGTCGAAATATGTTCAAGACACATCTGGTGTGTCTGAATTGCTTACTGTAGAAATAACAAATGAAATTGGTAAAAATATGTTGATTAGTTGTGTGTATAGAGCACCAGGGTCTAATGTTGAATTATTTACAGACAAAATCCTTGAGATGTTTGAAAAAATTAATAACAAATCATTAATTTTGTGTGGTGACTTTAATATAGATATGGGAAACCTTACAGCTTCAAGTGAATTTAAGAATTGCATGATAAGTACAGATCTATACCCAATGATAACTAAACCAACAAGGGTGACCACACATAGTGCCACTATTATTGACAATATATTTACAAATGTACGTGGTAAATTAATTAGTGGTATCTTTATGACAGATGTGAGTGATCATCTTCCTGTATTTATAGTTTATGAAAAAAAATCTTATGACATCATACAATATGAATTTACAACATTCATTCGAGATAAATCTAGTAAGGCTTTAGAGGCCTTTAGAGTAGATTTGAAGAAACAGAGCTGGGATAGAGTGTACACAGATAATGTAAATACTGCATATGAGATTTTCATGACGACATTAATCTATATGATAAAAATTGTAAAATAACCAAAGTAAATGCTCTAACCAAGAAAAATACTGTTAACAATCCATGGATGACAAATGGACTGAAAAATGCCTGTAAGAAAAAGAACTATTTGTACCGATTGTTTCTAAGATTAAGAACTAAAGATGCTGAATTTAGGTATAAAAAATATAAAAACATATTAGTTGGAATTATAAGAAGGCAAAAAAAGGATTACTACACTAAATTGTTAGACAAAAACAAAAATAGTACAAAAGATACATGGAGTATTATAAATTCTGTTATGCAAAAAGGCAAGGTAAAAACAAAATTTCCAAATCAGTTTACAAAGAATAATGTAGACATTTGCAGTAAAACTGAAATTGTAAATGAATTAAATAATTATTTTGTAAATATTGGCCCTACGTTGTCACAACAAATTCAAGATGGAAACACCAATGGTGGCACAGTACTAGACAATGTTAACAGTGTTTTTCTTGAAAGTGTACAAGCAAGTGACATACTGACAATTGTTCAGAAGTGTGCCAATAAAAAATCAAATGATTATAATGATATGAATATGGTATTGATAAAGCAAATTATAGATGTAATTATTAAGCCTTTTACCTATATCTGTAATTTGTCATTTGCTTCAGGGATATTTCCAGACTGCATGAAGATAGCAAAAGTAATTCCATTGTTTAAAAAAGGAAACAAATCAGAAATTTCTAATTATAGACCAATATCATTACTTCCACAGTTCTCAAAAATTCTGGAGAAGTTATTTGCGATTAGACTGAATAAATTTCTAAATGAATTTAAGATTTTAAGTAATAGTCAATATGGGTTTCGTCCTAATCACTCAACTGCTACAGCAATCATGGAACTAACTGAAGAAATTACCAATGCTATAGATAAAAGGCACTATTTAGTAAGCATCTTTGTGGATCTTCAAAAAGCATTTGATACGCTGGACCACAAAATATTGTTGCATAAATTGTATAAATACGGTATTAGAGGTGTGGCACACCAATGGGTTACGAGCTATTTAAAAAACAGAAGTCAGTTTGTCGAAGTTGACAACATAAAGTCTAGAAATTGTAACATAACTTGTGGGGTACCACAAGGATCGGTCCTAGGACCAATATTTTTTCTTTTATATGTAAACGACATTGTGTCTGTGTCTCAGTTACTTAGGTGCATTCTGTTTGCGGATGACACCACTTTATTCTATTCAGGTAAAAATATAAAAGATGTCTTACAAATTGTAGAGAATGAATTTCAGAAGATTATGAAGTGGTTCATTGCCAATAGATTGTCCCTAAACATCAGCAAAACTAAATTTATGATATTTTGTAGTAAAAAGAAATATGTTGACAAAACGTCATTGTTTATTAATGGATTAGAAATTGAAAGGGCACATGAGATTAAGTTTCTAGGTATTATGTTGGACGAACATTTGACATGGAAATCACATACAGATAAGATCAAAGTAAAGGTATCCCAAATAATAGGTGTGCTGCATAAAGTAAAATATTATTTAAATAAGAATGCATTGTCTCTGTTGTATAACTCATTGATTGTTCCATATCTGACCTATTGCATTGAAGTGTGGGGAAGTGCCTGCAAAATATACATTAATCCAATTTTACTCTTACAGAAAAGAGCTATTAGAATTATCAGTGGAAGTGGATACAGAGATCCAACTAATCCTTTATTCATACAACTAAAAACTCTGAAATTTAATGAATTAGTAGAGTATAACCTTCTAAAAACCATGTATAAAGCTCATCTGGAAAGTTTACCAAATAATTTGCAAAACAAATTCATCAAGAGGAAAAGCATATATGAGCTAAAAGGTACTGAGATTTTTACAAAACCCAGGTTCCTATCGGCTGCAAAGGAAAAATGTGTCAATCAAAGGAGTCAGTTTGTGGAACAGTCTTGATTGTAAAATTAAAACTTCGAATTCCATTTTTTTGTTTAAGAAGCATGTTAAATTATCAATGTTGCAGAAATATAATACCGCGGAGAGGTAGATCAACTTTATTGATGTAATTTTGTGTTTTGATGTCTTAATGAGGAAAGGAGACGGCTGCACGAGACAGCTCAAATGAACTGGAACTGTGAATTGTTTTGTGTTGATAGGGGGCAGACATTATAAGTTTTTACTTCTTTCTGCTCCTTTTCATTCATGATAAATGCTGTCGTTGTATTTGTTTTAAATGAATGAAATAAATAAAAAAAAAAAATAAAAAAAGATGTATAATAAAATTTTTAGAAGATATGAGACGTTTCCTGATTCTTTTTTTGACATTATTTGAATCCCTCGCCATAGCAAAACCGTTTGAGATACTCAATATCAGTTCAGAATTTAGCACCTTTAATGTATTTTCATCATGTTGAAAAAGTTTGGTGGGAATAAAATAAACCAGTAAAATAAAAAGGGCATATTGCAGGTTAGAGAACCCAACGAGTCAATGTATAGAAAAACAATGTAGTAACTAGATTTTCTTTAAAATATACTTATAAATACGCTACATTTGCTTCTGGAGTTGTTTTTGTGAGACAATTTCCGCATCTGAAAATGGGCGTGACGGGCGTGACGAAACGGGCGGGAGAGCGGTCGATTCAAACCATTCACACAACAGGAAAACAATGGATCGCAACGACATTTCGGACTTACTCGTATGACGGACCACAACCATACAATTATGAGCCTGCTATGCTGCCAAGAGAGCAGGGACAGGCCAGGATTAAATGTTAGACAGAACAACGGTCAGAGGAGACACATTATTGCACAAGTATTATTATAAAAAAACTTGTGTGGAGTGAGTGTGCGCAGCCGCAGTTTATTGCATCACTTAATCGCGCGTCTTTTTGATTAGCCTAGCTGTCAGATACTGAGTAAACATTAAAACAAACAGCCTATTCAGTCTTCCCTGGATGTTTTTTTACGAAGAAATTAAATAATAGCAATCAGGAGAATGGAAGCAGCAATAAAAAAATGAGGACCGTATGCTGTCGGCAAAACATTATACCACTTGCAATAAAAACTGCACTGCAACAACAAGGTAAGGCATATGTTTTTATATTTAATGCTGTTCACTGTGAGTTTTAATTAATAGTGTAATAGAGTTATAGTGCATCGTTCATTCTGTTTGGTAAAATGTGAGGTGTATATCGTTCGGTAATGTCGTTGTTCTACATGCACAGAGTAATGGGGAATACTCTAGGTTTGTGAAACGCCGCAACTGAGAACGGCAGGTGTCGTGGTGAGAGACCACTGTTTGCTTATAGATGTATAGCCTATACACGTTCGCTAACGATATACATTGTGCTCACAATATTGTACAGATTATTACCATCGTATATCAGTTAATAGCAAAGCTATTATTGGTCATCTAGGAGGAATTTACCAATAACAGAAACTATACGCTTTGATCAGGCGCGTATGTCATGCTCATTAATATCCGTCCAGACTAATGTTACATGATATAACTTAGCGGTTTCTCATCGAGAGACAGAGATATTTTTATTCCTGACATACACGTTTTTGTTCCTCCGATCTGGTGTACGCTGCACACGATCGCGTTTTTCGAAGCCGATGTGGAAGAGAAATCCCATCTCTTCAGCTGCACAAACCGCACACAGGCACAGTAGACAGCACCGTCCTCTTACACAGGCACGAAAGATAGCACCGTCCTTTTTCTTGTTAATAAACCTGTGGACTCGATGCCCTGACAGGCCGGAGTTTTTGCAACCTCCACAAACACAATAACTTACCATGACGATGATAAATTAAAATACAAAAACTACCAAAAACACTAATTCACGACGGCTCTTTCTGACTTTTAATTCAATGCCACGAGAACAAGAGGTTTTACATATTCACAATATCACATTAACATTAGCTGTCAGGAAATAAAAAATACAAAAAAAGTTTTACATAAAATCCAGTGCTTTCAAAGCATTACATGTTTTCATTGCTTTTTTGTTTTTAGTTTGTTCCAAAAGATGTACATATAATGTGAAGTCATTTATAAAATGTGAAAAAAAGACCAATTCTTTTTATGTATATGGTATTTTCCTAATAAAACAAATAACTGTATAATATGTTGTTCTTTATAAAAAAAGTATAAAAAAGCTAATTTACCCGCTCTTACTGAATACAAACCTATCTGCGCTGCTGAGGCTCCCTCCCTCTCGTGACGTAAAATGACGCGATGTTGGAAAAAAAAAACCGTTTTTTACGAACAGTCAAAGAAATGCTCACTTTATCTACTAAATTTGTGCCCTTATGTCGTTTTAAAACATTTTAAATCCTGCATTACCTTTTTATATGGTATTTTCATACAAGGTTATATATTAATTTAGATTTTTTTTTACCTGCAATTTGCTCTAAGAGGAGTGAGTAAAAATTCAGAGGCTGATTTTGCAACAAAAAAAAAATTCACATTCAGACCAAAATATCTGACTTCATGTTGGTCGGAGATAATGACTGTAAATTAGAAAGTTGTCTGGCATGATGAGAACAATATACGTACCGGGTTTTGTGACTGTAGGTAAAACTACCCCCCCACCTTGGTCAAAAGGTGGCGCTACTGAGCCCTCACCACGCCAGTTTCTATGGCTACATGTCTACTGGCTAATAAATGTGACGTGTCTGTCGAGTTTCATGCAATTTCAAGCATGCTAAGAGTCTCAAAAGCATCCAAAAAGAATAATAAAGTTGAATGCGTTGCCATGGCAGCGGTATGTTAGATATCAAGAATCCTTTCACAGGTCTACATCTGCAGTGTGTTTACATTATAGTAGTGAAGTTTAAAGCAAATCGGGTAAAAATAAGAGGGTGATCTCAAAGCATTTTGAAAGTGACACTTCCTGCTGCCAGTTGGTGGCGCTATAACTTTGACTCACAATAGTCACATCCATGTGATCGGCCTCTTATAACGAACACTGCTGAAGTTTAATCAAGATCAGTTAATGTATGCTAATGTACAGTTCCTGTCTCCCTTTTCTCGCCATAAATTTGTTTCCTCGCCACGGGTAAATCGTTTGAGATATCTATATTGAGATATATATTCACTTGGAGGAGGATTTAAAGGTTTAAATGGTTTAAAGTCATAATGAAATAATCGATAAGAGGAATCAAATTTTTTATTTTATAACAAGTATCCGATTCCTGACCTCAATATTATCTACCCTACTTACCACACTTTTAAGACGCTATGCACTCACATTTCTGCGCTTCTGAACAATACTGATATTTGAGTTATTCTGTAATTTATCAACTTAAAAGAAATTGACCTTCTGAATTTTTTAAAAATGTAAAAAAAAATATTTTGTCTGGAGCCCTGTAATGCCACACCAGGACATATCCTGAAAAGCTGTAGAAAACTAGCATGGTACTCACCTCGTGTCTGAAGGAGGTCAATCTCTTTGGTTAAACAATCAATATCAATCTGTAGAAGCCTATTCTTACACCTCAGTTGTTGCATCTCCTCAATCTGAAAATAAAGAAATAAAAAAAAACATAAGTGGAAGTGTTCAAAAGTGCATTGTGTTGATCTATTATAAAATACAAAATTAATGGTCTACCACTCGTGTTACTTTGCATTAAGTCCGCCATGGCATTATGCTCATATTGAATCGACACAATGTAACAATTCTTTTTGAGGCCAAACTAATGAGACAGACCCACTTTTACTCAAGTGTGCTAAAAAGACATCAAGCTCTGACACAACATAGAATATTTACACTTTTCAGCGTATTTGAAAAAAATAATTATCCAATTTAGTAAAGAATCATAATTATAATCAATGTTGCCAGAGCAAATGTTAGCACACCGAATGGAGAGTTAAGTGTGTTAGCGAAGGCTGTTGCGAATGTCAAATAAGTTGATAATGATAAAGAGTGAAGAATTTTTTTTTTTTGTCAACTTGATCTTTTTTTACTTTTTGACTCTACAATTGTGATTTGCACAGAAGCTCAGAGGATTTGCACTAAACAAGCCTAAACAGACAAGTGAGTAAGTGAGAGAGAGAACGACTGAAGGCGTGCAAATAATTGCGTCAGTCCTTTTTTAGGTCAAGTCATATATTTGTGAAAAATAATACGCTTGCCATGTCCGAAGAGGAAAGAGAAATCTTTGACATAGCATCCTGTCAGCATCATGGGTATCGTGGCATCCGTAATCGTAATTTTGATTAAAAATTCGATCGATTGTGCAGCCCTTGTTTCAGTTGTTCTTGGTCAGTTCTAGTTTATGCATTGTGTGTGTGGTTTGCGTCATTCTCCTGTGCGTTCATTCAGAGTGTTTGGATTATTAATAAAGCCTGTTTTGGAATCTCCTTCATCTTCGTGGCATCGAAACATTTATTTGTATAGCAATTTTTTTTAATTAATAAAGAAAAGGAAAACAATGGCAATAATAGAGCATATTGCGATACTGAGCACTCAAAATCACTGCAAAAGAAAATCCTTCATAGTGACAGCCCTAGTTAGAGAGTAAGAGAAATGAAGAGGTACATTAACGTACAGATGGTATCTGACAGACTGAGTTGGAGCGCTGCAGTCGTCTCCTTGTGAGGTCATTTTCCATCTCGTTGACTTCCTCTTTCAGCTTCTCCAGCTTTCTCTTCTTCAGCTCTAATTCATGCCACAATCTCTCCATGCGTGCCCTCTGATGCACTAGCAAAGCTGTAAATACACACAAGTAATTATCAGATACATGCACAATTTCATGTACAAAACTGATCACAAACATCTGATTAATTCTAAAGAGTCTTTGAAGTGATAAAAGCATTCAAACCCTATTTAGCATTCAGCTTCCTTCCATAATGTGAAATATTTGAATTTGAGTAAACAAAATATTTGACAAATTAGGCAGGACTTGAGTTCATCAATCAGAAACTGACTGGATTGTAGGGCTGGACCAGAATATTCGAATATTCGAATATCCGTTCGGTGGGTTGGTATTCGATTTGAAAATGTGACATTCGAATATTCGTTTTTTTTTTTTTTTTTTTTTTTTTTGCAAACCTGGCATCCCCCTCGAAACGGTTCTCATTCGCGCTTGAATAGGTTTTACACTATAAAATCTGGTGAAATACAATACTTTACATATAAATTCATTATAGCTACTTAATAAATAGATATTTGCTTCTTCTTGGACTACTAAAAGTGTTCCTGCAACTGGAGTATTTTCTGGCTAGAGCGCAGAACAGCAGAGTTTGTATGGACAGATGTGAATGCCTGAGCTTGTATTTTGGGTTAAGCTGCATTGCTTTGACATTGTGAAAAAATAGAATAATAGAAACAAAATATATTAAAATGTATGTAGTATTAAAATGTATAAATGTATGTATTAGTGTGTTTTATATCACTAGTGCAGTGTCCATTCTCGGAGCATATAAGATAGCATATCGGTGTCCATTCTCTGCTCGCGTGAGGCGCGCAGCTTCTTTATTTACATCTACCCTACTTTGTCAGTAATAGTGAGACTATTAGACTTGCCTACCTTATTAGAAATATTGCTTAAGTTACAGACCTGTGTGCGTTTTATATCACTAGTACAGAGCAGTGTCCGTTCTCGGAGCATATAAGCTCTGCTCTCGTGAGGCGCGCCGCTTCCCGCTCGCGCTGTTCTGTAGTTTATTAAAAGTTTATTAATTCTGAACGTGTCGCGTCTCGACTGTCTATCTATATTGCACCAAATACACTGCACTCCCTTGTGAAGTCGTTTGGATGAACGGTTCTCGAAATAATAATCATGCGATCATGCGCATGTTACATGCGCTGCAAGAGGCACACACGCACACTTGCACACACACACGCTCATTTGCACACACGACACACGCAAGGTCTCTCCCTCTCTTTGTCGTGCGTGCGCTACACGGTTTGGAGCTCGCGAGCAGCTAGATTCCGGGAGATTTTAACAAATTTGCGGGCATCAGGGAGCCGCTGTCAATATGCGGGAGACTTGGGATGTCTGAGACATAATAGAGATTCCGAAGCTTCGAATATTCGATGTTCATTCCTACCGAAGCTTCGAAGCTCAAAAAATGGTATTCGGATCAGCCCTACTGGATTGTAAAATAAGGTGGTGAATGAGAGTTTGTGGTGGATTGTGGATGGTTAGCCTTCTCCTTCACCCACTTTTGAAAAAGCTTTTTGACCAGGAGATGGAAACTGAAGAAAAATGTTTTACTATTTACTGATATCAATATTGATATTAAAAGGTAGAAAGAATGGCATTGGATATTTATTTTAAACATGTAACCACTTTAAACATTTAATGTATGAAACTTCAATTAGAAAAGTACCATGTAAAAGCAAATGTATTTTGGTGCCAATTAATTATGCAGAAAATATGAACCATGATTGTATTTTAAAATACAACAGAAGTATTGACATTAAAATGTAATCCTGTACTGCATAATAAAGAATATAAATGTCTTTAGAAACACAGGCCAAACACACATGCACCTCATTATATAATCTTGTCAATAAAGCAATTGGGCTTATAGGCTGGACAAGTGTCGTCCATGGCAGCACTGGCTTTTTACTAGCACAGGACTATTTTTACTTGAAGTTATTTTTATTGGCAAAAGATGCTGTAATATTTACTGGCACAACATGTCCAGACAAAGTTTGGGAAAACTACTTAGATTGTCGAGTCAGACAGGATTAAAATGACCAGAGCTTCTAGGTAATTATTACATTACCCAATCTCCCAATGACAGTAATCTCACATTCACAAACAAGTGTGTCAAAATACTAATACAACACACCTCTGAATTACCTCTGAATGCTGTTTTACACAAAATTTGTTCTGTAGTGGTAGATAAGCTGCATGACTCAAATTCATAATGCATCCTGCTTTAAGACAAAACACACTCAACAGAACATGAAGTGTAGGCTAACTTTTAATGAGTTGGGCAAATATCCATATAAGGCTAACACAACACTGCCACTGTTAATTACATTTTACACACAGCCCTAAATGGCTTGGCTTTCATCCCTATTCTAATAACCAATGAAAGTTAACGAGTGAAGAGCTTTGAATGAAGTTTGTTGTGAGCTTGTCTGTGTTCTCATTTTGGCAAAAATCTCCAAGTATCCCAAAATCGCTTCAAGTGGAAAAATGTTTTACAAAAAAAAAAAAAAAACATGCCTTGCAGCAGGGTAAGCAGAATTTTTATATAGGACACAAGTGCTTGTGAACAGCTCTAACATTATTCTCAATATTAACTGAGCAAGAGGTAAACGTAGATGATTAATTATTTGGTGTACCACACTTTAGTACAGAACTAACACTATGAGCAGATCAGATAAGTCTATAGGTACTTAGCTTAAGGCCCTGTCCACACGGAGACGTGTTTAGCTGTATACGTACAAATTCGGATCGGCGTTTCGTCCAGACGGTTCCGGCATTTTGGGAGACTGAAACCGCTATTTTTTGAAACCGAGTCCCAGGGTGGATAAATCTGAAAACGACACCCTTGCGCTTTCATGTGTACGGCCAATCCGTATATTTTGTGAAACGATGATGTCATCACCCCACGTGTCGACTAGTCAGACACGCTAAATCAGTAGCCATAACAGCAACAACAACTGCAACTACTTGCTTGAGTTCATGCTTCAGAAGCTACTGAGCCTCTTTTATTTATTTATTTATTTATTATTTAGGCCTACTTTCATGTATTTTTATTTTATTTCTTTATTTAGGCTATTTATATTTCGTTCTTATACTATGATGCTTGTATTTTGTCTGATTAAGACATTTTGTATTTTGTAGGGATGGGCATTTCAAGCAAAAATAATATTCAACGATCGCTGGGAATTATTTGATTATTATTCAAAAAATGCACCTCTGCCCCTCATGCTCACCGGTGACACGCCGTTCGCTCCGACATTAAATTTCTCTGTACTGTAGGCCTACATGTTGTAGCCATTAAAGAAAAGTTAGTTTCATATTTATGTTTAAATAATATGTCATTTTTTCCATTTCATATGTTGATTTATGAAAAGTGAACAGCGCGAGTAAGATGCGCAATAGAGACACATCATTTTGACCACTACATTAAGTTTTTTGTATAAAGCCTTTCTTTAAAGTGAATTTTGTTTTGTATGAATTATATCTTAATTTTAATCAATGTTTAATTAACCAATTGTCTGGATTTAATAAATAAGCAGCAAATATAGCAGACAATAGCCTATAATCAGGACATGGAGGCGCCGACGCGATATAACTTGCATCGCACGTAAACTGGAGCTTGTCTGATAAATGAACAGAAACTCAGAAATATATTTAAGCTTGAAATGTCTACTTTTAAACAAAACAAATCAAAACGAAAAGAAACAGACAACTCTAAGGCCCCATCCACACTACTACGTTTTCGTTTAGAAACGGAGACCTTTTGCTACGTTTGCACCTCTCGTCTAGACTAAAACGGCAAAAACGAAGACCTAAAACGGAGAAGTTTAAAAACGCTGCAGACCCGTTTTTTTGTTTTGAATCTCCGGAGGGCGTTTTAGTGAAGACGGGTCAAAACGGAGGACTTTAGAAACGATGTTTCTAAAGACGCTCGCGCTCGGCTCTCTGATTGGGTGTCATCAGTCATGACGTATCCTTCCCTAATGCTGTAACGTTAACTGCCTACATGCGCCGGAGGCAAGCTATTATTCCAGCGATCTGTGACAATTCCCATGCCGTGTGCAGCGGTGGTATCGACCGTGCATGGAGCGTCGGTTTTGGGTTAAGCCGGGAAGAACCAGCGCATGGTGGGATCATTTTATCAATGAAGTTGTGTTGTGTTTACACCGGCACGCGCATGCCCAGTGTAGGTGAATAGTCACGTGATCCGCGTTTTCAGTCGTTTTAATGTTGACGGAGATCGCAGCTAAAACGCTGGTGTGGACGGAGATCGTATTCGTTTTAATTCTCCGTTTCTAAACTAAAACGCAGTAGTGTGGATGGGGCCTAATAATCCGTATGAAGTGTGCATTTCTCTCTATAGGCACACAACACTGCGAAGGTGGTGAGTCAGCATCATCACACAAAACACTAGTTTATTAGCCTAATAAACAATTAAAATGTCTCCTTGCTATATTTGACACATTCATAATCAGTGTTGGGAGTAACGCATTACAAAAGTAATGCATTACAGTAACATATTACTTTTTGCTGTAACGCAGTAGTGTAAGGCATTACTAATCAATTTTCAGTAATATTTTACTCGGTACATGTTCAGTAAGGCTTGCGTTACAAGTTACAACAGACTTTTAATTGTTAAAAAAAAAAAAATACACAGCAAGACCGCGAGACATTAACAAATGAAAAATGCAAGTAGGCTAAATTACCTGTTCGTGGTCAGTCAATAGCCGCGTGTGGTGTCCAAGTCTGTTAATAAAAACTATGGCAGCGCCTGATATATTTGTATAGCGATTTCTTTTTACAGGAGTGCCGTGAGGTATGATTTCGGCCTCGGTGCTCGCGCTGGCCAGTGGAGAAGCGGCTAATGGTGAAGATGGCATGAAGAAGACTGTCCATTCGCGAGATAGACGTATGCGCATTAGGCTATTCGTTCTGTGTTTTCTTTCTAAACAGTTTGGCTATGTTTATGTGGTATTTTTCATGTTTTCATCACGCAATCATGTTTTTGATGCGGTGGTGACGCGTTCATTTAAGGGCGGCGGCGCTGGCGATAAAGCACCTAAAAGCTGTCACAAATAACCGGCAAAAGCAATGATTATGAATATGTCAAATATAGCAAGGAGACGTTCTAATTGTTTAGTAATAAAGTCAAGATGAAGTTGACGATGCTGACTCGCGATCTTCAGTAGGCACCAGAGAGAAATGCACATTTCATTTCATAAGCAGAGAGCAGTCTGTTTTCTTTCGTTTTGAATTGTTCTGTTTTACACATAGACATTTCAATATAGATATATTTTTCAGGTCCGTGAATAGGCTACCTTATACGCTGAGTTTCGGTTCATTTATGAGTGAATTGCCCTCCGTGTCGTGATTATTTATTATTGTCTGCTATATTTAGCCTTCTTATTTATAAAATCCAGGCAATTGGTTGATGAAACATTGATTAAAATTAAGATACAATTAATACAAAACGAAATTCACTTTAAAGAAAGCCTTTGTGTCTTGTGTAAGGTCATTGTGAAAGTTTTAAAGCAGTCTTTTAGTGCCGCTTCAGAGCGCTCGCGTCCTAACGGAGAACTGTCACGTCTGTAACATTGTTTTTTCCTCATAAATGCCAACACGAAAAATAAAATAAAATGAATATTTTATGTTCTGTGGAGAGCCAACCCTTCTTCATCCGATTTGCGCAGTGTAATTCACAAAATTACAACAACAAAAATCGTTGCCTCCTAAAAGTTAAAGATTTATTTTTGTCACGCATGACTGTCTATTTCCCTAATATTAAATGTAAAACGCATGTGTAGACTGATATTTTTCTAATGTCTGGACTCCTTTCAGGGAGGAGCCTATGGATAAACACGTTTCAATATTTTGGTATTAATGCATTTTCTGAGAATTTATTTTTCAAGTTTTGACAGCAAATGTCATGTCCATAACGCTGGAATTCCCAAATTTTAAATCATTTATCCTCAACTAGTTTTGTGGTGTAGGTCTACGTATTTTATAATGTTAAGTTAACTTCAAATAATAGGCTACTAATAGTAATTTAAAGACGTGGTAGCATTGGATCTGGACGGGAAGGATAACTCTTGGAGTTGGAAGGGGTGTGTCGCGATTCTGCAGGTTCGTGGATCTGGGTTTCGCGATTTCGGTTTCATTTCGCATATCGTTAAAGCCCTAGTCATTTTAAAATGTTAAGTTCTACTTCTGTATAGTTATTTTGGTGAAAGTAACTCAAAAGTAATACAGGAGTAATGTAACGCATTACAATTCTGAGACAGTAATATTGTAAGGTAATGAATTACTTTTAAATAACAGTAACATGTAATATATAATGTATTCCAGTTTGGAAGTAACTTGCACAACACTGTTCATAATGATTAGGCTATTTGCCGGTTCTTTGTGGCAAGCTTAATGCGTCTGCTAACTAATCGAATATCGTGACTCATCCCTATTTTGTACCATTTATGGTTTTTCATATTGTTCAATAAAGTTCTTGGTAAAAAAGAAAAGAAAAGAAGCTACTGTGCCTAATAGCACAGGTTTATGCGCAAGTCTTCTTCTCTGTTTTTAGTGTATCTGTCAGAATTACAGCGCCTCGTATTGGTCTGGCAGGTATACTACATCGGTTTGAGTCGGTTTTAGTGGTTTCGTGTGTACGCAGATATTTCTTGAGACGCCGCCGTGTTTACTGATTTATTTTTTAGAACGAGGGAAAAAAACATCGGATAGGGAAAGCTCTGGCTTCGCGTGGATGTGGCCTAAGAGTCTATACTTAAATATAGAATAAAAGATTAAAATAAAGAAAGAATAAAAGGAGCAAATAAAAAAACATATCTGAAACCTAGATTGGCAGTGAGGCTCTTATTGAAATCTTGAAAATACAGCTTAAAATGTAACAATGTTCTGAAATAATATATAAAATCCAAATTCAAGGCATCATAAAACACCATTCGGTAACACTTTATTCCGATAGTCCATTTCTGACATTATAACTTTGCCACTATGTCAACTAGCATTCATTAGAGTAGACTGTCTGCTTAATATCTGCACTACACAACACTATTTTGATGATCTCCAAAAGACATCAGTAACTTTGCAACTATATGTCAACTTATTTTACCCACCCTAACCTAACCGTCTACTAATACTCTAATGAAAGTTAGTTGACATGTAGTTGCAAAGTCACTTTTAGTTAGTAGAAAGTCTAAAGTGGACTCAAAATAAAGCATGAGCCACCATTCGCAAATCATGTTAATTATCAGAACCAATTCAAGAGATAAAAGTACCTTGTGTGTATGCAGCGTCGTCTGCACCCATGCTGAGTCTGCGAGGCTCTGAGCTTTTGTCCCGGTGAGGTGAAAGTGGGTCAGACTGGTACATGGGATCCGGCTCTGCGTAATGGTGATCGCCAGGTAAACTGAGCAGGTTAGTTGGCTCAAACGTTGGCGATACCACGCCAGGAGACACCGCTGGTGGTTTATTGGGGGAGACAGTGATCTTAAAGGTGTATTTGGTGTTGGGCTGTGTTACCACCACACGAGGAGACGTGGCAGTGCCTCCAGCTGCCACAGAGGGACGAGATTTGGGAGGGTGGTGGTGTATATATGCAGGTCCCATGCTCACCTGGCTTCCTAAAGCCCGCAGACCAGTAGAACCCTGAAGCGTTGGATTGGCCGAGATATAGACTGTAGGCGGGTTTCTTCCCCCTCCATCGTCGGCTGATGTGTTTGCAGAAATATAGAACTTGGGCTGCGAGCGAGGAGTGTTGGGAACAATGGCGCATTCGTCCGATGGGGTAGTAGCAGCAGTGGGTGGGGATGCAGAGATATACACTGTGGGCTGGCTGCGACTGAGCCCAGCTCCTCCAATTGAGATGGGGGCAGAGGGACCCGTGCTGGCAGCCAAAGACGACGACGAGGGACAGGACGAAGATGTGGAGCTACAGGTGGCTCGTGGGGAAGAGCCCGAGCGCAGGAGCGTAGCGGTGGCCGTGCTCGAACCACCAGCCCCCCTCTGTGGAGACTCCAACTTTATCTCAATCTGATTCTTCCGAGGCCCAGTTGAGATGTTCTGGATGTTATACTGGCTAAAGGAGGCAGCAGATGAGCATGAGGAAGGCGAGGGTGACGAAGAGGAGGCCTGTGATGCTACGGCCGAGGGGATGGAGGGGGCTTGGGTGTTGGTGGGTGAACTGATAGGCATGTATACGTGTGAGGTTTGATGCTGGCTGCCGCTCCACGAACTCTGGGAAGCTGCAGGATGAGTGATTTGATAGATCTGCTGGGTAGGCTGGGAGGTGGGACTGTACTGCGCTCGTCCTTGTACCTGTCGCGTCGAGCCTGGCTGGGTCACATATGGGCGAATGTAGATGGAGTTTGGACTGTTCAGACCCGACTGAGGTCCTCCATGTATGTGCAGGGAGGTAGGTGTATTTCGGCCGGTGTTGGGTGCGAGCGTCACTGTGATCGGGTTGAAGCGTGGGGTTGGTGGTGGTCCGTGACCTTTGCCCCCAACCTGGTATAGGCCAAGGTGCTGAGGAGGCTGCGGCTTACGAGTGGACTCCATGGCAGCGAATGCACTGAGGCTTGGGGGCGTGTGTGAAGGCACAGATGGTGTTTCAGGCTGGTAGAATTCAGAGAGGGGAGACAGCACGTTTAATGGCCCATCGCTCACATTGGGGGTGAGAGTCCTACTTCCATTCATCCTTACTACATCTCGCTGCACTGCACCATGAGTATTCTGAGAGACGCCGAGGTTGAGTTGGGTCATGTGATTGCGAAGATCTGTCAAACTCTGGCTGCCTTCACTATACAAAAAACCAGGACTCACCTTTGCCAGGTATTCGCAACATGCAGCCAAATCGTTTTTATTCTGAGGAAAGAAGAGCGAGACAAATCAGTCAGCTTCAGATATGTCTGGGGTAGAAGCTAAATTTAAAGATAAACCTCCTGGGATAAGATGCCCCTTAAGATTTGGTAGCGGCAGACGCCAGTGGCATTTTGTTGCTGTTCATTTTATTATTTCACTTAATAATTATTATAATTCATGAGGATAATAATTCCAAGAATTACATTTCAAGCATCATTACTCATTGTTCAAAATACTCCACAAGTCAACTGAATAACATCAGTCAGTGAGTTTTGAATATATACTGCATTCCAAATGACATAAATGATGCCTCTGTAGAGCATTTGGAAGAGAAAACACCTGAGACTGCACATTGTAAGCTTAGAAATATTGAGCACAACCTCAGGTTTCCCATAGTGAATTACCTGTGCAATGAAGTCTGTGATTGTCCTAGTAATTAGTTTAGACCTTTCCCAATCTATAGGATGTTCAGATACTTTGAGTATTTTTTGTGGAATTGGCAGCAAGCAGAGAATATCTCTGTCTGTCATAAGTGTCATCATGTAGTTAAGGTTCAAAATGAAACTCAGAATCAGGTATATTTTTTTAAATTAGTACAAAAAAAAAAACAGTGGTTTAAATTCAAACTTTTCTACTTGTCTTTAAAAAAAAAAAAAAAGTCAATAATTATCGATACCGAACGATATGAAACATTATATTGTGATACTTTTTTTTTAGCTATATCGCACAGGCCTACATCTATATATATATATCTATATATATCTATATATATTATATATATATATATATATATATATATATATATTTTTATTAAACAGATATACATTTTTTTAAATCTTATGTTTTTACTTGTAAAAGCGTAATTATGCGTATGTTGCCAATATATGTTGTACGTTTCAGCATTTACAAAAAAAGTACTTTTTGTGTCTGTAAAAGTTACGCATTAATACTTTTATAACAATAAGACCACTCATTAAGTGCCATATTTATTGAGGATATAACTTTTACTTTAGAACAGGGGGTCAAATTGTCTTTATTCGTCTTGTATTAGTGGTAGTTTAGCCATAATTATTGTCTCATTCAGTTAATCATTAATTACTAGCTTATTTATCGCATGAATGTGGATCCTTCAATGGCTAATATGTCCTAACTATATGTTAAGTTAATCATTAATTACAAATATGTTCGTGCCTAACTAATGCATAATTCTGGACCCTTAAAATAAAGTGTTACCAAAGTGTCTGCTAAATTAAAGCAAATGCAAAAAAAAAAGAAAAAAAAGAAACACCCTACAATGCAAATGTAGTGTGAGATTTGATTTTATTCACCAGGAACGGGCTAGATTGTTGAAAGCCGTCTCTACATGACAGGTGGTTTGAAGGGAGGGGCTGTAAAATAACAGGGGTTAGTGACATCAGCATAAAGTTGTGTCTGTATAACATGAATTGATGAATTTTGCGCAAATACACCAGGTATTGTATTAAGACAATAAACTGTCACTTTTGATTTCATATTAACTTGTGACAAAGTATGCTGGGTCGAGACGAATTTCCAAAGGATGTTCAAAGTGCTTAGGCTTACAGAAACACATTTGATAATAATCCTTGTATAATTCGCACACAGGACATGGATGGGGAAGTGGAGCATGTCTAACTCACCTGTAGGACACACTCAGACACCACGTCCTCTGGAACTTCTGGAAACTTTTGCTGCAGGTGGTGCAGAACCTGGTTGTCAATTTGCTGGTTTCCCTGTGCCATTCGTCTACTGCCAAAACAGAACGGACTTGACCTCAGCACGCACGCGTCGCTCACCCACTATCTTAGCATCTTCTGCAATTAAAGAGAGAAGGCATAAATGCAAATTGACTAACCAAATGAAAAGCACAGGAAATTTGTGACAAATGTCAGTAGCACCTCATTGCAGTACACGAGATCCGGGGGGTGGAGTCGGATCCAGATTAAGGGGTGGGGTTAGGTAGGTTTAGGGATCAGGGGGTGGAGCTGGGTAGGTTTAGGGGTGGGTTTAGGGATAAGGGGGTGGAGCTGGGTAGGTTTAGGTATGTAAGGTGGGAGTGGATTTCATGTTTGGCACGGTGGATTTCATGTTGGATTTCATGTTCTGCAGTGAGGACCATCTCACAAATGTAGTCCAACACACACACACACACACACACACACACACACACACACACACACACTCTTTAGGAAAAAAATGGAACAACAACAGCCACTAATATCTTACTGTGCTTAGTTACTATGCTGATTTTGCCCGTTTTCCCAACAATTTACACATTTAAAATGTTACAGATAATTTATTTTTCTGACCAATCTCAGAATTAGGCATATATGGAGTACAATGTTGTACAACAATACAACTTGTATTACTGTTATGGTAAAAGGTTCCAACATTTATAACGATCAAAATCTTCTAAGTGCGCGATATACAGGCCGCACGCCTGCATTTGAAATAACGAATTTGCACACACAAAAAACACGATATGTGTACATAAGTGACTGTGTCACTAAGTCGTGTGGTAAAATTGTGGCCATGTCGAGAGGAAACTAATCTCCACAGTCATCTGAAACGCAACCTCAGGGAGCTATATGAAGACTTGAAAAAGTGTAAGCCCACATCTACCAAAACTGCTAACGAAATTCCAAGTAACAGTCTCACAGACAAACATTAATCAAAGATTTGCCAGGTAACTCCTTCTGAAAAAAAAAAAAAAGTGTTATTCTTCTGAAGATTAAAAGAATATGTTTTAGTTTACCTGTTTATTTTAGTATGATCATTGCATATATAAATGACTTTAAAAAAAGCTTAATAAAAACAGCATTTCTCTAGGGAAATTGTATATCGCAAGAAATATCGTTATCGCAATACTCAACAACATCGCATATTTTCCCAGTATCGTGCAGCCCTAAATACAACATTGACATTGCAGCTTTGAGTGAGACCCGGCTCGCAGGAGAGGACTCACTAATAGAAGTCGGGCAAGGATACACCTTCTTCTGGAAGGGTCTTCCAGAAGATACCCGCCGTCTACATGGAGTAGGTTTTGCTATCAAAAGCAGACTGCTCCAGAACATTCCAGAGTCTCCTGTATCAGAGTCTCCTGAATCAGTGAGCGGCTGATGACTTGCCGCATTCCTCTTGCGAAGGGTCGCTATGCAACCTTGCTAAGCACTTATGCACCAACTCTGGATGCTGAAGAAAGCATCAAAGACACTTTTTACAAGTCTCTTGACACAGCTTTCCTCATCCTGATAAACTTGTGCTTCTGGGAGACTTCAATGCCAGAGTAGGCACCAACAACATGCTCTGGTCTGGGGTAATTGGGAAACATGGATTAGGCAGGGCTCGATATTAAGGCTTGTCCGCTTGTCAACAAGTGGATTTTTTGTAGGACAAGTAGAAGAGAAAATTAGTTATCCGACCGGACAAGTTAAATTTCAAACAAAATTAGAAAAAAAAGTTTGATGAGACAAACTTTAAGTTGGCTTGAGAAAGCCGGACCAGAGAGTTTGAAGAAGTTTAAAGTAGTTTGAAGTTTGATAGATGGATTAGTTAGAAAGAAAGATTAGTTATAAAAAAGAAAACGATTGGTTAGAAAGACAGGAAAGATTAGGTAGAAAGATAGATAAATAATAGATAGATAGAAAGATCAGTTAGAAAGAAAGATTAGTTAGAAAGATAGATAGATAGATAGAAAGAATAGATTAGAAAGATAGATTAGTTAGAAAAAGACAGAAAGAATCGATTTAGAAGAAGATTGAAAGAAAGAAGATAGATAGGATAGAAGAAGAAAGAAAGAAAGATTAGTTAGAGAAGAAGAGAAAAGATAGATAGATAGTTAGTTAGAAAGAAAGAAAGATTAGTTAGAAAGAAAGAAGATAGTTAAGATTAGTTAGAAAGAAGATAAAGATAGATTAGTTAGAATGAAAGAGATTTAGTGTTTAGAAAGAAAGAGAAGAAAAGATTAGTTAGAAAGAAAGAAGTAGAAGAATAGATTAGTTAAAAGAAAGATAGATTAGTTAGAATGAAAAGAAGAGAAAGATATAGTTAAGAAAGAAGAAAGAAAGAATTAGTTAGAAAGAAGATAGATTGAGTTAGTTAGAAGAAAAAGAAGAGATAGATTAGTTAGAATGAAAGAAAGATAGATTAGTTAGAAGAAGAAAGAAAGAGATTAGTTAGAAAGAGAAAGATAGATAGTAGAAGATAGATAGATAAGATAAGATAATATAGTTAGAAAGAAGATAGATTATAGTTAGAAAGAAAGAGATAGAATGAAGATTAGTTTAGAAAGAAAGATAATTAGAGAAAGAAAGATAGATTAGTTAGAAGAAAGATAGATTAGTTAGAAAGAAAGAGAGAAGAAAGAGGTATGAAGAAAGATAGATTAGTTAGAAAGAAAGAAAGAAAAGATAGTAGTAGAAGATAATTAGTTAGAAAGAAAGAAAGATAGATTAGTTAGAAAGAAAGAAAAAGATTAGTTAAAGAAAGAGATTATGAGAAGAAAAGATAGATTAGTTAGTTAGAAAGAAAGAAATAGAGTTAGAAAGAATTAGTTAGAAGAAAGATAGATAGTTAGAAAGAATAGTAGAAGAATAGATTAGTTAAGAAAAGAGAAGAAAGAAAGAAGATAAGAGATAGATAGAAAGATAGATAGAAAAGTAAGAAAGAAAGATAGATTAGTTAAAGATAATTAGTAGAAAATAGATAGATTAGTTAGATAGAAAAGAAGAAAGAAGAAGATTAGTTAGAAAGAAAGATAGATTAGTTAAAAGAAAGTAGATTTAGAAGAAGAAGATAATAGATTAGTTAAAGAGAAAGAGATTATGAAAGAAAGAGATTAGTTAGAAAGAATAGATAGTTAGGATAGATATTAGAAAGAAGATAGATTAGTTAGAAAGAAGATAGATAGTAGAAAGAAGATGAGATATAGATTAGTTAAAGAAAATTAGTTAGAAAGAAAGAGAAAGATAGATTAGTTAGAAAGAAAGAGATTAGTTAAGATATAGTTAGAAGAAAATAGAAATAGAAAAGAAAAGATTAGTAGAAAGAAGATTAGTTAGAAAAAGAAGAGTAAGAAATATATTAGTTAGAAGAAAGATAGATAGTTAGTAAAGAAATATTAAAAAAGAAGATTAGTAGAAAGAAATAAAATAGATAATAGAAAGATAGATAAATAGAAGAAAAGATAGATAGATAGATAGAAAGAAAGATAGTAGAAAGAATTAGTTAGAAAGATAATAGATAGTAGAAGGAAATATTAGTTAGAAAGAAAGATTAGTTAGAAAGAAAGAAGATTAGTTAGAAAGTAAGAAAGTAGATAATAGATAGAAATAGATAGAAAAAAGATAGTTAGAAGAAAGAAAGAAAAGAAAGAAAGATAGATTAGTTAAAAGAAAGATTAGTTAGAAGATAGAAAGATAGAATTAGTTAGAATAGAAGAAGAAAAGTAGATAGATTATGTTAGAAAGAAAGATATTAGAGAAAGAATATAGAAAGTAATTAGTAGAAAATTAAGAAATTAAGAAAAGAATATGAAAAATATAAAAAAAGATAGAAAGAAAAAAATAGTAAGAAAATATAAAAAATATTAAAAAAAAAAAAGTAAAAAATTAAGAAAAAAGAAAGAATAGTAAGAAATAAAAAAAAGATTAGAAAAAAAAAGAAGATATAAAAAGTAGAAAAAAAGAAAATAAGAAAAGAAATTAAAAAAGTATTAAAATTAAGATTAAAATTAAAAATATTAAAAAAAAGATTAAAAAAGAATTATGTTTTAGATAGTAAAGAGAGAAAAAGAAAAAAAATATAAAATTGAAAATATAAGATATAAAAGTTATAATTATAAAAAATTATAAAAGGAAAGTAGAAAATAGATAAGAAATGTGAAGAAAAATTAGTAAAAAAAAGATATTAAAAAAAGTTAAAATGATTATTAATAATAGAATATAATAGAGATAAAAAATAATATTAAAGAATTAGAAAGTGAAATAAGAAAAGATTTAAAGAATAATAGAAAGAAAGATAGATTAGTTAGAAAGGAAGATAGATAGATAGATAGATAGATAGATAGATAGATAATAGATAGATAGATAAGATAGATAAAGTTCATTAGTACATATAGAATGGTAGTTTAATTGAGTCTAGGGCTTCAGGGAGTTTTGATTTGAGTTTTTGTGTTGTACACTACTGGGCCACCGTAGTCTTGGCTCAATTTGAACATGTTGCAATAAAAGTCAATGGGATTTTTATGGTTTTTAATATTAATTTTTAAGAAATCTGAAAGTCAAAACAGTCTGAAAAGATATAGCAACTCGAGTCAGAACAGTTTGAAGGTCTGACCCGAGTTTGGAGTTTGTAGAGTTAAAGCTCTAGGACGAGTTAGATATAGAAATTTTTGAGTAAGAAGAAGAATAATAAGTTTAAATAGGATTTCAGTAAGTTGGCTTTCTCAAGCCAACTTAATAAAATGCCATGTTACTTCACGTTATGTGCCACTCGTTACGTCTATTTTACAGATTTAATTTTACCGATTTGAAACAAACACATTTTTCGCGCTGCCTGTGAATGTCCTGAATGTGAATCACAGGAAGACGCGCGCCAGTATGATGTGCATGCACAGAATACAGTTCTCTTTCGCGCTTGAACGAACATCAACACCACACACAATTAAGCCAAAATGTCATTTGTCGATTATCTTCATAACATAAGAGCAGTCTTATGATGGACATAAAGAGTTGTGACTCGTGAGAGAATGAGGCGCGTGTGAGATCCGCGTCTCTGTCCACAGCGGCTGCTCTTAAAGGGCCAGCTACCAATAAAGCGTTCTGTCAGTAAAGTTAATGAAAGAACAAAGGGAACAGAGAAAATTACTCACTGCTCTTGACTAAAGAACTTGTGTAGCTTTAATAAGGAGTAGTCTATATATATAATTTATCATTTATGCAGTGCAGACTGTTTGATAACTTTATTCAATTTCTGTATATGTCCTACCTGTTAGACAGTTAATTTTTAACCAGACATCTCTTATTGATCATTATAGGTGTTTTCAATCATTTAGTTGTTATTGCTAATTTCAGAATTATCACTAATCTGTGTGTGCGTTTGGTTTAGAACCAAACAAGTTGACTCATGAAAACATTTGTTTATTATATCGCAATCGCATATCACAACCGCAATATTGACCTCAATAATCGCAATATGACATTTTCCCCAAATCGTGCAGCCCTAGATAAAATTATAAATCTTTACCCGGACAAGTGACTTTTGTGCATGGACAAGTGAAACAAAAATTTACTTGTCCGAAGGACAAGTGCCTCAAAAAGTTAATGTCAAGCCCTGGATTAGGCAACAAACGAACGACTGCGACTCCTTTCCCTCTGCTCGGAGCACAAACTGGTCATAACCAACACAACTTTCCAAATGAAAAACAAACTTGCTCTCTTCTTCTGAGTGACAAGCGAGTGTCAGAAGCACTTTGTGGACTGGGGTATTTCTGTTTTACATTAAGCGCCATCTAATGTCAGGGAATGAATTTGCATGTTCACTCGGCTCATCGTCAGCGAAAAACGCTTGGGTGTGAACACAAAAAACACGTTGAAAAACGCTGACGAATAACGCGAGCCGATATTCGTCCCGGTGTGTACGAGCCTTAAAAGTCCGACCCCAACACACTAGGCACCAACCCTCAAGAAGGCTCAACTCTCAACTCCATGCTTTTGGTGCAGAAGCATGGACTCCCTACCGCAGGCTTGTTGTCTTGAGGGTTTTCACATCAGATGCCTCCACCGCATGTGACACCACATGTCACATGAAAAGACAAAATCCCCCACACGGACCAACTTCAGCAGCATGAAGGCAATCCTTGCTAGGCAGCAACTGCGATGGGTTGGACCAAGCGTGCCGCACACAAGCCCTGAAAAGTGAAGCCAAAACAACTCGATCGCCCCCCCCCCCGGTGACTGGTCCTAGTATAGGTCATAAACCCGCCTCCCCGTGTTATTCAACTGGACGTGAGACCAATTAAACAATTAAATTACACTTCACATATCTTTTTTTCCAAAGATATTTTCTGTCATTTACTGTAGTTTCTATCACGTTGATGTAATTTCAAGTGTTTGTTTTTAAAATAAGTTAGTTTTTAGTTTGTTATTTGATGCTATAAAAACGGTGCTGTGACATCATGATTGACAGCTGTGATTGACAGGTTCTCAGAGCAAAGTAGTCACTGAAGCACCAACAGACTTTTTTTCGGGATCTTCGGAGGACTGAGGCGATTGGAGCTTTAAATTTAATATCTAAATTTCTATAATTAATTATTTCACACCGTCATAATGGGTTAGAATGTGTAGAATGTGCTAACCGATCTGGCATGTCCGATCAATCTGAGCTTTTTTTTCGGTAAGTTAAATTTATAAGCTAATTAGTAAATACATTTTGACTAAGTGGTTAGTAGTTGTATTTACCTTATTTTAACGAGGTACTGCAATCAACATGTGTCAGAATGTTTGAATCCATGTGCTAACACACTATCACTGTAAAGCTGCTTTGAAACAATATATCTGTATTATAAAAAGCGCTACATATAAAGGTGATTTGACCATCATATATTCTGCTATAAATGGGCCTATAAACAGCATAAAATAATTAGCACACCATTTACTTGTCTCAAAAAAAGTCTGGTATTATTATTATTTATTGCTACACTTCAATATGTGAATTATTCCATCAGAAAACTAACAAACACTTTTAGCGTTGTCAGGCTTTAAAACAACGGAGCTGCGCGCTCTGGTTTATGCCTGTTATAAATTTGACCTGCCACTGTTGTCAAAACTCCTGATGCTTAGAATCTTGTGGAGAAAATTGTGAATATTGTGTGTGACAATGTTGAGAGGAGCAGGGATTTACGACAGTATTTCAGTTCTACTCGGCTCAAAAAAATAGGTCAGGATGAAAAAGTTGATTGATGTTTTGACCCCTAACCAATTTTCTACATTAAAAATTGTATTTTTATTTGGGCTAGTAAAATTCATTTCGGACTACCAAAATCTGAAGAGTGCTGCCCGAAGGGCTACCAGTGCATTTTTAAAAACAAAAAAATTGCGAGCCCTGATTCTGTCTGCACTGCACTTTAAATTTGGATAAGGTAGTCTCAAAAAACATTCTTAAATGCTATAACACATATTGTCCTGAAGATGGCAGCATAGTTTGTAATGCAAGCTCAGTGCAGGTGCAGACTGATCTAGATCACGTGATCATCGTTAAAGTGTAAATTGCAGGTAAAAATTTTCATGAAGATAATGCAATGTGCTTACTAAACAAAGATAAGAACCGCCCACCATTGTTTTTTTTATGTTTTTTTATACCAAAATGCTGAATATAATATGAAACAACCAGGAACAGACTGACAAAGGAGATCAGAGTTGCTAAAAGAGCCTACTCTGAAAAGCTGAAAAACCAGTTCTCATCCAATGACCCATCATCAGTCTGGAATGGCCTGAAGAACATCACCAACTACAAGTCACCATCCCCCCGATCTGTGGACAATCCACACCTGGCTGATGATTTAAACTCATTTTACTGCAGATTTGAAAAGCCCTCATTCACACCACTCACCGGCTCTGACCTGCACTTCACACATCCACCATCACCTTCTGCACCCCCTCCTCTCCCCCCTCCTGCCATCCAACCTGAGCTTAAGGTCTGTGTGGAGGACGTGAGCCGAGTCTTCAAAAAACAGAAGACTAGGAAAGCCTCAGGCCCAGGCGGCATCTCATCTGCTTGTCTAAAAGCCTGCGCTGACCAACTGGCCCCGGTCTTCACGCAGATCTTCAACAGATCATTGGAGCAGTGTGAAGTTCCCTGCTGCTTCAAACGCTCCACTATCATTCCGGTCCCCAAAAAACCCCAAATCACTGGACTTAATGACTACAGACCTGTCGCTCTCACGTCTGTGGTCATGAAGTCGTTTGAAAGACTGGTGTTGGCCCACCTGAAAGACTTCACTGGACCACTGCTGGATCCCCTTCAGTTTGCTTACAGAGCAAACAGGTCTGTGGATGATGCAGTCAACATGGGACTGCATTATATCCTGCAACATCTCGACAGACCTGGGACCTATGCAAGGATCCTCTTTGTGGACTTCAGTTCGGCCTTCAATACCATCATGCCTGATCTTCTCACATCAAAACTGACCCAGCTCTCCATTCCATCCTCGATCTGTCAGTGGATCTCCAGCTTCCTGACAAACCGGCAGCAGCGAGTGAGACTGGGGAAACACACATCCAGGACTCTCACCACCAGCACTGGCGCCCCCCAAGGGTGCGTTCTCTCCCCACTGCTCTTCTCCCTGTACACTAACGACTGCACTTCTAAAGACCCTACTGTCAAGCTCCTGAAATTTGCAGACGACACCACTGTCATCGGTCTCATCCAAAACGGTGACGAGTCTGCTTACAGACTGGAGGTTGAACAGCTGGCTGTCTGGTGCAGTTATAACAACCTTGAGCTGAACACGCTCAAAACAGTGGAGATGACCTTGGACTTCAGGAGGAACAGCCCAGCACTCCCCCCACTCACCATCATGAACAGCACTGTGGAAGCAGTGGAGTCATTCAGGTTCCTGGGCACTATCATCTCTCAGGACCTGAAGTGGGACAATCACATTGACTCCATTGTGAAAAAGGCCCAGCAGAGACTGTACTTCCTTCGCCAGCTGAGGAAGTTCAACCTGCCACAGGAGCTGCTGATTCAGTTCTACTCAGCCATCATTGAGTCTGTCCTATGCACTTCCATCACTGTCTGGTTTGGTTCAGCTACCAAATCAGACATCATGAGACTACAGCGGACAGTCCGAACTGCAGAGAGGATCATTGGTGCCCCCCTGCCAACCCTCCAGGACCTGTACTCTTTAAGAGTGAAGAAGAGAGCAGTTAAAATCATCACAGACTCCACTCACCCTGGACACCACCTGTTTGAACCGTTACCGTCAAGACGGAGACTCAGATCACTGGCCACAAGAACATCTCGGCACAGGAACAGTTTCTTCCCACAGGCCATTTCCCTCCTGAACAGTTAACATATCTCCCAAGGCATATGCCTGTAAGTGCAATACTCCCCCCAAGTGCAATACTTCCACTGTTTAGTGCAATATCTCCTAAACTCAGGTGATTTTATTTATATTTATTCATACTATTCAAATACTGTAAATATGTTCATAATCCGTAAATGGGTAGTTGACAAATGGCCAAGAAAAAGTACTTTTTTTGGAAAACATAACTTTTTAAGAAAAAATACATATATTTATGGAGTATGAAAACTGCAGTTTCAGAAAATAGTAGTGGTCACTCATTTTGTCAATGACTTTAAATATTTTTTTCACGTTTTCACTCAACAGTACTGTAAATGTGTCCTATGGTGTGACATTTAAAAAGTACAAAGAAATTATATTAAATAACATTAAAAAAAATACTTGAGAGAATTGTTCACATTATTAAAACATTTTTTTATGAAAGTGATATTTATTTTACATGAAAGTTCAAATTAAAATCATTTTCACCATGAATAGATGGACTTGATAAACTTTTCCCTACGAATGTCAGTGAAACTTTTTCGCCAACCTTACAAAACTGTTTGAAATTGTACCCATCTAAGAGGAGATATTATTGAAACGCCCCTAATGCTAAACTTGACTCTTTTTTAAAAAGATATTTTAAAATAAGTATATTTTTCTGTTGTTTTAGGTTTGTCACACCATAGGACAAAACGTCACACCAAAGGACAAAGATAGTCATTGAATAAAAAGAGTCAAAATATATAGTGTTTATTGTAACAATTATAAAGGAGGACATTTGTTTTTATTTTTCAGCAATATAAACTGCAAAACATATCACACTAAAAGTAACTTTGATACTTATAGATCCATCAATAAGGAAACACTAGCTATGTTTCCATCCACACGTTTTTATCCGCATTAAGTGATATCGAATGAAAAATGCCTTATGGAAACAGTAAAATTCGATTGATGTTCATGAATATCGATTCAAATGAAATGCGTTCGGTCTCATGGGATTTTATCTTGATGGATATACGGCTTATGCGATAAACGCTGATGGAAACGTTATTATGGCGCGATCCATTTTGTCCAGCAAAACTTTATTCTCAAATGTTTGCTTGAATGTTGTGAGAAAATGAATGGAAACGCCTTAAAATGTCTCAAATCAATTCGATATACCAGTTTGATCGCAAAACAGCATGTGACGTCATTACACACAGGTTTTTATCCGCTTTAAAGCCGTTTAATGGAAACACACTTTCACCAGCTTTATTCACATGAGGTTTTTTACCGAACTTCAGATAATTCCATTGTAAAGTGGATGGGAACTTGGCTTCTGACATGAAAATAAAATCCCTAAAAACCTTGCATAAGTTTAGTTTGTCTCTTCCTTCTAGTGCTTTAATGTCCAATGTATCCAATTCCCAGAGAGCCTTCTTTTCATAATATCTGTTTGAAATAATGATAGAATATAGACGAATGGATCAACAGAGAAATTAATGTAATGTATACTCAATTATGAACTCATGACCTACTGTGTTTTCCCTACAAATGTTGTCAATTTCTTATAAAACACAATATAGATTATTATTCTGTAATAACAAGCTTATTATGTAACTATTGTTGAACCTGAACCTCACACAGGTCTATTCTGATACTGAACAATATGTAGTCGTTTAGTCACTCATCAAGATCCCTGAATTATTTTAAGATGTATATGGCAACATTTCAGTTTGATTTACTTTCTCCGCCGTTCTCTTAGGATCGCCTCCTCTCTCTGTGGATCCTTTTTAATTCTCTCCCTATACTGTCTGGTCCTCTCTATTGCACTCATCTCTCCCTCAGTTCTTTCTGTTCTATAAAAGGTTAATCAGCATTATAAAGTAGTAGCACTGTATTTATGTACTTTATATTTGTTTATAGTTGTTACATTATACATTATAATTGTTTTAGTAACACTTCAGAACATTTTATGTAATGTCCAAAAATGGCAATAAACATTAAAATGTAAGTCATTATTGAATTTAAAATCATCAAAACTGGTAAAAAAAGAATGAAAAGTATGATAACAAACTTTATCTATTTGTTTTAATAGCTTCTTAAGGAGGTCTTGTCCTATTGTGTGACATCTGTGTCCCATGGTGTGACAGGCCAAAGCGTCACACCAAAGGACATTTCCTGTCACACCATAGGACATTTGAGCTTTTGTGGCATGTTAATAACCATGCTAATGCTAGCTTAACTGTCATTAGCAATTGGCATGATACATTTGCATAATATTACATAGTCCTGCTGTTAAAAATACAAATTTGAATTAAAAAATTTAGTTTAGGGGTGTCACACCAAAGGACAAAAAAACTCAACAACTTCAGTGGTCTGAAAACATAGTTAAATATTTGAACAATTCTGAGAGAAATACTTACTATGTGCACTGCTCATGGGCTTCATAGGGGTCTTCAGTCACATGACCTTGAATGGGGTCTTTCAACTAAATTTAGTTGGCCATGATATTGCCCAACATAATATCAAGTTATTGCATAACACCAAAGGACATTTTTTTCTGAGACAAACTTTATGAAATTCCCATACTTTTAGAAATGTATGTATAGGAAAAGTGATGGCCACATAGTGAAATAGACACTTGCACAAATATGCCAGGAGTGTCCATTAAGATTTTTAAACATTATTTTCTTTATTTATAAAAGTTAATATTTATGAAATAATGTTGTCCCCCGTCACACCATAGGACAATTTTGAGATTTGGCTCAAAGTTGTAAAAAAATAAAAAATAACTCTGGTATTAAAATAACAAATTCATGTAAAACAGGAAAATGTTTAACCATTTACAGTATTCTAAATGATGAAAATGTGAAATAAATTATTTTTTATCTTCAGTGACGGTGAAAAAGCCACGTCACGTCAACTACCCAAATGTTTATTCTGACTAAACCCAACTGTGGCCTTATATTTTATATTTATAGTATTTTCATATTTTTTATAATTTTATTTTTAGATTTTGTATTACTGTTTCTTGTTGTATTTGTATCTGTATATGTGCACTGGAAGCTTCAGTACCAAAGAAAATTCCTTGTGTGTGCAAGCACACTTGGCAATAAAGCTCTTTCTGATTCTGATTCTGATTCTGAAAAGTTGGTACGTTTTACGGTGCTTTTAAGCACGCCCCCTTCCTTCCACTAGCTGGGCAGGACGTCATAACAGGGACTCCAAGCTTTTACTGTCTATGCTCCAAGCCAGTTACGTTGTATTGGAGACCTAGCTAGCAAAAATGGTTAACTATTGTGTTTGTGCGGGATGTACGAATACATCAAAAACGGGGGAGAGGCTCCACAAGTTTCCAAGGACAAACGGCTGATTCGTGCCTGTAAGTGTTAGCATAACTTACCCGAGGTAGAGCTTAGATCGGGCCAAATCAAGCAAGACCCGGTCCGGCCCTGCCCGACACATTAACTGTAATTATGAGCCCGAACCCGGTTTAAACCCGACTGTTTTTTTAATACGTGGGTCGTTATAGCTGACGTGCTCAACTACTTTCTTATATTACTTTCTCCCGACCGCAACATTTATGTTTTGTCCCGCTCCCGCCCGCAAAAAGACTTTTTTCTGTACCTCCAAATACTTTCAAGTTAGCCTACGAGTCGCTAGGGATGGGAATTGAGAACCGGTTCTTCTTCAGAACCAGTGCCTAGTGAATCGATTTCTTGGAACCGTTAGTATGCCTGCTTAACGATTCCGCTTATCGGTTCCGCTCGTTGCAAATGTGTCATGACGTCACACACGCGCTGCGTTGGTTTGGTTCAGAACGCAGCAAACATGACATCGAGGCAGAAGCGCTCTAAAGTTTGGTTATATTTCACACGAAAAGACGACAATATAGCCTATGAGGTCGAACTTAATTCATGCACACATATAATATGAAACACTTCTATACACGTATACTAAATAGGCTAGTCAAACATTTCTACTGCTGAATGCTCAAACAAATACATATGAAATGCACAACGACTAGTGCTGTAGCGACGCGTCGATGACGTCGACGCTTCGACGTCAAAATTACGTCGACGCCATATTTTTGCGTCGATGCTTCTTCATTTATTTATTTTTTGCACCGTTTCCGGCAGTACAGCTCGCCAACACACGTGGGAGACCGAAACATTGCAGAATGGAGGACGAAGACCACTAGAAGTGAATGTGCTCTCCATTAAATGAATCACACACAGTAAACAAATCCTTAAAGTCCCTGTAAAGGCAATTTAAAAAAAAAAATCTAAACACATTATAAATGTTAGAGATGTATTGCTAAAACATATTACAAAGACTGTGAACTGTGAAGTACTGAATTGTGGAGTTAGACCGTTAAACAGTTTTTCACCATTGCTATTTTCCGGATTTTCTGGGCGGGGCTAAAACGGGGACTCGATGACGCACTGGAGCCCCCGAGCTCCTGGACACGCCCCTACTTGATGACGCACTGGAGCCGCTGAGGCTGCTCAATCGCGAGTTACCGTCAGTACTATTATTAGTAACAGACAGATTGCTAGCTAGCTAGCTATGCCTTCGTCACGGAAATGCGTACTACCTGGATGCGATCACCGGATCACACAAACGGATCGGTGTCCTTATTTAAATTTCCGAAAAACGATTACATCAAGAAGAAGTGGATTAATTTTGTGAAGAGACACCTTGATGGAGAGCTGAGGATCACCGCCAAAACCCACCTCTGTAAGTGATCATTTTACACGATAGTTGTATAAACTTCCGTCGGAGACAACTGCGATTCACTGATAATCCGCTGTTACTGGTGAATGGGGGCGAACTGACTCCCGCCTCGGCATTCATTCTCCCGTCGCGCCGACAACTGGTGCGTTCATCATCGGCAGTGCGTGCCCACCGTGCGAGCGTTCATTCCGGCTGTAGAGTTGAGTGTGGCGACGGTCGGCAGCTAAGCTTTCCCGCGAGTGGGCGTGGTTTCAGCGCAGCCAGCGGACACACCCCCAGCGTTTGAGAGCAGAGACTACTGCTCATTTTTTCAAGATTTTGATAGCTTATTTTATGTACTTGCTGGCTTTTTTATCATTCAAATTTGGCTGGGTGACTAATAACACATTTTTCTGTGGTGTGACAAACTCAGAACACATACTTAATTCTGACTTTACAGGGACTTACACGGGACTAACAAAAAAAAAC
Source organism: Chrosomus eos (assembly GCA_036326025.1). Classification (NCBI taxonomy): domain Eukaryota; kingdom Metazoa; phylum Chordata; class Actinopteri; order Cypriniformes; family Leuciscidae; genus Chrosomus; species Chrosomus eos. The sequence continues at coordinate 32,445,535 of CM070829.1, read as the reverse complement.
CTTTGCAATTTAGACGCGCAAACTGGGTGCGGGTGCGGTGAGATGTACGGCTCGGGCAGATATGGCATGCAGTCGTTCATCCGCGGACGCGGCGCCGCGCGCGCTGTTACAAAAGAAGCCGTGCACGCGATATGGGGTTTTGCCGGTCTTGCGCACCCAACGCGTCATATTTGCCGCACGCTCGTGCGGACGCGTCAAGTATAAACAAGGCTTTGCTCCGTGTCAGCGCGCGCTCTGATCGGTAAAGGGGAACAGACTCTCCTGAATCATCTCCAGCAGGAGCAGAAGCACCACTAACTTCGCCTCCGTTTCCCTCGTAAGCTGATATTAGTATTTAAACATTCTATGATAAAAAATGTTTGTACAAAATATTTTAATAACACTGTTTTGGCGGTTATAGAGTTCTAATGACGGTGTTCAAATACATAACAGACTAACGTTAGCCAGCTACAGTATCATGAGTAGGCCTACGCTAGTTCGTATTTATTTGAGATACATTATGTTTTTTTTATTAATCGAGGAGCAGAAAAATAATCTTTATATTAATCGCCCAATTAGTCGTTAGATTAGTCGACTAATCGATAAAATAATCGCCCAACTAATCGTTTAGTTAATAATCGTTTACCCCAGCCCTAACAACGACACACCTAAAGTCGCTCACGCACATACACGCAAACTCTACACACACGAGATGCGCGCAACTCTCCAGGTATACTCATATGAGACATGCGCGCGCACACACAAACTCTCCACGCACATACTCACATGAGACGCGCGCGCACACACAGACTCTCCACGCACATACTCACATGAGACGCGCGCGCACACACAGACTCTCCACGCACATACTCATATGAGACGCGCACGCACACACAAACTCTCCACGCACATACTCATATGAGACGCGAGCACACACACACACACACTCAAACTTCCGCACATACTCGAATGAGAGAATGACGACGCATGACAATACGGTCACTTGCAACACTTGTAAAATTTCCATTTCGTCAAAGGGGGGGAACTACCTCCAATATGCAGAAAATTTGGCCACACAGCATGAACAGAATTTAGTCCCATGAACCTTAAACTGGAATGTCACTGTTTCTGTCACTGCGACTTCACGAACAGGCGAACACGCGCACGTACGCACACATCACTTTTGAAGTAAAATTGAAAATTGAGAATGCAGTGCATGTAATGCATCGAGATATCGAATTGAACTGAATCGATGACATGATAATCGTAATCGAACCGAACGGTGAGTCCAGTTCACACCATACTCTGTGCTGTCAGCGAGTTAATAATTAACAAACAAATAAGTTAAGTTATAAGTTAATACAAAAACAAATCCCTCACCCAATGAGAATCGATAAGATAATCGATAGGGAATCGAATCGTAGAGCAATATCGATAATGGAATCGGAATCGTTAAATTCTTATCAATTCCCATCCCTGCGTGTCGCCACCATACACATCAGCATACATGCTCCTGATCAATTATTTGTAATAAAGCATTAACACACAAACCACTGTTATAACATAAAAGCAAGCGGGCTACTGCGTGTATGGTTTGGCATGACTGCGCGCAAAGTGCGATCCCATAATAATTCCTAAAAAGCTGACATCAGTTCATCTCACACATCTCTGTTATTATCAATGAGTCTTTAATAATATATACAATATGTTTGTTATAGGGCTGTCACTTTTGAGAAAAATCACATTCGAACGGATATCGAATATCAAGCAATATATTCGAATATATTCGAATATCTACGAGTAAAATGTAAAAGTTAATGAACAACCTCGATCCATCAGGAAACGCCATATATGGTCGCTGTCGCTGAATTTAACTGTCCTTCATGAAGAGTTTTTCTTTTGCGTGAAGAAGCCGTTCGCCGGAGATGTGTTAAAAGATAGCGGAGTACATTCATGATTCATGATACACACATTCATACCAGTATAATAATCCTCCTGGCGCCGGGTCTGGGTGAGTAATTTACTCTCTTACCTTTGTTCTTTGACACTTTAAGACCAGCCGTTGTTGCTGACAGAGACGCGATCTGACCACACAGAGATGGATCTGACATGCGTCCCATTTTCTCGCAAATCTCTACGTTCATTTAAGGCTTTATTTAAATAATTTAAGACTGCTCTTACATTCATTTGACATAATTTGTGTGTTATGGTTTGTTCAAGCCCGAAAGAGAACTCGATACTTACACGCGTCTTTTCTGTGGGTCGTGTGTGTGTGTGTGTGTGTGTGTGTGTAATAGGCAGGAATTATAGCGCGTTTCTTTCGTCTTGTCTTTATCTTCCATTTTCAAAACAAGCTGGCTATATTGGCTATTATTCGCTTGATTTGGTCATGGGCTTACGCTACAATATGTTTAGAGCGGCCGCTACTGGATGAGATGGCAAACAATAAATAAAAAGCAAATGATAGACTGTAAAAAATGCGCAAAACATGGCACTTTAAAAACCGGATAGTTTATTTATATTCGATTTCGGATATTTCACGTCATATTCGAATGCATATTCGAATATCGAATAAAAAGTGACAGCCCTAGTTTGTTATAATTAGAGGATTTGCCAGCATACAGAATTCAGCACTGAACAAAAAGTCAGTTTTGAGCGGTGATGGGAGTCCATTGTAAATGCTTCTGATTGGCCATTATTGCGTTCAAGAAATCAACACATATGGCTGTGATTGGCTACATCGCTCACTGCTGCAGACATGTTAGAAATAGAAACTCTGCCTGTAAACTGTTTCTATTTTGTTTTAGTTGTTCTTATTGCTTTTCTGCAACAGATGAATAAACATCTATTAGTTATGTTTTATTCAGGCCATCCTTAAAAATATTTTGGTTTGCAGTAACAGCAAAAAAAAAGAAAAAAAAGGGTCGGTAGGTAGGCCTATATTTTTTTTTCAAGATTCAATGTAAAAAAAAAAAAGTAAAGTTTTGGTCATGGTATGAATTTAAACAAATTTGCATATCGTGACGTCACTGACTGTGTCTTCAAACCATGCTTTCTGGCGCACCTTTGCAAACCTCATTCTGATGCAGGTTATATAGATACGTCAAAAACATTTTTATTACATTATTTCCAGCTGCATTTATTTGATTTTTTTTGTGGCAAAATCAAGAAAAAAAGAAGTATTTTACCGCTGAAAAAATTAACTGAAATATTAGACTGAACGCAAACAAAATGCCCCCAAAAAGAAAATCATATTCTGCAGATTACAAACTGCAGGAAATAAAATATGCAGCCGAAAATGGTAATCGAGCAGCAGAAAGAAAGTTTGGAGTGAATGAGAAACTTGTGAGGGACTGGCGAAAAGCAGAGGTTACTCTAACTGAAATGAAGAAAACAAAGAAAGCTAATCGTGGGCTGAAAGCAAGATGGCCAGAGCTGGAGGAACGAGTCCACAGATGGGTGCTTGAACAACGCGCTGCCGGGAGAGGCTTGTCAACGGTGCAGTTGCGTCTCCACGCCCTGGTAGTTGCTAAGGAGATGAATATAAGTGACTTTGCAGGCGGACCTTCTTGGTGTTACCGCTTCATGCAACGCAACCGCCTCTCTATCAGAGCACGGACAACGTTGTGTCAGAAACTGCCCGCAGATCTCCAAGCTAAGATCGACAGTTTCCGTGAGTTTGTTGAAAAGCAGGTAACTGAACACGTGTCACCGGATCATATAATCAACATGGACGAGGTCCCCCTCACATTTGACATCCCCATGGGCCGAAGTGTCGCAGAGAAAGGGCAGAAAAGTGTGAATATAGTGACAACTGGTCATGAGAAATCACACTTCACAGTGGTGCTGGCATGTTGTGGAGATGGATCGAAATAACCACCGATGGTCATTTTCAAACGGAAAACCATGACCAAAGACGAATCTCCCCCCACAGTTGTCGTTGCCGTGAATGAGAAAGGGTGGATGAATCAAGAAATGATGAACATTTGGCTTACAAAGTGCTACACTAAGCGTCCTGATGGCTTCTTCAAAACACGCAAAGCCCTGCTTGTGATGGACAGTATGCGAGCGCACATAACGCCACAATTCAAAGATAAAATAAAAACTTGCAACTCCATACCTGTCATCATCCCTGGAGGCTTAACCAAAGTACTCCAGCCACTCGACATCTCGGTGAACCGGAGCTTTAAGGCAGTCTTGCGTCGCCTGTGGGAGGAGTGGATGGTGGATGGAGAGCATAGCTTCACGGCAACCGGGAGGTTGCGCCATACAACTTTCCGGCAAGTCCTTGGATGGGTCGACACTGCATGGACTGCAGTGACAACCGAAACCATCCTGTCAGGATTCAGAAAGGCTGGAATAACCGGAACTGATGCCGAGTCTGACGACAGCCCCGCAGAAGAGGAGACGGCGCTTCATCTTCCTCCGGAAATAGCGGAGTTGTTCAGAAGCGACACGGAGGATGAAGAATTCAACGGGTTCAGTGATGTGGAATAAGATCGCAGGAGCTTGGTGAAATTGCTTTACCGATAACTGTTGGACTCGCTGTCTTATGTTATTTTATTTTATCCTATTCAGCCTCTCAGGTATGTTCTTTATGCTATTGAGTAGATTACTGTTGATGTGTTACGTTAACAACATATCGGACACATATTCAGCCTGTTGTTCTTTGTGCTATTGTGTGTAGCTGAATAACTTAAATGCCTTCTGTTTTAATAAATTAAAGTCTGTTTAAATAACTTTTTCTTGGTCTTGGATTTTGTTAAATAAATTTCTAAATAAATGCGACTTATAGTCCAGTGCGACTTATATATGTTTTTTTTCCTCGTCATGACGCATTTTTGGGCTGATGCGACTTATACTCCGGAGCGACTTATAGTCCGGAAAATACGGTAGATATATTTTCTCAGTGAGCAGCCACTGAACTGAAGTTATTGCCAGCAGAGCGCTCTTTGATTGCTCTGTTTATAACCCATCATTTACAATTTGAAGTTTTGTTTTTCATGCTGCTCAGTATAATGTACTGAGCAGTACATTCTGTGTAATACTCATATTATAATTGTATAATTCAATAATACATATAGTATTATCAGAGATGTCAAGTAACAAAGTACAAATACTTCGTTACATTACTTAAGTAGAAAGTTTGGGTATCTATACTTTACTTGAGTAATTATTTTTCAGCCGACTTTTTACTTCTACTCCTTACATTTTCACGCAATTATCTGTACTTTCTACTCCTTACATTTTAAAAATAGCCTCGTTACTCCTATTTCATTTCGGCTTGTTATCGTTCAAAAAAAGGCCAATTACACAAACGTAGAAACGTAGATCTGAGTCCCGCCTCCTGAACATCGCTAAACTGATTGGCTTTGTGTTTTCTTTCTAACTTGTGAGAGGCTGTTACATTTGGCATGCGAAGCGGCAAAACTCATCCGAAGGAATTAGGAAACAGATGCGGTAAGTGAGGGAGAAATCAACAGTTTTCTGCGCAAGAATACGGGGCAAATACTTTTTTTGGGACAGCCGTTTTTACAATATAGTACTGTAAGACAATCGTGGGATAAGTGGCAAACATAATCGAGTGTGTGTGTGTGTGTGTGTGTGTGTGTGTGTGTGTGTGTGTGTGTGTGTGTGTGTGTGAGAGTGAGTGAGCGAGTGAGTGCACCCTACATTATGATCAATATATCCCCATAAAAATGGCAATATCCAGAATCCTTGTTGGGTTTTTTTGTTTAGTTTTTTTTGAAAACGGCTTATAAATCAGATGTGATGTTTTTTTTTTAAATGCAGAGAGTTATCTGTGATAGGGTTAGTGTAGGGGGGTAGAATACACAGTTTGTCATAAAATCATTATGTCTATGGAAAGTCCCCATAAAACATGAAAAAATAACATTGCTTGGTCTGTTGAAATGAGAGGCCTGTTTGATCAAGTTGAAACCTTATAGGCAACTAGTCATCATATCTTCTTCTCCATGAAACACATGTTAATGCTCAGTAGTACACGCATATGGTTCTTTGTATTTTACTAAAATGGAAATTGGACTGAAAATCATTTTCTATGGGCATATATGCGGCTGAAACAGGTAGTGCATCCCAAAATTTTCAACATGAACATTTTAATATAACGTTATAGTCATGGCCTTTAGAAACATGTTGTTTGGAGGAGGTGGTAGTTCACTATAGGCCCCTGTGGCGCGACCTAAGCTTTTCTCCTTAATGGCATTTTAAGTAGTTTTGAAACCAGTTACTTTTACACTTTTACTTGAGTAAAAAGCTTGAGTTGATACTTCAACTTCTACAGAAGTCTTTTTAAACCCTAGTATCTATACTTCTACTTGAGTAACGAATGTGAATACTTTTGACACCTCTGAGTATTATATAGGGGTGTAACAATATATCGTGCCACAATATATTGCAATACAAAAATGCAACAATACGGATATTGACAATATGTATCGTGGATAGTTCCCCCCCCAAAAAATGTACTGTGTGAGAAAAAAATTCAAGTTTTCAGAGTTTTACTGTCAGTACTACATTAAACTACTATATATAACGTTGAATATAATGTATAATAATGCAATGGGGGAATATTTGTGGATCCTGATAATACCAATTGTCTTATGTTACCTGACCAGTAAAAAGTGTCTAACATTATTTTAAATATATCTAGTCAGTGAAAAAGTGCAAGAATATTCATCTAAAACAATTCTGTATTTTCAGCTTCAGAATCATGAATATTTTTATTCTGGTATCACAATTGTCCTTGGGTTAAAAGCACAGAGTCCCAAACCTATTAATTTAAACCCACAATATAATATCAAAGTTAGCATTTTTTTATCAACAGTAGCTACATTTTTTGTTAAAGGGGGGGTGAAATACTCAGTTTCACTCAATATCATGTTAATCTTGAGTACCTATAGAGTAGTATTCCATCCTTCATATCTCCAAAAAGTCTTTAGTTTTATTATATTTATAAAAGAAAAATAGGATGTACCGAGTCTTTCCGGAAAAACCCGAGCGGGTGGAGGCATGCCGTGTGGGCGGGAGTGCGCGAAGCTTTTGCGTGAGTTGTAAACAGACAGACTTGTGGTTTATGAGGACATGATTTAGTTTTACAATAAACAAACTGACACCTACAGTGGCCAGCTAAACAACTGTATTTAAACACACAAACACACACCATACATCGCATGCTCCATCGATACATTAACTGTACGTGATCATGTTGTTTACTTGCTGTGCTTAGCTTACAGGCCGATAGTTAACAACACACAGACATTTGAAGCAGTTTTACTCACAGCCTGCGGTTCCGTGAACCTTTATCGTTGGGACTGCTCCATCTTTAAGTATTAGGCGATCTGCAAATCGTCGAACTGTGCCTTGTTTATAAAACTATTAGCAGCTACCGCCGAAATGAAGGGAACAAACAAGAACACAATTGCGCAACTCCGTTGCTGCTCTGGAAAAACAAAATCCATCCACAGGTCCCTTAACTCTGGGTTCTTTGGACATTTGTGCAGTGTTGTCTTGCCCTGGCAACCAAAAACACACTTTTTGGTGCCATTTTTTTGATTGCAGCGCAGCCGAGCACAGCGCTCTGATGGACGCTCTCGTACGCTCTAGGCTACAGATGCGCGCGCGCACTTCCGGGAGAAGTGCCTTAAGACCCGTATAAGGAAATTCCGCCCACTCTGACGTCACGTAGTTACGTATTCGAAAAAAACTTTCCGAAACTTGTGACAAACCGGAAGGAGTATTTTTAGAACAGAAATACTCCATCAAATTTACAACTTCATTTTTGAAACTTTGTCCATGTTTAGCATGGTAATCCAAATCTTTAACAGTGTAAAAAACTCACTATGCATGAAACAGCATTTCACCCCCCCTTTAACCTTTTATCATATGTCTTGGAGTATCGCAATAATATCGTATCGTGAGTTCAGTATCGGAATATGTATCGAATCGTGACATGAGGGTATCGTTACACCCCTAGTATTATACTCGCTCTGTATAATAAGGGTATCGGAACATCTCTAAGAAAAACATCCAGAAATACTGAAAGCAGTCTTTATTTAATTTGTTTATTTATTCTGATTTTGTCTTTTTATTGCTTGTAATTTGTTTCTTTGTTATGATTTTATATGACTGACTGTTTATTTATCTTCAATAAGCTTACTTAGTTACTGATGCAGAATACTAGCTCATGTAAACTGGCACACAATTGATAACTTCGATTGAAAAACTATGATTAACCTCCTATGCAGTTGGGAAAGTAGGGTTTTCTGTGGAGCTTCCACCATTTCACACTATTTAAACACCCAAACTAATTTCAGCTATTAGCCCAGAGACTATTTCACTGCCTTAGATATTGTATACATCTGTTATGCAATCTGTTTTGGAAAAGGAAAGAGGGAGGACACAAATTTAAAAAAAATGTCAATTCACTCGTTGCTCAATAGGAAATATTCCATTTTCTACCCCAAGGCTAAAGAGGCCATTTTAGAGTTGCATAACACAAGCAATGCAATTTTTATATAGTGCTTCTAATGCTTGGTTGTTTGAGATGCACAGAGAACATCAATTCATCGCCCTCGGCAAAGCCACAGCTCAACGAAATGAGCCGCTGCCTTAACAAGACTCCAGTGGAGAGCTGCGCTGTCTGCCACACCCACACAATGAACCAACAACACAACAAGACTGAACAAAAAACATACAAGTGCATCCCAAAATCTGTGATGTAGCCCAGGTCCAAAAATAGGCTAACACTTAAAAAAAAAAAACTAAACATGAGCAAATTTAGAGAAAATTTTTGCTTTGGTGAGTAAATGTGGTAAAGCTGTGGTGAGTAAATAAAACCTGGTTACTCTCCAAAAACTGGTAACTTCATAACATAGGCTAATACACCGTATAAGCCCAAATGTAAGAATGATTATCTGACATTCACTGAGATATTTAAATCAAAGACATAAACTAGGCCTACCTATTAAAGTATTCATCTGCCGCAACTTGCACACGTTCAAACCCCTTTTACCAAAACATCTGCTTTGAGCAATGTTTGTGTTGACAAGTACATGCACCTCTCATCAGGTATGCATGTCTTCAAGTTTAGAGCAAGTCAAATGTTTAAACAATCAGAAGTTAGCAGGTTACCTGTCACCACTTTTTCCATGGGTTCATATTCCTTCCTTAACTCTAATATCTGCAGTGACAGCATTAAGCATTACATATGCCACACTTTCCTGTTTTTTTGCACTGTTGTCTGACAATTGTCAGGCACATTTGTACATAACCAATAAAGTAGTGGTCGACCAATATGGTTTTTTTGTAGCGGTGGTTAATCTGTCTGATTTCCCGATTCGATTTGATTACGATTATTGAAGTCCCGATTCGATTACAGTCGATTTTCGATTATTAACGATTCTTTTCGATTAGCGATTATTGCTTTTCCATTTCACAACAGTAAACGAAAATACACTACAAAGTAGGGCTGGGGTAAACGATTATTAACAAAACGATTAGTTGGGCGATTATTTTATCGATTAGTCGACTAATCTAACGACTAATTAATATAAAGATTATTTTTCTGCTGCTCGATTAATAGAAAACCATAATGTATCTCAAATAAATACAAACTAGCGTACTGAATCATGATACTGTATAAGCTGGCTAACGTTAGTCTAATGTTATGTTTTTGAACACCGTCATTAGAACTCTATAACCACCAAAACCGTGTTCAGGGTTTATACAGGAATCATAGAGATGAATTTACTACCTTTTTACTACCTTTTTTACTACCTCCACAATATTTTTTACTACCAACACGACATCAAGCAGCAGCCTTTTTGGGGGGGTGTGGGAGGGGTATGCAAAGCACCACTTACTATAAGGTATGGTGTGACACTGTCACACACATCCTACATATTAGGTACACTAATGTTTAATTGTCATCATTACAAAAAAAAACAATTGACAATGACAATATTAGTGTCGAGTTGAGTTTCAGTTGTCCTTATCTTAACCCTAGCTCTTGAGTTATCCTAACCATAACGTTAGCCCTAATAAGGTGAATAATAACCTTGGCACTTCTTAAAAACAAATGACACTTAACGCCAATAAACATTAATAAAGATTAATAATAAAGTGTGTCACATCACACACACTTACCCACAAACACACATTCTCACACACGCAGACTTAAGCAGTGAAATTACTATCCCAAAACAGCAATTTATTTCATCATCTTTAAATGTGCTTCAAATATGGCACTGGTTTGCTGCTGAGGTGGAGCGACGACAGCTGACCTTAAGTTGGCATGATTTGCCGCGATCTGTGTAGTGCTGCTAGCATGGCAAAACAAAGAAATAGGAAGCTGCTCCCACCTCACCCTCACCCATTAAATATTTTCGATTAGGGATGCACCCACTTTTTGCAGAACGAGACCGATACCAATAGGCTACTTTCATTTTTGGTAGCCTATTCGTCGATATCGATACCGTAACCGATCCCTAAATTTTCACTGCATTTGTAATTTTAAAATGTATTAGTAGATCAACCAAAATAATATAAATCATATTAGTTGGCTTAATTTGTTCATCAAATATATATTCAGATATTTCCATGCTTAATTAATCCTGCTAAAAAGTCTGTCACTGTCACTGTTCATTCTATTGCTCTATCATATTTTATCTTCATTGAATAGCACAGCACATGTTTAGAGCAGCTCCAGCAGGGCTCAGTGCTGAGGATCGAGCCAGTGGTTCAAATGTTTAGACACCAGTAAAATACCAATTATTTAATCCAATTTTGATACTACAACAAAAACTACCAGCCCAATTAATGTGAAATTAAAACAATTTTTAAAAGCAGTCAGTAACAAAATAAGAACAAATAATCAAATTACAAATAGGACAAATAAATACAATAGAACAAAGAAAAGCTACAAATGAAATAAACTGTTTTTAGAGTTTTTCGGGTAGATTGATACATTTGAATAAAGTAATCAAATGTGAAAAATTTGCATATTCATTACTGTATAGCTAAATAAAACAGATGGATATTTTTGTAAAGTTGAAAAGGGTAGACTATTTAGTCAAAAGCAGTGAGTAATTTATTTGTCCTTTGTTTGATTAACATTAAAACACAGTAGCAGGTTTATTAAATTGCTGCCCCTTTAAGACAGAATGCACGGGCCGCATTTGAACATGGCTACGTTCACTTGAGATATAACTGACTTTTGTTTACTAGGATACTCGCCAAGACGGGCGTTTTTACATAATTTTGTGACGTGAAAGACAATTTAATTCAGTATTCGCGCGCTGAGGCGCTGGTTTGCGGGGCACGTGCTTTGGATGTTTGCGTTCATGGAACTTCTTGATATGCACACGTCCAGTAATAATGTAGGGAACCACTCGTTATACATAAATCAGGTAACAGGTCATGTTTTACTTTACTTACGTGATTTAGTGTTAATCCAAATAACACGTGCTGAATGAACGATCAGGAGCATTAACATGACGCTGACACATGGAACAAAGCCTTGTTTATACTCGACGCGTCCGCACGAGCGCGCGGCAAAAATGACGCGTTGGGTGCGCAAGACCGACAAGACCCCATTTGCTTGCCTGTGTGCACGGCTTCTTTTGTAACAGCGCGCGCGGCGCCGCGTCCGAGGCTGAACGACTGCAAGCCGAATCTGCCCGAGCCGTACATCTGCCCGAAATGTAAATTAAATAGAATTTTAGTAATCAAAAAGCATTTCTAACTAATTAAAATCAAACATATTCAATTTATTTACAGTTTAACAAAAATTTAATTTTTAGGGCCCTATGAAAAACCGAACTTTTATTTTGACGGGTTGCCGTTGAGATCTTTGAGTTTCTGTGTGTTTATGATATGACCCTATGGATATGACGATAACTTTTCTCAGTTGAAACATTAAAAAGCTCAGTGTTGTGCTAGTTACTAAGAAATAGTAACTAGTTACAGTTACTAGTTACTTCATTCAAAAAGTAACTCAATTACTTTGTTGATTACTTACACCAAAAAGTAATGCATTACTGTTAAAAGTAACTTTTTAGTTACTTTTTTTAAAGAAAGTTATTTAATGTTCCCATTAATGCCCTTTTATGCATTATGGTCTATATACAAACACAAAACTGACTTAAGCAGAAAGTTTTAAACACTATTGCATTTAAGTCAGACCAGCACAAACTGAATATATCACAAGGATTTCTGAAATAAATAATAAAACAAGCATTTTTAAAGCTAGTGACAGGATTGTTTTCTCAACATTGATATGTTCATGCAGCTGACAGTATATATATGTTTTTACGGCATGTATGAATATTTGAGCAATACAATTTGATCATTCTTGTTAGTTCAAAGTACATTAAGGTAATAACAGGTACAATACAATTTAAACTCAATTTAAAATGTATAACATTTTGAAATAAAAAAACTAACAATGAATAATACTTCTACAACATTTATTAACCATTTTTAATGCTAAAATTGTAGTCTTATTGTAAAGTATTACCAGTTTATATATGATTCAAGCTTAAAGAAGATGGCCATATATTTAAATATCTGCAAAGGCCAGAGCATTAAAATTACATAAATGTAGACCTATATTACATGTACAGTCTTTCACTTTATTTGCTTAATTTTTAGAACACTTGATGATTAGAACACTTGATGATTAGAACACTTGATGTCGGCTTTAACATATCAATGTTGAGAAAGCAATCACGTCACTAGCTTTAAAAATACAACTTCGCCGGCTAATAAATGCATAAAAGTGACCAGCTGGATATAAACTAGATGGTAACAATTGCGACATACAACATTTGGGTCAGGTCTGGGTGTGTTTTTGTCACATTGTTTAATCGCTTGAGGTAAGTTAGCAGTTACTAATGTTATTCCTCTCAGACTCGATGGCAAGCTTCTGTTCTTTCTCTGCTGATGCAGCATCTAGTTTTTATTAAAAAAAATTACTTTATAATTATCTGGCAATGTGAACTTTAGTGTTCTGTATTCATACCGTTTCGCTGTCTGTGTTTTAAATGGGCATCTGATCTGAAGTGTCAACGCTCTCCGTGCAGCTTGTAATCTCCGTGCTCGCGCTGCCTCACGTGTTAACGGAAACAACTCAGCCAGTGATAGTTTATGCGTCCTCTCGCTCTGTAAATAATGCTAGTAGCGGGGTTCCAGACTGCGACCAAATTGGTCGCATATGCGACCATTTTCTGAGAATGTGCGAGTTAAAAATGTATGTGGTCGCATTCGTGTGAGTGGACGCTCGCGCAACAGAACGCCGGTGTATCAGCAGCTGCTGCAGTCCGTAACGTAACTTATGTTCAATCATGATTGATAGCCTACAATACATCATGAATCCATTTTCCAAACCGTGTTTTTGACTTATCCTGAATCACTACGGTACGCCTATAATAAGTGTTTATATTCTGACTATTTTATCCCGGGCTCGGCTCGGTTGCGGAGTTGCCCAGTGCCTGCGTGACTCGCCATAGACATTAACGGAGAGTAGTAGTTCCGGCTACAATTCTTCCGCAAGACACGTGCAGTTTATTTATTGACGAACGTAGACGTCACGCGCATTGCACACTGATGGTGAAACGCGCCAATTACGAATACAGGAATTAAAGGCATATAAAAATGAAAAGGTCTCACGAAACACCGTGCCCATTCCTACGTCTTTCAGCGGTTAGATGAGAGTAATCGCTCGACAGAGGAAAAGGAAAAGATTATAAAATCCAGAAGGTAAGGAGTGTGAGATTTCTGATTCAACTATAAACTTTGATAACGAAAAATCTGTATCAGCATATTATAATACTCTAATCTTTTAAAATACAATGCATACATTTGAATGTTTAATGATTTTTAAAAGATAGAAAGATGATGCTGATAGAAAGATGATAATAGACAGACAGATAGAATATGATTCAAATGTAAATAAATAGATTGTATATAATTCAAATGTACAATGCTTAAAATTACAAAATGAAATTACTGTCCAAAATCCATGAAAATCCTGAAATTTGGAAATTTGTGCTTTTATTAGGGGTGTAACAATATATCGCGCCACAATATATCGCAATACAAAAATGCAACATTACGTATCGTGGATAGTCCCCCCGCCCCAAAAAAATTACTGTGTGAGAAAAATATTCAAGTTTTCAGAGTTTTAGTGTCAGTACTACGTAAGGGTTAATGCCCGACGAGGTGTCCGTTGTCAGGTTTTAATGGACGACGGCGAGGTGTAAACCGGCCGACGCGCAGCGGAGGAAGTCCATTAAAACCTGACAAAGGACACCTCGAAAGGCATTAACCCACTTATACCATGGTCACTTGCCAAATAAAACATTTTTAAAACATTAGTTTATATTTTAATTAGGCTAAATCTAGTTTTTTCAAATAATAACTTGCCTGACGATTTATTTAGCAACTTGAGTATAGTCCGCTCAGCTTGTAGAACCCTTCAGGTTCAAAAATGCATTTTTTTCATGAAGCTAAACACAAAGGTAGGCATAGTTATTTTTTTTATTAAACATAAAACACTGTGTTACACTAGTCTACACTAACCACAGCCTCCGAAGCACCGCTGTAACTTAGGTCGACTCTCCGATGCTGGACTGGAGCCGTCAAATGTCTGTGACAGGCCATCGATGCGAGAGCAGTCTGCGGGCTTACTGGGCTCCGTCAGTCCGTGAGAGACTGAAGATGAAATAACGAAGTCGCTCATTGTTGTATTATTAGGCTATGTAATATCTAACTAACGTTAGATGTTTGTTTTGATTGAGCAAATTGTTAACGGATACTTTGACTGCCTGCTGCTATGGCTACTCACACAGCTGTTGTAGGCAGCGCATTTATTTATTAATTTCGAATGGTAAACAGGCAGTTTCACCAGAACTACTTTACTAGGTGTCCTCTATCACTTTTTAACGGACACCCTGCAGCCAATCAGAATCGAGTATTCACCCAGACCATGGTATAAATTACAATAATGCAATGGGGGAATATTTGTCCTGATAATACCAAATGTCTTATGTTACCTGACCAGTAAAAAGTGTCCAATATTATTTGAAATATATCTAGTCAGTGAAAAAGTGCCAGAATATTCGTCTAAAATAATTCTGTATTTTCAGCTTCAGATTCATGAATGTTTTTATTCTGGTGTCTCTATTGTCCTTGGGTTAAAAGCACAGAGTCCAAGCCTATTCATTTTAACCCACATCGTATCGTGAGTTCAATATCGTGATATGTATCGAATCGTGACATGATCGTTACACCCCTATTTTTATATAATATATTACAGATATTTATTCTGCAACCCAGAAAGCCTTTGCTAGCCTTGGTCAATTAAGACCACCATTCATAAGCATGCATTGATTAATCCCATGGCATGTAGCAAAAAAAAAAAAAAAAAAAGGTGCGACCAAATCGTATGCTGGTGCGACCAACTGAGAAAGTTGGTAGCACCAGTGCGACCAGTGGAAAAGTTAGTCTGGAGCCCTGTAGTAGTCTCTTCAGTGCTCTCGTACTGTGTAATGACAGCGCACACTTCTCAGCCGCTCCAGCAACTAGCAAATTAATTTAAAAAAGTAAGGACAACGCACCATTTGGTAACGGTAACGGAGTTAATTTATTTTTAAAAGTAATGCGTTACAGTATTAGTTACTGTCAAAAGTAACTGCGTTACAGTAACTGCCAACACTGCCCAACACTGCTCATGAAGTAACTAAGCGGCTCTGGAGATGATGTTTATGCAATCATGTCCTCATATAATGATGTGGCTGAGGCTGAAAACAGCGCAAGCGACACGCGTGCTCCAGTGTGTGTGTGTGTGGTAATGATCACGCGTCTGCGCCATTCATTTAGAGACACGCAGCCAGGATTCATGTTTAAATAGTCTTTTTGCGGTTTGATTTGTACTGACCTGCTTTTTATTAATTCATCAAAAAGTTGACAAATTCCATGATATTCCGCTTTATACAGCAAGTTCCGTTTTTATGACTGGATTCCGCGATTCCGTCTGTGTTTTCTGCATCACGGAAATCACAGGGCTCCATTATATTGAGGTATTTTGCAACTTCAGTGTAGTAATCTATTGCTTCTTCAGCAAAGTCTGCTGCTACCTTAACTTTGAGAGACTGATGCGTGTTACTGATCAGTGAAGCAGCTCCAGTCAGCGAGTGAGTGCTCTCGGTGTGAGACAGCGTGAATATCGGCGCCGATAATCGGTCGACCCCTATTTTTGAACAACTTACTGTAGCTTCAGCTTATATACTGTACTGTAGAACACAGTGACAGAATGCAACACACTAACTTGTGAGTAATCAAGTTCAATCAAGTAATCAAGAGAGAGAGAGAGAGAGAGAGAGAGAGAGAGAAAGAGAGAGAGAGAGAGAGAGAGAGAGAGAGAGAGAGAGAGAGAGAGAGAGAGAGAGAGAGAGAGAGAGCCGCGGGCGTGATCAAACTGTATGTGTGTGTGAGAGAGAGAGAGAGAGAGAGAGAGAGAGAGAGAGAGAGAGAGAGAGAGAGAGAGAGAGAGAGAGAGAGAGAGAGCCGTGGGCGCCATTACAGTTTGCTAACTGGAACTGGGCGCGTTCGTGACGTTCAACTTCCGGTATAACATTTTTTACAAAATAAAATAAAGCAAAATTTTTTTTTTTAAATAAAAACATAGATTTTTTAAAATAAAAAAAATGTTTTTTAAAATTTAATAATCGATTCATACTCGTTCATAACATAAATCACGATTAATCAATAATCGATTTTTTTCACCAGCCCTAGTCGATGCCGATATCTTATGGCGCTTTTCCACTACACAGTACCAGCTCGACTCGACTCGGCTCGCCTTTGTTTGGTTTTCCACTGTGTAAAAGTTGTACCTGTACCTGCTTTCGGGTACTTTTTTTCGTATCACCTCCGGCGAGGTTCTGAGCGAGCTGAGGCGATACTAAAATGTGACCTGAAACAATGCAGACTGCTGATTGGTCAGAGAGAATCGTCACTGAGTCATCATTGCACGCGCCAGACGGAGTATCCTGAATAACCCCGCCATTTTTAAATAGTTTGGCCAGAGATTGCGTGATTTACCCATTACTACTATTAAAACAGCATACACTCGATTTACTCGTCCTGTGTGTGTGTGGGTAGCGGGTGTGTCGCGTAGAATATTATGTCACGGCAGTTTCTTGTGGCGTCGCTATGACGACCTGGTACTATTGCAGATGTACTATCTGTAATGGAAAACGGAGCGAAAAGCGAGCCAAGGCGAGTCGAGTCTGGTACTGGTAATGGAATCTGCCAATCTGGTAATGGAAAAGCGTTATTGGAGAGCAGGGTGGCCGATGGCCGATTTTTATATATTTTTATATATATAGGCTGGGACTTGATTAAAAAAATTAATCTAATTAATTAGAGGCTTTGTAATTAATTAATCGAAATTAATCGCATTTTAATTGCATAAATATTTGACCTGAGAACAGTGAGAAGTAATTTTTTTCACATGGATTTTTAGTATACCATTGAATAATGACTGAATACATAAGCTTAATCAACAACATATTGTTTATTTTTGTTCAACCAAGTCCAGCAGACCAGTGCAATTTTTGCCATTTAGTGTTGCAATAGCTTCTCTAATAGCAATAGCGAATTCCTTGTTGCATAGCTTGCACACAACCATGCTCTTATCGACGCTTCCATCCGTTTGTTTTTTATAACAAAATTTCCATCCACGGGGCCAACCCTATGGGCCAACCAAAGCGATCTAGGCGATCTATGAAGCAAGCGATCTCGTCAGCTTCTTCATCATAAACGCTAGTTGGTGCTCCAGTATAATCGGTCCGCGGTGCAAAAATAAGTGCGATTAAAATTATTTTGTGTGTAAATTAACGCGTTAAAGTCCCGGCCCTAATATATATATATATATATATATATATATATATATATATATATATATATATATATAATATATATATATATATATACACACACACTAGGCATGTGCCGGTATCAAATTTTCATGCTGCGATT
This sequence comes from Chrosomus eos, assembly GCA_036326025.1. Taxonomy (NCBI): domain Eukaryota; kingdom Metazoa; phylum Chordata; class Actinopteri; order Cypriniformes; family Leuciscidae; genus Chrosomus; species Chrosomus eos. The sequence goes on along the minus strand of CM070829.1, from coordinate 32,427,496 downwards.
AATTGATTGAGCTTTTATCACGGTATACGGTATTATCACGATATTTTAATTGCACAAGAGAAACCAATGGATTAGGGGGATAGGTTTAATTTTGATTGTAAAAACATTTGGTAACTAAACAGAAATTTATATTATTATATATTAGATCACTCAGATCGGGGGACTCTAACTTATCTGTCCCTCGAACCAGACTGAAAAATAGGGGTGATCGCGCCTTTACAGCCTTCGGACCTGGACAGCTTACCGGCTCACATTTCAGCTGCCCAAACTTTGTCAATTTTTAAATCTTCTTTGAAAACGCATTTCTTTTCAATAGCTTTTAATATATCTTGGTGTGTGTGTCCTTATATTGTACTTGTGTTGTTTGTCTTTGGCCTTAAAGGGATACTCCACTGGTTTTTCATATTAAACTGTTTTTCCCTTAAAGGGACTATATGGAACTTTTCCCCCAAAATAAACGTAACAATAGCCTTTTTATTTTACCATTTGTGACTCAAACATCTCCTGTTGAGCATACTGACACCTTGTCCGCTCACAGTGGGTGCACCTATAAGCCTGTATCCTATTTTTCCTATTTTCTGTCGGGTCGGATTTTTCCCGCGCTGTCTGCCGATGTGACGTCAAGCGCGTTCATGTTAAACGTTTCAGATCACTCTGCCACCACCGCTAGTCAGCAAGTAGCCTACACTCGCAAACTTATCTCAAACAATATATGTTTTTGACTGTTCTTACCTCTGTAAATATAATGTTGACCTCCTTGCAGACAGCAGATGACTTGTGAAGTGTGCACGCACGTACGAGCGCTGCGAGCAGTGTTGCCAGGTCCGTATGCCTGCACTGTTTCCGCGGGTTGTTTGTGTAGTGCACGGTTGACGCGATTGTTTTACTCACTGGAACATGATTGTTATCGGGAAAACACCCGGGAACGCTATTTGACTATTTTTGGCCGTGATTGGGTTAGTTTTGATGAGCAATTGGGCTGGATTTGTTGTGCAGACCTGGCAACCCTGGCTGCGAGAGCGAGCAGAAAGGAAGAGCAGTTCTGTTTTTTGGCCACAGTTGTCAGTCACGAGTTTAAATTTCAGAAAAACGCATATAGGCCCTTTAACTAAGACGAGTTGATACATACCTCTCTTCGTCTCAGTGCGTGCACTATATCTCTCTGTATTGCCCCAAACTATGTTAGCACTTAGCTAGCACAGTGCATTAAATATGGGCCAAAAAGAGAAGCGACCAAACACTTCCTCGTTTTCCCTATTTAAACACAGTTACTCGAGTAGTGTAACTCGACCTAGGCTGGTGACACAAAATAAAACGTTGTGATTTTCTAAGCGTTTAAAATTGATGACTATATTGCCCCCTGTTATTTACATCAATTTTAAACGCTTAGAAAAGTGCAACGTTTTATTTTGAGTCACCAGCCTAGGTCGAGTTACACTACTCGAGTAACTGTGTTTAAATAGGGAAAACGAGGAAGTGTTTGGTCGCTTCTCTTTTGGCCCATATTTAATGCACTGTGCTAGCTAAGTGCTAACATAGTTTTGCGGCAATACAGAGAGATATAGTGCACGCACTGAGACGAGAGAGGTATGTATCAGCTCGTCTTAGTTAAGGGAATAACAGTTTAATATGAAAAACCAGTGGAGTATCCCTTTAAGCACTTTGGTCAATGCCAGTTGTTTTTAAATGTGCTATACAAATAAAATCGTATTGGATTAGAAGTTTTTATAAGTTTAGTGACAACAAGTAACAATGTTTACTTGGTGATGACTGGTATAGGCTACTGTTTATATTATTGCTTAACACAATTTTCACGATTTCAGTTCAATTCTTGATTTGATTTCAATCTTGATTCAATATTGACTCATTTGGATAAATATTAGGTAGGCTACAGTAGATAGCCTACATGCTAATTTTTCTCAAGAAAAAAATATATATCTCACATAATGCTGTAAACATACAGAGAGCCCTATCAGCTGGTATTTTTAAAGATTAAATATAATGCAGTTTTCATTATAATAACAAGTATGTAGTGATGACAAGTAAAAAATATAATATATAGTGCACATATTTAGCAAAATACTCCTCTCTTGCTATTTTTTTCTAGTCAACTAACGTGCTGGTCATTAAATGGCTTTCCTGAGGTAAATGCAACGTTCTGTGACAGTATTGCTCTCCTGCAGATTTATTGACCTCTTTCCGTGGTTGAAAAACACAGATTGATCGATATTATGTATGAAGCATACCTTTCGGTAAGTTGTATACGTTATCTTTAAATAAAAAGTAACAGATGATCGGTTTTACTTGAAATGATGGCGCTACAGCGATCGGTCACATCACATTACAAGCGCCAAAACGCATACATCCCAAGTCTCCCGGAAGTTCCGGGAGTCTCCTGCATATTGATAGCGGCTCCCTGATGCCCGCAAATTAGTTAAAATCTCCCGGAATCTAGAGCGAGCAAGAGCGCGCATGCGAGACAGAAGAGAATGTGCTCCAACTGTATAGCGCGCACACGGTCTAGAGGGAGAGAATGAGCGTGTGTGTGCGTGTGTGCCTCATGAAGCGCATATGTAAGACAGAGAGCATCCTGATTGGCCTGTTTCAGTAAGTCAACCAATCAATTGTCAGTGTGGCTTTTCTGAACCAGTAAATTTGTATCTTATATTTTTCACGGTATTTTGAAGTGCCCGCGATAACAATATCGTGCATATTCATTACCGTGATTTATCGCATTAACGAATACCGGCACATGTCTAGCAGCCACTGACAACTAGGGGTGCAACGGTACAGATAGCCCACGGAACGGTCCATACCTCGGTTTTTGGGCCACGGTCTCGGTTCGGTTTCGGTACATGTTTAGTGCAGAAAGAGACTGCTATTTCATCCCAAAAATATGTTTTATTTTTCTTATGAGCATAAACAGAATGTCACAGTAGGAAGAACATCAGTAGGCGCGTTTCCATTACAGATTTGCGCAAAACTTTTGCGATGTTTTCTAAATGTCGATAAAAAACTATTGCGAAATGACGGCGTTTCCATTAACTGATGTTATGCGATACAACGTCCTTTTTTTCCTCTCGCGATAAGTCGTTTAAACATCATGACAACGGGACATTACACATCCACACTAGACATTATTATTATTATTAATGGAAGGAGACGTGCATAGCATTATCCAAGCATTAATGGCAGGGAAAGACCCGTATACTGCGAACGGCATAAGGAGTTTCTGGGTGTTTCTCTCTCATTTCTGCTCCGAGGTCTTGATTGTTGCATTTCTTTGAGGTTTAGAATCCAGTATTGCTTTAGCCTAATTATTGTTTCTTTTATGAATTTAATAAAGAACTCTGTCCAAACTGTCAGTGTACATTTGTGTCCATTCGTTTTTCCTTATTTAACCCGTGTTCAAAACGAAAAATTAATGGTGGTTGTTTTTTTTAAAATGCAAAGTTGAACACCATTTTTTTTTAACTGTAGGCTACACAAATGCTGCGCAAAAATAATAATATATCGACTAAATTTCAGATGTTTGTTTATGACTTTTTGCCCCTTTATTAAACATTTATAATATTCCCAACTTAATACGAAAAAAAAGTCGATTGTAATGGTTTTCTAAGGCCAAATTAGAACCTGGAAATTATATTTTTCCCGCAGTATACTGAATGAGAAGAGCCATGTCTCTGGAACCACAGAATACAGAAAGGTGATTTAGGTAAGTTATAGGCTAATGATAATAAATGTCTCTGAAAAAAATAACGAGGCATTTTAATTGTTTATTAATAAACTATTTTTTTCTAAATCAGTGTCGGCTAAAAACCATCTCTGCTGAGGCGCGCCGCGCGAATGCACCAGAGAGAAATAGGCCTACACCTTTCATACTGATTACATAAGCAGAAGGTATTAGCTTTCGATTCGAATTTGTTCGTTTTAAAGTGGACATTTCAAGCTTTAGCCTAGGCTATACTTTGTTTCAGTTCTCGCGCTCCAGTTCACGGAGATCATGAAAGCGCATGATTATTTTATTTTACAAAAGCACAACGATTTCTTGTTATTATGAGTTTACACAAATAAAATCATAGTTGCGAATAATGTATTATTATTTTCTGTATGACCAGAAGAGTATGCCTATTTTAAGTTGTTTCTACTGTTGATAGGAAAAAGCAAGTATTCGCAGCCGCGCCTCCGTGCCATGCGAGCTCAGCAAACACTTGGATATGCATCAAAATCTTGTGTTTATTTGTGATAATCTTAGCCCTGCATTATTGTTGTCTAACCATTATGTATGACATTTGACGAATTGCTTTGTTCCTTTTTTGGATAAAAGCGTCTTCTAAATATATAGCCTAATAACTGTTATAATAATGATGATATTTATTAGCCTAGGCCTATTATTATTTGCGTATATCACGGACCCCAAACACACCGCGTCTTCTAAGTCAGGTGACTGTTATTCATACCTGCAAACTCCTCACAGTACAAAAAGGTGACAGTGTCGTCCGGGGGGGGGGGGGGGCGGGTGGCGGAGTTGAATGGATGTTTGGCTACCCGGCTAACGATAAGCCTAGCTAACGTTACAGGGATATTCCACCATTTGGGGAATTAAGCTCATTTTCCACCTCCCCTCGAGTAAAACAATAGTTTTTTTACCGTTTTGGAAACCATTCATACCACTTTTAGCATAGCTTAACGTAATTTATAGGTATGACGACAACACTAGGGGTGGAACGGTACACAGAAGTCACGGTTCGGTTAATACCTTTGTTCAGACATCACGGTTCGGTAAGATTTTGGTACAATGGAGTGAAAAGCAAAACAAAAATATAGATAGCATTTTCATTGTCTTAATCCTTGTATTTTTTAAATGAGTTTTATTAATAAAGGCTTAGAACCAGTTTATTTGTAGTGCACTGACAATAGTTAAAAAAATTAATAAAAAGACCTTGAGATATGTTTGTATACCTGAAAGAATTTAAAATTAATTTGCTATATTTCAGATCAATATATTTGTTTTCCTTAATTTTAATTAACCCTAACTTTATTCTCATCTGAATTATAAATAATTGAATTCCGTATAAAATAATACTACCATTAAAACACATTTAATTTTCTTTAAGCAATGTAGAATGTGTAACTTAAAAATAAACAGATTAGTGCTCTGAGGACAAGAAATGAAAACCAATGTGATATGATGAATGTCCAAAAGATAGAACACACAGACTGTTTTGAAATGGGGTTGGATAAATATGTTTTGCTTTTAAAACTGTGTTTGTGCGTGTGCGTGTGTGTGTGTGTGTGTGTGTGGTTGGGTGACAGTTGTAGGTTACAGTTTGACAAGAGTTTAGAGTGTGACAAAAGCACAATGTTGTATTTGATTGCGAGTGTACACAAATAAGTTAACACTTTGCAGTTTGAACGATGATGGAGTATGTTTTTGTTTCCAATGTTCGATTGCGCGCGCGTGCTTAACTCTCTCACACACACACACGCGCGCGCAATGCAATCTTGACATCTGTTCATTATGCTGCGTTCACACCAAACGTGAATAGAGCGAAATGTATCGCTATCTAGAGTTTATTTATTTTTATTCCGTGTATTCTCTGTGCAAATTCGTGCACCGAACCGTGACGCCCGTACAGTTTTCGGTTCAATGCGAATAACTTACATGTACCGTTCCAAACCCCTAGACAATACAATATTATTGAAAATGATATCACATAAAAAGAGGTAGCTAACGTTAATTGAATCAAGCAAACAAATAGCTTTTGTTTTTGCTCCAAAAAGCTTGACTTACCTCTAATTTTCACATTAGATTCCTACATGTTATGAGTTTCCATCAGACTCGCGTGGTAGACGCTGTGTGCTTCAAAATTCTGACTCAAGTGGTAAGATTCCGATTGGCCAAGAGATAAAGTGCTAAGATTCCGATTGGCCCAGAGAAATGTCAATTATAAGAATTATCCAATAATGTTTCTCAATTCTAGCCTGCGTGCATGCAGATGAAGGGCGGGCAGCACCCCCCCCCCCCCCCCCCCCCCCCACCATAAAAAAACTCTCCGGTTCTGCGCGATTCACATAATGACCCAATTGACCAAGAAAACGGCGATTTTCGCCGAAAAGCGACAAGTTTGCAGGTATGGTTATTGCGCAAAAACTGTTTCCATTGCAGTTTTGCGAAATATCCCTTTTTCGAATTGCCTGAAAAACCTCCTCATGCGAGCGTAAAAACTTTTTTGCGATAAATGGGAGTTTTTGCGAAATTGACGTGTTTCCATTGAGCGTAATTTCAATTCGCAATTTCAATTTGCGCAATTTGAAGGGTAATGGAAACGCGGCTAATGTGTATGGAATAAATTAACACTCTAGTCTGTACTGAACAACACTATATACAACCTCTTCAACTACCACTTATGAAATACAAAATGTAAACAAACACACTAGAATATTCAAGTGGATCCCAATTCCAAACCTTGATATATGAAGTGATCAATGTGAAAGAAAAAGTGCATTTTTACCTTTAAACAAACATAAATAAGCTTGTGGTTTAAATAAAAAAAAAGCAGAGCAAAATAATATAATAAAAAAATATATATTATCGGGGTGTCATTGGTTAAATCTTACCCAGATACAATCGTGCTATTTTCTGATTGGCTAACAACACCAGACGAATCAGACGCGCTTGATTCCTGCCGGTTCCACAGTGAGAGCGGCACGGCCAGAGTTTTGGGCGCTGCGGCATATTAAATATATTACAAATAGTTTTTCAGCGTGAGAAATACAATGTGTGCGGGAGAGCGTGACAAAAGACCGAAATGAGTGACTGTCACGCTCAATGCGTGACACTTGAGAGCCCTGCTAGTAATACGAGCCAGTGAGTGACAGAAGTTAGCGTGTGGGTGCACAACAGTGATTGTTTGGACACGTTAACTTGCGGGAGCGGGCTTTCGTCTGCCTGGACAGGCAAACGCACCTGAAGGCGTGTAACTAAAAGGATCAGCGCGAACTCAATGGCGAAACCGAAGTCGCGCGGGACACGAGGGTAGATTGTCCCGTGCAGGGCTGACCGAACAGTCCGGGATTTTACCGTGTACCGTTGCATCCCTACTGACAACACTAGTTTATTAATAAACAGTTCAACTGTTTCAATTACTTTTGCCAGTTCTTTGTGGCAAGCTATATTTCAGGTGTTGCGTGATATCTCTACGCCTAAGTAGCAGCTGTGCTTCACCCCCATATAGTCCCAAATCAATATCTGCCTAGGAAATCGCCTAGTCTTAATCTGCATTGCTATTTGTACTCGTTGTGAATAAGCAGGCCACCAGAAGTTTTTTTTTTTGGATCACTTTTACTCACCACATGCTATCCGACAACAAAGGATTCCATTCCTTATGCTAAGCTAAGCTAGCGGCGGAGCTGCCAGACTAAGACAATGCATGCACTGAGACACAAAGGCATTTGCCCACCTATCTAAATGTAGGGGAGACAGTTAATAACCCCAATTTCAAAAAACGGTGGAGTGTTGCTTTACCAAAGATGAGCTGATTCGGGGGAATCATATAATAAAAAAAATGTATATCAGTCTGGCGTGTAAACTAAATTTTTTACAACCCAATGGCGATTCTAAGTCACTTTTTGTTAAACTGATAAGCACTGGGGTGAGACAAAATATCTATAGAGAGATATGTCATTGTCCTTCGTGCGATACGATAATTGATAAGCTGGCGCCAGATATTGATATTTTAATAAATAAAATAAGGCGCTCTAAATAGATTTCCCTGCTGCCAGCGTCACTACTTTATGGCTCCTCGACACTGCGTTCTACACACGAATGAGGGAAACGTGAACATACATAAGTTAACTAGCCTAAGAAAAAGAGGTTTTTAATAGGGATGTGCAAGACTAGTCGACTAAATGGTACAGCTGCTACGAGTCGACACTGTATTTTTTTTTCTCTGTAATCGACTATTGTTTTCAAAGATTTTTTCATTCAAAATACTGTTGTTTTAACGTTTCTGTGATGAAGAGCAGGGTGCGAGCTGTGGAAACAGAGTGAGGCCGGTGGCGCGAGTGTTAATGAACGTCACTGTGCGCTGCACCAGTCTGGAGTCCCGGGAGCTCTAAAGGATAAAGAGGCTCTACGCAATTATACTACGTGAACAATAGCGAGGCCAAGAGAGAAGGAAATGAATACTTGAATAAAGTTGTTATTTTTGTTTGTTTTTTTGCACACAAAAAGTATTCTCGTCGTTTGATAAACTTAAGATTGAGCCACTGTAGTCACTTGGACTATTTTAACGATGTCTTTAAAAAGTTGGGACATTTTGTAAAATGCAATAAAATCAAGAATCTGTTATTTGTTCATTCTTTTTAACCTTTTTTTAACTGACCAACATAATTGTATTTTGTAAATATGAAAAAAAATATTTTGATGGCTGCAACACACCCCAAAAAAGTTGGGACAGAGACATGTTTACCTCTGTGTCACATCACCTTTCCTTTTAATTACACTTTTTAATCATTTGGGAGTTGAGGATACTAATTGTTGGAGTTTTGCTAGTGGAATATTTGTCCAATCTTGTCTGATACAAGACAGCCGCTCAACAGTCTGTGGTCATCATTGCCTGATTCTCCTTTTCATGATGGGTCCTACATTTTCCATAAGAGACATATCTGGATAGCAGTAAACAGGCAGGCACATCCCTTCTATGGTGCAGAGTGTCTAGAAACCACTCAGTTGTAGCACGTGCAGAATGAGGCCTGGCATTGTCTTGCTTCCCAGGAAAGATGTCATCTTGATGGCAGTTTATGTCTCTGTACAATCCAAATATATGCCTCCATGTCAAAGGTACCTTCACTATAATGCAAGTTACCCATACTGTTTGCAATGATGCACCTCAATACCAGGACAGATGTTTGCTTTTGCACCTGTCGCTGGTGAAAGTCTGGTTGGTCCCTTTCGTCTTTGGGACTGAGAACTCGATGTCCATTTTCTCCCCAAAACAAGCTGAAACATGGATTCATCTGACCACAGCAGACATTTCCACTTTCTTCTAGACCATCTGAGATGAGCTCAGGCCCAGAGAACTAGCCGGCATCTCCACATAGAACTGATGTAAAGCTTTCTCCTTGCGTAACAGAGATTCAAGTGGCATTTCTTGATGCAGCGTCAGACTGTGTTCAGTGAAAATGGTTTTCCAAATAACCCCTGAGCACATGTGGCTCTATTTGACAGAGTAGCATGATGGCATCTTGTGCAATGCCATATATGAGGGCTAAAAGGTCACGCACATTCAACATAGGTCTACTGCCTTACCCAACACAGACTGAAATTTCTCTGGATTCCCTGAATCTTGTGACAATATTATGTATGGAAGATGATGAAAGGCATAAATGCTTTGCAATCTTGCATTGAGAAATGTGATTTTTTAATTGTGTGACAATTCTCTCAAGATATTTGGCACAAAGTGATGAGCCATGACCCATATTTGCTTAAACAGACTGAGAAGCACTTTTACAACCAAACATGATACCCTCAACTATTACCAATTCATCTGCTCATTGTGGACCGTTTCAAAATAGTTGGATAATCTAATTTGGATAATCTTTTAACTTTTATTTGGTCTCTGTCCCAACTTTTTTGGGTGTGTTGCAGCCATCAAAATCAAAATTTGTTCATATTTACAAAATACAATTATGTTGGTCAGTGAAAACATTGGAACTTTTGTACTTTTGTCAGCTAATAAAAGGTTATATAGAATGAACAAATCACAGATTCTTGATTTTTTTGGCATTTTACAAAATATGCCAACTTTTTCTGATTTGGGGTTGTAATTTAATATAAAAATGAATGATAATAATAATAGTTGGGGTTAATTAGAATCTTTTTTCTCTTTAGCTGATCACATGCCTGGCTCACTTAAAGTTGCAGTCCTTAACTTTTGTATTAAATATTTACATGAGCGAATACATTATGAATCCATTTTCCAAATCGTGTTTTTGTCTTATCCTGAATCACTACGGTACACCTATAATAAGAGTTTATATTCTAACTAGTTTTGACCCATTCAGATCTGCACCGCTACGGTATCCCAGTCTGTGTGACTCATAGACATAAACAGAGAGAAGTAGCTCCGCAAGGCGAATGCAGATCTGTTTATTAACCGCTAGAGTGCCCAAAGTTATGGACTGCAGCTTTAAGTGAATGCATTTTAAAAAAATTTTTTTTTACAGAAATTAATTCAATTATTTATGTTCTAATTATTGTTGACCTACAGGTTTAGGCTCACTTAAGTGACTGCATTTATTTTCATTTAATTAAGAAGAATTCAATATTTTTATTTAACCTGACATGTACTGTTCCAAATATTCTATACATGTTCAATGGCAAACAAAAACTGTTTTTTACTCAGACATTTAAAGCTGCTTTTTTGGGTTAAAATTAAAAATTATCCAAAATATTGTTATGAGACATAACCACCCAGTGTTCAAAACTATCTGCTTGCCTTAGCTCGATTCAAAGCGGTAAGCTTGTAATAATGTTTTTAATTCCAGTGGTACTGATGGATTTCCACGGGAGATTCGAGCATGTCTTTGCGTCATTACATCACATCTGTACACCAGAGTGTCCGCTAGAAAAAAATGGTGCCGGTCAAAGTGACCGGCAGAGGTTTTGTTTAACGGACATTTTGATGATATGCCGGTCAAATATCGCCTCTTAATTAGTCAAGTTGAGGAAAACTGGAGGCAGGCTATGTAACTTAAAAAATTACATAATCAGGCCGTATAGAATGCAACATGTTATTATTAGCCTAACTTTCAAATAGACGGAAAAAAACATGAACGCCCGATTGGCGTCAATCAACTAGGGATGCACCGAATATTCGGCCACCGAAAATTTTCGGCCGAAATACTTTTATCACCGAAACAATACGGCCGAAATGTTGTGATGACGCAAACAGAAACCGCGACCTGCACGTGCTTGTCTGAAGCAACATGTCCGCACGTATTTCAGTATATCTGAGAGTGACCCGCCACGGACAGCGATTTGCAAACTATGTAATGCCGAAAATCCAAACATTCCGATCACTACACTGAATATGACCTTTGATTTGCACGGGTGACAGAAATGACTCGAGAAGGGTTTGGGACAGGAGAAGAGACATGACTCGCGTTAACATTGGAGTTGCATTTCCACAAGCTTCGTGACAAACTGGAACTACAGAGAGATGCCGATCTCGCTTGCATTCTAATAAACAAGTAAGCACCCATTCAGCTAACTATATCTATCCGCAACTTATATGTTGTGAAACGATGATGGCATGTGTAAAACGCAGACGGACTAGCTCTCATGTACAGTATAATGTAAATTCACATTTGTTGTAGATATAGCTGCAGAAAGTAGCTTCATATGCAGTTCACCATCTTTTTCAATATCATAGTATAAGTGTCATTACATAAAGTTAGTAGCCGTAACTAAACGTAACAAGAATAGAGATATAATATAAATAACAACACATTACCTCGTCAGTGAACATGTTATCTGCTGGAGATGCTAGATGGCTGGGGAATGACAGATCGCGCGTGTCCCAATGAACATCGTATAGCTGGTTCGTTCGCGCGCGCACTCCCTCTCTCTCTCTCTCTCTCTCTCTCTCTCGACAACGACAACTCCCATGAGCACATGCTCGTTCACGACGTCATCAGAATACGTCTTTTGCTATTAATTTGATTGAGTGACCCCTGGTGGCCAAAAGTTACATACTGTACGTTTAAATAAAACCCAGCGATCTTCGAATATTATTTTTGCTTGAAAATTTCGTTTTGTATAAATTGTATCTTAATTTTAATCAATGTTTCATCAACAAATTTTCCTGGATTAATAAATAAGCAGCAAATATAGTCAGGACACGGAGGCGCATGCACATTTTCTCTCTCTACTGCGAAGATGGCGAGTCTGCATCGTCAACTTTATCAATTTATCAACTTTATCAATAATTCAAATGTTTCATGCATAATTAGGGCTGTCGTGGTGAAGGATTTTCCCTTGCGGTAATTTTGAGTGGCTCAATAGCGCGATATGCGGTTTTACCGCCATTTATTTATTTATTTATATGTATTTGTTGCTATATAAATACGTGTTATGATGTGGTCAGCATACACAAAAACAATGTAACCAATGTAACCGAAACTAAACAGCGTCTCTGCGCATTGAAAGACTGTCACTCAGCGCGCAGTTACATTCTTACGCCAATGTCTTTAAATGAGTCATTAAACAGTGAGTTCATTCAACGAAAACGTTCAAAAAAGCTGATAGATGTAATGAAACAAGGTGTTAATTATTTTTTACCTTTGAGCTCCACTTTTCAAGGCTCAGCTGGCCAGCAATGCTTCACTTAATAGAGACCAACAATGGTTTTGATTCAATGCGTGACTCGCTGCTTTCCCCACGGCTTCCTCGCGCTGTGTAATGCTGACCGCGCTGACGCCATTCATGGCAATACCCTTACACGTTAAAAATGATACGACAAATATTTTGCTTTCCTTGGAAACGGCAACCTTTTCACGAATTCATACATGACTTGACTTCAAAGACAGATGCAGGTAATCGCACGCGCTCAATCTCATTCACTGTGTGTTCAGGCTTAAGTTCAAATCCATGAAGCCTCTGTACAAATCACCATGATAAACAGTCTTCAGGGCTCGAAATTAACTTTTTTACTTGGTAGCACTGGTGCTCCCAACTTCAAAAAGTTAGGAGCACCAGCTAGGCCTGTCGCGATAGTCGATAAATCGATTAATCGCACGATAAAAAAAAATGACCTCGATAATTTTTCCGGCCGCGATAATTTCATTTGCATACCGTGTTTTCCGCACTATAAGGCGCACTTAAAAGCCTTTAATTTTCTCAAAAAACGACAGTGCGCCTTATAATCCGGAGCGCCTTATATGGATGATGAACACATGTTCACCAAGACGAGAAGAAAGCGCCGGGCGACTTACGCCACTATCTGCCAATGGATCGTGGATGCCTGGGTTGATATATCAGTCTCAACTGTGATCCGAGCTTTCACGAAGGCAGGAATAATCTCTTTATTCAGCCAGCTCACATACCCGTATTTACTTCCTGTTTTCGGTCGAAGTCCACAGTAGACGATTGTTGAGCTTGCGCGCGCGCGATCAAACCTCCTCCGTGTGTTCAACATCTGATTCGGATGAACTATCTATTCGAGCTGATATTCTCAGAACACCGAACAGCACCGTCATCGGCTGACAGTCTGAGTCTCTCTCCACTGTTGTTTAGTTACCAATGATCACGCGCGCACTCGACAATCGCCTACTGTGGACTTAGACCGAAAACAGGAAGAAAATATGGGTATGTGAGCTGGCTGAATAAACATCATTTTTATTCATATCAAACATGCACATGCACCTATAACACAATCATCCGTTGCAGTTTTCCCAGTTGGGAAAAAAAAGAAGCTACAACAGACGGGCCGTCTTTTTTTGCCTGTTATGAAATGCATGTTGAGCCTATTGTTTATTATTTTTTGAAGTGCAATTTTGTTTACATCCATTTTATTTATTTTTTTTGGTATTTATTCAAGTGCATTTTTTTTAACAGAGACTGAGAGTCCATTGCTTTTATTGTTTTTGGTTGTTTTGTTCATTGTTATTGTGGATATTTAAAATGTTTTTTAATGCACTGCCATTTTCAGTGTTAAATAGTCTTTGGAAATAAACTTTTATTGAATTTTGAAAGGTGTATGTGCATTATTATACCATTATCATTATTCTAGATGAAAATGGTCTCAGATCGACAATATTATCGTTTATCGCGATAATTTCTTGGACAATTTATCGTCCAGCAAAATTTGTTATCGTGACAGGCCTAGCACCAGCAAAAATTTAGGAGCACCACAACTACAAATTATATATTAACAGATTTCATTTCACTGGGGCTTTACACATCCTGTGGCCAAGATTTGAAATTTGGTCATCATCTCACCCCGATGATATTGGCACATGATTTGTCATTTGCATACGTCATGTTAATCGCAACTCCGTTCTTTTCCCATGAGCTGCAACATAGGTTTAAATTGAGTGAAAACAAGCTCTTCTTTGGCGATGGTGTATGCGTTTGACGTATAATTAGCTCTGCCAATAGAGCGGAACGACCAGCAGCATCCCTGCCGATTAAAAGCCTTAATAATCGAACCTGATGAACCTGATATTATGACTTTGATTGGCACTCTATTGCTATTAATATGCTGTATTAATATTTGTTAATCTTAGTTAATAAAAAGTTCAGCTGTTCATTGTTCGTTCATGTTACTTCACAGTGCTAACAAATAAATAACAATTATTTCAATAATGTAGGCTATTAGTAGCCTAAATGTTGAAATTAACATTAACAATGGTTAACAAATTAACAAAGTGCAGTTTATTAATAGTACATGTAATATAGTTAACTAGAATTTAATAAATGGAACATTAAATTGTAAAGTGTTACCGATTTGTTATACACAGATTCAGACGTCTCGTGAGTTCAGTGTTTAAAGTGAATCGGTTCAAATGAGTCATTAGTTTGCGAATCAGACGTGTCATTAGTGGACGTGTGTAGCCTACGGCACAGGCTGTATGATTATCCCGGCAGTTTATTTTTTAGCACAATTCACACTACGCAGTAATTAAGGAGAAAAAAAATCTCTGAATACTCCACATGAAACTTTGGTCTTCCACCCTTTTTCTATCGTGCCAAATGGTTTTGATTAATGCGCGAGGGAGAGAAGACAGCGCTCGTGTTGTTTGAAGACGTGAGAGAGCGCGCGCGCGGCCGTGGAGATGCGCCCTGTCAAGCGCCCTACATCACTCATCGATCAAATAAGGCTTTGGCGGCCGCCAAAAAAAATGAATGCAGGAAAAACCCTGGATTGGTTATATAACGTTGGATAGAATGATGGTCCGGCCATCGCGTATCAGCGCACAAGGTACACACTGTGAAGTAATTTGCAAACGTTTTTTTTTAGAGGAATGAAAACAGGTCGCACCACAACCATTATTTGCACTCGCACAAATGCTCCCAAATATATTTTTAGGTCGCACAGATTAAATTTCAGGAGCATATGCGACCAAAATGGTCGCAATTTCGAGCCTTGGTCTTGTTATCATTATTAACTTATTTAACATTCAATACACATGGTCCGAACTACGATGGGTGGCCTTATGAAAAAATAAAACGCGGTTCGCGGTTTCTGCGGTTACTTGCATTCCTCTGCGGTTGGCCTGTCAGTAGCGCGGTACTACAATATTGCGGTTATCGCGACAGCCCTATGCATAATCATTACTTTCGCCGCTTATTTGTGGCAAGCTTTATTTCAGGTGTTGCGTGATATCTCTGCGCCCAAGTAGCAGTACTTCGCCTGTGCTTCCAAAAATGCATTTGCCCACCTATCTAAATCTAGGGGACACCGTAAATAACCCCAATTTAAAAAAAAACGGTGGAGTGTTCCTTTAAAGGCACATTATGCAGCAATTATGTTTTTGTCAAACAGCGACCCCTAGAGTCGCTGTGGAATAATTGCACTGTCGTAAATAGCCGTATACCCGCGGCTATAGAACATGCTTTAGAAGTGTCGGGCATGCAACAGAGACTCCGAAGATATTGACCAGGTAATATTGACCAACAAATATTAGGCCACTGCATAGTTTACTGAACTACTGATGATGGTAATAGGATAATAATAACTATATGTCAAGTGTTAGACTACTTTATAATAATAAAGTACTCTATTGCGTTTGCTGGCTTATAACGTTTTACACGATTGCTGCTAAATCACAAGTAAATAGCCTATAGTCTAGGCCTACTGTATAATTTTATTTGTGTTTTTTGATTGTAATGTAAATGCCAGATGACATCAATAAAGTACGTCGCATTATTTCATAACATTGGCCGTTATGATGTCATTAGACACGATTATTGCAATTTATCATAATAGTTTGCAAATTGTGCTCGTTTACACTATTTACAACCTCTAGGCTTATATATGTCCTGATAATTATGTGAGATATTGACAACGGTCTTCATGATTATCGCAAACATGGATGAATGAACAGCATCGTAAAAAAATGGCATACTACAAGCAAGCGCAACATAATACAACATAGAACGCAAACAAGTTTACAAATAAGAGATTTACTAACTAGTTCATCAACAAGATCGCCAGGTCAGCATCACTGTTGCACCCAGTGCTGCTTTTTAGCTCGCGCCAACGAGTGAAAAGCACGACCGAGTGAAAGTCCGACCGAGTGCAAGCCCGACCGAGTGAAAGCCGACCGAGTGAAAGCCCGACCGAGTGACACTTATCCGGTTCCTCACACGGTCAGATTCTCTATTCCTTTTCCTAGTCTCTTCCGACCGCGTTTTCTTTGCTTTTTCCATCGTCGAGTATCACGCATAGGTATCACGTCTGAATTGCGCGCAAATGTCTTCGTGCTTCCTATGTTGTTGTTGTTGATGTGTGTGACGTCGTTGCCGTAAAGCATGTCGTGATTCTCGCGAGATTTGTCAGGGGCGCTCCTCTCAAACTAGCATTGCTGGTTTTTCCAGCGGCGTCCCCCCCGAGCTTTACTACCAGGATGATTCGCCCTACTATGAGTTTGTTTACCACCGAAATGACTTTGAAGCTGTTATATTAAGGTACAATTGTTGCATAGTGTGCCTTTAAGGCTAGTCTGCCTGGGCCTGGCCATATTTGAAACGTCTCACTCAATCGTTCGTTGTTTAGGTCTATATTACAGCCGTTCTAGGCGTGCACTTTATTTGAAATGCAGTATGCGATGTTGTTTAATCACTTTTAAACGGTAGAGCCTCTTCCTTTATAACATAGCCAAAGGTCGGTGTATTTTTGCTTTATACATTTTAGGCTTACATCTCAAATTCATATTGTGTGTCAACTGGAGATTCACCCATTGTATAATGCAAAACACTTCGGAGTGGCTACAGAAAAAAAAGAGAGACTGCAACTGGACCCATGCGAAAACTAGGGCTGGACCAGAATATTTGAATATTCGTTCGGTGGGTTGGTATTCGATTTGAAAATGTGACATTCGAATATTCGTTTTTTTTGTTTTTTTGCAAACCTGGCATCCCCTCGAAACGGTTCTCATTCGCGCTTGTATATGTTTTACACTATAAAATCTGGTGAAATACAATACTTTACATATAAATTCATTATAGCTACTTAATAAATAGATATTTGCTTCTTCTTGGACTACTAAAAGTGTTCCTGCAACGGGAGTATTCTCTGGCTAGAGCGCAGAACAACAGAGTTTGTATGGACAGAAGTGAATGCCTGAGCTTGTATTTTGGGTTAAGCTGCATTGCTTTGACATGTGGAAAATAGAATAATAGAAACAAAATATATTAAAATGTATGTAGTATTAAAATGTATAAATGTATGTATTAGTGTGTTTTATATCACTAGTGCAGTGTCCATTCTAGGAGCATATAAGATAGCATATCGGAGTCCATTCTCTGCTCGCGTGAGGCGCGCCGCTTCTTTCTTCTTACATCTACCCTACTTTGTCAGTAATTTGTTAGTGAGACTATTAGACTAGCCTACCTTATTAGAAATATTGCTTAAGTTACAGACCTGTGTGTGTTTTATATCACTAGTGCAGAGCAGTGTCCGTTCTCGGAGCATAAGCTCTGCTCGCGCCGCTTCCGGCTCGCGCTGTTCTGTAGTTTATTAAAAGTTTATTAATTCTGAACGTGTCGCCTGTCTATCTATATTGCACCAAATACACTGCACTCCCTTGTGAAGTCGTTTGGATGAACGGTTATCGCAATAATAATCATGCCCTGATTATGATCATGTGCATTTTACAAGCGCTTCAAGAGGCACATTTGCACACACGACACAAGGTCTCTCCCTCTCTTTGTCATGCGTGCGCTACACGGTTTGGAGCTCGCGAGCAGCTAGATTCCGGGAGATTTTAACTCATTTGCGGGCATCAGGGAGCCGCTATAAATATGTGGGAGACTTGGGATGTCTGAGACGTATAGAGATTCCGAAACTTAGAATATTCGATGTTCATTCCTACCGAAGCTTCGAAGCTCAAAAAATGGTATTCGGACCAGCCCTAGCGAAAACGAGGATAAATATTACGGATGTCCCGAGCCGATTCACAGCATCGCTATCGTGCCGTTACTGGCCCAGAACACTAGATCGGAGCTGACAAATCAGCTGACATCAGTTAATCGTGATCTCTCACATCTCTGTTATTATCAATGAAGCTGACTGCACAATGAATATTTCATAATATACACTTTGTTTGTTATAATTAGAGGACTTGCCAGCATACAGAATTCAGCACTGAACAAAAAGTCAGTTTTGAGCAGTGAGGGAAGTTTATCTTAAATGCTTCTGATTGGCCATTGCGTTCAAGAAATCAACACACATATGTCTGTGATTGGCTAAATCGCTCAACGCTGCAAAGCATGTTATAAATAGAAACTCTGGCCTGTAAATCGTTTCTATTTTGTTTTAGTTGTTCTTGTTGCTTTTCTGCAACAGATAAATAAAATGTATTAGTTTTATTCATAGATATTTCTAGTTTGCGGGAGTCCCGCGAATGGATTTATTCTCCCCCACACACAGAGTGAGTGCATTACCGCTCGCGCCCCCGCTCGCACCTGGCCATCAAATCTAGTCCCGCGCCGCACTTTATTGCGAGTGCACGTCTCTAGTCTAGATCAAGGGCCCGGCCCGATGATAGTGAAGGGAAATATCGGCCCGGGTCGGGTCAAGTTCGGGCTCGGGCAGAGAATCTAAGCTCTAAGCTAAGTTAGAAGACTCACAGCCTTTCAACACGTGTGTTTTTTTTCCACGCCGTGATGAGTCGTTCATGAACTAGCTGTTCAATGCCTCTGTCACGCGACAAATGAACAAAAGACTCAGAAGGTAAAGTAATTATTTGTTCCCTGTAAATTATTTTTGACTGCATTATGTAGGTGGATGTGTTCGGGGAATTTGCCTGTTAAAAGTATAACATTTAAAGCCCCTGAAATGAACGAAATGACTAGAAAAAAAGATTAGGCCTAGTTCATTTTGATGAACGAGGTCGAACTAAGAGAGTCAGTAAAAAGATCCGAACGGGCGTGACATGGGGGCGTGGCAGCATCGACGATTCCGTTTTTAATTCGAAGTTCGAGATTGTGACTTAAAGGTGCCCTAGAATGGGGTTATTTTATTATTTTATAATGTTTCCTGGGTTGCTCCTATAGTGTTAGTATGTTTTTTTAGATCAAAAATTGTCATAATTTAGAAATAAAAGGCATTTTTCCTAGCCTGATTTTAGCCTCTGTTTTGAACACTCTGTTTGAAGGGGCGTGTCTGCTGTGAGACTTCAGTGTAACCGGCCACTGCTGTGATTGGCTGACATGCTTGCATATGAAATAGCTACGTTTTACATGTGAAACTCTCTCGAATACTTTTACTACAGCTATTAAACGTTTTTACTATTACAGCTATCGAGATTAACAAATCGTGAGATGTTTATAAAGTATTTAAATCAATTTCCATCACATAAAATGTTGCCGTGATGAGCATTGAGCAAGCAGATGATAGTCTGTTGATCGCGAGACTGAAGATCTAATCATTGCAACGCAGTTTTTGCACTCTCTCTAATGCTTTCACCAATGCAAACACGATGATGTACATACAGTAAGAGCTTCGTGGTGCAGAGTAACGTGCATCATTGATTTCATAACGAGTTTGGCAAGTGTCCAGATAAACTCGCGTTGTGTGGAAAGATTGTTCTTTGATCGCTTTCTGTATACAATTTATTCACTGAGAGAAGCCTGCTTGATATTGTCCCAGGTTAGAAAATATGTCCGTGGTGAAATGGGCAGAGCAAACTAACAACTTCGAATTAAACTGTTGTGGTATCCGATTACAGATAAACATCAACCACGCCTGTTGACATTTCTTTTCTGTGGGAAGGGTATGAAAAGTCCTCACCTCCTCTGCACAGCTTGGCTGGAACATAACATTTATCTGTTATCATAACATTTTCCCTATGATTCTCGCTTGTTTCTTCTTCCGATGGTTCGGCTGCGCAGTGCCTGGCATTAAACATGGGCTGGCATATGCAAATTTTTGGAGGTGTACATATTAAAGGTTCTCCAAGCGATCCTGGGTGACATCACTTCTTGTTGACGTTCGAACTATTGTCAAACAAAACGGAGGCTAGCTACACCCTCCCTCCTCCTCATCCGCGCACTAACCCCTCAAACCCACCCCAAACCCTTCATGTCGGTTATTGGCTGGATCAGTTTGTTATGTTTCGTAAGCCGGGTCGCGAGTCTGGGGTGTCCGCAGAGACCGCGTTTTTTTACAGTGTGTTCAGGGGACAGGCAGCTAGTGGATAGTGAGGAGATGTTTGCTGTATGTGACAAAAATGTTTTGGCCTTAAAAACGCGTGACATCGCTTAGAGCAGGGGTTCTCAACTCCAGTCCTCGCGACCCACTGCTCTGCATATTGTATATGTCTCCCTTATTTAACACACCTGATTCAGATCCTCAGCTCGTTAGGATAGACTCTATCCTAACGGGAGTCTATCCTAACGAGCTGAGGGAACACTCCCTCCCACTACCTTCAGTGTACTATAAACACGGTTTTGCAATCCGTCTCCTCAGTTTATTAACTGTACACAAGATTTTGACACATATCCAAGCAAGGGTTTGTGCAGAGTGTGGAGCACGCACGCATGGCACGGAGCGAGGGCGCGAACACTTGTGTTTTCCTTTCAACGGTGGAAACAAAAAAATACATATCAAATCATTTCTGGTCATACAGAAAATAACTGGGGATGCACGATATATCGACCACATATCGATATCGGCCGATAAATGGTCTTTTTTGATGTTATCGATCCGATAAGAAAATTGGGCCGATATATCAAAGCCGATTTGATATATCGGATAGATTAATTACTTCAGTTGAGAGTTGCGCGCGGTTCGCCATGATGGTTCTGAATGATTGATTCACTTCGAAAATACAGTTCAGTGCAACATGTGTAGCACAAGTCTGTCACATAGGCTTCATAACATAATAAAAACACGCCTGCAAAAGAATGTTGTGAATTCTTGTTCGCCAGAGCGCGTTGAGGCGGAAAGAGCGCGTCTATGTAGTCAGACCTTCGTGACAAGCACAGTCAAGTTCTCTTGAGCATTCGCAGCATTCTGTGCCATTGTAAGTTGTAATATGTTTATGTTGTGTATATAGGCCTATATATCTGATTAATCTAATATAGGATGCGTTTGGTTGAGTTAATGAACGACGCGTGCTTCATTGTACCGGTGATCATCTTTATAGCGTGCGCAGATCAAACAGCAATGCACATTTACTATAATTGGGACTGTGTCATATACATGCCATTATAATGAGAACACTATTGTAATAAAACGTTGTGAATTCTCTGGGTTTAGTTGCCGTTTCAGCGCGTTGTTGTGGGAATAGCGCGTCCAGAACAGGGATTAGCCTACACATTATGACCAGCACAAGTTCGATTGTGCATTCACGTCATTTTGTGCAGATAAGTCGTAATATAAAGTTGATGTAATATAAATATCTGATTAATCTCACATATCATGCGTTTCGTGGATTTAAACAACCTAGAAAAGTTCTTCAGTTTCCCGGTGCTCGTTCTCTTCAGCTTCAGCACGCGCAGATTAAACAACAATGCAAAACTTTAAAAGCTATGATTTACACTGTCATATATTCACCATTGTAATAAATTTGTAAATTCTTTGGGTTTGCATTCTTCAGCAACCATCGAGTTGATTAACCTTCTAGCAAAGCGATTCAGTTCCACGTTTGTTCTCTTCAGCTTCAGCGCGCGCAGATCACACAGCAATGTCATTTGAAACAGTAATGCTATTTAAAATGTTTACTATTAGGCTACTGTAATATTAAAAATGTTAATTTTTTTTCAAAAACATTGCGTTATAATTAATAACTAACATTATTTTGTTCTCGTATTATTTTCATCAACGATATGGTTTGATTAAAATAATTTCTTTATTGTCCGTGCGGAGCCGATTCCATTTTATTGATCCATGGCACATGCATTTTGTTTCTTATGCAGCCCAATGTTTTGCAATATTTAGGCATTTTATTTTTTGTTAGGCAATAGATTTTTTGATAACACTTTACAATAAGGTCTCATCTGTTAATGCATTAAGTAACAGAGAACAATAGCCTTAATTGTTATAGTTAATAAAATATGTGTGTTCATGTTAGTTCACAGTGCATTGACTGTTAGAAAAAACTTTATTAAAAATGTCTTATAAAATTGTTGGTTCATGGTAACTAATGCTAAAAAAATTAAACATTATAAAGTGTTACCATTTTTTAATAAAGAAAGTTGCCCAGTGTAAAATTAATTTTAAAAGTTAAGGAATCTTACACTGGTTCAAACTAGGCTATACTGTATATGTTTGATTTATGTTAAAAGTGTTTGAGACAAGGCTTTTAATTGTGAGCCTTTTGTTTATGTATACAGGCTATCAAAGTATATCAAAAAAATAATTTAGATTTATCGGCCATTATATCGGTTATCGGCTTTCAAATGTAAAGAATTATCGGTTATCGGTATCGGCCAAAATGTTCATATCGGTGCATCCCTAAAAATAACCTATTTATATATAACTTACGACAATATTTATTTTTTTGCTTTTGGTGTGCATACAGCTCCAATTCAAATTTTGGTGTTCAACTTTGCGTTTTAAAAATACAACAACCGTTAATTTTTCGTTTTACAAAAGGGAAAAACGAATGGACGCAAGAGTACACAGATCAATGGGTAATTTTAAAGCTTGTTAATGATTAACTTTAAACCCGGTAGCTTTAAGTACTGAAGTAGCCTACCTCTATTCTTTTTATTTATCTTTTGTAGTGTTTGAATAAAGGGTGGCAGTCTTTCATAATCAACTGTGTTGTGGACTAGCCTATATACTGGAGAAGTATTTGTTCTCCATTTGAGTGAGATGTTTTTAGGTTGCTAATTGAGCAAAGGGCTTCCATATATTTTATTAGTATTAGTTCAAGAATAAAATAGAATCAAATAAAAATATCGGATTGATATCGGTATCGGCAAATAGCCAGGGCTGCGGCATCGGTATCGGAAGTGGAAAAAGTGGTATCGGGACATTCCTAAAAATATCGGAATGGCAATAAATGTAGTCACGCAATGGTGATCTTGAACATTAACACGCGATTGTTAAATTTAATCAGCGCGATTTACTGCAATGATTTTTCCCTTAGTTGGTCAGAACCAGAACAAAACTGGATGTGACTTACTTGTTCAGATGACATTTTCCAGTGAAAATTATTATGTTGGTCATACTTCCAAAAATAATAATCTGTGATTCTGAATGACAGACACAGTATCCACACCGGCGCGGTGACTGACAGCCACACACTCTCCTCAAACATTGGATTCATCCGCACTGTCCCGTGTCGAGGCACAACTCAAGTTGATAATTCTGCGAATAACTGCAATTGCAGATTTCAAACAAGGATGGCGACTAAGATGAAAAACTGCGGACTGCAGCTTTAAAAAAAGAACACATCTTAGAGCTGTAATCTGAACACGCAATACAGTAAAACCAGGTCAGAGGTCACTCTTCCGGCAGAACTCGACTTGCATGCAGCCGTTACCTGTGATTAATAGTTTATAAAGATATAGCCTAAATATGGATATTTTTCTTACAAAAATGCATGGCTTCGCTTCAGAAGGCATTTATTAACCCCATGGAGTCATACGGATTACTTTTATGATGGACGTATGCGTTTTAGAGCTTCAAAATCTCTAGTCTATTCACTCTCATTATAAAGCTTGGAAGAGCCAGGATATTTTTTTTAATTTAACTCTGCAGTGCAGTGTTGGGGTAACGCATCACAAGTAACTCAAGTTACGTAATCAGATTACTTGTAACAGCCCATTGTACTCAGATTTTCAAGCAACTAGTAAAGTAACACATTACTTTTAAATTTACAACAAAATATCTGAGTTACTTTATCAAATAAGTAACGGAAGTTACTTTGTTTTCCCATTTATTGACTGACAATTCTGTAACCATTTTGCAAAAAAGCGCAAGTCAGTGTAGAGTCATGGGTTGCGCTGTGTGTGAACATGATGCTTATTGTAGCTTACGTAATATAATAGAAATTGTTTTAAAGCAGCTTCACATAACAAAAAGTAAATTAACAGAATTGATGATGCAAACTTATGAAACAAGTTAAATCACCTATAAGCAGCTCTGTTGAAGACAAACAGTGTTGTTAATTGTTATTCAACTCGAGTCAGTTCACCGTTGATTCAATTCATGTCAATATGGGTCATTCTAAAATAATTCATATCAATCATGTCAACAACATCTGATGTTGCATGTAATGAGCTATAACACTTTTTGGATCAGTGAAAGTGCCTTCAGCTACTTGCATCCAGAATGAAATGGTTCATTACTTTAAACTTTATAGCCAAGAAACTTGGTTAAAAAACAACAACAAAAAACAGTAAACTGACCCTGGGATTTACTTTCAAACATTCTTCTTCGGCTATTCATGATAGATTAAGCAGAGCATTCATTTGTTTTGAAGGCCTTATGATCACCATAGTTTTGTTTCCTTTATAAGCCAACTGTTAAATAAAATAAATCAACTCCCACGTAACGTTTGACCTGACCATCGATTAATCACTTAGCCAAAGCATTCGTCTATTTATTGTTAAATTGGAAAACGACAAGTTCAGACTTATAGTTGCATTTCAGAGGAAATCTCACCAGGTTCACTCTAAACTACACAGAAAGCTCTGAAACTTCAGTAAGTTAAACGTCAACAAACTGGGGCAAAATCAAAATAGAGCGAACGAGTGAATCAACCCGAGCAAAGCGTCCCGATGCAGGAACACGACAGGCTGAAGCTTTACAGCTTTTCCATCGCGTTTTGAGTCTTTAAGGCGACGGAGGGTGTGTGCTTACAGTCAGCGCGACATTATGAAAGAAGGGAAGCACAAAAAACGACTTTCAATAGAGTTGTTTGGCGTTTCCCTCGACTCCATAAAAACTGAAAGGCCTGTTCTCAAGAGTTTTTCTCACCGTGTCAGCCGCCGCTCCCCGGGCCGAGACGCCGCCGCGGAACTGCACTGGGCCGGGCTGATGAACCCAGGCCCAACTCCGCTAAAGACAGCGATGAGGAGAGAAAAAACACCACCGCCTCCGCCGCCCGCTGTTTCACAGACTCGAGATTCTTTTGACAGCTCTTCTGCTTTTCCCCCTCTGCTCCCCCTTATTTTCTCTCTTCCTTTCGCACTTCCAACAGATAAGAATCAAAATAGTGTCACACAATATGGCGGCCGTACGAGTATGCGCCTATCGCGAGACTTTTTTTTCCTTCAAGGGAAAGCGAATTTACGAACCTTACTATGGAGAAGTTTTAGTTCATGAATATTAATTCGGCATACTCAAGTTGCTACCTGACCTTGCTAAAGCACAGTTCATCAAAACCTTAATATTAATGAGCAATTCTTTAATGAGGAAGGAGTCGGCTAAAGAAGTTATGCCTTACGTAAACGGAATTAGACAGAGAAATTCACATTCAAGGTTTAAAGGAATATAGGCCTATTTCACTTCAAAATGAAAATTCTGTCATCTTTTACTCGCCCTCAAGTTGTTTCAAACCTGTATGAATTCCTTTCTTCTGCTGAACACAACATAAGATATTTTAAAGAATGTCTGTACACCGTTGATGTACCTTTGACTTCAATAGAAGGAAAAAGTCAATGGGGTCCTTCAAATGTCTGGTGACTGACATTCTTCAAAATATCTTTTTTGTTGTGCTCAGCAGAAGAAATAAATTCATACCTGTTTGAAACAATTTGAGGGTGAGAAAACAATTTTCATTTTGAAGTCTCAAGATGCACATCAAAAATGTTTTTTTTTTCTAAGGCACTTTTATAATCCGACTTCATTTTGACTAGAAATCGCTGAACCCCATACAGAAATGTAATATATTCACATATATGTGGTACACTGTTAAATATATTGAAATATATTTTGAAAATATATTTTTAAAATGCTTATAACATAAAACTTAAATTGTTCTTCATTTAAATATATGTACATATATGTGAAAATATATTTGTGCCTTATATCATGTGATAATTAGTGTGTTTTTCAAATATGTTGCCTACTTTTGTTTCTACACCATGTTTAGGCTATTGTATTCATATTCACATTCCATTTACATTAAGCCTATTATCCACTTACAATAAGTTTCTGGACATTTTATCTTTTTTTCTTATAAATTCACTCCATCAGTATTTTTAATGTTTTAACCTCCTGAGACCCTGCGTCCTCATATGAGGACATACCTTTTTGCCTCTTGACACAATGATAATCAAATTTGTAAATCTTAGACATGTTGGCCACATTTACGGGAACTGCCCACACTATTTTGTTGTGACATCACAACATTACACCACTGTCAGTGAGAAGAAAATGACCCTAACCCTAACCCTAACACTTCTACACCAGTTCCCGAAAGAAAAATGAAACAGTAAAAAATCTATTCAATTTATATGAATGAAACAAATGTATTTATGTATATAATACTGTCTCTATCATCATATGGGGATTAAAATTTGACATATTTTATTAATAGTAGCACTCTAGGACATCAGTAAATGTGAAGTACTCGTTTGAGGACATTGGGAATATATTACGTTATCCCCTTAACTGTCACCGTCCCACCTGGGACGTTTGCCCATATATATTTAGAACAATAATATCTTAGTAAAAACCTAAAGTAATATTGACAAGCTACAATATTGAGTAAGCTTACAATCTCTAGTTTTCATATTTGGTGGCTCTTTTTTAAAATAAATTACAGAAGAGCAGTAATTTATCAATTTGCAACAAGAATATTTCATATTAATTATAGGCCTTTATTTTGAAATAGAAAAAAACATAAAAAATCATGAAAGATTGGTAGAAACCTCAGGTTTTTTTCATGCCAAGAGTTCAAAAGATAACACTAATTAAATGTAATGAGAAAAAAAGGTCTGAACATTTTTAGAATATAAAGAAAAATATTATGAATTCTCGATTTGTGATGCGGCAAAAAGAGCACATTTGTGATGTGCTTTTTATGTTTATTAGTGGTTGAAATCCAATCAAATACTGCCAAAATACCCTTACTACTTCTGAATAGGATGTATACTTAATAAATTGTATGAAATTATGGAAAGACATGGTTCAGATCACTCATATGAAAATGGAGGCGCCCTTATATGGTCAGTAAGGAAGCTGGCTGTCCATCTAGTGAAAAAGTTTGGTACTACGCCCAAATAAAATCTTACTGAAAGCTCATTTTTTGAGATATCAGATATTATTTGATAGTATATTTGAGATATTAGAGTAAAATATATATTTTATAACATATATATATATATATATATATATATATATATATATATATATATATATTATATATATATATATATATATATATATATATATATTAATATAAAAATTAAATAATTATATTTTTACATTCTATATTTTCATAAACTCAAACTTATTTAACTTTTTTTCTGTTTCACTTTTATAATTTATTTCACTGGCAAATGTCTTAAAAACAAGACCAACCATATTTCTATATTCCAAACCATTCTTGAATTACAACCATTTAAGTTTTTTTTTTTTTTTGATTGCTAGTACTGTGTCCTCACATGAGGACATCATATGGTATATCATAGACCCACTGTCCTCACATGAAGACATCATTTTCTGCAAAAAACTACTTCCTGTACAAAAACAAATTTTAGTTATTATATTTATTAGGTCCTACTTATCCCAAATAGCAAGAATAATTATAAAATGCACACCAGGCAAACGCTCGGGTCTCAGGAGGTTAATTCTAGATGTATATTCATGCAAATTCTGCATATGGTAACTTAACGACGCGTTTTAATGGGCGCGCGTGCTGCTGAACGTTCGAGTCGCATTTGATTTTACTGGAGCGGAGGGAGTTACCACGGAAACGCCAAAAGGAGCGGGGACTCAACTGACGACAAGCTGCAATCAGTGGTGTAGTCTACGTGATACGCAGGTATACGCCGTATACCCACTAGAAAATGTCAAGGATTTCCGTATACCCACTAGGAAATGTCAAAGATCTCCGTATACCCACTTTAAAACGCGTGAGGATTCGTAACAACATCGTTTTGTGAAAGAATTTTCATTCATAAATTCACCCCGCCGTGTGTTTGGGCAGCGACACGGATCGAATCGCGGAAGCCAGCAACAAATGTAACAAATAACCTAGGCTACTGTAAATCGGCACGTCACGCAATTTAGTCATTTTTGAATGAATAAATCAAAAGTAGGCTAATGATAGAATCAAATCTCGATATTCACTAAGTGTCTATGAATATCAAAGCTCAAAAAGACTGCTATTGAAATAAACTCTGAATGTTCTGCGTGTTTCTGTGAATGAGCGCTCAATGTGTGCTCTAGCCTACTACACACTGAACACTACACACTGAACACTACACACTGAACACTACACACTGACGCGCGCGTGACACTCGTGGTGTTTTCAGCGTCTATGAGGAGGACGTGCACACATTTGAACTTCATTGCAGAGCTTTTATGAGAGTCACTTCACAAGAATTTTACCATTTCATTTGATAAAACTACCGTCGTTCATTCGTATCATATACACACTCACAAACTTTAAAGTCTTCATGACAACCTTTCAAAATCAAAGTTTTGTATAACTTAAAATATAAAATATAACAGAAATATTTTACTATTGCACAGTAGAGTATACTTCAAGTAGGCCTAATAATAATAATAATAATAATAATAGTTTATTAAAACACAGAAGCTCAAATGGGGGGCTGGTATATCACAGTATACTCACTACAAAAAACTAGACTACACCACTGGCTGCAATACTGTCTCACTGTTGTTTTCACGGCTTTCAGGTAAGTTTATTCCCTAAAGTTACACAAATAATACACACACTGTTCCTGACACTTTCTTACATGTAATTGATACGCTTCTGGTGAATATTTAGTTTATAGAAATGGTTTAGTGTAGGGCTGGGTAAAAAATATCGATTCATCAATGCATTGCAATTATTTGTTTCTCAATTCAATATCGATTCATCAAATCCTATGAATCGATTCAGCCCACCGCCCAGATTTCTTTCAAAGAGGAAAAATCTTACTGACCCCTAACTTTTATTATGGTTAGGGATGGGTACCGAAACACGGTATTAAAGGATTAGTTCACTTTTTAAAAAACTTTTGCTGATAATTTACTCACCCCCATGTCATCCAAGATGTCCATGTCTTTCTTTCTTCAGTCGAAAAGAAATTAATGATTTTGATGAAAACATTCCAGGATTTTTCTCCATATAATGGACTTCAATAGTAGCCAAAACGGTTCAAGGTCCAAATGACAGTTTCAGTGCAGCTTCAAAGGACTTTAAACGACACCAGACGATGAATAAGGGTCTTATCTAGCGAAACGATGCGCCATTTCGAAAATAAATAAAACAGTTTAAGTATCATTAGCACAAATGCTCGCCTTGCTCTGTCCTGAGATGCACGTTCGTGAATCTCCTGTTCGAACCTGTTCATCAAAATGAACAAATCTTTTTTCGAGTCATTTCGTTCGTTGATTGAATAAAATGACTCGAAAAAAGATTTGTTCATTTTGATGAACGAGTTCGAACAGGAGATTCACGAACGTGCATCTCAGGACAGAGCAAGGCGAGCATTTGTGCTAATAATACTTTAACTGTTTTATTATTTTCGAAATGGCGCATCGTTTCGCTAGATAAGACCCTTATTCATCGTCTGGTATGTTTAAAGTCCTTTGAAGCTGCACTAAAACTGTCATTTGGACCTTGAACCGTTTTGGCTACTATTGAAGTCCATTATGTGGAGAAAAATCCTGGAATGTTTTCATCAAAATCCTTCATTTCTTTTCGAATGAAGAAAGAAAGACATGGACATCTTGGATGACATGGGGGTGAGTAAATTATCAGCAAAAGTTTTTTAAAAAGTGAACTAATCCTTTAAACGGGCACCGGGGCTGAATTTTGAAAGACCGCTGGATCGATAAGCTCGGACGTTATCTGTTCTGCTGTCGGTACTGTAGAAATTAAGAAAATACACATAGGCTACTATTTATTATTTACTATTTACTAACCATTTTTTTTTTTAAATCTCGCCAGCCATTTCTATGTACAATAATATGTGATGCATTTTTGCTATTCGCAGTCCGAGAGAGAGAGATCTCTCTCACGCGGTGCCACAGAGCACACAACACAAGCCCTGCTTAATGAGTGCTTAAAAGTTACTCTATTGTATTTAAATAATTTTAAGATATGTGCTGGGAGCACACCATTCATGTGAGAAGGAATATTCAGGGAATAATTACGTCCTGTCCTGTAATAAGGTCATGTGTCCTGAATGTTCAAGAACAAGTTTTCAAGTTTTTGCAGTACCCTCCCAAGTTTTTGCGCTTCAGTTAATGTGTAGAAGATAATATTTACAGTAGTGCTGTAGCGGCGCGTCGATGACGTCGACGCCATATTTTTGCGTCGACACTTCTTCATTTATTTATTTTTTGCACCGTTTCCGGCAGTACAGCTCGCCAACACACATGGGAGACCGAAACATGGCAGAATGGAGGACGAAGACCACTAGAAGTGAATGTGCTTTCCATTAAATAAATCACACACAGTAAACAAATCCTTAACAATTAAAAACCTTTGCAATTTAGACACGCAAACTGGGTGCCGGTGCAGTGAGACGTACAGCTCGGGGAGATTCGGCTTGCAGTCGTTCATCCGCGGACGCGGTGCCGCGCACGCTGTTACAAAAGAAGCCGTGCACACAGACAAGCGAAATGGGGTCTTGCCGGTCTCGCCCACACAACGTGTCATTTGTGCTGCGCGCTCGTGCGGGCACGTCGAGTATAAACAAGGCTTTGCACCGTGTCAGCGCGCGCTCTGATCGGTAAAGGGGAACAGACTCTCCCGAATCATCTCCAGCAGGAGCAGAAGCACCACTAACTCCGCCTCCGTTTCCCTCGTAAGCTGATATTAGTATCTAAACATTCTCTATGATAAAAAATGTTTGTACAAAATATTTTAAAGGGTAACTAAACCCTAAACCAACTTTTTTTAGTTAATGATCTGTAAAAATGGGGCTTTATTAGTACTGTTCATTGATTCGAGTTACTTTTTTGACATTTGTGTATAAAGTGTTTTAATTCTACAATATATGGTGTAAAAACGTCTGAGTGCTGCCCTCTTCAGGTTGAACGGTGGCTACTGCAGTTGAATTTTCCTATTGGCTGTTTGCGGTAGTTCGTGATGTAAGCGGTGAGAGGTGACGTAGGCAGATTCTAGCTCACCACGCCCTTGGTACGAGCTACCACGCCCATGGCAGTATAAAAACCATATTGTTTCATCAAAAACCACTGTAACGAGTCAGGAGCATAGACTGTAAAAAAAAGGAGTTGGAATTGCTTGTATTGAAAAACGATCAGAATAGAGTATTTTAGCATCTATTTAGCATAGCATTTATATAGTTATTTAGATTATTTCATGTAGCCTAGGTACTTAATTAGCATATTTGTTAGTGTAGTAATGTTAGAAGCATAGTTAGTTAGTTGCATAGCACTGCTGGACTGTAAAAAACGTCTCCGGTTACTTTCGTAACCTCGGTTCCCTGAAAGGCAAGGAACGAGACATTACGGATGTCGTATATGGGAACTCTCTCTCATCCTTCACTTCCGCTGAAATCTTATTGGCTAACGCCAGCAACGCTGGCCAATTGACGCAAATATGCAAATACTGAAACCCCGTTGCAGTATAATGCAAGTGCAGCGTCAATTCCTCCTCAGAATCGAACAGAACGCCAAATCAATAGCGAACACGGCGGCGAGCGTAATGTCTCGTTCCTTGCCTTTCAGGGAACCGAGGTTACGAAAGTAACCGGAGACGTTCCCTTTCAAGGCTACGGAACTTCGACATTACGGATGTCGTATATGGGAACTGTATAGAATCCCGCCGTGGAAGCAAGCAAACCACAGAACAGAACCCAATACAAAACCTCGACACCGCCCCCCCAGAATGCCAGCATTGTGATAGGACGAGACTGGCCAATAGCGAGCCTCTAACCTCTGATAGGTCCAAGGGGACGAATCACAAACTC
Organism: Chrosomus eos; assembly: GCA_036326025.1. Taxonomy (NCBI): domain Eukaryota; kingdom Metazoa; phylum Chordata; class Actinopteri; order Cypriniformes; family Leuciscidae; genus Chrosomus; species Chrosomus eos. The sequence goes on along the minus strand of CM070829.1, from coordinate 32,395,191 downwards.
ACAAAACACTGCCAGAATTTGCATACCCCGAACAGTATAACCGGGGGGGAAGTCTGCACTGTAGACCAACAGGGCAACAACAACAGTAAAATAAGGCCAACGCATAGCGGTGACAACAGTCTTAATACACATAAGCACACAGAACAACTCATGAGCAAAGCGCAGAGAGCTCTAAATGCTGTGCAAGAATTCAACTCACCGAAAGCACTTGAGACGCCACAGAGGGTAAATCCAACTTGTAAAACCTGGCGAACGTATTCTGAGAAGACCAGCCAGCCGCAAGACATAAATCCTGAATAGACATACCCTTAGTCCAGGCCCACGAAGAGGCGATCGCCCTGGTCGAATGGGCCTTAACGTTGAGGGGGCATTCCTGTCCCATACAGTCATAAGCCAAAACAATAGCGTCCACAATCCAGTGAGCAAGCCTCTGTTTAGAGACTCCCCGTCCCTTATTGCATCCACCAAAGCACACAAATAGCTGGTCCGAGCTTCGGAAAGCAGCCGAGCGAGAGATGTACTCCCGGAGCGCTCTGACTGGGCAGATAGCACTTTGAGCATCCGAACCTAGAGAGGTCGATGGCTCAACAGACAGGGCAGGCAAAGAAACAATCTGCGCCCTGAACGGGGTATTGAGCGATTTAGGGACATAACCCGGCCTCGGTCTGAGAGTCACGTTACAGTTTCCGGGTCCAAAGCGAATACAATCTTCGCTGACAGAGAAAGCCTGTAAATCCCCAACCCGCTTCGCCGAAGCGAGAGCGAGAAGCAGCGCCGTTTTAATCGAAAGCTCCTTAACTGCAATCGACACTAAGGGTTCAAAGGGCGGCCGTGACAAAGCTTCCAAGACCAAAGTCAAATCCCAAGGCGGCACGGACGGCGGCCGTGCAGGGCATAATCTCTTAGCTCCTTTAAGGAACCGAGTCACCAACGCATGTCTACCGATAGACTGTCCATCAACAGGCGGGTGAAATGCAGCAATAGCAGCTACGTATACCTTCAGGGTGGATGGCAGGCTCCCTTCGTCCATTCTGTACTGAAGGAAGCGTAGAATATCCGACACCGAGCAGTTCGCTGGGTCTAAACCGATATCCTGACACCATTTAGAGAAAACACCCCACTTCAGAGCGTACAGGCGCCGGGTAGACGGGGCTCGCGCTTCCGCGATGGTATTTTGAACCCGCGAATGAAGCACATCGATCCCGCTCAGCGTCCCTGCAGCGGCCACACATGGAGCCTCCACAGCCCGGGGCTGGGATGCCAAATCGATCCGCTCGCCTGAGACAGTAGGTCCTTCCTGAGCGGAATTTCCCACGGTTGCTCCGTTAGTAACTCCACCAAGTCCGCGAACCAGGGCTGATTCGGCCAGTACGGGGCCACTAAAGTCACCGCCGCCTTTTCCTCCCTGACTTTGCACAACACCATGGGCAAAATTTTCACCGGAGGAAAGGCATAGAGACGGGCTTTCGGCCATCGCGCAGTTAGCGCGTCCATCTCCCGGGGGGAACGGGACAGCGAGAAAAACATCCGACAATGCGCGTTCTCGCTCATCGCGAAGAGGTCGATCTCCGCTCTGCCGAAACGATCCCCTATCAGTTGAACCGTCCCGGGGTGAAGCCTCCATTCCCCTTGAGGAATCCCGTTCCTCGAGAGCATATCCGCCCCCCGATTTAGAACACCGGGGATGTGTGTCGCTCTCACCGAGAGAAAAAACCGATCCGCCCACAGCAGGAGAGATTCCGCCTGCTTGAATAGGTCCCTGGAATGCAAACCGCCTTGGCGATTGATGTAAGAGACCACAGAAGTGTTGTCGGTTCGAATCAACACATGCCGCTGTTCCAGTCGAGACCGGAAAACTTTTAGGGCTAGAGAGACCGCTTCCAGTTCCAAGCGATTTATGTGCCACTCCATCTGCCTCTCCGACCACCGACCGGAGGCGGGCTTGGACTGCGCGAGAATCAGCCAGTCGTCCAGATAGTTCAAGACGCGCATCCCGCTCGACCTGAGGGGTGAAAATGCCGCGTCTACACATTTCGAAAAGGTGCGGGGGGGGAGGGCTAGCCCGAACGGGAGTACCGTGTATTGGTACGCCGCATTCTCGAACGCAAACCTCAGGAATCGCCTGTGGCGCTTCGCTATCTGGACGTGAAAATAAGCGTCCTCTAGATCCACTGAAGCGAACCAATCCCCGGGGCGAATTTGCGCTAGGATCTGTTTCAGTGTAGTCATCCTGAAAGCGCGCTTGTGAAGCGCTCTGTTGACGGGTCTCAGGTCCAGTATGGGGCGGAGACCCCCTCCCTTCTTCGGCACTACAAAGTAGCGGCTGTAGAATCCGCTTCCCCGCTCGCTCGGGGAACCGGCTCTATCGCTCCCTTGTCGAGTAAACTGCACACTTCCTGCCTCAGTACATGAGCATTTTGGGGCAAAGTTAACGACTGGATTACGCCGCGGAAGCGGGGTGGTCTGCGTTTGAACTGAAGTGTGTACCCGTGTCGAATTACATTCAGCACCCACGGCGAGATGCCCGGAATAGCTTCCCACGCCGTGAGGAAACGACTGAGTGTGGGCCGGTCTAGACCTGCGGTCATCGCCGCTATGTGAGGGCTGGGGATAGACACCTCGCGCTTCCCGCGAGGCGCCTTTATAGTTAATGACCGTGACTCTGCGCTGCTCGAAGACAGGGCGGGTAACACAGTGTGAAGTGCAAGAGGAGAAAAAAGCTCTGTTTGTGAAGAAGTAATTTGCTTTATTGAACAACACACAACATTCACAACATGACTGCACGCGTCGCTCGCCGAACGCAGAGGGACCGCGTGCTCTAGAGCGCGCCGCTTGGAAGCGGGGCCATCCGTGCGCTCTCCTCTCCTCTTGCCCGAGCGGTCAGGACGACTGCTTGGGCCTCGCTGGGGACGCGGCGGGTTTTCTGCGCGGGCTCCTCTGAGCCGGTCTCTTGTTTCCCGCTCCCTGCCACTGCCCGTGTCGGCCTTTACGGGCATCCGGTCCCGGGCGGGAGGCTGGCTGATGTCTGGCCGCAGCCTGGGACTGGCGCCCCGAGGCGGAAGACGAGCGAGAGCGAGGGCGCTGCGTCGGGGGCGGCGGCGGCGCTCGCCGAGGGATCACATGGCTCATCGCCTTCGCCTTCTTCTGAGTCTCGGAGTACCGCTCGGTGACCTTCTCCACGGCATCTCCGAACAGGCCATCAGGGGAGATCGGTGCGTTTAGCAGCGTCTTCCTGTCCGCCTCCTGCACGTCCGATAGGGTGAGCCACAGGTGTCTGTGGAGGACCACCAAATACCCCATCGAACGGCCAATCGCCTGGGCCGAGCGCTTCGTGGCCAGGAGCGCGAGGTCCGTTTGCCGAACGGAGGTCTCGGATGGCGTCAGCGTCGACAGAGGCGGCGCCATCCAGAGATTTCAGTCGCTTGGCCTGCAGCACTTGAAGAACGGCCATAGCGTGTAGTGCAGAAACCGCCTCCCCCGCGGCGCCGTAGGCCTTGTTAGCCTGGTGAGCCGTAAACCTGCAGGCTCGGGACGGCAGGCTGCGGTCCGAGCCCAGGGCGGGAGCTGACGGGCAAAGATGTGCAGCGACGGTCTCCTCGACAGGAGGGATGCGGAGGTAGCCGTGGTCCCCCGCCTCGTCCACGGGGGGGGAACATGGCCTGGGTCGAAGTGAGGGTGCGTGCCGATTGCGGGGCCACCCACGACTTCACCACGTGCTCGTGCACATCAGGGAAGAACGGGGTTCCCCTTTTCGAAGCGGCCTGACGGCGGCTCGATTGGAGGAACCACGCGTCCAACTTGCTCTTTGAGGGCTCGTCGGGAGCCTTCCAGGATAAATCCAGTTCCTCGACGGCCTTCGAGAGGATACGGAAGAGCTCTTCCTGCAGATCCGCGGGGGTCTCTTCCGTGGGTGCCAGAGGGGCGGCCTGCTCCGCACCGTAGTCGTTCTCGGAGGCCGACAAGGACATAGAGTCGTCCTCCTCACTCCCCCCGAAGGACACGAAGTCAGCAACGTCGCGGGGAGGATGGAACGAAGGGTCCGGAAAACTCACCGGGGGTCGAACCTCGACTCCGCGGTTGGGGGGGCCTGCCAGCGGCTCGGTGGCGGCAGCAGGCCCAATCCCCGCAGCAGCGCGAGCTTCGTCCCGCCTGGCCTTGAGGGCTCGGAGGGGCATGTCCGCACAGAAGTCGCAGGACCCTTCATCCCTGAGGGCCGACTCCGCGTGGGCCAGCCCCATGCACGCGATGCAGAACAGGTGCAGGTCGGGGGGCACTATGGGGCCCGAGCATAAATTGCAGACGGTCGCCATCGGATGCTGGAGACAGTTCAGGTATCTCCGGTGCACCTTCAACGATAGCAAAAATCCAAGTAGTAGTAGTATCAGCTTTCTAGCACACGATTTGAGCGTGAAGAGAGAGATTCTGAGGAGGAATTGACGCTGCACTTGCATTATACTGCAACGGGGTTTCAGTATTTGCATATTTGCGTCAATTGGCCAGCGTTGCTGGCGTTAGCCAATAAGATTTCAGCGGAAGTGAAGGATGAGAGAGAGTTCCCATATACGACATCCGTAATGTCGAAGTTCCGTAGCCTTGAAAGGGAACTTGGAAATTAGGCGCCAGTGGTTGCATGTCCTTGGGATGGAAGTAGGGTGACCAGATGAGATTGGCTGAAATTCGGGACGGGGGGGGGGACTTGTTTCCTTGGGGGAGTGAGATTTGTTTAAGGGGGGGGGGTGTAGGCTGCTGTATCATGTACCGTTTGAACTGACGCGCTACAGCGACCTGTCACATTTCAAAGAGCCAAAACCTTATTAATTGTGTGAATCTCGTAAAAATGTTGACAGAATCGGACAGCTGTGGATTTGTTCCATATCAAAAGTAACCTGTCTGTCTTGTCTGTCGGTGTAGTGTCTTCTTTGTCCGCGATTTTTCACTGCGTGAGAAAATGGATGTGTGGCGTGAGAGTGTGTGAAAAGGGTCGCGTGAGTCTCACGGTCAATGCGTGAGAGTTGGCAGCCCTGCTACAAAGCCTATAATAAAAGTTATAATGAATTTCAAACCTTTTTTTTTTTTCAAAGTTCAACAGTCTGTCATTAGTCTTTAGTCTGCTACTAAAAAACAGCGTGTTGTTGTTCCGGTACATGGTACACCAGTCATGTCAACGTAACGAATGAATGACATTTTGCTTATCAATGTATATCAATGTATCTAAATTCGCGCCTACATCTTTCTAGAACTTCAAAAAAGAAATAGAAAATGAGCCGCCGGCAGGCGCCAGCTCAACCTCCACGGACAGTTTTTAATAGTTTTTAATATTTTATCAGACAATAACTAGGCTACTCAAGATTTTGCTTTAGTATAATTTTCGGGACAATTAGGGTCGGATTCGGGATTCGGGACAACAGCTCAGATTTCGGGACTGTCCCGAATTTTTTGGGACGTCTGGTCACCCTAGATGGAAGTCCGCGAGTTCCCACCTAGAGCTGGAGGAGTGTGATTATTTCGTGCAGCCTAGGTAGTTAATTATCGCATATCGCTCGAGTGTGCAACCTGCATTTTACGCTGGATTGCTTCTCCAACGCAATGGAGGTGGAAATGTGCTTCTCCACACAGCTCGCGCTGCCAAACGCTGCTCTTCCTGCATGTATACTCCACCACCGCAGCGGCCGGCGTCATGATGTGAGTGAGCATACATTTTTAATCACAATTTATGTTCATTCCTATTAGGCTAAAGTTAACTCTCTGGTGTCGACAAACGCGCGCGTGCGATTTGCTGGATATTTTTTTCACATAGCAGCAAAATATACTGAACGTAATAGTAATAATAATCGGGGAAATAAATTACCTCAAAATGACTGAATATAAGAATAATCGGATGTCGATCGCGATGCGGGAGTTAAGACCGCAGTTTGAGCGGCTCGAATTGATATGACTCTGGCCCTGTGTCCACAGACAATTCAACATTCTCCACTTCAGGTGAAGATGGGGGAGAAAAGTCTTCAAATGACTGCTCTGTTGCAAAGCTACTTGCGTCACTCCAGTCACTCCATTTTAGCAAGTCTGACAGCAGCTGTCACTCACTGCGGGTCTCAGGCGCTGCAGCCCCGCCCTCGATTCATCCCCTCTATCTCCGTTGGGCTATGCCCACTTTTCCAGCATTTTTCAAATATTGCCAGTGGGTGGAGTCAGGCTATGACCAGGGGTTTAGTTACCCTTTAATAACACGGTTTTGGCGGTTATAGAGTTCTAATGACGGTGTTCAAATACATAACATTAGACTAACGTTAGCCAGCTTATACAGTATCATGATTCAGTACGCTAGTTTGTATTTATTTGAGATACATTATGGTTTTTTTATTAATCGAGCAGCAGAACAATAATCTTTATATTAATCGTCCAATTAGTCGTTAGATTAGTCGACTAATCGATAAAATAATCGCCCAACTAATCGTTTAGTTAATAATCGTTTACCCCAGCCCTAATTTACAGAATTAAATGTGACATTTGAAGTGAGTCTTATTTTCCTAATTTTTTTTAATGCCTTTGAATAATATGGGGGACATGAATCGCAATATATCACAGAATCGATTCGCAATACTTGCTGTATCGCAATATATTGAGAATCGCAATATTGAATCGTGGCCCAAATATCGCAATACTATCAAATCGTCGCCTTTTTGCCAATTCCCACCCCTACTAAACATAGTGCTGAACTGTGATTGATTGCTTTACATATATGTACTGTAACGACGAGAGACAGACGGAGACAGAACTAAACATTCAACTTTACGTTCGACTGATTTTTGACTGATTCGTACCCTGATTTTATTCCAGATTTCAGCTTCCAAAAATTATAAAAGGAACATATTGAAAAAAAACATTGAGGTAAAACCATTAAAAACTATAGCCACATTCTGTCTTGCGCAACTTCCTTCCCTTTGCAGCAGTACGCTGTCATTTCTCCCTAAAACTCAAATTTAACATAATTAGCATGATCGGTGATTGTTGTAAAATGCAGTCTCTACTGTTGCTAATTTGCGGGACGCGTTTAATAATGAAAAGAGATATTAAAAGCACAAAAATCTGCGCAAGAGATGCTGTTCCCAAGGCGGCGTGCGCTACGAAACAGACCGGAGTGACTCGAACAAGACGAGCAAATTATACTTTGGGTTTCGTTGTGCGCGTCTAAACGAGCAAATGTACACAGAAATATGTCAAAAGGACCGGCTTGGGGATTCACTTACACATAGTTTATGTCTTAAATGGACGTAGGCTAGTTATGAAAATAGTTAGGAGAAAAAATAGTGCATCAGTAGCCTTTTAGATCTGCACCTGGTCTTAAAGTGATACTCTCCACCGTTTTTTTTTCATATTAAACTGTTATTCCCTTAACTAAGACGAGTTGATACACACCTCTCTCGTCTCAGTGCGTGCACTTATATCGCTCTGGCGCACGCGACACTTTGATGGCACTTCGCTTAGCCCAGTTCATTCATTAGGATCCATGCAGAGAAGCGACCAAACACCTCCAAGTTTTCCCTATTTAATTACAGTTACACGAGTAGTGTAACTCGACCAAGAATGGTGACACAAAATAAATGTTGCGCTTTTCTAAGCGTGTAAAATGGATAACTATTTAACTGCTTGGGAGAACTTCGACTCGGCGCAGTAATATCATCTCTCATGAAAAATCCTCTCCCTCTCCGGAGTGATGATATTACTGCGCCGAGTCGAAGTTCTCCCAAGCACTTGCTGTGGTATTCCGCCATACATTATAGTTATCCATTTTATTTAAGTCAGGGGTCTCAAACTCAACTTAACCGGGGGCCGCTGGAGGTAGAGTCTGGGTCAGGCTGGGCCGCATCAAGTATTCCACAAAAAATAGTATTCAAGTATTATAAAAAAGGAGCACAACTGATCCAATCTTCTCAATCTTTATTATTAACGTTTCTTCTGAACTGTTCCTCTGAATTTGAACATTCCTTTCTGTAAATGATTGGTTCTTCATGAGCTGTCCTTCTAACCTGACTCCGCCAGATGGATTTGCTCCGCATATCCATCTGGAAACCTTCCGTTGAAGTAGTTTTGGTAAGGGGCGAAAATACTGGTTAGCTGATTGGCCTATGTTGGTGATAGACGGGCCAAATCAACCAATCAGATCAACGAAGCATATGAGAGCGACGACGAAAACACAACCACAAGCCAGCTACTCTTGCTGCTGCAGGTAAAGGCTCGTTAGCTCTGTAATTCCGTAATAACTCTGTAATTCCGATAAAACTTGCTCGATAGCCACACTGATGCTAGTTTCATCCGCTGAAGCCGCCATGTTCTTAAGACTGAACTGTCGCGCTTCTCGTTGCGTCACACCTCAACCCGCCTCAAAGCCAACGCTGATTGGACGTTCGTTTGGTGAACTGCTCCCAAATTTTCTTTAACGGAAAGTATCCAGACTGATCTGCGAGTGAAACCTTGAAAGCTCGCGAGATCAGGATGGTCTCACGAGGCTACTGTCCTTCTGACAGTTGAAGTTAATTTTTACAAACTTTCTTTGTCTTTGACCTATAACACATATTTGTGATATTTATATTTGCTTGTGTCCTTTTTATTTTCTTTATACAACACATTAATGATATTGAATGTTTTTTTTTTTGGAAGGCATATTTCCTTTTATTATACTTAGAAAAACAATTATTGCTTTTGAAATACAAATATTTGCAGTCATGTCTGCCCGTCTTATTAATTTCTTTCTACACATGTATAGTGTCTCAAATTACTGACTTTGCACACATCAAAGCAAACCTTCTTATCAACCTGTTGGACACATATTATAAGCTCAAAATGATTATTCTCACATTGTTTTAGAGCAGGGTCTCTCTCCAACACATCGCTCGCTAGCTGCCTACCAGTAGCTCGTGGCCTGATTGGTGGTAACTCACCAAGGGGCCTGTTGCCCTGTTCACATATCGCGCTCACATATTTTGCGCGCTCAAGTTCGTTATTTCAAACATAAGCGCGCGGCAAGCCCGCTTATAATTGAAGCGACGCGCGCAGTATGTTTGTACTTCGCGGTTGTCTATGACAACTATTGACAACAAGCCCACCGTAAGCTGTCACGAGACTATCTATGGTAGCCCATAAGGGATAAAAAAAATATTTTTTTAAAAACGCGGCACACGCAACGACGGGCCGCACTAGCATTAAACTTTAATGTCAAGTAGGGGGCCACAAAATATCACCCCGCGGGCCGCGAGTTTGAGACCACTGATTTAAGTGCTATCAAAGTGTCTCGCATGCCAGAGTGATTAAGTGCACGCACTGAGACGAGAGAGATATTGTATCAACTCGTCTTAGTTAAAGGGAATAACATAGTTTAATGTGAAGAAACGGTGGAGTGTCCCTTTAAAGAGGAAGCAGTCTAATAAACATGCTGACGATTGAGCCATTACTGCGAATCAAACTACAAAAGGCAAAGAAAAAATCACTCACAGCTATTGAATGAATAACTTCAGCTTTAATAAACATTAATCTATCTATGATAAATTATGCAGTGTTATTTTACATTTGATTACTTTGTTAGATATCTTTTTAGACCATACCTGAACAGTAATGTTAGTAAATCCCAAATTCAGTATCTCCGAAAAAAGACAAACACAAAAAAAGGATTTTTAGAAATGTTGGCCAACTGAAAAGTATGAACATGAAAAGTATGAGCATGTACAGCACTCAATACTTAGTTTTTGCCTGAATTATTGCAGCAATGCGGCGTGGCATGAGTCGATCAGTCTGCTCAGGTGTTTTGAGTTAATTAGCTTATTAGAGTGTGGCACCAGGTGTCTTCAATATTAAAGGGTACCTATTATGGCATTTAAAATGTTCCTAATATTGTTCTGGGAGTCCCCAACAACAGTTTTACAAGCATGCAATGACAAAAAACACTTTTGTTGTCTTATAATATGCATTTATTTTTACCTGATTTGCTCACCGACTCCCATATGAATCGTTTAGCGAGTCATTTTTCCAAACCCCGCCTTTGCGTGACGCTAATCTGTGGTGATATGTTAGACACCCAGCCGACGGGGTGTCATTGGTTGTTGCGCTAGATCTTACCCAGATACAACAGTGCTATTTTCTGATTGGCTAACAACACCAGACGAACAACACCAGAGGAGACCAGGGTTGCCAGGTCTGCACAACAAAACCAGCCCAATTGCTCATCAAACTAACCCAATCACGGCCAAAAATATTCAAATAGTGTTCCCGGGTGTTTCCTCAATAACAATCATGTTCCAGTGGATAAAACAATCGCGTCAACCAGCGTGCACTACACAAACAACCCGCGGAAACAGTGCAGGCATACGGACCTGGCAACACTGGAGGAGACGCGCTTGAATCCTGCCGGTTCCACAGTGAGTGAGTTTTGGGCACTGCGGCATATTAAATATATTACAAATAGTTTTTCAGCGTGAGAAATACAATGTGTGGCCGGAGAGCGTGACAAAAGACCGAAATGAGTGACTGTCACGCTCAATGCGTGATGCGTGACACTCGAGAGCCCTGTGACAACTCCATTATCAACGACAAACACTTCACATATTTCAATACAATTGACATTGAAGACCTAAGTTAGCTGCTAGAAGTTGCGCTGTGCCTGTGCGTACACAACACACAAAATAATTATAGAACATGATACAAACATAAAAGCAACAGCCTACTTACAGATTGTGATTCGGAGAAGGAAGCTGATCCAAATAAACTCGGTACTGAACCTCCCTCCTTCAGTATCAGCCGGCTCGCAAATTCATACTTTATTGCATTTAGGTTTGTGAAGCAATCATCTTCAAAATGACGCGAACACAGAACAAGTTCGGGCTATAATACTTCTGTGGTATAGTTATGAACTGTAGCCACTGTCTTCAAATGCTCCTCACTGGGCAGATGAAAAAAGTTTGCTTTTGCGTCGCACTTCAAAACACAGCAGCATCTCGTCGACATGATGTTTTCCCTGGTGTCTCCTAATGCAATGAGTGGGCGTATCTTATTCAAATAACTTGTACAAGTGACGTACGAAAGTTAGAGAAAATGCATCGTTCGTCTATCGATTCATATCAACGACTCAGAGTCGACTCTTACTTTTGAGAGATAATAACTTTGTATACGGTGAACTTTCATATTTAAAACTTTGCAGGATGTTTTCGTTCACTTAGATCTATGTTACACACTACATGAAAGGTAATTTTCAAAATTCCATGATAGGTACCCTTTAAAACTTTGCGGAGATACTGATTTTGGGGTTTTCATTAGTTGTCAGTTATAATCATCAAAATTAATAATTAAATTATAATTAAATTTATTAATTTATATAATTATAATTAAATAATTAAAATAATATCCAAGTTTCACTTTTTGAATGTAATTACTGAAATAAATCAACTTTTCGATGATATTCTAATTATATGACCAGCACCTGTGTATCTTTTATTAATTTTTTATCTTAGTTTAATATAGAGAACATATATATATATATATATATATATATATATATATATATATATATATATATATATAGTACCGGATCGATAAGTAGTATCGGTAAGAATAGTACCGTTAAAACCTTAAAGGAGTAGTTCACTTTTAAAAAAAACTTTTGCTGATAATTTACTCACCCCCATGTCATCCAAGATGTCCATGTCTTTCTTTCTTCAGTCGAAAAGAAATGAAGGTTTTTGATGAAAACATTCCAGGATTTTTCTCCATATAATGGACTTCATTGGGAACCAAACAGTTCAAGGTCCAAAAGACAGTTTCAGTGCAAACTGCAAACTGTTCAAAGGGCTTTAAACGACACCAGACGATGAATAAGGGTCTTATCAAGCGAAACGATTGCTCATTTAAAAAATAAAACAACAAAGTTTAAGTTTTATAAGCTCAAATGGTCACCTTGCTTTGTTCTGTGATGCTCCTGATTCGTGACTCTCCTGTTCGAACTCGTTTATCAAAATGAACAAATCTTTTTTCGTGTCATTTGGTTCATTCAACGAACAAAATGAACGAGTTGACTCGGGGAAAAGATGCGTTCATTTTGATGAACAAGTTCGAACAGGAGAGTCACGAACGCGCATCACAGAACAGAGCAAGGCGACCATTTGAGCTTATAAAACTTAAACTTTGTTATTTTATTTTTTAAATGAGCGATCGTTTGGCTTGATAAGACCCTTATTCATCGTCTGGTGTCGTTTAAAGCCCTTTGAAGCTGCACTGAAACTGTCATTTGGACCTTGAACCGTTTGGGTCCCATTGAAGTCCATTATATGGAGAAAAATCCTGGAATGTTTTCATCAAAAACCTTCATTTCTTTTCGACTGAAGAAAGAAAGACATGGACATCTTGGATGACATGGGGGTGAGTAAATTATCAGCAAAAGTTTTTTTAAAAGTGAACTACTTCTTTAACGATACCCATCCCTATAGTGGTAAATTATTATATTATGATGGCTTATGTTCTTCTCACTTAAATGATACTGTAGCATATGTAGTCTATTCCAAAGAGACTGTCTGTTCTCTGAGCAATGAGGACAAATAATACATTTACTAAGGGATCTTGAAAAAAATCTGATTGTAATTTTATACCACATAAACCTAAGTAAGCAAAATCGTGATATTTTAATGATTAATTGTGTAGCTCTCCAGCTATGCTAATCTTTCTTCTTTTGATTTCCTGTTTTTATCTTGGTATGCCCATCCCAAGGTTATTAGATATTAAGCCACTTCCAGTTTGGATTCAGCCTCACTTCAAGTGAGTCACTTGTGAAGACTTCTGATGACACCAACACTAGATGGACATACAAAACTACCAAATACTAACCCTATAATCATTGCCTTTAGGGTAAGGTCACAGATTTTTAACTCTCTTTGTATTGTTACAATGTTGGTAATTAAATGCATACATTAAATGTGTTGTACTAAATGTGTTAAACTTATGTTTTAGACAAATTGATTCGTTTCTGAAGGAAAGACTACATAGTTTCACGGTAAGCTATTATTGTTTTTTTTACATTAAAACTTTTAAAAAATGCATTAGGCTGCAATTTACCTCTGATGTCTCATTCAAGACCATCATACACTCTTCCTAGAGTTGTCCTTCATATACATTTTACATCTGAAACTTTACAGAAATACCCTCTGTACCCTGAAATAGCCTGTCACATGAACATCTATAATGTTAATCATTTACTTATTTTTTATTATATTATTACTTATATAATTTACTTAATTTACTACAGTCGCTGCTTCTTTTAATAACGGTTTCTTTGTGAACTTTCCATTACACTGTGCCTCGTTTGCTAAACAAAATGTTCTGAACAAACATAAAATCCTCCAAAGCTATCTGGGACGCCATTTAGATAAACCATCCACTTGTTTCTGATGCTGTTGTCAGAAACAATGGAACGTAGTATGTCTGAAGCAATCTAACCAGAACCACCTCAAGTAACCACTGACAAACATTCTTTCTTGTTTTCTTTTACAGATGCTGCCATAAATCGGCATGAGAAGGCAACTGTTGTACAGTTGGGCCAGGCCATGTAATAATTTGTCAGACCTGAGGTTCCAGAATAAGAGGGTATGCTGTTGAGAGCTGTGTGTTCGACTGTACAAATAGATTTAACAAGAAATATCTTTTTACAGACTGCCAAAAGTTACAGAAAAGAGAAGCAAATAGATTGCTGCAATTCACAGAAACAGCTGGGATCCAGGCAGCAAAACATGGAGTGAATGGGTTAAAATTATGTTGAATTTAGGGGTAAAATCATATCCTGGGTCATATATTGTATTGGCATCTCATCAATTAAATATTTACCATCTAATATTCTGGATAACTTTAAAGTTCTTGTCAGTTTTTATTAACCAGATTCCTGGGCATATGTCAATGCCCATTGACCACAGTCTTTTTGGTAAGTTTGTGATGCTCGTTTTACTCCTGTTTTTGCAATTTCCCTTATTAAAGCCAGTAATGCTTAAGGATGTTTTGCCTCTCCGACTGAGGGGACGTGTCCCAGCAGGAAAGTAGCCTGAGAAAGTCTATATTTTTATTTATTTATTTTATTTTTTGATATACTTATAATCATTTTGTTATTGTGCAGACAATTTTATATATGCTGTGTAATTTTACTTTTTGTTAACATAAATAAAAATTCCCCATTATGTTTGTGTTGTAGGTGTTCTCTGTAATCCCTTAAAGGGTACCTATCATGGAATTTTGAAAATTACCTTTCATGTAGTGTGTAACATAGATCTAAGTGAACGAAAACATCCTGCAAAGTTTTAAATATGAAAGTTCACCGTATACAAAGTTATTATCTCTCAAAAGTAAGAGTCGACTCTGAGTCGCTGATATGAATTGATAGACGAACGATGCACTTTCGTACGTCACTTGTCCAAGTTATTTGAATAAGATACGCCCACTCATTGCATTAGGAGACACCAGGGAAAACATCATGTCGACGAGATGCTGCTGTGTTTTGAAGTGCGACGCAAAAGCAAACTTTTTTCATCTGCCCAGTGAGGAGCATTTGAAGACAGTGGCTACAGTTCATAACTATACCACAGAAGTATTATAGCCCGAACTTGTTCTGTGTTCGCGTCATTTTGAAGATGATTGCTTCACAAACCTAAATGCTATAAAGTATGAATTTGCGAGCCGGCTGATACTGAAGGAGGGAGGTTCAGTACCGAGTTTATTTGGATCAGCTTCCTTCTCCGAATCACAATCTGTAAGTAGGCTGTTGCTTTTATGTTTGTATCATGTTCTATAATTATTTTGTGTGTTGTGTACGCACAGGCACAGCGCAGCTTCTAGCAGCTAACTTAGGTCTTCAATGTCAATTGTATTGAAATATGTGAAGTGTTTGTCGTTGTTAATGGAGTTGTCACAGGGCTCTCGAGTGTCACGCATCACGCATTGAGCGTGACAGTCACTCATTTCGGTCTTTTGTCACGCTCTCCGGCCACACATTGTATTTCTCACGCTGAAAAACTATTTGTAATATATTTAATATGCCGCAGTGCCCAAAACTCACTCACTGTGGAACCGGCAGGATTCACGCGCGTCTCCTCCAGTGTTGCCAGGTCCGTATGCCTGCACTGTTTCCGCGGGTTGTTTGTGTAACTTGTGCACGCTGGTTGACGCGATTGTTTTATCCACTGGAACATGATTGTTATTGAGGAAACACCCGGGAACGCTATTTGAATATTTTTGGCCGTGATTGGGTTAGTTTGATGAGCAATTGGGCTGGTTTTGTTGTGCAGACCTGGCAACCCTGGTCTCCTCGGGTGTTGTTCGTCTGGTGTTGTTAGCCAATCAGAAAATAGCACTGTTGTATCTGGGTGAGATCTAGCGCAACAACCAATGACACCCCGTCGGCTGGGTGTCTAACATATCACCACAGATTAGCGTCACGCAAAGGCGGGGTTTGGAAAAATGACTCGCTAAACGATTCATTTGGGAGTCGGTGAGCAAATCAGGTAAAAAATAAATGCATATTATAAGACAACAAAAGTGTTTTTTTTGTCATTGCATGCTTGTAAAACTGTTGTTGGGGACTCCCAGAACAATATTAGGAACATTTTAAATGCCATAATAGGTACCCTTTAATGCATTGTCAAATAACTAGCACATCTTTTCATTCATCTTTGCATTCCTGGAAAATGGCATTTTGACTGTTTGATTTACAGGGGAGGGTAACATTTTATATAATATGAAAATATTTACATATGGAGACACTCATGCTATGGGGCAGTACTTATATTTAGAAATGTACTGTTCAAATATTTAAGTACTGCCCCATAGCATGAGTGTCTCCATATGTAAATATATTTAGAAATGTACTGTTCAAATATTTATTTACATATACTAATGTATAATATGTTAATATATTAGTTATCTGTATATGTAAATATACTAATGTATAATATGTTAACATATTAGTTATCTGTATATTTACATATACATATAACTAATATATTAACATATATTATAAATGAATATATTTACATATACAGATAACTAATATATTAACAAATATATTATACATTAGTATATTTACATATACAGATAACTAATATATTAACATATATTATACATTAATATATTTTTAAATATACAGATAACTAATATATTAACATATATTATAAATTAATATATGCACATATATTGAACATTAATGTATTTACAATAAATGGATATCTAAACATATTGACATATTAATTTAAAAAATATATTTAAATATTTGCAATAAAAATATATTTACATATGCTTAATATATGTGAAAAATATTAAAAAGGGGCCAAAATCAAATATTTAAATATATTTTTAACATATATTTCAAAATGTATTTAAATACAAGTAAAACATATATTTTCTTCTATTTAGAATTAATAGATTTAAATACATGGAAATGTATTTATTACTAATATATTTCAATATATGTGACTTCCGTATGGGACGATTCCTATTGTTTACTTTAAATTAATTTGTATGAACCACTGCAAGTTATAAAATGAGAAAGGGAAGAAAAAAGTTTTGATGGTAGTTCATGGCAATATCCACACAGTCAATTTCTTATTATTTGGTTAATTGTCTGTCTTGTATTTTTGTTTTCCAAAACCATGTTATATTCTTTTTCCAAAATAAAAAAAGTGTACCTGTACCAGTAACACTTTATTATATATGTATACAGTAACAAAGATCATATAAATCATTGCCAATTATTAGTTTATTATGGTTAATTAATAGTTTAGAAACCGTAGTTAATACTAGATATGCTACAAATAGTGAGTTCGGCCAGTCGCATGTAGGTGTAGAGCGCTGCGAGCCAATAGGAACGCAGGAAATTCCAGGGATTCGGGCCAGAAAAAAATACACGAAATTAGATTGTTCGAGTCCCGTCTTGACCACAAATACCATAAAGTGTATCTAGATTAAAAAATGATTACAAATTCATGTTAAGTACGATTTACATATAATAAACTAACGTTGTGCACAGAATAGAATAAAACTTGTGAGATTTGTTCTTGTGTAGGATGTACAAAATGTGCAATTATCTAAATAAACATTTACATAATAAGGTAGTTTTCTTTAATATAGAAAATATTTGAATGTGAATAATTGTAAAGAACATTTTGATAATATTTTAGACCTTTATTTTTTTTAGAGATATTCACATTATATTTGTTTAACTATGTACAGAAATCCAATATATATATGATATATAACCAGTAAACACCAAATAGTCCGTTTCTGATTTTATTTATAGCACAATAATATACATATTATTATGTAAAACTGAAAAAGGTAATGTATTACTTATAGATTAAACAACAATAACATTAATAATAATAATAATAAAATATAAAGCTGTGGAGAACACAGGAAAAACAAGATTTTTTAAATTAAATAATTATGTACAGTTTAATAATAACAGTTATTAAAGGGTTAGTTCACCCCAACATGAAAATTCTGTCAGTACTCACCCTCATGTTGTTCCAGCCCCGTAAGACTTTCGTTCATCTTCGGAACAAAAATTAAGATATTTTTGATTAAATCTGAGAGCTGGATCACTCCTCCATAGGCTTCTGGGAATGAAACCTGACAGCCTCGAAAAGTCATTAAAGGTCCCGTTCTATGCCCCTTTTTACAAGATGTAAAATAAGTCTCTGATGTCCCCAGAGTGTGTCTGTGAAGTTTCAGCTCAAAATACCCAACAGATCATTTTTTACAGCATGTTTAAATTGTCTTTTTTGAGGACTCAGAAAAACGCTCTGTTTTAGTGTGTGCCCTTTAAATGCAAATGAGCTGCTGCTGCACGACACAGGGGGCGGAGCTTCAAGAGCTCGCACTCAGACTCTTAAATGGCGCTTTTCCACTGCATGGTACGCTCCGTTCGGTACGGTTCGATTCGGCGCGGAACGGTTCGGTTCGGCTTCGCTTTTCCACTGCGTGGTACGACTCGGCTCGGCACGGTTCGGTTCGCTAGCTCGGTTGCTTTTCCACTGCAGTTAGTACCCATTCAAAGTGGGTGGGACTGATCGTTACACTGTTTGTAGGTCCGGTGATAGCCGTGTGCGGCTAGAGCTGAGCTAGCTGCTACTTCTTGGAACACTTTTTCATTCTGTTTTGCCCCATCCAGCTCTCGCTGGACCCGCTCCTAGGCAACCAACGAGAGGAACGTCTGCACCTCGACCACGATTCAGCCATTTCCTTTTTAAAGTGTTGATCTCTTCTTTTTTTTCAAGTAAGTAAAACACAGGTGCTACCGTGTTGGCTGTTGTCTACTGGTTATATGACTCTGTATAGCGGTCTCGTGTCGCAAATCCAATGACGCTGGTAGTGACGATTCTGTCTGTCTGACCAATCAGTGATATGCAGTGTTTCACGTCACATTTTAGTACCGGTACGGTACGCTTGGAACCTCAACAGATCAGGTACCATTTAAAGCGCGCCGAAGCGCACCGTACCGTACCGTACCATGCAGTGGAAAAGCACCACAAGTGAGCCGTACCGAACCGAACCGTACCGTACCATGCAGTGGAAAAGCGCCAAAGCGTGCCGTACCGAACCGAACCGTACCGTACCATGCAGTGGAAAAGCGCCAAAAACGTACTCACACTAGGCACGGTTGCCATGAACCGGGTCCAAGTACGATTGTCCCCCCTCCCCACCTGGCCTGTACTCACAGAGGGTTTCAGCATTCGTGCCGGAGCACGCTTACGTCATTATGGTGCGACGGTTTCGGGATAAACAAGAAGAGCGGCGCTCTCAAAACACAATGGAGTCCATCGCTGTTCCGTGCTCCAGCACGGTTAGCGCTCACAGTGCATGCGAACCGCGCCCGAGTCCAACTGAACCGTGCTCTGGCCCTCCTCTTCCAAGTGGGCCAGGGCCGTCTAATCGAGCCGCGCCCGGGCACGGTTCGCAGCACTCACACTAGTCAAACGAACCGCGCTTTGATGGTCAAACGCACTCGGGCACGGTTCAAACTGCTAGTGTGAGTACACCCTTACGGTGCGTGTCCACTGGCACGGAGCGAGCGGAGCGGAGCGAGCGTTTTCAATTCAATCCTATGGAAGTCGAGCTTCACGCTCGCGTAGTGCATTTTGGGATTGACAGCGGACCGGTGAAAGCGATGAGAGCGTCAAAAGGTTGGGCAGTTCTCGACTTTATGCAAATATCAAGCGAAAAACACGGTCGGCAGCCAATTGATGTGCGGTTCGGGATGTGACGTCTGTTTTGAGATTTTAAAAATATGCAAATTGTGCCGGAGTTTATGCTGGATTTAGTGCGTAAATCATTTTGTTTACAAATTAGACGCTTTGCAGTTGTTATATGTTAAATAATTCATGTTGGATGTGTTCATTGTGATTATACTGGCTGGGTTTATAAAAGTTTATAAAATTGACGGTATATCTTTGCTTGGTGCACTTATGTAAACAAAGTTTGTCTATTTCTGAATGTAATCGCGTGCATCTCTGATGATTATACTGTGTGTATGTTGAAAAAAAAAAATAGATTAAACACACTCGCAACAGACACACCCCAAAGCGGAGACGTTATAGCGTTGCAAGCGGCACTGAGCGGAGTTTTGCCGCTGTAGTGGACACGCACCGTTACGGTGCGTGTCCACTGGCACGGAGCGAGCGGAGCGGAGCGAGCGTTTTCAATTCATTCCTATGGAAGTCGAGCTTCACGCTCGCGTAGTGCATTTTGGGATTGACAGCGGACCGGAGAAAGCGTTGAGAGCCTCAAAAGGTTGGGCAGTTCTCGACTTTATGCAAATATCAAGCGAAAAACGCGGTCGGCAGCCAATTGATGTGCGGTTTGGGATGTGACGTCTGTTTTGAGACTTTAAAAATATGCAAATTGTGCTGGAGTTTATGCTGGATTTAGTGCGTAAATAATTTTGTTTACAAATTAGACGCTTGCAGTTATTATATATGTTAAATAATTCATTTTGGATGTGTTCATTGTGATTATACTGGCTGGGTTTATAAAAGTTTATAAAATTGACGGGATATCTTTGCTTGGGACAAAATGTAAACAAAGCTATTTCCGAATGTAATCGCGTGCATCTGATGATTATACTGTGTGTATGTTGAAAAAAAACATAGATTAAACACACTAGCAACAGACACACCCCAAAGCGGAGACGTTATAGCGTTGCCAGCGGCACTGAGCGGAGATTTGCCGCTGTAGTGGACACGCACCGTCAGCGACCAGTAAAAACGCCGCGCGCTCAGCGCTTCAGCGTGAAAAAAACGCTCAGCGCCTCGTTGCGCTCATGGCGTTTGAAAAACGCGGCGCTCCCATTGAAAACAATTGGAAATATACGCCAGCTGCGAGTAAAAACGCTTTGGTGGACACACGGCCTTAGGACAATTTCATCTCATGGAATAATGATAACATCAGAAACTCTCAGTAACGGTGTTCATTTCGAGTCGGACAAAATCAATGCCTACAGAGTCAGAGGGCTGTATAGAGATGGAACAGGTATAGTTTAGTAGTTTAATTGCGGTTATTATAACGTATTTGTCATCTGCTTGTATGTATCCAGCATTGTTTATTAGTAGTGATGGGCAGATCGAGGCTTCGTTATTCAAGCAATGAAACAGTTGAACCAAATGGTCCATATTGTTTCGAGGCTTCGAATCAATCCGACACCCGTCTCCACGGTGACACCTAGTGGTCACTTGCATGTGTTGATCTGAAAAAACCTTGACGAGCCATGAAAATTTGTTGTTTTTTTTATTATTGTACTTTTCTAATATGTGAATCTTGTAACCTATATAGGCTCCTCACTGTGCATAATGTTATTTTGGTCCTGCAAAATGAATATTAATAAAATAAATCAAGCCACAATGTCTCACTTTTTTACATATTTTTATTCAAAAATATAAATTTCTCTGCTGTGGAAGGACTTCTCAAATGGCGCATCATGGATGATGTATTGTTGCAGTAGGCGAGCTGCCGATCACAATACACACATCTCAGACTGATCTCATGAAACTGCGTATGTATGACACGCCAATTCGTATTTCCATTTTTGGCGTGCTATCAACACGCATAATCGCTTTTCAGCGTGTTTATGAACGCCGTTGACTTAACGTTACATTACTGTATATATAAATATATGACCTACCCCAACCCCGTCCCTAAACCTACCCGTCACTGGTTAATAACATTTATGAGTCTTTTTTTACCATCCTAGTAAGAAAAATATCGCTCCCCAGAATGTATCAAAATTTGGCTTTATTTTGGTCGTATTTTTAACGGCGTGTACATACACGCTGAATCACTCGGACATAACGGCGTAGATATACACGCATACACGCGGATAGCTCAAAATGCGTATAAATAACACGCCACTTGACTTGAAAGTGGCGTGTATGTTTACGCAAAAGTCATGATGTCATGTTGCACATCTCACTTTATTTGTTGTTTCTAAATGGAAATGCTCCCACACCACAGATGTACGGCATCTCTTCTGGGGAGCCTCCATTTTATCTATCCAAATCTATCTAGATATGTATCTCTAATCTATCGATGTAATTAGATATATGTATATAATATGTATCTATAATCTATCTGTGTATTTAGATATGTATATAATCTATGTCTCTATAATATTTCTATATGTAGCCTATCTTTAATCTATCTATATATGAATCTATCTATTAATCTAGCTGTCTATATATATATATCTACACTACCGTTCAAAAGTTTGGGGTCGGTAAGATTTTTAATGTTTGTAAAAGAAGTCTCTTCTGCTCACCAAAGCTGCATTTATTTGATTAAAAATACAAAACAAACCCAGTAATATTGTGAAATAGTATTACAATGTAAAACAGCTGTTTTTATGTGAATATATTGTAAAGTGTAATTTATTCATGTGATCAAAGCTGAATTTTTACCATCATTACTCCAGTGTCACATGATCCTTCAGAAATCATTCTAATATGATTATTTGATGCTCAAGAAACATTTATGATTATTATCAGTTGAAAACAATTGTGCTGCTTCATATTTTTGTGCAAACCGTGATTCATTATTTTTCAGGATTCTTTGAAAGTTCAAGAGAAAAGCATTTAATTAAAAAAGTAATATTTTGAATTATTATAAATGTCTGTACTGTCACTTTTGATCAATTTAATGCTTCCTTTCTGAAGAAAAGTATTAATTTCTTTAAAAAAATAATAATTCGTATTGACCCCAAACTTTTGAACGGTAGTGTATGTATCTATTAATGTGTCACTATATGTAGGCTATACTCGGTGTCTCTAGCCTATCAGTCAATGTGTTGTGTAAATTTAAATGTAAGCCTAAATAAACAAATCGCACTATAAATGTCACTATATCACCAAAAATCCACTATCTCAAAATCAAACTCCTTTTACAAAAACCCATGATGTCAATATGCGTTAATTTCACTTTTATACAGATGTGCGATTGTGTGGTCTGTTTCCGACCGTGTCAATCAAACGCTCATTCGGCGGATCACACCTGGGGCATGTTCAAGATCACAACGGTGCGCAACGTTTTGCTACGGTTTCTGTGTTGAACGTCATGTTTCCTGGAAACGGCTTGCACCGTTGTGCAACGGGGTTTGAGATGCGTTTTCTCTTGTTTGGTGGGCGTGTCAGAACTCCAGTCCAATCAGCAGCAACATCTATATACAGCATGCGGTATTAAAGTGAACGCGCAATGGAAGTAATTTACAAATGTGTTCGATACGCAACAACTGAGGATATTAGAAGACATGTTTGTCGTAAGTTTTATTGTAAAAATATAGGATATCAACATAATGATGTAGTTGTTTATATTTTTAGTTTCATTGCAAGTGTATGACATTTTGTATAAAAATAAACAATGCATGTAAAGTGCTTTTCCTAAAAATGAGAAAGAAAATACAGGTTATTAATAAAACAGTATGAACAACAAATAAAGTCAGTATGTGAGGCTAAATAGATGTGTTTTAGTCTTTATTAGGTAAGATGTGCTTCCATTTCAGTTTCCACAAATCCCTTCACTCGATTGGGATGTTCTCTTGTGTTCTCCAATAGTATCCAGCTGCAGACCCGCAGCACCACCAGTTTCAGAACCCCAGCGCCAGAACCAGAGGTAAGGGGCGGAGCTTACGTTCTAACACCAGCGCCAGAACCGGAAGTGAGGGGCGGAGCTTACGTTATAAACCAAGTAACGCCACCTAACGTTTTGAAGCGTAATTTGCTTAGACACGAAATGGCGTGCTTTTATTACACACGAAACCTCATACTTTATATGTGTCATTGTATTATGAGAGTTACTTCCGGGCATTTTTAATATAACTTATGGGCATTTTAATATAACAGTTTAATTATTTTAGCTAAGCAGTTTATACATAAGTGTAGATTTATGAATGTAAGACCTTTGTTTTTGATTTTTATGAAGGAGTTAACTCTGTAGAAAGCTTTGAAAGATATAAAAACAAGACAAGCCTGGGAGGTTTCAAAATTATACACAATTTGATAACTGATTAGACCTCTGTGTTATTTTATGTTCTATTTATTTATTTATTTATTTATTGTGTTTACAAATCTTAAATTGTTTTGATATTGAAGGTATGGTTAATATGAATTTGTAATGCCTGATATTGATTGTTTAATAAAAAATAAAAAAAATCTATAAAAACGTATGGCCATTTTATATAAAATATACTTTATTTCACAAGAACATGTGCAGCATGTTTTTCTTCATGTAAAATAATAATGTCAAAAATCTAAAAAAGAGAGAGAAAATTCGGCATTGTTTTAAAAGAAACAATAAATATGTATACAACAAATGACCACTTCACCCATATTTTATCACAACAATCCTGTATAAATTTAACTTACAATGTATCAAATGAGGAACTCACTCTCAGGCCCATTTTTTCCTTACATTCTTGCAAAAATAACTATAATGCAAAAATAATAATTCCGCCCCTCCCTCTTTTCCGGTTCTGGCGCTGGGGTTCTGGCGCTGGGGTTCTGAAACTGGTGGTGCTGCGGGTCTGCAGCTGGATATGTCTCGTGTTCTGGGCGGCAAGTGCAGAAGCTGTAACATCGGCATATTTTGTATTAACCACATATTTATACTGACTTCATCATGCTCCGAAAATTCTTCACAAAGAACACAAAAAGCCTTCTCAGCTGCAAGTAGGAACTCTTGCGTCATCACAACAGTGTGTTCAACGCATCACCGTTTCTGTTTAAAAAACGTTCTGCAACGTTTTGTCGGCGCTGAACGCAGCCCTGATGAAACAGTTAGTGAAACACTTCGAGGCTTCGTTTGGCCATAGTCACGTGACATGGGTGTTTTGAATCACGCTTCGAATGAGTAGGCTTGTTTGAGATGCGCCTCGCCTCGCCTGAAAAGTAGGCGAGAGTAGGCGGCTGCAGTGAGAGGAGGAGTGAAAAAAGCGCAGGCAAGACGGACAGATCTCGCTTCTCGCAGTGGATCAGACACCTGTGAGATCAAAGACGGATATCGCGGGATTCACGGGATTCACACTCGTGCACAGTGTTGCTAATAAACTGGATGTAATTTAAGTTCTGTTGCTTTTATATGAAAAAAAATATAATGAACAAGACACCCAAAGTACTTGTTGTTTAATTCCATTCCAATTGAGTGTTTATCAATCATTTATTCTTTAATACAGACATAGGCTATGTGTTTTATATATATATATATATATATATATATATATATATATATATATATATATATATATATATATATATATATATATATATATAATATATATATAGATATAAAATGACATTGCATAACCCATAGAGATCGCACTGTCTGAGAGTTTGGGAATATTCACACATAACATATACACATAAAGCACGATTTCCGAGTTTTAAAACCAAACATTTTAATAGAGAACAATACATCATGGTTGTTTAAACCAATCAACATTAAGCTGTGTCGTCAGCAAGTCATTTCCCATCATGCTTTTGATCAGCGCAGTCGGTGGAGAGCAACTGCGCGCGACTGCAGAATCCGGCACGTGCGGCTTGCGCTCGCGAGAGCTTTTTGACACACGTCAGCATGACATCAGAGCAAGGCGGACCGCTCTCGGACACATTTCTAACCGGCATGCATTACGCGCTGATCACCGGTGATCGGTTCTGCGCAGATTTTGCTCATCTCAAACAAGCCTATTGATTCGAAACATCTGCGCTTCGGGATCTCGCAAAGCTTCGGAACGACTGTTTCGCGTCAGCCATCCCTACTGCATACTACGTTTGTTAAAAGTTGTACAAAGCAGGAGGTTGTGTATTGTATATTCCTCGATTACTAACATTTAGGAGGATAGTTGATGAATGATGTTGAATTTGCGGTTAATGTTAACAGCAGATGGTAAACCCAGTAAACATTGCATGAATCAAATTATATTTATTTTCAATTAACAATTTGCTTTGATATTCTGTACATCTTTTTACATGCCTTTTTTAAAATGTCTGTGAATCATGATTTTATATATCTGCTTAATAAATACATTAAGTGACTTCTCTGTTTCTGTACTGATTGCAACCACAAAGACCGTTTAAGTACACATAACAATGGGCAAATATACATCAAACTTTTAAAATAAACGACCAAATACTCTAATTTTTACACATGTCAACATTAAATGTTGACAAGGCACTGTTGTATTTAACTAGGGTGACCATATTTTGTCCTGAAAAAACAGGACACTCGGCCCGGAAAACAGATAGGCCTACTCAAATGATACTCAAAGTTTACTAAAAGAAACCTTATTAATTTCAATACATTTAAAGTAGGTTATGCCTCCTCTGTATGGATAGAAATTTGTTATATTGTTATATGAAAACAGGACATGTCCTGGGAAAACAGGACAGTTGGTCACCCTAAACAAGTTACCACATCTTGTGGCATTATAAAGTAATGTACACTTTTTTTTCTTGCACAACCTATGAAAACTTAACATATGCTGAAAATAGCAGGCTAACATTAACTACGATAGCTGCTTTTCAGGTAAAATAGCTTGAGCTTTATGTACAATAGTAATCAACTTAGCATAGGCTTCGAACACCAACACTAAATCAGATGTATCAACGTTTTTTATCGCGGATAGTTTGTCCAAATAGTTTTTTGACAGTGGCATTTAGTTTATCCCAGTAGGACCCCTTCTCTTTTTCTTTAAACATCTCCATTTCTTCCATTCTTCTTCAATTTTACCTCGTTTTAGCCAAACACCCACTATTATACCGAAGGTAAACAGAGATCGTGCCTGTAAAGATGGTGGCCACGTCCCATAATCCAACACGGCGTGACGTACCTCCATATTCCCTATAGCCTAGCTACAAGTCTGCTGTGTCGGACCAGGTCCGAATCATGATCAAAAATATACTGATGAGTTTAATAAAGTTTATTGTACATCACACAAAAGATGAAGCGTCAGTTTTACTTCAGAAAATCACCGCTGAGTAAACAAGTTATAAGAAGTTCACGAGTTGATGGAGCATTCCTGTGGGCGGAGGTTAGTCAGAGAACTGTTCTACTGACGTCATTAAAGAAGGAAGTAGAGGGATGTAGTCCAAACCATAGATATAATATAATACATAAGCTGTGCCCCAATGTGAAGGCTGCATCCTCCGAAGGCCGCATTTGAAGGCCGCTTGGCCGCATTTGAAGGCCGATTGCGTCACAGCGGCGCGACGAAGGCTGTCCCAATTCAAAGGCTGCATCTTTGAAGGCCGATTGCGTATTATTTGGTTAATAAATGCAATACTTGCCAAATACCCAGATGTTTCAGAGACATTTTCATTCAATACTTTATGTACTGCTTCATACAGCGTCTGTTTGAACAAGAATAAAGTTCAACATAATCCTACAACTCCTATCAATGAAGTGGAATCAACGTTTTTTAATCAGTTTTATTTTGATAAACATAACACAGTACATCCCGACTACATGAAAAGAGTGTTTACTGTTATAAAAAACTGAATTGTGAGCTTTAGTGGAACTAAATGTGTGAGAATAAACACAAAACGCACGTGATCGTTGTCATGCCGTGAATCCGGCGAATCGTGGAACAGCTGTGTCGTCATCAAAGCTCCTGCAGCCACTCTTCAGAAGATGTGCTGGCTGAGTCCTCCGGCTACTCTCGAATCGCTCTCGTGGTACTTTGATGGCATACGTCACAGTCACGTGGCGTCGGCGCTGTATCAAGTCGGACAAAATTTCTAACCGGCATGCACTGCTTCAAGTCAGCCGCCGATCGGTCTGCGCAGAGCTGCATGAAGTCGAACAAGCCTGAAGGCTGTCCCAATTCAATTCAGCATCCTTCGAAGGCCGTATTCGAAGGCCGGTTGCGTCATCGCGGCGCGACGAAGGCTACCCTGATTCAAAAGCGACGCCAAATGCGCCCTTCGTTTAACTGTGAAAGGAAGGATACATAAATGGATACTTTGCGGCCTATCCTACCCTGATCTACCCCATAATTCATTGCGCACCGGTGACTACAGCATTTTTAGTGCAGCATTTGGTGTGTTGCCTACAGTTCAAATTCAAATGTTGGCGTTCAACTTTGCGTTTTAAAAATACAAAAACCGTTCATTTTTCGTTTTTCAATTACGGGTTAAAAAAATGAAAAACGAATGGATGCAAATTTACATGGATTATCAAACTAAAGATAGTTTAGTGATAGTTATCACTATTTTTAGTGATAGTTTTTAGATTAAAGTCTTTGATTTTACTAGTATTTTAATTGACTATCAAACTTCTTTTTTTAACCCCTAATTGAAAAACTAAAAATGAACGATTGTTGTATTTTTAAAAGGCAAAGTTGAACACCAACATTTGAACTGTAGGCTACACAAATGCTGCACAAAAAAAAAAAATTATGACTTTTTGCCCCTTTATTAAACATTTAAAATATTCACAAATTACTATGGAAAAAATGTCGATTAGACAGGCCAGATTAGAACCTGTAAATTATATTTTTTTCCGCAGTGCTGAATGAGAAGAGCCATGTCTCTGGAACCATGATTTATGATAATAAATGTGTCTGAATAAATAACGTGGCATTTTAATTGTTCGTTTAAGTGAACATTTCAAGCTTTAGGCTAGGTATATTTTGTTTAAGTTCATTTTTGAGACACGCTCGAGTTCACGGAGATCATGAAAGCGTGATTGATTGTTTTATTTTCTTTTACAAAAGGACAACGTTTTCTTGTTATGTGAGTTTGGACAAATAAAAGTAGTTGCGAATGATGTATTATTCTTTTCTGTATGACCAGAAATTATAGAGTATTTTTCAAGTTGTTTCCACTGTTTATAATGCAAGTGTTCGCGGCCGCACCTCCGTTCCATGCAGTGCGCGCTCCACACTCCCACACACACTTGCGTCAAAATCTTGTGTTTATTTGGAAAAAAGCGCATTCTAAATGTGTAGCCTAAATGTAGGCTAATAATATTATTATCATTTGCGTTGAGTTCACTGAAGACAGTAGGCTAATATGTTAATCATAAAATAATTTATGAATGTTTTATTTTTATATAACCTAATCTTGTGTTGGTGTTATATTTCTTTTTTAAATGTCTTAGAACACGTAGAGCTTCTGTGTTATACGTCACACGTAGGCTCACTATTGGCCGACGCTGGTCATGTGTGTGATGCGTGTGACGTTCAACCAGAAGCTCTACGCAATTACACTAAGTGAAATCTAAAGGCCAAACAGAGAAGGAAATTAATACTTGAAGAAAATCGTTATTTTTGTTTGTTTTTTTTTGCGCTCAAAAAGTATTCTCGTCGCTTGATAAACTTAAGATCGAGTCACTATAGTCACTTGGACTATTTTAACGATGTCTTTAATGACTTTTCGGGGCTGTCAGGTTTCATTCCCAGAAGCCTATGGAGGAGTGATCCAGCTCTCAGATTTAATCAAAAATACCTTAATTTGTGTTCCGAAGATAAAACGAAAGTCTTACGGGGCTGGAACAACATGAGGGTGAGTAATTACTGACATAATTTTCATTTTGGGGTGAACTAACCCTTTAACATTTAGTGTTTACACATCTGAGCAAGATAAAATAATGCAAGTCAATAAAATTAACTTTAAAAACAAACTAAAGTACAAAGTAAACAAGGACAAAACTGTTTGATTTTAATAAACAATGGAAAATATAGCTGCGAGCAGCGATTACGGGCCCAAGCCGGTATTGGCCCTTCATCGCTGCTTGCAGATATATATATAAAGCCGGTGGCACCGCCACCCTGGTGCCTTTAGGGGTTATTGTACACGACGTGACACAAAATATCACATAATATTGTATAATATTCTTCAGCACTGATGATGTTGTAGAAATAGTGCGCTCTGGTTGGTCTGGATTATTCGGAATTTTTTATTTTATACAGAAATAAGTTATTTATAATTCAGATGAGAATAAAGTTATTGTTGATTAAAATGAAGGAAAAACACAGAGTATTAAAACTAAATGGGAAGAAGAGAGAATCTGTTTGTACACGAATAAGAGAAATACAATTAAAAATCATTCATAGACTCCATATTTCCCTTAACCGCAGGCATTTTTTCAACCCCTCTTTATCGCCTATGTGTTTAAAATGCAAAATTGAAATAGGTACCTTAACACATTGTCTGTGGTCATGTAACAGACTGCAAAGGTATTGGTCTCTGGTGTTAGGGGAGATGGAAAGGATATTTAATGTTCAGTTAGATTTTGACCCAGTCTCACTTTTGTTGGGTATACCTAATAGATGCATTACTTCGTCTGCTAATAAGACATTGTATAATATTCTATCCTTTGCTGCCAGGAAAAATATTTTACTTTTACTACTTCTTTTCCATTAATCTGCCTTAAGGTATGGTCCTGTTTTATATAAAAATCTGAGCTACCTTTTTTTTTTGGGGGGGGGGGGGGGGGGGGGGGGGGTCTTGTTATATTAGTATTTTAAGAAAATTCAATAAACATAATTGTAAAAAAAAAAAAAAAAATGAAGGAAAACAAATATATTGATCTGAAATATAGCACATTAATTTTAAATGTATTCAGGTTCAATTACCAAACATACAATCTTAATTTAATTTAAAGCAAACAATACATTTAAAATATATGGGTTGTATGCACATTTTTTTAATATTTATTTTGTAATAAAGATATATATCCAAAAGACAAGGCCTTAAAGGGTTAAACTCTTGTCACTGTAACAGACACAATCTCTCTCTCTCTTCTCTCTCCTCTCTCTCTCTCTCTCTCTCTCTCTCTCTCTCTCTCTCTCTCTCTCCTCTCTCTCTCTCTCTCTCTCTCTCTCTCTCACACACACTCACACACTCACACACCACACACACACACACACACACACACACACACACACACACACACACACACACACACACACACACACACACACACACACACACACACACACACACACACACACACACACACGTCAAGTCACTTACATTTTAGATGCAATATTGCATAAGCAGAAAAATCTGATTTTCTGCTCTGAAAATATAAATATGCATAAAAATTGAATAAGCACTTTGAATATTCTAAACAGAATAAGCACTAGTCGCTAATGAATAAGTACTAGTACTTAATGGAATAGATACTAGTATCTAAAAAAATAAGTACTAGTAGCATGAAAATAGAGACTAGTAGGTTAAAATGATTAAATGTTAAAACGGCTTGCCATATTGGCTCAGAGAGAGAGAGAGAGAGAGAGAGAAAATGACCTTTTAGAGACTAGTACCTTTTAATAGATACTAGTATTTATTTAATAAATACTAGTTCTAAGTCATTACATACTAGTACCTATTAAATAGATACCAGTACTTATTCATTAGCTACTAATACGTATTCAAAAGAATATCTAAAGAATAAGCACTAGTATCTAAAGAATAGGCACTAGTACTAAAGAATAAGCACTAGTCGCAAATGAACAAGTACTAGTACTTAAAGCTGCAGTAGGGAGTTTTGAGAAAACGTTGACTTAGCCTGAAAATTTGAACAAGTACAACTTACAGGTCCCACCCCCTTGGTCAGGGGATCTCTGGATAATCCGTAATTCGTTTGTAATAATAAAACAAAAATACCGTTTTTCTGTTTTTTGTTTCAAAACAAAAAACCAAATAACCGTTTTTGGTGTCAGAATCAAAAAACGAAAAACCAATTAAAAACGGCCCGTTTTTCGTTTTTGGCGATCATTTTTATCGTTATTCCTTTTTGAACAAAAAATGAAGATAGTCTTTGAACTTCACTCAATTCGTTTTTCGTTTATAAACCAAAAACGGAAGTCACGTGGTCTATTCCTTTTTTGGAAGCGGTACTAACCGGAAAAACTTTCAAAATAAAAGTAGCTATAGTTAGCGAGGTGATTGTAGACTAAAACTGAACTAATAACATTTTTTAGTACAAGTACAGTAGCACTGGGTGTTGAAAAAACACTTTAGTTAACTGAAATAAAAATTAAAACTAATAAAATAATAACTCTGGCTGTTAGGGAGAATTAAACATTTGTAAGACCATTGGTGACCTGTAACTTCAGATTAAGACAAGTGAACTCATTTTATATGTATCTTAGGATAGGATGTAGCCTATTTATTTGTAAGTTTCTATTATTCAATTCGCATTTTAGTTCTGTAACATATTTATAGCCCTTCTTGCTATGTGGAAGCTCAGCCAGCAGAGGTCACTCTACCCCTTCTGTGGCGACAACAGGCAACAAGGGTTTGACCTTTTGACTTGTGTTTATATCAAAACAAAACTCTTCCAAAACAAATGTATAAAGTTGTATACTTTTTATTTTCCTTTGCATTTTTCTCCAGTGTAAAGTAGATGAAATATTTTTTTATGCAGCTAGTAGCTCTCATTAGTTATGTAGACCGTGTGAAACCTAGCATTACCCAGTCAATATTTTCAGATCTTTTAGTGCTTTTTTGGGTTTAATTCTGTTTGGTGAACCACCAGGGAAAGGCAGTGCTCTGTACTCTTGGTACTTGTGTAAAGTAAAATAAAAGTGAAATTTTTGAAATTTGAACCATCATATTGGAAACTGATGAATTGCTTTACTCATGGCAGGGGCCTTGTCTGGACCACTTGCCATGAAGGTTGTTTAGTTAGTGCTGCACCACAGCCTGAGGAGCTGGATAACATGTTGCGCCAGACACATTTTACACTTAACAAGAGTATACTCATTTGTTTTTATTATTTATTTAATTATAAATTGATTTGGGGATGCCACAGACACCATACAACAGAACAGACACCACAGAGAAATGACAACACCAGTAAGAGAACGGGGATGGGGGCCTGAGGAAGAGAAAAGACAAACAAACACAAAACCAAGAGACAACCAGCCAAATAACAGCAAATAAACAGCTAACGTAAGAAAACAACTGAGAGAGAATCAAAAGAAGAAACAGTCAATCAAATTAAATAAACACAGCACACCCGTGAGAACTAGAATAACAACAATACATTTAAATAAATAACTTAACCCTCTGGGGTCCTTCGTTTCAGAGTCACACTCAGGACCTTCGGGTCCAAATGGGCCGGAAGGGTTGAATTCATATTTATTAAAACAAAATCATCATTTTTTTTTACTTGTTTTTCATAATATTTTTGAATATTATATATACTCATGAATATGAATATATACTCATGAAAGCAATTTTTGAAATGAGATGGATGCCATCTGGTGGACAAACTGAGCATTTAAAAAATGCAAAACACATATGTAATCTGAATTTATTAGTGTTTACGTGTATAAAAGTGTGTTTGTGTGTGTGTGTGTGTGTGTATGTGTGTGTGTGTCTGTTTTGCACTCTTGATGTTTTATAGATTCACCCTTCACTGTTGTGTGATTTTTTTCTGGATCGTGGCTGATTTGTAAATTGTACGCACAAAAAAGATTATTCAAATCCTGTCCCCAATTTTTTTGGGTGTTCATACCAAGTACCAACAAAGTCACCAAATTTCAGACCATTCCGATGAAGCTATGATTAAAAAAAAAAAAATGTATTTAAATGAATCGGGTCCATTTGGGCCGAAAAGCATAAAGAATACTACATGTGACAACAACAAAAAAACAAAAAAATTGTTTGGGTGAATGTTACATTTTTACCATAAACATAATAGTAGTATTGTTTGTTGGGCTGGTGATAAAGGAAAATCAACCACTAATTTGTGCTCTGGTCACGCTTTTTAACAGTTTCCATTACACTCCATTTAGTGGCACTTGACTTGTGTCCCACTATTTCCAACAGAAGCATTACTAGTGACACTGGGTGCCGCACTTGTAGAACCAATGTCACAATTAGTCTTAGTACACACTTATTTCAATATCCAATTCCACAAAAGTAGTGCCACAATTCAAATATGTGGCTTACCATAAACCATAATGTAAATATCTGAAAGTGACAAGGCCCTTTTCTGGTGCCGGAGGAAGGAGTGCTGTGCTGCTTTGTCCCAGTCCAGCATTTATTTGAAGAGAGCGTGATGGTAGGTGATGGGGCCAGTCTTGATACTATCATCAGTCCTTAAATCCTGCACACAGTGCACAGGCTCACAGCCTCTATTGGGTCAAATCTGGAAGGTCCTGAGATGAGTACCAGGGAGAAAAACTAAATGATTTAACTTTTATTTTACTTTACACAAGTACCAAGAGTACAGAGCACTGCCTTTCCCTGGTGGTTCATCAAACAGAATTAAACCAAAAGCACTTAAAGATCTGAAAGTCCCAGAGCTAGAGATCATTTTAGACTGAGTAATGCTAGGTTTCACACACAAGTCTACATAGGCCTAACTATGAGAACTACAAGCTGCATAAAAAATATTTCATCTACTTAACTAAC
Source organism: Chrosomus eos (assembly GCA_036326025.1). NCBI lineage: Eukaryota > Metazoa > Chordata > Actinopteri > Cypriniformes > Leuciscidae > Chrosomus > Chrosomus eos. Next base: position 32,361,268 of record CM070829.1, on the reverse strand, counting down.
ATAATAAGTAGGCTATATTACACTGTAGAAAAATGCAAAGGAAAATAAAAAGAATACAACTTTATAGATTTGTTTTGGAAGAGTTTTGTTTTGACACAGAAGGTGTAACAGTAGATGGTGGAAGCTGCGCGTGTTTAGCAGATATAGTGCCATATAAAGAGGAGCTGGAAGGCAGGTGAAGTTCTGCACACCCTTCAAACTCAGTGATCGGCTTCTGTTGGTAGCAGTGCTTGAAGGGGGTAGAGAAGGGGGTAGAAAGACATCTGCTGGTTGAGCTTCCACATAGCAAGAAGGGCTATAAATAATATGTTCCAAAACTAAAATGTGAATTAAATAATAGAAACATATAAATAAATAGGCTACCTGCTACCTGAGTTCACTTGTCTAAATCGGAAGTTAGGTCACCAATGGTCTTACAAATGTTTAATTCTCCCTAACAGCGAGTTTTAATTTTATTAGTTTTAATTTTTATTTCAGTTAACTAAAGTGTTTTTTTCAACACCCAGTGCTACTGTACTTGTACTAAAAAATGCTATTAGTTCAGTTTTAGTCTACAATCACCTCGCTAACTATAGCTACTTTTATTTTGAAAGTTTTTCCGGTTAGTACCGCTTCCAAAAAAGGAATAGACCACGTGACTTCCGTTTTTGGTTTATAAACGAAAAACTAATTGACTGAAGTTCAAGATTGAAGGAGCTGTGGAGGTTGGAACTTTTCTGGCTCGGCGTTTTTGCTCTGGATACTATCTCGTTGACGAACCAGGAGTAGATATATACCTGTAATATTATCGGCGGTTGAGCACGACTGCTCCGTGAATGGGTCAGAGGTAGGTGGCTGGAATAATATGGATTATAATGAAGGAGATGATGAAGAAGGTAGGAGACGGATGAGTGATAAAAGAACCAAAGGGAATAAAAGAGTCAGAAATGAGAAAGATAATGACACAGAAAGTGAAGAAGAGGGGCAAGTCATGGTTCAAAAAGAAAGAGAGGAAAAGTATGTAGTCATAATAAGATTTAATGAGAAGAATCAGGGGAGTATGAAGAAAGTTAGCCCACTAGTGCTAACAACAACTCTGGCAAATAAGATAGGGGATATTGAGTATGCAAAGGTTCTAAATGATGGCAATTTATTGGTAAAGTGTGCTGATGTAGTGCAAATGGAAAAAGCGCTAAAAGTCAAAGAGATAGGAAAATGCAAGGTGGATAATACGGGAAGGGTAGGAGCTCGGATGAGAGGAGGAAGCAAAGGAGTGATAACGGGGGTGCCAATAAGTGTTAGCATGGAAGAATTAAAAAAGAATATAAAAGGAGGGAAAGTAATTGATGTACAAAGATTCAAATCAGTAAAGGAAGGAGTGATGAGAGAAAGTGAAACGGTTGTCAGTAGAATTTGAAGAAGAACATGTTCCAAAGAAAGTATTCTTGGGTTTTATGAGTTATCCAGTTAGGATGTTTGTACCAAAGCCAATGGGGTGCTTTAACTGCCAGAGATTTGGGCACACAGCAAAGAACTGTAGTAGGCAGAGAAGGTGTGCTAGATGTGGAGGAGACCATGAATATGGGAAGTGTGATACAGGGATTCCACCGAAATGTTGCAGCTGTGGAGGTGCCCACAATGTGGCATATGGAGGGTGTGAAATAATGAGACGACAGGTTAATATTCAAAAAATAATTGTGGAGGAAAAGATATCTTATGCTGAAGCTGTAAGAGTGTCAAAAGAGAGGGTAGATGAAATGAGAGAGCCAGTAGTTATGGAAGAACAAGTACAACATCAAAGAACCAATGATAGAATGTATGTGGGAAAAAGAGATCTAGTAACATTCATAGCAGGGGTGATTAATAGTACTGCAGAAGTTAAATCAAAAAATGAAAAAATCCAGTTGATAGTTAAAGCTGCAGTTAATCACTTAGGACTGGTAGGACTGACATGGGAAGACGTGAGAGAGAACCTCACTATTCAGTCAAGCCAAGAAGTATCATGGGTTGGTTAATAATATTAATGGTAATTCTATTACAATGGAATGCAAGAAGCTTAATGGCAAATGGCCAAGAATTTAAGCATTTCATTAATGAATTGGAAGAGAAACCAGATGTGATGTGTATACAGGAAACTTGGCTGAAACCAAATCTTGATTTTGTAATACATGGGTACAATGTGTTAAGGAAAGATAGGATGGATGGGGGAGGAGGTGGGTGTGCCACATTTATAAAGCTTGGATTGACACATAGGTTAATAGGAATGGGGGTTGATCAGGAATACATAGTGGTGGAGGTGTGGGAAAGAGGGGAGAGGATAAGTGTTATTAACTACTATAACCCATGTAAAAGGTTGATGATTGATAAATTATTAGGTATTCAAGGTCAGGATAGACAAAAGTAATCTGGTGTGCAGATTTTAATGCTCATAGTCCTGTGTGGGGGGGAGTACAAACAGATGCAAATGGTAGGATAATTGAAGAATTAATGGACGAAAGAGAATTGGTCAGTCTGAACGATGGAAGTGGAACTAGGATAAATTTAGTAACAGGAATGGAATCTGCATTGGACCTAACTTTAGTGTCTAATAATCTGGCAGGAAATACTAGATGGGAGGTTTGGCTAACAACTACACTGGGTAGTGATCACTACCCAGTTTTATGTAGAGTAGGTGGGAGACAAGAAATAAGGGTAGAAGAAAGGATCCCAAGGTGGATATTTGATAAAGCAGACTGGGATCAATTTAAGAAGATGAGTGAAGAAATAATGACTAGGATTGATACAGAAGGAAGTATAGAGGAGATAAATGACAAAATTACTTCAGCAATCATAATGGCAGCGGAAAAAGCTATTCCTAAAGGGAAAAAAAGAGGTAATCGAAAATTGGTGCCTTGGTGGAATGAAGAGTGTCAAAAAGTAGTGAGGAAAAGAAATAAAGCGTTTAAACTAGTAAAGAGGGATCACAACATGCAGTCACTAATTCAGTATAAAAAAGCGCAGGCAGAAGTGAGAAGAACTATTCGACAGGCAAAGAGGGGGAGTTGGAGTAAATTTTGTGATGAAATTGGAAGGTCAACACCGGTGGGTAAGGTATGGTCAATGATAAAGAGGATGGGTGGAGATAGAAGACAGTGGGAATACCCAGTGTTGATATTAGAGGAGGAGATAGGTGTCACTAATCTGGAAAAGGCAGAAATAATGGCAAAGTCATTTACAAAAATACATAGTTCAGAAAATTTATCAGAAGAAGAGAGAAGAAGAAGGACAGTAACTTTAAATCAAAATATGCAAGCATTAAATAGGAAGGAAGAAACTGATAGTAGCATTGATGAGCCGTTTTCTCTGGCGGAATTGGTTAGAGCGATCAAAAGAGCAAAGCCTACTTCTCCAGGAAAGGATCAGGTGAGTTATGTAATGTTAAAACACCTTGGAGAAAGATCACTATTAAAGGTACTGGAGGTATTTAATAAGATTTGGAAGGAGGGAAAACTGCCAGTTGCATGGAAAGAAGCAGTAGTGGTTCCAATTAGGAAACCTGGAAAGATCCAAGTAAACCCATAAGCTATAGACCAATTTCTTTAACATCTAACTTGTGTAAGATAATGGAGAGGATGATAACAGAAAGATTGTCATATGAATTGGAGAAAAGAGGAGTATTGGTAGGTTGTCAGAGTGGTTTTAGAAAGGGAAGGAACACAATGGATTCAGTAGTAAGATTAGAAACTGAAATAAGAAGGGCACAAGCAAATAAAGAGTCTGTAGTTGCAGTATTCTTTGATATCGAAAAGGCCTATGATATGATGTGGAAGGAGGGGTTATTAATCAAGTTGGATAAAATAGGGGTAGGTGGCAATGTATTTAACTGGATAAAAGATTTTCTGTTTGGTAGGGTAATTCAAGTGAGAATAGGGGCGGAATTGTCAAGAAAGTATGAGGTTGGGAATGGGACACCTCAAGGAAGTGTGATAAGTCCTTTGTTATTTATTATAATGATAAATGATGTCTTTGTGAATGTTTCAGAAGACATTGGAACATCATTATTTGCAGATGATGGGGCAGTGTGGAAAAGAGGAAAGAATATAGAGTACACAATAAGGAAGGTACAGAAAGCAATAGATAAAGTGGTAGAATGGGCGTATGACTGGGGATTTAGGTTCTCAATAGAAAAGACTCAGACAGTATTTTTTACGAGGAAAAGAATTCAGGAAGAAATTAAACTAATGATGTATGGGAGAGAGTTAGAGAGGGTAAATTCCATTAAGTTTTTGGGAGTGATTTTAGATGCAAAGTTGACATTTGCAGAACATATAAAGAAAATGGAAGACAAGTGCAAAAAAGTAATTAATGTGATTAGATGTTTGACAGGAAGAGAGTGGGGAGCCAGTCGTTCATCGCTTAAAAGTATATATGTGGCTCTGATAAGATCAGTGTTGGAATATGGGAGTGTAGTGGTTGGGTCTGCGGCAAAGTCTCTTTTAATGAGGTTAGAGGTTATTCAGAATCAAGCTTTAAGAATTTGCTGTGGTGCTTTTAAAACTTCCTCAGCTCCGGCCATACAAGTGGAAATGGGAGAACTACCACTGGAATTAAGAAGGATTCAACTGATGGCAAATTACTGGGCTGGATTGCAGGGCCATAATGACTCGCATCCCACAAAAGCGGTATTGCAGGATTGCTGGGAAAATGGAAGAAAGTTAAAGGAAAATTTTGGTCGAATTGGAAATAATGTAGCTAAAGAGTTAGAAGTATATAATCTTAGAATAAGCCCTACAGTAGTTTTGCCAGAGATTGCCCCTTGGAAGATGACATGGCCTGAGGTAGATTGGTATGTGCATGAGGAAAAAAGGAAAGGAAAAGAAGAAGTAGATCTGAAAACTATATTTAACAATAGAGTAGGTGGAATCTATAGTGAATTTATGCAGATTTATACAGATGGATCTAAAAAAACAGAGACCGAAGAAACAGGGTTTGGGGTGGCAATTCCAGGGAAAGAAGTAGAAATTAGTAAAAAAACATCTAATAATTTAGGGGTATATACAGTAGAGATGATGGCAATTTTAATTGCTTTACAATGGGTGGAAAAGGTTAAGACAGGAAAAGGTTTTAATATGCTCCGATTCATTATCAGTCTTGGCTAGTTTAAGGTCATTCCATTCAAAAGCTCGGCAAGATATCCTGTATGAAGTACTTCAATTGAACATAAGATTAAGTCATATGGGATGTCAGGTTAAATTTATGTGGGTCCCAGCACATGTTGGCATTACAGGTAATGAGATGACAGATAGGCTGGCTAAAAGGGCACTAACAAAAGAGAATGTAGAAGTGCAGGTTAATGTAAGTAAAGCAGAGGTCAAAAGCATAATTTGGGAGAAAATAAATAAAAGGTGGCAAGAGAGGTGGGACAGAGAGGAGAAAGGGAGGCACTTATACCAAATTCAGAGGAGTGTTAAAGAGGATAGGGTTGGAAGTGGGAATAGGAGAGAAGAGGTTGTGATGACGAGGTTAAGGGTGGGACATTGTTCGCTGAACAAAACACTAAAGATGATTGGGAAGCACCAGACAGGGTTGTGTGAGGGATGTCGAGAAGAGGAGTCAGTGGAGCACATAATTATGAGATGTAAGAGATATGAAATACAGAGGCAGGTAATGAAGAATAAGTTGAGGCAGATTGGGGTGCAGGAGATTACATTAAAAGGGTTATTAAGCGCAGTAAATGGGAAACAGAATAGAATACTGATGTCTTTTTTAAGGGAAGCGGGAGTTTTTAATAGGATTTAATCGATAAATAAAGTGTGTTTGTATGTGAGTGTTTATTTGAGGGAGTGAGTATTATGTAAGTGAAGGAAAGAGAATAGACAAATATGTATAGTAATCTATTATCTGATCCACACTCCGGAGCAGAGGGGGGCGGTAATGCACCAAAAAGCTGGATGCCAACCGCCGTAAAATTGGAAAGAAGAAGAAGAAGACTGAAGTTCAAAGACTATCTTCATTTTTTGTTCAAAAAGGAATAACGATAAAAATGATCGCCAAAAACGAAAAACGGGCCGTTTTTAATTGGTTTTTCGTTTTTTGATTCTGACACCAAAAACGGTTATTTGGTTTTTCGTTTTGAAACAAAAAAACAGAACGCTATTTTCGTTTTATTATTACAAACGAATTACGGATTATCCAGAGAACATTTTTGAAAGACTGGTTAAGTCGTTCTCCCGTTACTGGTAGGCCTACTCAGATTTTCCCTGACATTCAATAGTCTCATTTTCACTGTTACTTTTCAACTGTTCTTGGAGCAGCCTCAACTCTGATTCTGTTAGGTGTTTTTGAAGAGAACTTTTCCTTTGTGTTCCACTCACTGATGGAAGAAGACAACGCTCTCTGTTGGTCTGTGTCAGTTCAACAGGGATTCTACGTTGAACACACGGTGTCCGTCACCGTTCTCGTGAAGTGTGTTCCTTACACCCGGTCACGTGCTGTTGCGCTGTAATCTTCAGTACACTCACGTTTCTCCTCAGATCGTATAAATCTTTCGCCTTTTACTAAAGATTTCCGTGGGGAGGGGTCAGGGGATCTCTGGATAATCCGTAATTTGTTTTTAATAATAAAACGAAAATACCGTTTTTCTGTTTTTTGTTTCAAAACGAAAAACCAAAAAAAACGTTTTTGGTGTCAGAATCAAAAAACGAAAAAACAATTAAAAACGGCCGTTTTTTCGTTTTTGGCGATCATTTTTATCGTTATTCCTTTTTGAACAAATAATGAAGAGAGTCTTTGAACTTCAGTCAATTCGTTTTTCGTTTATGAACCAAAAACGGAAGTCACGTGGTCCATTCCTTTTTTGGAAGCGGTACTAACCGGAAACTCTTTCAAAATAAAAGTACCTATAGTTAGCGAGGTGATTGTAGACTAAAACTGAACTAATATAACGTTTTTTAGTACAACTAAAGTAGCACTGGGTATGAAAAAAACACTTTAGTTAACCGAAATAAAAATTAAAACTAATAAAATAGTAACCCTGGCTGTTAGGGAGAATTAAACATTTGTAAGACCATTGGTGACCTGTAACTTCAGATTAAGACAAGTTAACTCATTTTATATGTATCTTAGGATAGCAGATAGCCTATTTATTTGTAAGTTTCTATTATTCAATTCACATTTTAGTTTTGTAACATATTTATAGCCCTTCTTGCTATGTGGAAGCTCAACCAGCAGAGGTCCCTCTACCCCCTTCTGTGCACAACAGGCAGCAAGGGTTTGACCTTTTGACTTGTGTTTATATCAAAACAAAACAAAACTCTTCCAAAACAAATGTATAAAGTTGTATACTTTTTATTTTCCTTTGCATTTTTCTCCAGTGTAAAGTAGATGAAATATTTTCTTATGCAGCTAGTAGTTCTCATTAGTTATGTAGACCGTGTGAAACCTAGCATTACCCAGTCAATAATGATCTCTAGCTCTGGGAATTTCAGATCTTTTAGTGCTTTTTTTGGGTTTAATTCTGTTTGATGAACCACCAGGGAAAGGCAGTGCTCTGTACTCTTGGTACTTGTGTAAAGTAAAATAAAAGTGAAGTTTTTGAAATTTGAACCATCATAATGGAAGCTGATGAATTGCTTTACTAATGGCAGGGGCCTTGTCTGGACCACTTGCCATGAAGGTTGTTACTTAGTGCTGCACCACACCCTGAGGAGATGGATAACATGTTGCGCCAGACACATTTTACACTTAACAAGAGTATTACTATACTCATTTGTTTTATTATTTATTTAATTATAAATTGATTTGGGGATGCCACAGACACCATAAAACAGAACAGACACCACAGAGAAATGACAACACCAGTAAGAGAACGGGGATGGGGGCCTGAGGAAGAGAAAAGACAAAAAAAAAAACACAAAACCAAGAGACAACCAGCCAAATAACAGCAAATAAACAGCTAACGTAAGAAAACAAATGAGGGAGAATCAAAAGAAGAAACAGTCAAACAAATTAAATAAACACAGCACAGCCATGAGAACTAGAATAACAACAATACATTTAAATAAATAACTTAATGAAAAGCATAAAGAATACTACATGTGACAACAACAACAACAAAAATTGTTATTTTAAACGTTTGATGTATATTTGCCCATTGTTATGTGTACTTAAAGGGTCTTTGTGGTTGCAATCAGTCCAGAAAATCATGATTCACAGACATTTTTTAAAAATGCATGTAAAAAGATGTACAGAACATCAAAGCAAATTGTTAATTGAAAATAAATATAATTTGATTCATGCAATGTGTCCTGGCTTTATCATCTGCTGCTAACATTAACCGCAAATTCAACATCATTCATCAACTATCCTCCTAAATTTTAGTCATCTATGTATATACAATACACAACCTCTTGCTTTGTACAACTTTTAACAAACATAGTATGCAGTGGAGGACAGTAAGTAAGTTTTTCCTCATGATTGCGGCGATCCGGCGTCTTCTCGTCAGCTCCTCGACCTGCTTTCCTTGTTGTTTTTTTCCGAGAAAGAAAGGTGAAAAAACGTATTCCGTTGTTCAGTTTCCTCCCTGAACGATCGTGTGACCTGCTATGGCAGTTGAACTGAACAACCATATCGACGTTTATTAAAATCTCGACAGAAAATCCAAACACAGCCTCCAACACATGCATTTAAATACAGCGGTATTGGGCGCGATCCTGCAAATATGGCGGCGGACCCATAATGCAACACGGCGTGACGTCATCTCCACATTCCCTATAACGATAAAAATGATCGCCAAAAACGAAAAACGGGCCGTTTTTAATTGGTTTTTCGTTTTTTGATTCTGACACCAAAAACGGTTTTTTGGTTTTTCATTTTGAAACAAAAAACAGAAAAACGGTATTTTCGTTTTATTATTACAAACGAATTACGGATTATCCAGAGATCCCCTGACCCCCTTGCTCTCTGCTGCGCTACATGTTGGAAAGAAAGTCAAATCTGTTATGCGCTGCGCAGATGTGGCACTGGTTTCAATTTTTATTTTCTTTTTCATCTTTCTTTTTCATTCTTTGTTTTTTCTCTCATTGCCACTATAGTTCCAACCAGGACATTTAATCAATTTTATCCATGGTCATTATTTTATTGGGCATAATTTCGCCCTGTGGGCCCACATGTTATAGTTTCAATACAGCTGTATTGGCAAAGTAATTGATTTGCCTGAGTTTTTCTAACACCACCTTCTGTCTCTCTTTCCGTTCATACTCAGTCATTCCCACACACACTGTCATACGAGCTGGCCAGCATTCTTGCAGGTTGTGGTTTAAATTTTGACACAAGGTCCAGTCAGGTCACCAGAGCTATGTCCACAAAAATGTCAGCGCTGAGAAGTGCCTTTGGGTTTAGTTAAAACATTTTTCCTTTTACAAATTCTAATAGCCTAAGTACTTTAGAATAGTAGGCCTGTCAATTGTATTTTTTCAAATGCATTTGTTCTTTTCTCATTTGTTGTTCTAATTTTTCCTATTCTTTTTGGTTTTTTGCTCATGAGCTGTTTTAAGAAGAAAATTGGAGACCAATAACATTTCCATCTCATTATCCCAGTTTTTACAACGTTTGTGATTTCATAATTTTGGACTTTTGGAGTAATTTTTTCTCCAATCTATCTATAGTAAATTATCAAAAACAAAATGGAGTGACCAGTAGCATTGTTTTGCCAACAATAATAATTATTCTTTGACATTTTTCCCTATTTTTTCTCTTTGCTATATAATAATTATATCATGCTTTTTGCCCTATATTTGTTTCATAACTAGTCCTCACTATACCAAATCCAGCCTCCGTTTTAATTGTTCGATAATTTTAGCACACACTTTTCTCTTTCAGAAAGCTTTCCTTTTCTTAAATAGCTGGACTTGTACCTAGGGTTGCCACCTGTCCCGGTTTTACCGGGATTGTCCTTCTTTTTAATAACCTGTCCCGGGAAATTTATGCACTCTCCCGGGACACTGAATGTCCTGGTTTTTGAAAGCTACGTGAATATGTATGTACAAAACGTGTTGCGCGCCGCGCGCACGGCAAATGAGAGACCTTGCGTGTGTGTGCTAGTGTGCGTGTCTCAAGAAGCGCGCGCCCCTAAAAGACTTGCATGCGCATGTAAACATGGGCTCTGACGTGTAATGACGTAGAGTTGGCTCATTGGTCGCACGTCAGAGGCGCCCGCGCTATTGGATGTCAGTGTCCGCAGAGCAGCCTATGAGCGAGCCAGACGCTCTGCAGCATAGATATACACACGGCTGTGCAGCTGCAAATGCGTTTGTTTTACAGGCTTCAGTAAATCGAGTAAACTGAGACATTTGTAGGCTATGATAAGAAAAACTACTACATTAAAAATATAATTTTTTGCACTGGAAAGAACATTCTGGAAGTCTAATTCTATTGAATAAGTTTGCACAAGGCTATAGAAAACTGATGTGTGTAGTAAGCCGATGATTTTTGAATGTTATATGTTGTATTTGTTTAAGTTAAAAATAAAACGTATTATGAACTAAACAAATACATGGTTAATGTTTGGCAAAATGATCATGATAGCCTTTATATATCTGAGTGGTAAAAGTCTTGTATATTGATTAAGTCAAGTCAAGTCAAGTCACCTTTATTTATATAGCGCTTTTTACAATACAAATTGTTTCAAAGCAGCTTTACAGAGATAACAGGAAAACAATGTTGTAATAGTATTGTTCAATTGAAAATTAAATGTCCCCAACTAAGCAAGCCAAAAGGCGAAGGCAACAGTGGCAAGGAACCAAAACTCCATCAGGTGACAGAATGGAGAAAAAAACCTTGGGAGAACCCAGGCTCAGTCGGGGGGCCAGTCCTCCTTTGGCCAACGAAACAGTGTATGATTATGAGTTAGGCAGCATAATGTCAGGAGTCAGATGGGATCAGAACTTTCACGATATTATCCAGTTCATCTGGTTGGGTTGGGTCATCCGGCCGGTGAGGAGATGAGTGGTGAGGTGTCCATGGACCTTCACAGCCCTGATAACGCGTGTCGACGTGTCCATGTGATGGTCCTTCATCAGATCTGGATATGCCCTGGATCCGGCGGTCTGCGGTAAACCTCGGGATAAACAGAGAGACTAATATTAGCGTAGACGCCATCCTTCTTATGATGTACAAAGTACATCAGGAATTATGGGAAGTGTTCCCGGTTCCGGCTGATATAATCTATGCAGCCTAACATTGAATTATAGAAATCTATAATGTGTTATGTGTATGCTAAGCCAAAGAAATGTGTTTTTAGTCTAGATTTAAACTGACAGATTGTGTCTGCTTCCCGGACCGTGTTAGGAAGATTGTTCCAAAGTTTTGGTGCTAAATAGGAAAAGGATCTACCGCCAGCAGTAGATTTTGATATTCTAGGTATTATCAACTGGCCAGAATTTTGAGATCGCAATAGACGTGAAGGACTATAATGCGTTAAGAGCTCGCTCAAGTACTGGGGAGCTAAACCATTTAGTGCTTTGTAAGTAATCAGCAATATTTTAAAATTTATACGATGTTTAATAGGCAGCCAATGCAGTGTTGACAGAACCGGGCTAATATGGTCATACTTCCTGGTTCTGGTAAGAACTCTAGCGGCTGCGTTTTGAACTAGCTGTAGTTTGTTTAATAAGCGTGCAGGGCAACCACCCAGTAGAGCATTACAATAATCTAGCCTTGAGGTCATGAACGCATGAACTAATTGTTCCGCATTTGTCAGTGAGAGCATATGACGTAATTTAGATATATTTTTAAGATGGAAAAATGCGGTTTTACAGATACTAGACACGTGACTTTCAAATGAAAGATTGGTATCAAAGAGCACACCCAGGTTCCTAACTAACGTCGAAGACTTAACAGAGCAGCCATCAAGTGTTAGACAGTATTCTAGGTTATTAGGTGAGGAAGTTTTTTGTCCAATGATTAGAATCTCTGTTTTTTCAGAATTTAGTAATAGGAAATTACTGGTCATCCAATTTTTTATATCAGCTATGCATTCCGTTAATTTTGTGAATTGGTAAGTTTCGTTAGGTTTTGAAGAAATATACAGCTGAGTATCATCAGCATAACAGTGAAAGCTAATTCCATATTTCCTAATTATATCTCCTAATGGTAGCATGTACAGAGTGAAGAGCAGCGGTCCTAGTACTGAGCCTTGTGGTACGCCATACTGAACTTGTGATCGATAAGACATCTCTTCATTTACTGCTACAAACTGATATCGGTCAGATAAGTATGATTTAAACCATGCTAGTGCAATTCCGCTAATGCCAACATAGTTTTCTAGTCTATTTAAAAGAATGTTGTGGTCGATAGTATCAAATGCAGCACTAAGATCAAGTAACACTAATAGAGAGATACAACCACGATCGGATGATAGGAGCAAATCATTTGTGACTTTAATGAGAGCAGTCTCAGTACTATGGTACGGTCTAAATCCGGACTGAAAATCCTCGCAGATATTATTTCTTTCTAAAAAGGAACACAGTTGTGAGGATACTGCTTTTTCTAGTATCTTTGACAGAAAAGGCAGATTCGAGATCGGCCTGTAATTGACTAATTCTGTAGGATCAAGTTGCGGTTTTTTAACAAGCGGTTTAATCATAGCCAGCTTAAAGGTTTTTGGTACGTATCCTAATGACAAAGATGAATTAATGATATCTAGAAGAGGATCTATGACCTCTGGAAGCATCTCTTTCAGTAGCTTAGTCGGTATAGGGTCTAGCATACAAGTTGTCGATTTAGATGAATTAACAATTTTGCAAAATTCTTCCTCTCCTATAGCAACAAATGAATCAAAATGTTCCTCACAGAGACTACAATATACTCCCTGATGCGATACTGTAGTAGACGGTTGCATAGTTATAATTTTGTCCCTGATATTATCAATCTTATAAGTGAAGAAGTTCATAAAGTCATTACTGCTGTGTTTCTTATAAACTTCTGGGCTTGAAGCTTTCTTTTTCGTTAGTTTAGTCACTTGTTCAAATAAATACCTAGGATTATGTTTATTTTCTTCTAATAGGGTTGAAAAATAATTAGTTCTAGCATCTTTTAAGGCCTCTCTGTAAGCAATCGAGCTCTCCTTCCATGAAATCCGAAATACCTCTAGTTTTGTTTTCTTCCAGTTGCGCTCCATTTTTCTGGCTGCTCTCTTAAGGGCCCGGGTGTGCTCATTGTACCACGGCGTTGGACTATTTTCTTTGATCTTCTTTAAGCGCAGCGGAGCAACTGTGTCTAAAGTGCTGGAAAAGAGAGAGTTAAAAGTTTCTGTTGCAATATCAAGTTCTTCTAAGCTATCTGGGATGCTGAGATTATGAAACTGATTTGGAAGATTATTGATAAAGCAATCTTTAGTGGCAGAAGTGATAGGTCTAACATATTTATAACACGGAGTCGGCTTTGCAGCCTTGGCTAAATGTAATTTACACGAGACTAGATAGTGATCGGAGATGTCGTCGCTCTGCTGCAGAATTTCAACGCCATCAACATCTATTCCATGTGATAATATTAGATCAAGAGTATGATTACGACAATGAGTAGGTCCTGACACGTGTTGTCTCACTCCAATTGAGTTTATAATGTCTTTAAATGCCAATCCCAATGCATCTTTTTCATTATCTACATGTATATTAAAATCACCAACAATTAGGACTTTATCTGCAGCCAATACTAATTCTGATAGAAAGTCAGCAAATTCTTTGATAAAGTCTTTATGGTGCCCTGGTGGCCTGTATACAGTAGCCAGCAGAATTCTCAAACGTGATTTATTGTTTACACTATAAATTTTTACATTAAGCACCAACACTTCAAAAGAAGTATATTTAAAACTAGATTTCTTAGTGGTTTTCAGAATATTACTATAAATTACAGCAACACCTCCCCCTTTGCCTTTCGGACGAGGCTCATGTTTATAACAATAATCTTGCGGAGTGGACTCATTTAAAGTAATGTAATCGTTTGATTTTAGCCAGGTTTCTGTCAAACACAGCACATCTAGGTTATAGTCTTTAATCTTATCATTAACTATGAGCGATTTTGAATTAAGGGATCGAATATTCAGCAACCCAAGCTTTATCGTTTGCTCATCTGTATTATATCTGTTTTTTATTTGTTGAACATCAATTAGATTTTTAACCTTAGATAGGTTTGGCAGTTTTTTGGATTTCCAAATTCGGGGAACAGACACAGTCTCTATATGATGATATCTAGGTGAAAGAGTCTCTATGTGATGAGATTTATCTGACCTTGGTGACGTGAGGCCGCTAGCAGACGGTCGGTTTAGCCAGTTTGTCTGCTTCCTGACCTGAGCCCCAGATTGTCATGTTTTATCTCTAAGACTATGAGCCAAATTACTAGAGAGAAGAGCAGCACCATCCCAGGTGGGATGAATACCATCTCTTTTCAACAGGTCAGGCTTGCCCCAAAAACTTTTCCAATTGTCTATGAATTCTATATTATGTTGCGGACACCAATTAGACAACCAGCCATTGAGTGAACACAATCTACTAACTATCTCATCACTCCTTCGAACAGGAAGGGGGCCAGAGCAGATTACAGTGCCTGACATCGTACTTGCGAGTTCAAACACCTCTTTAATATTAATTTTGGTGATCTCCGACTGGCGAAGTCGAACATCATTAGTGCCGACGTGAATAACAATCTTAGAGAATTTACGATTAGCATTAGCCAGCACTTTTAAATTTGATTTGATGTCAGGCGCTCTGGCTCCCGGCAAACATGTGACTATGGTGGCTGGTGTCTCTATTTTCACGTTCCGTGTAATAGAATCGCCAATTACCAGGGCACAATCAACAGCATTCTCAGTGGGTGTTTCACTGAGAGGGGCAAATCGATTTGTTATGGTAACCGGAACAGAAGAGTGGTTTTTTGATCCGCGACTAGAGCGATTTCTCACCGACACCCATCTGCCTGGCTGCACAGGCAATAACTCAGCCGGAACCGAATCATGTAAATGGTTCACTATGCTAGGCGCATCCAAAGTAGTATCTAAAGCTCGAGCACACTTACTATCCTCAATTAAAGTTTGGATGCGTGTCTCTAATTCTGAAATCTTCTCCGTCAGCCTGACTGTCTCCTTGCATTTATCACATATAAACCCTATGCCGACGGGGAAGGCTATGGTAAACATATGGCATGATGTGCAAGTGACAATAACAGGACAAGACATTACTCACCGTGTTTGTTGACTGATTCTTACTCACCTGGGCTTTTATGAACTCAGATGTGCGGGCGCGCACGAGAAAAATAAATAAATAACTGAGCGCACGGGGGGCGCCTTAACAGGCTAGCGAGATACTAGCGTGTTGTGCTAACAATAACGGAAGCTAGCGATGTTAGGTAAGCTGTAATTAGTAGTATAAACAACTAGAAATGATAGTAAACGATGGTTCAAAACAGAAAGAAATGCGAGGCTTAGACGGAGCTAACAGCCTCGGAGCAAACACACTCACACACAACAGCAGGCAGCGAGGCAGACAGGAGCCAGACATTAAGACATTAAGCCTACTTTGCTATTAATTTATGTGCAACTTGTAAAAATATTAAATATATATATATATAATGCAACTTTGCCTAATAAGTTGCATTATAATGTGCTATAAAATGTAAGAATTTCAGGGGTTATGTTTCAAAGTTTTCTTCCGTGGGGGCGCGTTGCCAACACCCCTCTCCTCCACCACCCCCCCCCCCCCCCCCCTCCCTATCTGTGTCTATCTGTGTCTCTGACCTTTGCCCTCTTGTTGCTTCCATTAGACACTGTCACTGAAGCCATCTGTAATTTGAACACTCAGAGATCTGCATGAATCAAATTGAACTTTTACAAATAATAATTCAAACTGTCCTTGAGCTTTTAGCTCTTTATCTAAAGTCTTTATCTCTTTATTTCACCTTTTAACCATCTTTTCACTAGTTCTTTAATATAAAAATCACTGGTTGACAACCGCAGTTCCACTATTCTGTTTTTTTTTAGTAAAGCAATTCTTCGTTGCAGGAAAACAAGCTATTTCAATAATCTAACTTGAATTGAGTATAATCCAATTAAATAATTTTTCCTATCATAAAATCAGCCTTCAATCTTTCTCCTATATGCATGCTGCTTAAAATAATCTCTCATGGTGAACAAACTTTTTCCTTACCCATTCTCAACAATTCCCATTTACTACAGTTCTAAGATTGCTGTAAATTATTTATGACTGAAACTTTTGAAACTTGGTCACCCAATCTTGTTCACTGCACATGTTATTTTTTCTTAGCACAAACTTAATCTACAATGGAATAATTTTTCTCACTTTTGTCTTCAGGGATAATGAGATACAAATTTTAGACGTCTTCAGATATAAGATATAATATATTAAACACGTGCATTTTTATCTTTCTTTATCTATTAATATCTTTCATTATATTTATTCATTAAATATATATATTTTATAACTTTAATTTATTTCATTAATATCTTGAAACAATTGTTTTCTTTTTACTATTTTCTTTACTTTTAATACTCATCATTCATGCTTGTCACTCAAGCTCACACACATTTTTTGTCACATATTTTTACCCACAGTCACAATCAGACACAGACACAACACAGGATCCTACAGACAGAACTATGTTCTACTTACAGTGTTTCTCACTGTTTTTACAAACAATATTCCACTGTTACACTTCCCCAACACAGTGAAAAACAACTTTAAACTATCACAGACCTCTGCGATTTACAGTTTTTTTCAATTGCTAAGAAGCGTTTGCCAATTCTTAAAATACTTTTTCTAAACTCTTACAGTTTTTCTCAATTGTTTACACACATTTTCTGAAAGAATGCCTCATATTCTCAGAACTCTACACACAAATCAAAAAAACACACACACAATTGTCAAAACCCCTCAATTCTCCTGCAAAATGAAACTTTACATTCAAAACAATGGTATTTCTTCTCAAAATGGTATTTTGTTTTCAAATGACACACACAAACCATCATTTGAATAGACATTTATAAGAACCAGTTGAACACTGATGTGCTCAATGTAAAACACTGTGATGAATGGAAAACATTTCTCCATTCATCATACAGTTTTTGCCCGTTGCTTGAACACATTTTGCAAAACTTCGCTCATTGTGCCAAAACTCTACACACAAGTAAACATGACACAACACTGGCAAATATACCATTCACATCTGTGTCAAATTGAAACTCTACCATCAAAACCTAAACTCTGCTATCAAAACCTAACATTCCTTTGTCAAAATATAACTCTGATGACAAAATGACACATACTTGCATCATATGCATACACTTTCAGATCAGGGGGAACACACTAGTCTACTTTATATAAAACACTGCAGTCATTGATTTTCACTGTTTATTCAGAAGGCATATTTTCAGGAGGCACATTTTCAAACAACCAAAAAAGCAAATAGGCCTACTCAATATTGTACATTGCAGCACTGCACATTGCAGTAACATGAATTCAGATAAAGCAAATATATATATATATATATATTATTTATAATAGAATAAACACTATACTGTAAAAAAAGAAAATCATGGCAATTGTGCATACGTGGGCTCATGGATCCCGCCGTCTGTTGGGGTCTGGCCACAGGACCTCATCGACATCGCAAGCAATGTCTACTCCCGCTAGGCACCGGGGAAAATATCCTCTTGCATGTCAAAACCATCAAGGTCTTCTAGTCATTCTAGAGAAATACAACCACAAATTGTCATCGGTTTGCTTCTTTTTCTTACATTACTTTACTGTATATACTGTATCATCCACTGTACTGAAACATCTCAATATACTGTAAGTAATCATGGCAGGGGTGTAGCACAAGATACAGGGCCCTATGTATAGGCAGTCCTGATGGGCACCCATGTTCCAAATAAAATATTGACTTTTCAAGGGCCCTCTCTCCCCTTGGGGCACTGGTAATCAGTACTGGTTTTACCCCCAGTCCGACGCCCCTGAATCATGGTATGTTTCACAAAAACTACCACTTTGGCTGCAAAAGGAGCATTAGCACCCTGCAATACCCTGTACACATGATGTGGTAATGTGATATACTGTAGTACAGTGCTGTAAATACTTTTTGAGTAGAGTAGAAGGTAGAGAGGTGAAGACATACCTGTTTTCCAGTCGGAATGTTCTTATATTACAGATGCCACTGTGAAGCTTCCCTCATAGTCAGGCCATGGTTGATGACATGGTCCACCAAAGTTGCTCTTATATCATCAGAAATAGGGGTCCGTGCATGGCCTCTTCGACCTTGTCCTCCTCTTCCTCCTCCACCTCTTCCTCTCCCTCCATCCATGCTTGCAAAGTTCTTGAAATGGCTAAACTGAGGGCTTTTTGTAGCTGGCTGATTGGTGTTCAGTTTTGCAAGTAAGTGCCTTCAGTTGTGTATTTGAGTGGTTGCAATTACCCGATGTGTTTGTATTTTGGATACATGTGTTTTCCAAATGGCACCCTGAGATTTCATTTTTGAACGAAGTGTCTTATGTATGAAATAGAGTGTAGTATTCAGGACCAAGTGTGTTGCATAAAGGAGAAAGTGTGTTGCAGAATTGCAACTAGAGTGCAAAGCAGCGGTTTTGTTTAAGGTATGGGTACATGTGTTTGAGGTATGGAAACAAAAGCTTCAAGTTGTGTTACTTTAGTCTAAGCATGGGTCTATAGTGTTCAAGCAACGGGCAAAAACTGTAATGACTCAGGCCTTTTGTTCAGTGTTACACTTACTACAGACAGTACATACATAAGTATGTTGTGAAATATTTGAGAATGTTGTTTTTATACCCAGAACACACAAATACACGGCAACAAATATATTTTATTTTTCCCACAAAAACAATGGGAGATAGATCGTCCATTTCGTACATCCCAACCAACACAAAGTTTCACATACAGTGGTCTACATACAAAACAACAGAAAAATGTACTGTATGTAGTTACAGTAAAAAAAAAAAAAAAAAAACTATGCTGCATCTTCTGCTTCGGTCTTTTATGCTAAAGCTCTGATTGCTAATTGTAAAACTGTGTGACATGTGTTTGCCCATGTGACGAGTCAGTGTGCAGATCTGAATGGCAGTGTGTTCCTTGTGAAAACAAGAGATTTTGTGCATGAAAATTGTGCCAAATGCAGAGAATTGTGTGTAGTGTTTTGAAAAACGTGTGTTTTAGAACTGCAATTTGAGTGTAAAGCAGGAATTGTGCTTGTAGTTTAGCAGAATTGGTTCAGGGGGTTGGTGAATGAGTTACATGTTGTGGTCATTGTGTCTCAAGTACCAGAAATTGTGTGTAAACAATCGAGAAAAACTGTAACACAGCAACACACCTACATCACACAATTAGCCAAATAGTTAATTTTCTGACCAAAACCAGAGTTTGTTAAATAAATACAAACTCTACATTTCAAAACGCTAAAAACCTTTTTCTATATAAACTAACTCTATCAAAACACTGCAAATCTGTTTCAAAATTGAATCATTCGGTCAAAACACTAGCACTCATTTTCTATCCAACATGAACACATAGTCAATCATAGTGCAATGACTCTCAAAATACTAACAGTTGGTGGCATTACAAAAACTGCATTACTTGTCATGTTTTAGTTCTATCTGTATAGAACATACAGTATGAAATCCATTTTTCCATGAATGAATTCATGGTTCATTAGATAGATAGTATGTGTACAACATAATATCTAAATATGAAGGAGTCATCAATACTTTATAGAATGTACAACTGAATAAAAACAGTAAGTGACAGAATTGCTGCACTAAAGGCTTTATTAGCAATATGAAATTGCTGTCAGTGATCATCAACAAAACTAAACAAAAAAGAAAAACATACATGGCCTTTGGTTTAAAGTGTGCAAAAATAAAACAAAATGACAGAAAAAAGGCACAGATACAATCTTCAGCATTTGGCCACATGTTCTCATCTACATCACATCGGATGTTGTCTCTCGCTATACACCTTGGATAGAAACGCTTGGCATGCCTTATCCACCCCTTATCCACTCCAGCCAGCATCCATGGCATCGAGGAGGGACATTTGGTCTTGAGGCCGATGATCATAAACTTTCTACCTCCAAGCAGAAAGAAATTCCTCAATGGGGCAGAGGAAAGGAGAGTACGGAGGAAGAAAAAGGGAAATCATTCTTGGATTTTCTGCAAACCACATTGTCCCATGTAATCACAAATGTCCTCATGTTTCCGCTCACCTGTTCTGCTTCTGGCAGCAGTTGTTGGTGGAGGTCGTCTAAAAGAAGGCACTCTGTGTTGTAGGGACCAATCTGGCTTTTCTGCAGGGCCAAACCAGCACTTGACTATACCTGGTCAAGTGTCTTGACCATGCTGGTGGCCAGCAGTTACTGTAATACAGTAAATAGCCACTGCATTGATAGCCCTCATGAAATGCAAATCCTGTTGGTTTGTTGAAAAATCCGGATAATGGAAGCAACGGTTGACCGTCTGAAATTAGGCTGGACTCTTTCGCCAGCCTCTCTCAATGATAGACCATGGTTTATCACATGGTCTATAATGGTGGCTCTTCATCAGTGACAACAGCTCTTACTCCCCTTTGAACAGCACCACACATTCTTACTCCTCTTCCCCTAGCTCTCCTTCTCCCTCTCCCTTTCCCTTGTCCTGGTCAAACTAGTCCTCTCCCTCGTCTAACTAGTCTTCTCCATCGTCCAGGCATTTTCTTTCTTTTTCCTCTGTTTGGTTCTGTGCTGCTTTGAACAAAACTAATCCAAAGAGTGAATTTTTTATTGTGTATGTCCATGTAATGGAAATCTTCAACATCTGGCTATGTCTCTGATTGAGATTGGAATCAGCTATTTCTTACTGTAATGATCAGTCATTTAAAAATGCTTATCAGCTGTATGAATTTTTTTTTTCAATATTTGTTTCAATACTTTTGAGCGGATATTGTTAAAGTAGAGGCTTTATACTGTATCTATGGTTTGGAACATTGGGTCTTCATTTCTGGCAAGCTGCGTTAAAGCATTTGTAAAAAAGACTATAAAGATCCATGATTTTGGTATCGGGTATGCTTATATGTAAAGAAGATGTAGGCATTCTAGAAACGTGTTAATTGACAGCATTTTGTGTGAAAACAACATGAATTGTGTTAATGGTATGGTCACAACAGACAAATGTTGTGCTAGTTGTGTTCAGAGTTTTTAAAATGTGATTACAGATTGGACAAAA
Source organism: Chrosomus eos (assembly GCA_036326025.1). NCBI lineage: Eukaryota > Metazoa > Chordata > Actinopteri > Cypriniformes > Leuciscidae > Chrosomus > Chrosomus eos. The sequence continues at coordinate 32,340,039 of CM070829.1, read as the reverse complement.
GGATGTTAGCAATTGAAAAAAAACTGTATTTAGCTTACCCGAGCAGTCCATGGTCATACCTATGACACATGCGGTATCCATAAGCCAAAACATCTAACTCTCCTATTCCATAGGATTTAGCTTAACCCATGCAGTCCCTCGCTATTCGAGGCGGTATCCGTTAAGCCAAACATAACTTCCCTGAGCAGTCTTTTGTTAAATCAATAACAAAACGGTAACCGGAAGTTAACCATCTGTGCGCATGCTAGACTTGTATCCATCCAGGCCCACTTACAAGTAAACACAGATAAACACTGATTTTCCTAAATCAGTACTCTTGTCATCTATCGAAGCCCTCTTGACAAGATATCTTTATCAGTAAGTATAATTCTCTGTGTACATGCTATCTTATTATCTATCAAAGCCCTCTTAATAAGAAACACAGATACTATACTTCATCTGTGTACATGCTAACCTATTATCCATCGAGGCCCTCTTAATAGGAAACACAGATCCTTGCGTACGTACGACCTTTGCGCTAAATCAGCAACACCAGAGATCAAACAATCCACCCAGGATTATCCGAGCACTAGCAAATACTAATGGGAGCTCCCCCGCACTATTACACATTTACATTTACTCGACATCATCAACAACAATGCATGCACTTGTTTCTGGAAATCAAAGATCTTTCAATTTTTTAGTTCTTTAAATTTGGAGAAGCTTTTAAGTGCTTACCGCGCTGGCTCACTGGTGACAACACACACTTTTTCCAAAAGCAAAAATTTGCTCACCTCAAAGTTCAGTGGCCCCTGCTGTCTGTGTCAGTCACCAGTGTGCCTTTCGTGGCTCCTTCAGCTCCTAAGCCAGCCCCACGTTGGGCGCCATTTGAAGTGGATTCAACTTTTCTGTAAATAACTTCGCAGAGATCTTTGATTCAGAAACAATAAGACTTTATTCTGGAACGCCGCTCCGTTCCATAGAATGGCGCTCCAACAAAGCAGAGCGCTCTGGCCATCCGGCCCACTGGCGCGCCCGAGTCTTTTTGGGTTCAGAGTTAAATACATACATCATCTTCCATAGAAGGTAACACACCCTATAGATAGATTTTGGGTGAAGGTTTTGCACCATGTGACATACTGAAATAACACTCTGTTGTCTCAGCCTTCTCCTCTTACAGTCACCCCAGCATTTTAGGCCTTGCAGTCTTTCAAAGTCACAGAGTCCTATTAGAGGACTCATACAAGAAATAATTGTGTATTCTTATAAGGCTAAATTACTTGTTTTGTAAATAATAAAATCTTCAACATTGTCTGCCTACAGCTCCTTGGTACGATGGCCTTCACCTGTCTCAAAAGTAAGGATATTGTAGCGAATTTCAGCATGTACATTAAAATTACCTCCAGTTGTTTACGCCCAGTTTTGAACTGGGGACCTTTCGCGTGTAAAGCGAACGTGATAACCACTACACTACGGAAACTTGGCTTAGACAACAGTCCAACATCTTCTAGCGTACGCTCGTTCAAAAGCGACTGAATCAATAGACTGCCCAGTGTAATGGCAAAAGCTGCTATTTTTGTTGGCAGACCAAGCAAACACCTCATAAGAAATCTTTGCAAAAACCTGCCACAGTTTCCACCCAGTTTCGAACTGGGGACCTTTCGCGTGTGAGGCGAACGTGATAACCACTACACTACGGAAACCTGTTCCCTGCTTGCAGACATAAATATTCAGGTGCACCCTTGTTAAAAAGCATACAAAGAAAAAGAGAGCTAAACCCTTCTAGCGTGACAGGGTCGATCGTCGTCCTTGTATGGTTGTGTGTAAACCTTGAAGTCCTGGAGTTTTGTTCTTGTTTCATTTTGGAAGTTTCATTTTGTTTATTACTAGATTGTACGGTCTGCCGATCGATTGCTCCTGTCTGCCTCGCTGCCTGCTGTTGTGTGTGAGTGTGTTTGCTCCGAGGCTGTTAGCTCCGTCTAAGCCTCGCATTTCTTTCTGTTTTGAACCATCGTTTACTATCATTTCTAGTTGTTTATACTACTAATTACAGCTTACCTAACATCGCTAGCTTCCGTTATTGTTAGCACAACACGCTAGTATCCTAGATAGCAATGAGTCGGCGGACCGCCGGCGGCGCGCCGGAGGCAGTAGAAGCGTCAGAATGGCGAAATCGCAAACACGTTTGACGGCGCACCGCCGGCGGCAGCCGCTTTTTAAAAGCGGCAGCCGCCGTCCTACCGCCTTCGTTCCGCGGCCGGCCCGCAGGCCAGCCGCCGTTCTACCAAAGGCGGACCTTCCGCGGCCCGTCGGAGGCAAACGCTATTTTCGAGCGAGCTGCCCCGCCGCTTATTGCAATTATATATATAATATATAATATATATATATATATATTATATATATATATATATATATATATATATATATATATTTATTTAATATTTATAGGATGCAGTTTATCAAGAATAATGATTGATCAAACCAGACACATTTCCATTTGGCATTTTAATTCCACATTTCAAAGTACAGTAACTGTCATTAAAACAAGATGTCAGATCACTGAAATATAACAGAAAAATACAAATACACACACTGACACACACTAACATGCAGGTTTCCAATTAAATTTTGGTTAAAAAAAAAACACTTGTAAAAAACACTATTGTAACACTTACAATACTTGGTAATAATATAAAGAGGTCAGCTCTGGGATGAAAAGAATTACCAGTAAACTCAAGTAATGAGGATATTTGGTACAAAAGAAAGTGAAGGATACCAAATAATTTGAGGTATAACATCATATTTACAAGTCATTTCTAACAATAGGTGAAGTCGTAATAACAGAGTAAAACCTCTAGAGTACAATATACCATTATAACTGCAATGCTGACCTGTGGCACAAGGATTTACAAGCTATTTTTAACAATAGAATAACAGTTAAGCACTGTGACGGAATGAAGTAGAATATTTAGTACCAGGTAATGTGCAATATCAATTATCAGAGATATAGCTTGGTATAGTATTCCAAGCTATTTTTAATAGAATAACAGTTAAAGGGATACTCCACTTTTTTTTGGAAATAGGCTCATTTTCAAATACATTCAGCTGATTTTCTGACATTTAGAAGAATATCAGTAACCAGACAGTTTCTAGTGCCATTGACTTCCATAGTAGAAAAAATACATACTATGGAAGTCAATGAGACCAGAAACTGTCTGGTTACTGATATTCTTCTAAATGTCAGAAAATCAGCTGAATGTATTTGAAAATGGTAAAACTCAACCGTTTAACTCTGAGGGAGTTGTAAAATGAGCCTATTTCCCAAAAAAAAGTGGAGTATCCCTTTAAGCACACTTGATGGAATGAAAGTAGAATTTTTGGTACTAGTTAATGTGCAATATCAAATATCAGGCATAAAATAGGATTTACAAACTATAATAGAATCGTTAAGCACTGACAGAATTAAATAAGCCAATACTTACACAGTAAGTAGAATATTTGATACCAGATAATGTGCAGATATCAAGTATTAGATGTATAATCTAGGATTTACAAGCTATATTTAAAAATAGAATAGTTAAACACTGTAACAAGGTTTAAGGGGTCGGCTGTGGGTCCCTCTCAGCGGTGCTGCGCCTTTTTCCACCTTCACGATCAGATGCTCCTTTCAGGTAACGCATAACGTTAACCTGGATCTCCTCATCAGTGGCATCCTGGGTCGCCGGGTTCTTCCGGATGGCTCCTGTAGAAAATACAGATCTGTCATTCTATTTGAATAGCATAAGGTCATACACATCTACTTAAATATTAAAAAAAAATATCCAACTTACTTTGAACAATGGTCTTCAGGAACATGTCTCTAAAACATGCTTTATCCCCTACACCAGTCCAGATTGTATTGATGGAAAGGTGATTAGAGAAGATACTCTGAATCATTCGCCACACGGTTGTCTTTAGGTCCCTCCCACATTTGATTGCCAAAAACCGAAGCTGAAAATACAAAAAAGTGTAACAAATTACATTTCTCTGAAGCTTCTCATAAATTTAAAATGTAACAGGCTGTGGATTCAGACTGTAGAATATGCAGTGTACAATCTTAATTTTACTTTTTAGATTACCCTATGGCGTTATAAATGAAATCAGAACACTTACAAATCGTTCCTGGAGCTCTTTATCCTGCCTCATACTGTTGTCAAGTAACGCCAAATCTTCCTGGGTGTCTAGGGGGAGTAACGGATCTCCTGGCAGGGATAACTCTCCAACAGACACATTGGCACTGAAAATGTTGCAGCATAGTGTCCATTTTGTTGTCCATGCTACGGGGTCAGCATTGGGGTCTGATTTGCACCTACAGGGGTTCCCAGAATAAAAGAATAAAGTAGTCAGTCCTGGCCCCTCAACAACTAAACTATGACAGTTATATCTAGGTCTACTACATGTACAGATGGGCCCCAGTGGGAATTAAACCAACGCCTGCGTTGTTTGCAAGTTGTACCTGATTGCCCAGTGCGAGCAAACATCTTCAACATTGTCCCAACTTGCTTCACCTGCTCTCGAAGTGAGCCGCTGTCATCTGAAGCTACAAAATAAAAGGCATATGGTAATTTTGGACACGCACACAAAAGTTAAATTTAAGAAAGAGTGCATGTTCTCACCTGCTGGTGCATTGCTTTCCCTCAGGGCTTGTTTTTCATTCTGGAGTCTCTGGAAATCTACCTAAAAAAAAAAAAAAAATAATAATAATAATAATAAATAATATATATATATATATATATATATATATATATATATATACACACACACACACACAACTAAAGGCACTATTTTCAATACGTTAAAACACTGGACACTAAGACATAGGCCTAGAATATACCTTCATAGCAGAAAACTTCATGCTGTACACGAGGTGCCAGGGGAGTCCAAGGGCCAATAACTGAGCGATGACTTTCTCCCATTGTTTATTCAGGCACTCAAGGAAGTTTTCATATGGGAAGCATGAGATGTTATCAAGGACACCATGCTTCGGCATCTTGTATGAGGTGCACCAAACCAATCCATGCATGTTGTATGTCACATGTTCTTTTCCATAAAGCTTGCTGCAGTGATCAAAGAGAACCAATATTAACCACTGTAGCTACATTGTGAAATGAACTAGCAGCATACTTGTGCGGACAAACAAAATAATTTATTACACAACCTACATTATTATGTTATGTTTTGTTAGAAAAAAAAATAAGTTATACTTAGTCTTTATAGATGTGAAGCTTTGGCTAACTACTGTAAGTAGCTAATTACATTTCTACATGTAACGTTAACCTCATTGTGTCCTGTAACAAACGCAAAACAGCATGTGTTGTTAGCTAACACTTGCTAACGTTAGCCACTCTAGCTACTGGACTAACCTAGCAGCATACTGCAAGAACAAAGATTACTAACTTCACTTGGATATTTTAATATAAAATATAAACTAAAACAATGTAAACATAATATTGCGTTACAAAAAAGGGAAACATATACTTACTTAAACGACGGTAGTCGATGACTTTGCTAGCTAGCAAACTGTAGCCTGTAGTAACTTCGGCAATCTTCTTCTTCTCTTGATTAATGGCGGATTGTAAGATGTAACCAACTTGTAGGTGCATACCGTCGGCTACTGTACAGGAGTGTGTAACACCACTATTTAAGTGTTTTAATCTAACTGCGGCAAACCCATAACCAAAGCCCGTCAACTGATGCGCAATGTGCGAGCCACGAGCCAGCCTCAGGGTCTCCAGTGCGTCATCGAGCCACTGTTTTAGCCCCGTCCAAAAAATCCTGAACACACCAATGGTGCAAAACTGTTTAACGGTCTAACTCCACAATTCAGTAGGCTACTTCACAGTTTACAGTCTTTGTAATGGGTTTTAGCAATACATTTTTAACATTTATAATGTGTTTAGATTTTTTTTAATTGCCTTTAAAAAATAATCTGCTAAATTGTTCATACCATGAATTAAATATCTTTCTGATTAGATTTTAAAATAGATATTTAATTCATGGTATGAACAATTTAGCAGATTATTTTTTAAAGGCAATTAAAAAAAATCTAAACACATTATAAATGTTAAAAATGTATTGCTAAAACCCATTACAAAGACTGTAAACTGTGAAGTAGCCTACTGAATTGTGGAGTTAGACCGTTAAACAGTTTTGCACCATTGGTGTGTTCAGGATTTTTTGGACGGGGCTAAAACAGTGGCTCGATGACGCACTGGAGACCCTGAGGCTGGCTCGTGGCTCGCACATTGCGCATCATTTATAATGTTAAAAATGTATTGGTGCAAAACTGTTTAACGGTCTAACTCCACAATTCAGTAGGCTACTTCACAGTTTACAGTCTTTGTAATGGGTTTTAGCAATACATTTTTAACATTTATAATGTGTTTAGATTTTTTTTAATTGCCTTTAAAAAATAATCTGCTAAATTGTTCATACCATGAATTAAATATCTATTTTAAAATCTAATCAGAAAGATATTTATTGCCAAGTAAGTTTTATTGCAAAATAATTTTTGGTTTATTGCTGCATGTCTCAAATGTGCATCAATCAAAGAAATGTAAACAATTTTTACCTGCATAAAATAATTAAATATATTTTACATAGCCTATTACTGTATAATCTTTAGAGTTTCAAAGTAATTTAAATGTCATTTCCTAAACCTTATAATGGAATCAAGAGTCAAATCTGTTATAGCCTAAAAACCCCAATGGCTTTGGAGCAAAAGAAATTATAATAGCCATGGCTGGTCGATTTTGAGAGAAGAAATCCTTGTATTTCAAAGAGGCTTGCCGCCAGCCGGCCGCGGTCCATTCGACGGAGGCAACCGCCAGAGAAAATGAAGCCGGCGGCCCGCCAGCTATTCGCCGGCGGCATCTCGCAAAAAATGGGCGTGACGAATTCGGCGGCAAACGTAAGATCCCCGCCAGCGAGACGCACCTATAGCCGACAGCTTAGGGCCGGCGGCAAAAAGAAGCCGTGCCGATATTTTTTGCTATCTGGGATCTCGCTAGCCTGTTAAGGCGCCACCCGTGCGCTCAGTTATTTATTTATTTTTCTCGTGCGCGCCCGCACATCTGAGTTCATAAAAAGCCCAGGTGAGTAAGAATCAGTCAACAAACACGGTGAGTAATGTCTTGTCCTGTTATTGTCACTTGCACATCATGCCATATGTTTACCATAGCCTTCCCCGTCGGCATAGGGTTTATATGTGATAAATGCAAGGAGACAGTCAGGCTGACGGAGAAGATTTCAGAATTAGAGACACGCATCCAAACTTTAATTGAGGATAGTAAGTGTGCTCGAGCTTTAGATACTACTTTGGATGCGCCTAGTATAGTGAACCATTTACATGATTCGGTTCCGGCTGAGTTATTGCCTGTGCAGCCAGGCAGATGGGTGACGGTGAGAAATCGCTCTAGTCGTGGATCAAAAAACCACTCTTCTGTTCCGGTTACCATAACAAATCGATTTGCCCCTCTCAGTGAAACATCCACTGAGAATGCTGTTGATTGTGCCCTGGTAATTGGCGATTCTATAATATAGAATTCATAGACAATTGGAAAAGTTTTTGGGGCAAGCCTGACCTGTTGAAAAGAGATGGTATTCATCCCACCTGGGATGGTGCTGCTCTTCTCTCTAGTAATTTGGCTCATAGTCTTAGAGATAAAACATGAAATCTGGGGCTCAGGTCAGGAAGCAGACAAACTGGCTAAACCGACCGTCTGCTAGCGGCCTCACGTCACCAAGGTCAGATAAATCTCATCACATAGAGACTCTTTCACCTAGATATCATCATATAGAGACTGTGTCTGTTCCCCGAATTTGGAAATCCAAAAAACTGCCAAACCTTTCTAAGGTTAAAAATCTAATTGATGTTCAACAAATAAAAAACAGATATAATACAGATGAGCAAACGATAAAGCTTGGGTTGCTGAATATTCGATCCCTTAATTCAAAATCGCTCATAGTTAATGATAAGATTAAAGACTATAACCTAGATGTGCTGTGTTTGACAGAAACCTGGCTAAAACCAAACGATTACATTACTTTAAATGAGTCCACTCCGCAAGATTATTGTTATAAACATGAGCCTCGTCCGAAAGGCAAAGGGGGAGGTGTTGCTGTAATTTATAGTAATATTCTGAAAACCACTAAGAAATCTAGTTTTAAATATACTTCTTTTGAAGTGTTGGTGCTTAATGTAAAAAATTATAGTGTAAACAATAAATCACGTTTGAGAATTCTGCTGGCTACTGTATACAGGCCACCAGGGCACCATAAAGATTTTCTCAAAGAATTTGCTGACTTTCTATCAGAATTAGTATTGGCTGCAGATAAAGTCCTAATTGTTGGTGATTTTAATATACATGTAGATAATGAAAAAGATGCATTGGGATTGGCATTTAAAGACATTATAAACTCAATTGGAGTGAGACAACACGTGTCAGAATCTACTCATTGTCGTAATCATACTCTTGATCTAATATTATCACATGGAATAGATGTTGATGGCATTGAAATTCTGCAGCAGAGCGACGACATCTCCGATCACTATCTAGTCTCGTGTAAATTACATTTAGCCAAGGCTGCAAAGCCGACTCCGTGTTATAAATATGTTAGACCTATCACTTCTGCCACTAAAGATTGCTTTATCAATAATCTTCCAAATCAGTTTCATAATCTCAGCATCCCAGAAAGCTTAGAAGAACTTGATATTGCAACAGAAACTTTTAACTCTCTCTTTTCCAGCACTTTAGACACAGTTGCTCCGCTGCGCTTAAAGAAGATCAAAGAAAATAGTCCAACGCCGTGGTACAATGAGCACACCCGGGCCCTTAAGAGAGCAGCCAGAAAAATGGAGCGAAACTGGAAGAAAACAAAACTAGAGGTATTTCGGATTTCATGGAAGGAGAGCTCGATTGCTTACAGAGAGGCCTTAAAAGATGCTAGAACTAATTATTTTTCAACCCTATTAGAAGAAAATAAACATAATCCTAGGTATTTATTTGAACAAGTGACTAAACTAATGAAAAAGAAAGCTTCAAGCCCAGAAGTTTATAAGAAACACAGCAGTAATGACTTTATGAACTTCTTCACTTATAAGATTGATAATATCAGGGACAAAATTATAACTATGCAACCGTCTACTACAGTATCGCATCAGGGAGTATATTGTAGTCTCTGTGAGGAACATTTTGATTCATTTGTTGCTATAGGAGAGGAAGAATTTTGCAAAATTGTTAATTCATCTAAATCGACAACTTGTATGCTAGACACTATACCGACTAAGCTACTGAAAGAGATGCTTCCAGAGGTCATAGATCCTCTTCTAGATATCATTAATTCATCTTTGTCATTAGGATACGTACCAAAAACCTTTAAGTTGGCTATGATTAAACCGCTTGTTAAAAAACCGCAACTTGATCCTACAGAATTAGTCAATTACAGGCCGATCTCGAATCTGCCTTTTCTGTCAAAGATACTAGAAAAAGCAGTATCCTCACAACTGTGTTCCTTTTTAGAAAGAAATAATATCTGCGAGGATTTTCAGTCCGGATTTAGACCGTACCATAGTACTGAGACTGCTCTCATTAAAGTCACAAATGATTTGCTCCTATCATCCGATCGTGGTTGTATCTCTCTATTAGTGTTACTTGATCTTAGTGCTGCATTTGATACTATCGACCACAACATTCTTTTAAATAGACTAGAAAACTATGTTGGCATTAGCGGAATTGCACTAGCATGGTTTAAATCATACTTATCTGACCGATATCAGTTTGTAGCAGTAAATGAAGAGATGTCTTATCGATCACAAGTTCAGTATGGCGTACCACAAGGCTCAGTACTAGGACCGCTGCTCTTCACTCTGTACATGCTACCATTAGGAGATATAATTAGGAAATATGGAATTAGCTTTCACTGTTATGCTGATGATACTCAGCTGTATATTTCTTCAAAACCTAACGAAACTTACCAATTCACAAAATTAACGGAATGCATAGCTGATATAAAAAATTGGATGACCAGTAATTTCCTATTACTAAATTTTGAAAAAACAGAGATTCTAATCATTGGACAAAAAACTTCCTCACCTAATAACCTAGAATACTGTCTAACACTTGATGGCTGCTCTGTTAAGTCTTCGACGTTAGTTAGGAACGTGGGTGTGCTCTTTGATACCAATCTTTCATTTGAAAGTTACGTGTCTAGTATCTGTAAAACCGCATTTTTCCATCTTAAAAATATATCTAAATTACGTCATATGCTCTCACTGACAAATGCGGAACAATTAGTTCATGCGTTCATGACCTCAAGGCTAGATTATTGTAATGCTCTACTGGGTGGTTGCCCTGCACGCTTATTAAACAAACTACAGCTAGTTCAAAATGCAGCCGCTAGAGTTCTTACCAGAACCAGGAAGTATGACCATATTAGCCCGGTTCTGTCAACACTGCATTGGCTGCCTATTAAACATCGTATAAATTTTAAAATATTGCTGATTACTTACAAAGCACTAAATGGTTTAGCTCCCCAGTACTTGAGCGAGCTCTTAACGCATTATAGTCCTTCACGTCTATTGCGATCTCAAAATTCTGGCCAGTTGATAATACCTAGAATATCAAAATCGACTGCTGGCGGTAGATCCTTTTCCTATTTAGCACCAAAACTTTGGAACAATCTTCCTAACACGGTCCGGGAAGCAGATACAGTCTGTCAGTTTAAATCTAGACTAAAAACACATCTCTTTGGC